>JAVJGJ010000059.1:19099858-19144558 GCA_035590215.1 Microhierax caerulescens | reverse complement strand
CCAGTAATGAAGCAGACACCGTAGTAGAACCTCCCAGTAGGGCAGTGCCGGTAGGCTCTAGGGGCAAACCAAACGGGACTCCCAGATGACGGGTCTGGGTTTGTTTCAGCGGTTTTTGCCCAAATCCTGTTTTACGCTGAGAGAATTGTTAGACCTCGCATTCATAGCCCTTGGGGTCCACTGCCAGCATATACTGAAGAAGCACCTGAAAATGAAATTATGCTAATACATTTGACACCACAGATATTTTTTTTCCCCCTATGGAAAAGTTAAGTATGATTTTTTTGAACTGATTGTTTTAAAGTCTTTTTTTCACTATCATAATATTATGCTTCAGTTTTTGAAGACTCCTATTTCTAACTCATAAATTTTCCTACCATTACTTTTTTTAACCCCACAAACAGAAATTTTATTCAGTAAGGGAGGAGGACACAAGAATTATTCTTCTGGGTCTTTTGTTCTAGATATTTCACAACTCCTTTAACTGCCCTAATTATTAGATTATAATTTTGCAAACTTCAGTTTCTTTCAGGACACTCATTCTGTGTTACCATTTCTGATGAATACTTACAGGTCTCTCTTCTTTGTAATTCTGCTTTTGCATGCATTTAATTATAGTGATTTTGCTGACTGCCAGAGTAGCAAAGCTCCTTTCAGCTGTTTGCCACATGAGAAGAAATTCCAACAGTTTGATGTAGGACCCAGCTCACCTTCAGCTAAAGGCCCGCTGACACCATTAAAGAAAACTTCCTATGTATCACTTGCTCTATTTTGGGTTTATATATGTTTCTAAACTTCTCCTCCCTGGTCTCTTGTAAGCATATTAAAATGGAATCTTCTCAGAAGACCTTTTACAGATTCACTGACACTGGTTCCATGTGCCAAATCAGACTCCTGAGTTAGTTGTATCATAGCTGGTCTTTCAAAACACAAATATGATTCCCAGGAAAAACCTGCTGGTGAGCCATGAACTGGAAAGCCAGGTGAGGGTGAATGGTATCACTCCAACTGCACCGAATTAGACCAGCTGAAGAGCAGGCTCTACAATTAGATATTTATCACATCTTTGATCTGTTCCTACTCCCACACAATTTGAAGTGAAAACACCCGGAAGGTGGTGTAGGAAGGACACGTCTAGAGGGAACTTGACCTCAGTAAGGTCAGTAGGCTCGGTATAAAAGAAAAAAGCCATGTGGCTCAGTGACATTTCCTAAGTGAAGACTATTTTAGTGTTCATGGGGACAGAATTAAACTAGTGGTATGAAAATCATTGTTTCTGTGTTTGTTAGAGATTTACACAGTGGCTCAACTGCTTTTTCTTATGCTCGTGTTCCCAGGCACTTGTGTCAAGAGGACACCATCAGTCCATCCTGTACTGTCTGACTGTCCCATCCTAAGTCAGCGTGTCTTCGTAAGAGCCACTCCTAAGCTCTGTTTTTTAGTGTCCTCCTGAGTATTTCCAGTAGAAATAGCTGCAACTCCTAAACTCATATTCCATTCAAATGGGTTTAACTTCCTCTGTTCACTTTTAATCTACTTCTTGGACTCCTGGATCCCCCTGCTTCCCTATGTGGTCCATTTAAGAACTCTGTCCCCACTGATCCCAGTTATTACTTTTCTCTGTAGCTGGCAGACACCGATTGCTGTCCCAAACACCAAGCTGGGGAGGATGTACATCAAAAGACAAACTGCATGTGAAGATTGGTGGTGTACAGTTGCATGTAACACAGCCTTTGCAAGGAAGGTCACTGGAAAACCCCTCACTGCTCTACCCAGTTCCCTCCATCAGGCGTGCAGCAGTCTACAGGATCCCTGTAGATGTTTTCACAAGTGTTTCCACACCCAGCAGAGCTGATGTTTTAGCATCAGTGCTTCTGTAAGTACTTCAAACCACTCTTCTGCCTTCAAAGCCCTCCTTTCCTGGGAGACCCCAGGAGCAAGCAGGGCACACCAGGCAGAGGAGATACACCTTCCCCATATCAACCCTGGCAAAACCCAGGGGGGTGAGCAGAGGTGGAGGATGCCTTCACTTTTCTGTGGCACCTCTTCCATATCAGTAGAGGACCTTGGGATACATGTCAGTGTGGAGAAAACACAACAACCTGCTGTCTTTCCAAGGATAGGGCAGTGCCTCCTGCACCTGAGGGTGCCCTCACAGCCCTTGAGGGTCTGCAGGTGGCCAAATCCTGCTCACAGGCAACTGTCCTGCAAAAAAACATCTCTCTCCTTGATGGACATTAAGTCTGAGAATAAAACAACCCAGACCTGGTACTGAAGTAATTAGGTTTTCTTAAGTAAATGCCGGGGGACTGTAGGAAGAAGGAGTAAGGATTTCTGGATTTGCCTTGTTAATGATGTTTGTTTTGTTTAGGATACTATACACAGTATATAATATTATATAGGTAATGTTATATATTGTATTCTGTACTAAAATAGTATATAGTGTGTGTGTGCATGCATGCACATACACACATACATGAATATTCCTCTCTGAGTTCAATTATTGCCAAAAGTATTTCCCAGTTTTCAAGTGTTCATTTGTTACAATTTTCTCATGGGGTGGTGCAATCAATACTATGAGTTAAATCAAATTAAAGCCTTCTGATATTTTCCTTCAATGTCAATACCGATTATGCTAAATATCTAATCACTTTATTCCCAGATTTCTTCGTAAATAATTCAATTTCTGGAGCAGCACTAAAAAAGAACTTGTAGGAAATTTTATAAAGGCAACTCTTGCATTTAAAAAAGGAAAGAGCTGGGGCTTTAAAGCTATGTCCATGCTGCTAAATAAACTGACCCCACAGTTTCATTGACCTGTAATAAAAGTTACCTCAGGCTCCTGGATTCTTTTTAATCTTGGATAAGATGGAGAGAAAGCTGTCTGTGCTTTTTGGACTGATCTTCTTGCTTCTGCTTCTATTTTTGTTTCTGGACGTGGATGGTCATGAGCTCCTTTGGACTTTGGAAATAAATTATGATACGTTAGAAACAACCTTGTTATTAATCTTAAGGGAGCAAAATCTGTAGCCCAGGCCAAAACCACACATGGCCTGATTTAATGTTTTGTATTTAATAAGACCTATTTAATGTGAGCTCAGGTAACAAACAAATCTCAGATGAAGTGAGATGGGGTAGAAATTCTCAGAAATCATAAAACCAGTGCACCACATTTATGTGCAAAAGAGAGTCCCCACACTAGAGCCCCAGTTGAAGCTACAAGGTCTTCTGCAGCCTGGCTACAGTGTCCCTGTAGTCATTTCCATTCTTCTCACACTTTAGACGTTTATCAGAACATTAACTTCCATTAGGTTCCACAAAGAATTAATTTTATTTAACCTATGCATAAGTGAAAGACTGGAAAACAGGAGACAGTTCAGTGGTTATGGTACTAAATTAGGTCTACAGTGTCCAGAAATAGCGACCATTATTTAAACACTTACATACGCTGTTTTCCAGATACAGTTACATATAATGCACAGATGGAATTTTCCATAGGCAGTCCCTTGGGTACAACCATTTCCTGCTCTAAGATAGCCTCATGCTTGTTTGTAGTACCTTGGAGAAGAGGCTGAGATAACATAGTGTTTCTGACTTTCTGAGGATTCGTTGGTTCCTATGTACATGCAGCAAAATGCTTCAAAATCAACAGGTTTCCAAGGGAGCCTAAATGAAAAATATGATACGCTGTAAAATCGTAGTAGCATAGGCTAATTTAGGTTGGAAGGCATCTCTGGAGGTCTAGCTCAACAGGACCAGGCAGGACTAACCTCAGAGTTAGATCAGGTTGCTTAGGACCTTGCCCACTCGTGAAAATTTTTCTCCTTACAGTCATTTGACCTTGTCATATTCAATGACCCTTATTTGTTGGAACCAAAAAATCTCCTTAATCAATCTTTAAAAACAGACTTTAAAATTAAATTGAATAATGTAAGGTAATTTTATACCAACCTGAAAAAATATGAATTGGCCTTCATGCCTCCAGAAGTTGGTAACTGGGTAACCACCATGGCCTCGGCAGGAAAGGAGCTGTAGGGGTCCATTGCAGTTTGGACAGCATTTTCCTACAGCGAAGATGGTGGAAATATTTTCTATACACCACCAAACAGATGAGTCCTATGTGATACAATGGTTCATTGGTGGTAGATTGCCACTTCTGGTTTGGGGGTCAGAAACTACACTGAGAAAAACTATGCAAAAAACTTTCAAACATAAGCAAAAATCAATATAAGCAAACTAACAATTGCCTTTATTTTGTTCCATTATTAAATGTAACTGGCAAAAATTATTTATATTATAGCTTTATTATCATTTTATCATTTATTATTATGGTTAGTTTTAGTAGGTTTTAACTTTGCAGTGTCTGGAATGTCATGTGTTCTCTGATTTTTCTAGAGGACATAATTCTGACCTCAGTGAGTGCTTGAGTAATACCTTTCTTTAGCCAAAATGTTAATCAGATCCAGAAATCAGTATGTGCTAGCTCTACTGAGCAATCAACAATAGTTTGGAATGGTCTTGTTAAAAATGTGTGTACAGCTCATGTTCTTTATTTGCATTGTCTTGCTCTGGTGACATGACTACAAGGCCTATTTCCCAGCCATCATAGTTTATAAGCAACTTCTTTCCTGCAAGACTTGCCTCTTGAATTACTCTTGGGCACATGCAATAATGAAGCCAACACTCAGGTCAACAGAAAGCTGACTGTACTGCACAGCTTCCTCAATAGCCTCACTCATGGGCCTGAGATGGCTGAGAATCAATCTCTAACCATCATAAACAGAGATTAAAAAAAAAAACAAAAACAACAAATGGAAGAAAACAAACAAGTGAACAACTCCTTCCCCAACAGCAGTAAGAAATGCAAAATGCATTGTTCCAAAATCAAGTGTTGCACTTGAATATAATGGCGGTGGGAATGTTGGATAATGCAAAGGGTATCCTCTACTTTAATTTATGTTGTGCTCACTTATGAACTGCCATATAATGAGCAGCCATGTTCATACTCACGCTGTTGTTTTTGTCTAGCTTTATCACATATGGCTGGTCTTAAGTAGATCTTTCTCCCATCCAAAGTTGAGCAGTCATTGCCGCAGACTACCACCCCGAGGCAGGACTTTTTTAAGATGCGAGAGTTGTGGTTGTTGGTGTTTCTCATTGCCCAGCTGCTGTGATGCTTCTGAGCATTTTTATCCTCTGAACTATAGATACGTTTTATGTAGGAATCTGGCCATTCTTGAAACCAGTCTATTTGTCTTACATCCTGTGGAGATACCAAAGCAATCCACGTTTTAGGCTGGGGAAGGGAAGAGCTTGTGCAAGAGCCCAGCAGACCTGGTCCTCTACTGGGTGTCTGTCCTCTATCCTGGGTGACTCCAGTACCTCAGCAGATAATGCTGGTTGGCAAGAGGGAGCAGTGGAGAGAAAGCAGAAAAATCACAGCTCCCCATGAGCCCCAAAGCATCAGGAAAGCCTGGCCAGGAGGTTGTTCTCACTCATCCATGGGTCCAGCTTGGTACAGCACCTCCCTGGGAGGGGAAGGTGGGGTGCCTGACATGAAATAGCAGATAGTTTCCTTGCGGGCAGCGGTCACTGCCTGGCTGACTCCTGTTATCTTTCATGGCAGAGATATTGCTTTGCCCTTCAAGCTATTCACAGCAGCATTACATTGAATCATTCAGCTTGATTTGGCTCAGCTCTCTGGAAAATGGGCAAGTACTGAATCAGACTAAGATTATGCCCTCATTTGTAGGTCTTTAGTTCTGGACTTTGGTTTGGTTTGGTCTAACTGCCATGAAAGATTTCCACGGTGATTTTTCTGAAGTCCAAAACAAAGAAACCTGACAACATGATCAGGTTTTATTTTCACTACTATGGACTAAGCAAAAAAAAGCCCAAGAGCAACACTGTAAGGAATAATAAATACATAAAAGTAAAATTTGATGGGAAAAAAAAAAAAAAAGAGGACCAAACATGCATCATCTCATTGGGTACAGCCACCACAGTAAAATGCAGTAAGTTGTAAAGCACCTTACTTAACTGCCGGTGGCTTTGAGGGAAGAGGTCTTACAGGAGTACAAAAACCTAGTAGGAATTTCCTCGAAATTGCTGATCCCAGCCACTGAGAGCCATTACAGCAGCAAGAACATCAACTGAGAAGAGAACTCCTGTGCTCCCACAGGAGCCATCAGATAGTATAGGGAAGAGTGTGGAGGGAGCCTCCAGGCTGAAATGCAAGTGAAGGTGACCTTGGAGTGGATGGCAGGGAAGGAGGCAGCCTGAGACGTGGAGGCTTTGGGCAAAGAGCAGTGGCATAGTAGGGAAGAGACTGGGATCAGATAAGAAGACAGGGTTGGGAGGTGAAAGGCAGAGCTGGACGCTGAGGGACCACAGCAGGAGGAATCTAACACAAACATGCTGAGGTGAGGGACAGGGAGGTGATGTTGGTGTGCAGTGTGCTGTGGGCTTTCAGTGGAGAGCATGATTGAAAATTTTAGATAAGAGGACTAGAAAAGGCCTGAGGGAGGGAAAGATCACCATTCTGCCTCTGCAAAACTCTGCAAACACAAAGCAACCTTTTTCTAGGTGCTCATGAAAGGAGAGTTGCCCCCCTGTGGAAAGCCAGCCCACCCAGAACTGCAAGGCAGTCGCAGGTGCTGTGCTAACTTCTCATAAAGCACTACACAGGGCAAAAAGCGAGTCCTGGACATTTCTGAGCACCCACAGCAAGGGATAATTTTTTCCCCCTGCTTTCTCTGCACCTCATCCACTACAGCGGACTAGAAAGGCAACACATCTGTAACATTGCTGTTTTTCATGTATCAGCAGCTCTTTCAATAATATGTTTAAGCAAAAATGCATAGAAAATTCAATATTTGCTCAATATTTTCTAGCTTTTCAGTAGAACACTGTCCTATACCTCAAGGTGGCAAAGATAATAAAGGCAATGAGGCATAGGTAACTGAGAAAGCATTTAAGCTCATTAGTAAAGTGGAGACAACCTGCAGAACTGAATAAATTTCTAAGGCACAGACACATACCTGGGGAAGTTTGATGTCATTGATATCCCAACTTGTAATTTCTCCGTGTTGGGAAGCAGAGTCCTCCTGCTCCATAACAACATCATCTGCACCTTTCAGCATTTTTTAATTCCTTCCCTAAATTAGTGAGAAAGTTTCTCCTGGCTGCTTTTGAAGTTGACTGGCTGTCAGTACTCTCAAGCAGCTTACAACCAGGAAGCCGTTTCCTGAAGCTAAATGATAGAGAGGCTGCTCATTAAAGATAAAAATCAGTGTTCTTCTGCCAGAAAAACTTGTTCCATTAAAAGTTTTGCAAGCTAGCAATGAGTGGAAAATATAGCTTAGAGATAGCCTGTGATGTTGCAGAGGCATCATTAACAGCAAGCAAATTGTGCCTTTGTCATCTGTTCTGTTTTGCTCGGTCTCTTCTCATACCAAGTTTTTAGTCATGTAACTATGCTCACAGGCTCTTTGTACGTCTATCTGACTCTGGTTCAATATTTCCAAATCCAAACTGATTGAACAGCTTGGTGGCTGCTAAGGGCTCTTTGATTCACTGCTTACCCTTTAGGTATTTCACTCACTGCACGTGACAAAGGTGAGCAACAAGAGGGGACTGATACATCATTTCAGATAAAATCATGCTCAACTATTTCACAATTGTTGGCATGTCTAAAGCTTACTGATTGCATGAGGAAAGTGTAGAAAAGGAGGTCAGACTACCTGCATTTTCCTATCTCAACAGCAGACTGAAGCAAAAAAGGTATGTTAAAACCAACAGGTCTTGCCTGAAATCTTGTAAAGCAGATGGTTGCCCTACTCCAAATTTCAGTACCAGCCAGGCTTAATACCATATCCTCAGGGATCCCACACATGAAAAAGTTTTGAGGTTCATTTCTTTCAGCAAGGAGAGAAAACGTGTATCTGAAAATGAACCAGCCAATTTTCTCTTTCTGGAAACTGGGAAAGCTTCAATGGTTTCAGGAAGGTCACTGTAATTTATTTCAGTTAAGAATTTGTTAAAGGCTACTGAATAGTGGGAAAAGTAAAATCTACTTGATGTGATTCTATGAAATAGAATTAAATTTATTAAACAGAATTTATTTTATTGTTATTTCTGGCTTTGCATATGCATGGCCCTTGGAAAGTGACTTAGTCTCCATGCCCTTAGGTTACCCATTTATAAAATACCTATTGATCATAATTTCTCATGTTATATTTTCACCTCTAAAGCAAAAGTTTGCAGGTATTTGCAGAGCACTTGGGACATTTGGCTGTGTGGTGCTCTGGCAGCATAGTCGGAGCCCCAGTGCCCCACTTCATGGCTCAGGGTGTGGAGGTGGGGGAGAAAGAAAGCTATGGAGGAGCATCCCCATGGAAAAAGACCTCACAGAGGGGTGCCTGGTAGTCAGCACCAGTGTGCTCAGTAATTTGAACTGAGGCTGATTCTTGGAGGGCAACTAACCCGCCGAAGGGTCAAATGAGACGTTAGACCAGAGAAGGGAACATCACTGATCAGAAATACAAACCACTGCAAGAAGCATCAGGCCTTTGTATATTTTCATATTTACTACAATGAAGATGGAGACAGTAAAGTCAGGATAAACAAAATATGAGATGCATTGGAAAACTGAGCTGAATTTAGTAAACACATGACCCTTGACTATTGTGTGGTCTAAAATATGAAATGATTTGTTATATAATTCAAAATGACAGTCTCATTGCTTTTCAGAATGGAATGGCTTAGAAATTGATTTTTAATTTTGTTCTTATTAGAGGAAATGGGATATTTCTTCTTTTGTGTTATATGAATAGAGATAAAACAATAATTAAATATTACCTTAAATATTAATGAAAGACTAAGATAATTTCATAATAATATGCTCAAAAAATGAAGTTACAGAGAATCATACATATCTAGCTACTTTCAGGCAAAGGCTGAAATAGTAGCAAAAACTTGGAGTGATAATTACAGGATGACGTGGCATATTAAATTTCTGATTGTTATTGTGTAGCTTTAATTATTACTAAAGTGTAGCAGCTTTATAAATTGTAAATTCTGATTTCTTTTCGTTTTCCTCCCTTCCCTTCCCTTCCCTTCCCTTCCCTTCCCTTCCCTTCCCGTCCCTTCCCTTCCCTTCCCGTCCCTTCCCCAGCACTAAGTGTTCTACTCCTCTTAGGGAAAAAGTGAAAATTTAGATGTCAACATTTATTTATTTTGATCTGGAAAAATACATGTAAGAAAAATGGCAATTATTATATTAAGAAGGAGCAACATAAGTAGCACCTGTTTGGCACTGGAATGTGGTGTAGTTAATTGTGCTTGAAAAAAAGTGAAAGTAATCTAGTTCTTCTCCTGCCCTTTGGTTTATTTTTGTTTTCTTATTCCTTGTAAGTGCTCATTGATACAGAAGCTAAACAGCAGGGTGTAGCAAGGTTCTGGTTTTGGTTCAGTGTTTAATGTATCTGCTGGTGATTTGGACGTGAAGGAAACAGAACGGGAGAAAAAAAAAAATGCACAGATTACAAAAGAAGAATTTACATATATTTCACCCTGACAAAATGATTCATGTTTAGAAGGGTAATGGTTGAAGTATTTATTTATCTTACAGAACTGCTTTCAATTAACTCATAGAAGTGACTGAGGGATCCCTATGGGCAGTTGCACAAACAGAAGGTGTCAGACAAGAAGTGACCAAGCTGTTGGAATACAGAAAGACTGCAGTGAAGGGCCATAAAATAAACTGATATTACCAATTCACAGACCACCACTGATTTTTCCCTTATGATACTCTGCAAAAAGACCGGTCCCGCCCAGAAAAAGAAAGGGCTCAGGGCAAAGGAAATCCATAAAATCTGGGATTGTTCACTCTAGAAAAGAGACATATAAGAAAGTTGTTTTTTTTTTTTAAATTAACCTGAAATACAGAAGGGTGTAGAGGAAGCAGGGGGTGCTTCTCATTTAACCACCCAGCAGCCTGGGGCACGGAGTGAAAACAACTAGCAAAATCA
The DNA here is from genome assembly GCA_035590215.1 of Microhierax caerulescens. Classification (NCBI taxonomy): domain Eukaryota; kingdom Metazoa; phylum Chordata; class Aves; order Falconiformes; family Falconidae; genus Microhierax; species Microhierax caerulescens. The sequence continues at coordinate 19,134,527 of JAVJGJ010000059.1, read as the reverse complement.
AAAGTGAGGCAAAGAAAATAATTTTTCATACATTATATAATTACTATTGGTTTGTCTAATGAAAGCTATTTTGTCTCCCTGCAAGCTTTGCCCCACTTATTTCTTTAGGCTCTTGTGCTACTACAGCATTACTGCTAGTATTGCTGTAGTATGTCATGAAGGTTGAATGCTAGGCAAGACTGGAAAAGAGAGCAAAAACATAGGAAAGAAATAATATTTGAAGATCTGTTATTTAATATTTAATGTTTAAATGTGTGTAACGAAATATGTTATAACAAATTTAGAAAGAGATATTAAGCCTCATATTTTATGATTTATGGAAATTTTTAACTAGCAAGGATTACGAAGGCTTCTTCTATTTTCCTTAGAAGTACTTGGTGTTAACCACTTAAGAAAAGGATTATAAATTTTAAAAAGAGATTATGTACATTACCAATTTATGTGAGCCTACAGGTTAAATTAACTTAATGTAATCTGCAAACTCCTATTCGGAAGGACAGTATTGCAGACTATAACTGCAGATAGACGTCAGGAATTCTTCAACAGTCGCTTGTGACAAAAGATCAAGGATTGGAAAAAGCCCTGGAGCCCTAAAAAGCTTCTTGTGTTCAGGCCCATGCTCTGGCGAGGGCTGTCCCCTGCAGAGCTGCGCCTGGGGAAGGCAGCTGGGGCTGCGGAGGTTGCCCAACGCTGTCTTTGGCCGCCGGGCCCTGCTGCACAACAGCAGCTGATGCCCAGCACATGGGTGCTGGCCGTTACGGAGCGGTCACCAGATCAGGCTCCTTTCTTGTATTGTTTTACCACCACACGCAGAAGGTGCTTTTGTCAGTGCTCCCATCAGTCTTCCTTTTTCTGTCTTTGGTGTCACCTTTCAGTGATGACAACCTTTAACTGATCTCAGGTGCAGTCGGTGGCCCTTTACACGGGCTGAGTTACCTGTCCTGCCAACAGCGTGTTTCACCATCTTCCACGGCTGCCTTTGTGCCCTGCCTTCAAGTGCATGATTTTCCCTGACACTGAAAGGTTCTCCCTGCTGATGGGACCCCTCTTGCCGATTCTCCACTGCAAGTGTTGGCTTTTGCATGCTTCTCATCCTTCTTTAGTCCCCCTTTCTTTGCTGCAGAGTCTTTATGGTGCTGCACCACAGTACTCAAGGAACATGCATGTTTGGAAGACAACTCTATTATATGAAGGTGCTACTGATACTCCTTGTGGAATGCTTCTTTGGATTGGCCTGACAGCTTTTAAATTTTATTTTTTTTAAATACATTCTACAGATTTTAAAATAACACTTGTATTTCCAGTTCAGCCTTGCTATTTGATCAACTGTGGCAGCAGCATGATTAAACTCCCAGACATGGATCATAAGCTCACTACAAATAGACATGTCATTTCTAATGAGAAGACAGTTTTGGCCTGTGCAGAAGTGCACTGGGGATACAGCTCATTTTCTGGAGACAAGCTTTTGTTCCCAGATGGCCCTGACATATCCTCAAGTTGGCTGCCTCTCTATTCAACATCATTTGAAATGCTTATGCTGTCTTCACCCTTCAGTATCCAAAAGTGAAAGCCTGTCGCCTATGGTCTGGCTTTTTGAAAGAAAGATGGACATGTTTTGAGATGGAAGTATTTTAAAATCTTTGGTTGGTTTTGTTTGTCCTTTGTTTCTCTTTAGCTCTTTTCTTGAAACTAATCTTGTTAATGCCCTTGGATACCAGAACTGGCTGATGGTCTCATGTTTGTGTTCCGTTACCGTATTTCTGAATTCTAGACTGCTCGGGATAAGAAGCCAGTTATAGGTAGCATAGTTTTAGCTTTCTGCCTCAGTCACATTCACTGAACACTTTTAAAAATATTTTTTTAATTTAAAATTTTAATTTCCTTCCCTGTCCAGACATCTTTTTTTCTAGAATTCCTGTTTGAAATGACGTATTCTGCAGGGTTCTCTGATGGTCATGTCATATAAAACAGACATGTCTACACTGTAGATTATAAACCAGACAGATTAGCCTAGAATTCACCTCAGAGCCCAAACACAGGTGAATGTCTGGGACACTTTTTTTTGTCAGAATACAAATATGTAGTTTGCGTCACTTTTGCCCTCATGGGGTTAGGTCACTACTGAGTACAGACTGTCAGGGCGGCTTTGACAGATCGCTTGGGAGGTACTATGTATTGCCTGCCTGTATTGTACAGAACAGAGATGCACACACAAACCATTGTAGCATCCGTCTAAGGGGATATTAAGATCCTGCTGATGGAGTAGTAATTTCTTGAACAGCTCTAACTCAACATCTTGCAATCATCTCAGTTTTTCCTCTATGTCAGTTGAATGATACTTCAGTCAGATGCAATATTCTCATTTTTCATTTTCTGTTTACTTCCCTGGCCATTTCCAGCAGACAGATGTTGTTGTGGGCACAATTTGCCAGAGGCTCTGCTACATGAGCTTAATGTCCACACACTCGTATCACATATAGTAAATATCTCTTCCAGGCCTCTCAGTCCCTCTTCTTGAGGAAACTGATATTGGTCCACTTGTGGATTAGCTCCCAAGCAGTGTTCTCAGCTGATAGCCTGGTAGTTGCATGACTTACTATTGAGCGGGATAGCATAAATGATCTATTAAGATATTACTTTTTTTTTGTTCCCAGGGCAGTGTTTTAGCATCAAATGCTAGGAATATATCTTTTTCTGCTACACAAAGAACATAGCTCCAACTGAAATGTTTGGGGCCTGAGGTTTTTTTTTTTAATTATCTATTTGGGATGCTTGAGTGTATGCAAATAGATGTTCCACTTTATTTCTCAGTAACTGTTAAAGCTGTGAGCCCTAATGCTTTGGCAGTTATGTCTAGCTTTCTATTCACTATATTGATCTCTTTAATATTTTCTCTTAACATATCAGGCACTTGACAAAGAACATGATGTTTTTGACATCCTATTTACTTTCTGGGGTAAAATTAATGGTAGCTATCCCACAGATGCAAAACCATCATGGTAATATCATAACAGCAGTAATGTTGGGATGCTGTGGTAGACTCAGATCTGGATAAAATTTTGGTTTAGCTTGTGCGTCTTTCTGACTGTATAAACTATCTTTCCTGGGGTTTTGCTGGTTTTGGGTTTTTTTCCCCACTAAGATCATAAATTTACATGCTTTAGCTGCAATCACCCGCTTCTATGAATTACCTAAAATTTTAGTTGGAACGCTTTTTGTGAGCCTTATGCTTAAAATTTACAATATCCTAGTGGCAGTATTATAATGTAATCTAAAAATTACTTTAGTTTATGGCCATTCTGATTTCTTATTTTGCTAGTTTTCAAAACCTAGTGCATTCATCATGTCATCTCTTGATCTGACATTCAGTTTCTCATCTTGCCTTTGCATCTGGTGCAAATACATTTAATTTCCTTGTTCTGCCTGGCATGAACATCATATGCATGCAAAATCTCATCTCATGGATTGACACTTGCTTATTGAACAGGGTGCTTTTCTCTTCCTTGCAATTCTGTAATTTTCCCTTTTGTGATTTAAAGAATGTCTAATTGCTAAATGAGTTGCCTTTCATGTCCATCTGCTTCAGAACAGGAATTTGGTATGTCGCTTTGATTATTGTTTTCCTTGTTCCTTTTCTGTTGTTGCAATGTGCATTCTAATTTTCATGTTGTAAGAACTGCCTCATTTCTGGTATCTCTGACAGCACTTTGCTTTTCTCCAGGGTTAGATGGAGTATCATATCTACTGAATTCATCCTCAGATGCAGGTAATTCCAAAAGACATTCCTATCAGTTAATCATGCCCTAACTTCAGAACAGTCACTGTTTCTGGTATAATCAGCTGGTGTAGTGACCATATATGTACACCATGTTCCCCTTTCTACAGACTACATAGTCTCCCAGAGTCAAATGTTCAGGTAGAATTATAAAGCTTTTTGGTCTGCTATACATTCAAGAACGAGAGGAACTTTTCTGTAGCCTGGGCGCTGAAAGGGGCTTCTTGTGGGAGAAACTGAATTTCATTCTGCTTGCTTTGAAACAGCATGTGGCTTGCTTTACTCCTGATAAAGCATAGTTGCTCTTCCAACTGGTCTGGGCTCAGTATCTAAGGGATTGGTGGAAATTATAGCAGTGACACAAGATCAGATCTTTTTCAGTTTTGGCAGTGCCAGATTACAGTTGATTATGCAGGTTCCATCTCTTTGCTCTTAGGAGAGAGGAATCTCAGCTATAAGCCTAGGCTTGGCAGTCTGGTGTAGACTCCTGAATTAGTTTCTGTCACCCCTCAGCTCCCTTCGTGCCATTGGCCTTATGTGATTTAACTCCCAAAAAGCTGCTCTAGTATCCTCTATTTAAACATTTTCTCCTTAGCCTTCATAGCAGTACCCAACATCTATTTCTGTAGATCCCGAGGAAAACTCGGTGAAGGCCAGCTGCACTTCTTTCTTATGGGAACTGGAAACAAGCCAAACCTGGACAGATATGTCCACCCCCGTGGGCAGTCCCTGCCTGTACTGATGAGGTCATAACTATTGCCTCTTTCTTTGTCAAAATTATGACCAGCACACTCTTTTCTCATTCAGTGTCCATCTATCATGTTAGTGCATTTCTAAACTTATCTTTTTCTCAAGACTAGATTGAAAAAAATCTACCTTCTTATGAGTACTGCCTGTCCTTGCTATCGTATCTCACACAGGAGCAGGGTGTATAACTGAGTTTCTCAGGCTTCTAAGCTGGTGTCTAATGCCCACAATAGCCCCATGGGCAGGACACCCACAGGTTTGCTTTCCTCTACAAAAAGCCTGTGTACCCTCCCTGTGTTTTCTCCTGGCCCTTCCTGGTCCTAGCTGTGGTAGACACTTTGCAGAGCTTGTTTCACTGGCAATGTGGATTCATAATACCACAACCATAGTGCTGATAAAATAATCCAATGGCACAAGACAACACCTTGTTCTCTAAAAATCTGATGGATTCTACTGCAGCTAAAGTCCTCACATAGTATCAGATCCCAAAAGTGACAGCAGCAGCATTGTTCTCCATGTCACATCCCTTGCCCCACTTTCTTTCTCCGCTCTCATCCACCTACGTCCCGGCTAACAAGAGAGTGCACGATACAGTTTCTACAAGACCTACAGCTTTTCAGAATCGTTTTTCCTTATGGAGTAATAGGCAGCAAGCCTAGTAGCCCAGAATGCCTGGTTTGTTCTTTAGCTCCGAGGCTGACCTTCCCTATTTTGCCTTGACTGAGTCCTATTTGCAGAACGTCTGACTCCCTTGCCAAGCGCTCATGCAACCTGAACCCCAAGCTCTCTGAAAGCTGGGTATGTCCCTATAAAACAATGCAGTTGGTTAGGTATGGAAACGGTACAGCTGCATTACCAGGTTGCTTTGCCAAGGTAACTTAGCTCTTCTGGCTTTCGTTTTCCTGTCTTGCACTACATCATGATATGGAGAATTTCTTTCTGCCTTTCCACTCAATTTGACGGATGTCAGACCAGTTTGCTATAGAAGTCTGTCCACACAAGTGGCATGGTATTGCAGGTTGTTCTGAGCCTGCTCCGAACAAACTACTGCCCTCCTAGAAGATGGACCCTGCATTTGAAACTATATACAGTACAGTTTTCAGCATATCTTATGACATGGTGCAGCAATTTTCTGGTAATCTGATGACCCACACCAGTGACTGCCTACGTATCTGCTGTCGTGCTGCAGCACAAACTGCAGTGGGAGTTCAGAAAGTATCACTGGGTTTCCTTACACCTCATGCTCCTACCGGCATGGAAGGACAAGCCTGTCTTTTGTTTTCTCTGCGTTTCACTTGCCCATTTGTCCTTCATGAAGATGAATCCCAACATTTTTTTCTGCACAGGCTATTACTGAGCTAAAGCCTCTGGACTTGTAGCTGTGACAGCAGTGAGGGAGGGCACCATACAGTGCAGGCCTGGCCCCACAGATCAAGGGGTCTTGCTGTCAGCATTGGCACAGGAAAGCACACACCAAAGACAGAAGGTACAGCACGGTGTGCATTTGACAAACACGAGTTGTCATTGACATTGTCCTGAATCCCAGAGCTTGACACCGGTTCCCATCTGTGGGGCCACCAGCAGGAGGAAGACAATGCATGAGGAGTGGCAGCAGACAGGGAAATTGTGTGTTCGGGCAGAAGCCTGCGGGGACACCCACAGCCCCCACTAGGCACAAGCTACCACTGACTATGTGGTGTCATTTATATGTCTTAACCCTTATGGAAACAAGTACCTGTGGTGCTGTACAGCTCACTCCAAAGCACTGAGACCAAAAGAGTTTTACTGCTGCTTTCTGAACTACCTTTCTTCTAGCTGCATTTTAGCTAGTTGTTTCTTTGGGGAGAATCTAATTTTGTGGCAAAAAAATGCCTTTTTTTATTGTTGTTGATACACAAGTGAAAATTCCTTTTAACAAGTGTGCACACATACACACACCCCCCCCCAATAACTTCAAGTCTGCTAAGCAGAAGTTTCTGCAAAGTAAGAAAGACAAAGAAAATCACGATGTTCTTGTCTATTCCTTCCACAGTATGTGCATGACTCCAGTTCACCTTGACAAAGGCAGCAAATTGATCTGAAAAGCTCCATATGAGGAATTATATTTTCAGGAATGCTGCTAAAATAGCAGTGTCCTAGTGCCTCTAGCTGGCAGCAGTTTTCATACCTCCTTTGAAAGCATTCTGCCTGCACCCCGGTCAGACACGAATTCCCACCCTCCTCACTGGGTGAGCCCTCCCTCCTTTCCACATGGATTGGCTACAGTTTAATCCTCTGGCTTTGCAAGTGATGATTTCCACCCTTAGCTGGTGCTTCCCCACTTCATTTTGCTGATCATCCTCCTCATTTAAAATGTAAAACAATTTAAATATCTAGGTTTCAAGTAGATACAAGCAAGAGATGCTCTTATAAATTACCTTGCACACAAAGATAACGTCTCCTAATCCTGCTGCTACTGTGCATATTTAGGAAACACAAGATTTCTGATTTGTGTTGTCCCTTAAGGCAGTCCAATCACTGAAATTAATCCCTAGAAGTTTTTATACAGAAAAAGAGAAAAGCAACATCAAGAAAAGGGTCAGTTCTGTCTGCTGGCATTAAGACCTGGTCCCACAGCTTTCTGAGGGATGTGTGGAAAGTGGGGACTGGGGTTGGGTATCAGGTCTTTACTGAGTAATTGTCCCAGAGCTGGAGACTGATGTCGTCAGGTAACAGATGACCTCAGAGAGATTTATTTTTAAAGCCATAAAACTAACTTACTTATATATAAAGGACTTGTGCAAAGGGAATTTTCAGCCATATCTATAACAACGACTACAACATCTGTTAGTCACCTAGTGAAAAAAAAGAGCAGAAACATTAAAATACTTGGAATGCAAACTTTAAGTGGTTACACACTTAGGGAAAGCTGCCTCTTTCACTCCCATTCAGCAAACTCTTCAAAAGGACAAATGAATGTTGAATTAGTCATCTTGTTCAGAACAAACATCTTGTAGGGAAAATAATCAAATAAATGGCTGGATTTGGAATAAACGTCTACTGTTAAGATCATACCCACCATGTTACGCAACACGGAAGGAAAATAGAGGACAAGGTGGGAAAGGGCTTGGTGCAGGTGCAGGGTGCAAAATATGTCTTTACATGTTGCCCTGGTCATTTTCTGTCACTGTCTTTGATACAACCTGTAGAAGAATGAAGCTGGGTTAATTAGCACTGATAATGTACAGCTGTGGGCTGGCTTCAGTGGCAGCGGGTTGGTCGATGTAGATAAGGTGCAGCTGTGGCTGGTTCTGTGAAGGGGTTGAGAGCCAGTGAAGAGGGAGTAGCCAAGGAAGAAGGAGAGAGAAAGAAACAGGAGATGAGAGAGGAAGAAGCAAGAGAAGAGCAAGAATGCCCTGAGTGAGGAAAAGGGATGAGAAGGCAGCAGAGGGACTGGGATATAGAGTGTGCCAGTATGAGATAGTAAAAGACCTTGTTGTAGCCAGATGGTTTAGAGAGTGCTGCGACAACAACCTATAGAGAAAGTTCACAAACTAAAATTACTTCCAACCACCTTCAAACCCATCCTTGGCTAAGCGGGCCTGGTAAGTACCTGCAGGTAAAATGTGTTTTGCTAGTTCCCTTTCTTCCCTGATTCTGGCTCTTCATTTGTATGCAAACCAGAGCTTTGCTGTAGTCTACAGACAGCAGAAGACTTGGCCTAACTTTTAGGATCTTGAGAAATGAGCAGTTTCCACAGAGATGGCATGGAGGACCCCACAGTGCTGCAGATGCTGCAGCATAACTTCAGGAATCACCATGTCACTTGGGCTGTGCAGAGGGCAAATTCCCAGTTGAATTGGGTGGGAACTGGAAGCAGTTGTGATTGTGGCTCAAGTTGTGGTGGGGGCAGACATTATCTGCTTGTTCTGGGTATTACTAGCTCATGTTTCATGTGATGTGCCTTCATATTTAGCACAGCTACATGACATCTAAAAAATGGTCCAGAATTGTAAAAACTGGGAGTAACAAACTTTGAGAGTCATCTAAACCCGCTGCTTGACTTAATTGCTTCTTTCTGCCCCAAGCTGTATGCAGTTTGTGCCCAAATGCCTAATATTTTTCCAGTTTTGCCTTAGGGTGGACTTTTTTTTTTTTAGGGGGAGGTGCTCTGTAGCGACCTTAAGAAATGGTCACCTATGTTCCAGAAGGTCTTTAAAATTACATTGGAAAGTAAACATATACAGCTAAAAAATGCTTCATACTTTCCAGTGGTGAGTACCAATCCTAAAATGATTTGAAAAATCTTGAGAACAACTTGCCAACTATTTTTGGAGCTGAAATGAGCTGTGCGGGCTGAGATCATTAACAAGACCAAGAAAAGATGTATTCAGTGCAGTTTCCCATCTATTAGATTACTCTGCCTCTCCAGCAGTCTCCAGAGAGAGCCTCTGGCTGCCTCTTAAGGTCACTGAATCATTTCACTAGGATGAATGACCTCGCTAGCTGGAAATCGTTGGAGAGGCTCTCCGCACCTCAGCATTGATGCATCGGTGAGTCACTTTAATCCCTGTGCTCATGGGTGAGGGTGTGCCGCACCCAACCTGCCCCTTCTGTTTTCTTTGTCCTCCTTCATGTTCTTTTACTTTCCGAACAGCATTAAACCCATAGAGGTCTGTGTATTTTACAGTCTGCAGACAAAATGAGAACAGACCGAATCCCCCTCGCCCCCCCAACCAAATCCCCAAAAACCCCACCGAGCGTGATTCATCCTCCCTGCTCTTGGGACTCTGGCTTTACCACTTGTAGGCAATTACAGGAAAAAGCCAGTAACGTTCCCACGGGGCCCTGACAGAGCAGGAGGACTAAGTGTTCTGGGGCAGGAACAAAGCTGTCTTCTGCACCGCTTGGAGACAGCAAGTATGGACAGTCAGGACACTGAATAGGTGGCATGCATGGTTTGGCACACCATGTAATAATCAGTAACAGAAGGAATAGTAAGTTCCATCAGCCCTGACTACCAGGGAGGGTAGTGGCGTGTTGAAGCTGCAGTCCAGCAGAGCATGGATGAAGACCAACGTATCTTTGATAAATGCCCTTATTTTCCTCCGTGGGCAATAACAGGCTGTTCCCTTGGTGAGACAAATTCTAAAAACGTCACCCACAAGTCCTTGGTGACATTTTCTCTCCTTACTCTCAAGCATGCAAGGCATTTCCAGTTTTGCTTTCCATTTCATCTTTATAACTTGCCATTCTTTAAAGCTCAGCTCCCTATTTGAATGGATCCTTGTAGAAGATGAGTACAGGTAAGCAGGACTCCATCACTAATTGGGTAGTTCAGTACACTGACTACAAACCAGGTTATTTTTTCTTTTATGTGTTATAGCACAGGTGAGCTTTGATGTGGTCCTTGGGAGGTAAAGTGGCTGTGAATGGTGTGGTGGGTTGGCCCTGGCTGGATGCCAGGTGCCCCCCAAATCTGCTCTATCACTCCCCCTCCTCACTGGGCAGGGGAGAGAAAACACAATGAAAGGCTGGTGGGTGGCGGTAAGGGCAGGGAGATCACTCAGCAATTAACCACCATGGGCAAAACAGATACAACTTGGGGAAATAACCTTTCAAATCAGAAAATAAATGCCTTCCCCCCCACCCCCAGGCTTAACTTAATTCCTGATATCTTTACATCCTCCCTGAGCGGCACAGGGTGCTGGGGAATGGGGGTTACAGTCAGTTCATCGCACACTGTTTCTGCCACTCCTTCCTCCTCACACTCCTCCCCTGCTCCAGCGTGGGGTCTCTCCCACAGCAGACAGCTCTCTGTGAACTTCTGCAGTGTGAGCCCTTCCCTTGGGCTGCAGTTCCTCACATAACGCTCCAGCGTGGGTCCCTTCCATGGGGTGCAGCCCTTCAGGCACAGGCTGCTCCAGCATGGGTCCCCCATGGGGTCACAAGTGCTGCCAGCAAACCTGCTCCAGTGTGGGGTCCCCCAGTTACCCTCCATGGCTGCAGGGCACAGCCGGTCTCACCGTGGGCTTCCCCACGGGCTGCAGGGGAATCTCTGCTCCGGCACCTGGAGCCCCTCCTGCCCCCCCTTCTGCACTGCCCTGGGTGTCTGCAGGGCTGCTCCTCTCACGCAGTCTCACTCCTCTCTTCTGCTGGCACAATTTTTTTTTTTTCCCTTCTTAATTTGCTATCACAGAGGTACCACTGCTGTCACCGATTAGCTCGCCCTTGGCCAGCAGCGGGTCTGTCTTGCAGCCAGCTGGTATTGGCTCCATAGGACATGGGGGAAGCTTCTGGCTTCTCACAGAAGCCACCCCTATAACCCCTGCCTCCCACCCTCTTCAAATGTGAACCCACTACAAATGGGGAAGTCTTTCCTTACTTGTAGGAAGCAGAGTGCGGAATAAAGAATCAAAGGAGCAAATGGACTAAGTACGACTTGAATCTTTGGTAAATTGTTCAGGCAGATGAACAGAGACAGGGAAAAGAGTAAAGGACTTAGGAAGTGAGAGTGAATTTTTCTAATGACAGGTATTAACAAATACAGATCATTTAACATCTCAAAAGTAACATGGGTCTGCTTGTACAAGAAGTTTTCCATTTATTTGTTTGCTTACCATTTAATAAGAAGAAGCCCAAGTTAATTTATCAATGACTGTGGAAGAAATGTAGAAGTCTGAGTGATGGAGCCTGACATAAACAAAAGACATAAACAAAATGCATCAAATGGGCACAAAACATGAACTATGACCATCACATTTTCTTGACAGCATCTTTCCTGAGCTCCAGAGAAAGGGTAAAAGCTGTGCTGTGTCCAGTAGGTAAGATCCAGGGTAGAAATCCCCAAAACTATGGAACACGCACTTAGGCGAGTAAAGATCAGGCCAAGTTTCAGGTATTTTGAAAACTGTAATTTAGCCCTCCTGCGCCGGACTCAGCTGAAACATTCAGGAAGAGCAGGACTAGCTCCAGAGGAGGCTTGGGGTCCTGAAGCAGGACAGCCTATGAAACTAACTCCAGAGGAAAGAGAAGCAGGAACGCTTTGGTGCCAGCCTTTGCGTTTCAGCCCTGCTCATTTGGGGTAGTGGGGGGAGGACAAGGACAAGGTTGTGCTATTTGTCCTATTATTGCAAAGCTCTTTTTTTAAAAGTTCAGATAGCAAACCATTTGCTTTAGGGTGACGTTTATGTCCTTCTCTTAGTTGCTTTCGGAGTTCATTGATGCAAAGAAGTTCACACGCTACAAACTTGTCGCTGGCTTTCCACTGCAGCAGCTCCTGTGCAGGCATGCTTGGCAAGTCTCCTCTTGCTCTCTGCACTGCCACAATCACAGAATAATTTGGGTTGGAGGGGCCCTCTGGAGATCACCCAGCTCAAAGCAAGGCTAACTTCAAAGTTACAGCAGGCTGCTCATAGCCTGACCAGTTAAAATTTGGACGCCTCCAAGGATGGAGATGCCACAGCCTCTCTGGGAACCTGTGCCAGTCTTTGAGCACTCTCACTGCGAAGGATTTTTTTCCTTGTATTTAATCTGAATTTCCTTTGCTGCAACTGGGTTGTTTCATTGTACTTCTCTATTTTCTGCTACACTCCTTCAAGAAGAGTGTACTCTTCCTCCTCTGTACCACCCTCCAGGCAGCTGAGGACAGTGAGAAGGTGCAACCCCCCCTTTTACTCTTCAGCTCTCTGAATGTGAATGCTCTTTGGTAGACAGAGGACCTGGAAACACAGGTGTTTTGCCAATAGGCATCCTCAAAAAGTGAGGACAATTGGAAGATTTCAGCTATCTTAAGTACAGGCAAACCACTTCAAAGTATCTCAGGTTGCCTAAAAGCCCTGTGGAGTCAGGGTAAAAGGTCACCCCCACTGAACATTAGTGGGCTGGGTATCCAGCCTCACTCAATTAGAAGTTAAACATGGGATGCTGCCTCTACTCATTCAGTTCTTTTGCTGCTAAAGGCACAGGTAGGATTTGATCTGGGATCTTTGGTTTCAGAGGACAAAAGAGTCAAGCCAGAGTGTCCTCTAAGTTTGCATCTTGCAGGCCTTTTCATTTCCCCACCAGATTACATTATTTTTAGAATGTATTCAGTCTCCTTATGACCTGGTTTCTCCACCTTTTACCATGAATGACTAACGTATAATCTTTCCTTCAGAAGGAACCTGCATTTCAACAGCCAGCAGTTACTACAGTTCTGCAACAAAAGGGCACTTCTGATCCAATTATCAAATACATTTGTTTTCATTATTCTGAGAAAAAGTTGCTGCACTGAAGCAATTTGATTTTCCAGCAGCTGACAGGACAAGCAGCTTTATGGGTGGCTGCTTTAGTATAGCAAACATCAAGCAGGCTCCCAGACACCTCAGCCTGCGTGTTCTCTTACTCTCTCACAGTATTTTTGTGTTGTGTTTCTCTATAGATCACTGACAGAAGCGGCGACATGCATTTTTTCCATAGAGAGGAAACCCATGATATTTTCTGAATTTACTGAATTCTGAAAAATATCAGCTAAAACAAATAGCAAGGAAATGTTGTCTTAGGACCTCAGTGGCACTTGGTGTTCAGGTAATGGACACAGCATTCCCAGGGGAGGGTTCCTGGGCACTTGCCAGAGCACCGCAGTGAGGGCTTCCAAAGGGACAGTATTTTGATGCAGGAGCATCACAGAGGGGATAGAGTGAAAACTCGCTCCCAGCTGCTGGCCGCCCTCACTCTGCTGGGATGCTCTGGCAGAGCACAGTGCTGAAGATGGCCCCTGGGGATGGCAGTGGGACTGAGAAGAGGAAGACCACCAACCGTTTTCATTCCTCTCCCATTGCCCTCATACGCCACTGTATTTCACTTTTCCCCTGGGATGGGTGTCAGTTCATGCTGAGCTCCCATTGCCCGGGAGAGAGGTGCTCCCCCACAACCCACAGCTAGTCAAACTGCTCTGTCTGGAAGGTGTCAAGGATTAGCATGACCACCGAGAGCTGTGGCACTTGTTTCCATGTCAGTATTGGGATGCTATTCCTACTATTCTGAACGTTAACCTATTTCTCCCTCTACAGATACTTTAAATGATCCTACTCGGCAAGAGCCATCAGGACTGGAGAAGAGACTTATAAGATGAAGAAGATCTTTCAATAAGCAAGGTACTACCAGGTACCCTACTCAGAAGGCACCACCAGCAAACAGTAACATCAGTGTATGCAGTTGAAGCCCACTACCACTTTCTGTACAGGTAAGAGGAAGAGAGGCAGCCTGACTGGCAGCTGACCAGGTCATCATTTGACCCAGACCAACACCCTGAGAAGCAAAACTGTGCCTAGACAGTGAATGCGGCTGTTTGACATGAGGCCAAAGGAATAAAGCAGTAAAGACAGAGAACACCTGTCTTAGTGCTGCTTGAAGGAAATCTACCCTTGCAACAAGCCTGAGCTGCAGCTGCTCTGCAGAGAGCAGGGATCGTTTGGGCTGTTCATTAAGCACCTACTGCTGAGATAGACAGTAAATGCAGCTGATCAGAATACTGATCCGGTGTCATGTTCACATCTATGCAGAACCTCCTTCACCTTGCTGAAAGTGAGAGCAATTCATATTCTCCAGTTTCTCTTCTTGTCCCTCTTCTCAAAGCTGCCACCAGGGCATCCTTCTTTCTTGCCCGCTAGGGTCTCTCTCCTCATTAGCTTTTTCTTCTGCCAGTTAACGTGTGTTCTGCTTCTTTCAAATGTTTTCCACTGAACTGTGTTCCCTCATTTTTTCCTGAACAGCCTCCTGCTTTGATCAGCAAAAGGGGCCAAAGGTGGTCTTTCCCCAGTGCTCCATCTGTGGCCTCTGGACAACTGTAGGACCTTGATTATCACTAATTCTAATTAACATAGCCAAATCCCTCCATCCCTCACCACGCTGCTTTAGAAGGTCACTCTTTCCATGCTCCCATAATTCTGTACATTTTCATGTTTACTCACAGGAGAGTCAGTCTGATCCACACAGCTCTGAGGTGTCAGAGCGAGGAGGATGCTTTGTTCCATAATACAGAGGAGCTGCTGCCCTAGCACCACCCTTCCTGCTCCTCTTCCAAGGCCAGGCATTTCTGGGTTTTCTCACCCAACTGTATCTAGTATAAAGCACGATAAATACTGAATGCTGTTAAATAATTACCAGCCATTTGGATGTGCTGGGCAGCTGGTGATGTATTATGTTAATAACCATTACAGGTTAAGCTTTAAAGTAAAAATACATTTGATTTGTGCTTGGACTGAGTTTTATGATTTTGTTCTTTTTTTCCTTCCCAGCTTAAACACATTCACTCACCTCTATTTGTCAAATGCTCTGAAATAGTCCTGGGTATTAGGATACACAGATCTGCATTCTGATCATTTTAATCAAAACAGCTCTTGTTTTTCCCTGGAAGCCAGAGCTCCCAAGGTTATTTGTGTAATCATGGTCAGATGCATGGTAAAAGCTAGTATGTAGGATATGCTTGCTTTTAATCTCCTCTTCCTTTACGATCCCTGTTTCCACACTAGGAAAAGCTCTTGATTACAAAGTCTTTGCAGCAGTGAAATCAAGGGCAGCATGCTGTTTTATTCTTGTCTCCATTATGCAAAATTAATTATCGTCTGTTCATCCATGCTACTAGGAACTACTGTGCAGATGTTTCCAATATAGGACAGGAGCTGCTTACCCAATACTCACCTTTCTGTCCAGCCCCCCCTCTTTTAAAAAGGGGCTAAACAAGGTCTTTGAAGAGCATACTGCAGTGCAATTGCAAGGAAACGTCTCTGGCTGTGAAAACTTTATCACGACGTAAATTTACGTGCCACCCTCGCTTGTACTAAATGCTGGCCTATTTGTCACTGGTTGTCAGCGCCGGCTTTTTACGAAATCCTTCTGGTGGCACGGTGCAGGCAGGCACCAGCCCGTCCCCAGCTGTCACCGCGCAGGTGCCGCCAGGAGAGGGCATCGCTTTGTAGCGCATCCCTCGGGTGCGCAGCCCCGAGTTAGCCCCCTCCCCGCTCCCGCAGCCCCGGGCTGCCTGATGCTCAGCCGATTTACCGGGTCTCACAGCCACCTCCTCTGCTGCTTCTCGGCCAGCAAGGCTGACATCAGGCCGGGGTTTAACCAGACCTGGCTGCTGGAGGACTTGGTTTAGAATCCCAGTGCTTGCTGATGTCATTCTTAGACCTCCTTAAAATTGTCTGCCTAAGAGATAAAACGCTGTTACAGATGCCACTTAGAGCTGCTCTCCCCACTTTTGAGGCCAGAAGGCAAAATTTAATATAGTTCTGTTTTGGGGGGTTGTTTTTTGTTGTTGGGTTTTTTTTTGTTGTTGTTGTTTTTTCATTGTTTTGGCAGGGTGGGATGGATGTTTTCGGGTTGTGAGAGGTTTGGGGTTGTATTTGGTTGATTGGTTTTGGGGCTGTTTTTTAACGCTGTTTCATAAAGTAAGATCTCACATTGCCTGTCATTTTTGCTTAGTGCTCTGGCCAACTGGAGCCAGGCAGTTGGCCCCACGCTCACAGAGATTTCTGAAAACCTCACTTCTTTCTGACCAAACGAGAGTTTGTTGTTAATTATTCTTATTTTCCTGTGTTGCAAAGGAAGTTTAGCTAAACACTGCATATTGAAAAGATGTTGACAAACCAGAGCATCCATCACCAAATCGCCTGATCTAGTTTCAGGAGTTCCCACTCGTTTCAAAATCTACTTGTACCGCTTTATAACAGCAGGAATGGGCAGCAATTCTTCCCATTTACTTAGCATGGAAACCGGAGTCAGATGTAAAGATGACTTCTTAGCCCTTTATTTAAACTTCTGAGGACAGAAGGGTCTTTTTCATGATGATTTGCAAATATCTGTACAAACAATTTAAAAAGGAAACAAAGCTGATAATAGCCAATAATAGTTATGCCATCTGTATGCACAGGAGGTATTTCCTGGTCTTTTCGGCAAACTCATCACTATTCTGCTGAGCAAAAGTGCATTTGCATCAAAGATGTCTCCAGTCCCTAACAGCTCAGCACACCAAGAGCTGCTCTCACTCTCTCTCCCAACCCTGAGAGCTGTGGGAAGCAAAGCAAATTGTTAAATTAACAGAAGATCTTTCAGAGAGGCAATCCTTTCTAAAGGTACAGAAATGTGTTAGGAACTTGGGCCCTGAGGCACCGAGATCCCTTTGATTTTAAAAGCAGCAAGGTACTTGGGTAACTGCATAGGCTAAAGATTTTATTTTTTTTTTTTCATTTCAAAAAGCTCCTATTCCTGCTGTGTGAGCTGAGATTCTGATTTCCCACAACAGCTGATAAAATTGATTTAGTTGCATTTAGCAAACATTTGGCTTCTAGTGGCAGACAGAACAGTCCATGAAGACATGCTGCCCGCTTGCTAAGTGGGATGAGACAGTGCATGTCCAGTCGGCTACACAAACACCACGATGCTTTGCTTCAGTATGCGTGGAAGAAATGTGACTTGGTTTCACTTTAAATACTTTTACTGGGTAGCTTATCACCACATAGCATTACCTCTGGTGCTGTCTAATCCTAGCGGGAATGCTGTGAATACCCTCTTAGGCAAGTCTAAGACTAATAGTACAATTGGAGTTTTGCACGCCCCATTACAGCAGCTCAAGAGCAGCAAACGCACAGGTGGCGATAACTCAGAGAGGATTGCATGCAACCAGAACGATTTTGCATTTCTCACTGTCACACAGCTGGACCATCCCTGTTTGAAAAGCCAGAGCTCCAGCTGCTCCTGAAGGGTGTGAGGCAGTTCCTCTCATGAGGAAATTTAGGACCTTTCTTCTGACCGCAGGCTTCCTCCACACATAGTGCCACTGCTGTACCTTCCCTCAGCAAACACAAAGTTCCTCCACTGCCTTTAAGAACTTTCCCAGAATTATGGGCCAGATTCCTGGAAAAGGTGTGGCTTTAACATGTAGCAGACTCAAAAGCAGCAAGATAAAAACAGGAAAACAATTGCTTCACTCCAGGGCTCAAGTTTTCCCAGACTACAAGAGCTTCAGCTGAACCACGATGGCTAATTCCATTTAGGCTATGCTTTCTGGCGCCGGGTACCTCACGGCATTTGATAGATCTTCCTTTAGATAGATATTTGGATAGATAGAGAAAGCTGCCCTCTGCCCAAACTGCTGGATTTGTAAGAAGAAAAAGTACCCAGGTGGGGTGGGATGACCTCTGCCAACTGCCAGACACCCACCCAGCCGCTCTCTCCCCCTTCTCAACAGGACTGGAGGAGGAAATATGACGACAAGCTTGTGAGTTAAGATGAAGACAGGGAGGTCACTCACCAATAATCATCATGGGCAAAACAGACGGGGAAAAATAATTTAATTTATTACCAGTTAAAATAGAGTTGAATGGTGAGAAACAAAGACAAAAAGCCCCACTTTCCCTCTGCCTTCTTCTTCCAAGGCTCAGCTTCACTCCATTCCTGACCCCCCGACCTCCTCCCTGCTCCAGGTACTGTGGGAGGGTTGTGGTCAGTCCACACAGTCCAACCACAACCACAGAGAGCTCCTCTCTGCTGCTCCTTCCTCCTCGTGCCCCAGCATGGTCCCTCCCATGGCCTGCAGTCCCTCAGGATAAACTCCAGCGTGGGCTGCTCCACCTTCCGGGCACATTCACTTGCTCCACCAAATGGTCCTCCACAGGCTGCATGATGGGTGGCTGCCCTGGTGTGTTCCTCCCCACAGGCTGCAGGGGAATCTCTGCTCTGGTGCCTGGAGCACCTCCTGCCCTTCTTCTCTGACCTTGGCATCTGCAGGGCTGTTGCCCACACTTTTGTCCTCACTCCTCTCTCAGCTGGGCACTATTTTGCTCTTTATTAAAAATACTTTCACAGAAGCACCAACAGCTGCTTTTTGCCTGAACAGAGGGCGGGACACCAGGGAGTCTCATCCCCTGGTCCTACAAACTTTTGAAGTGGCCAGTGCCTTGCCTTCAAGCAGTCCCCCAGACCTCCATGCTACTCTTACTGGAAAACTGCTCCAGAGCCATATTCCACTAACAAATGTCCTCTTCCAATTTCTAACACAAGTTTACTCTCGGTAACTTATACCACTTGTTTTGAGTCAACACAAATAAAATAGCTCATTTTCCTTCATGCTGCCTACCGTCATGCTGTCTGTAGGCTGCCGTTACATTCCTTCTGGACCTTGCTCCTGCCACACTCCCATTTTGTAACACTTCTCCATTTCTCTGACCATCCCAGTATGGTTAATCTTTCAGAATCAGTTTTTGTGAGAGCAGGTGACCGCAGTGGGGGAAAAATGTGTACTCATGTGAAGGAAGTCCCATCAGAGCCTCAGCCTCACCCTCCCACTCTCGCACATTCCTCTTTCTACTGACAACAGATGATTCGCAAATAAGGCCTTTTCCCTCTCTCTTTTCATAGTAGCAACTCTAAGCTGTTCAACAGATGACTCTCAAATATCTTTCCTTCTTTCTTCTTCAAGTCGTTTCCAACTAAACTCCCATGGAAGCAGCTGAAATTCTGTTATTGTCCCTAAGGAGGATTTGCACTAATCCCGTCTCTCTTACTCCAGCCATCAAGGTCATGTGGCTGTTGCTGTAGGATATGTAATCTTCCTTGGCAGTGACAGCACTTCCTAACGTTGTCATCTGCAAACATCTCTGCAAATACTTCTACTTTCTATACCAAGGTCATTACTAAAAATGTTATTAATGGGCTTCATTCAAGCTGAAAGCCTTGAGACAAATGATCTTCTCATCAATTTCACCCTTGCTTGTTCACAGATCCTGTTGCTGGTCACCACGCCCTCTGGTTTAGATAATAATTCCCAAGACTGAAAATAGTACCTATTCCACATGGGTGTAAGATGTATTTCCTTTGTCTACACAGTATTTTTTATCAAACAACAATACAGGTAAGTCAGGTGTGATCACTTCCAGAAAAGCTGTGTTACATTTTTTTCCCATTTTCTGTTTACTGCCTTGTACTCAACCATTCTTCCCATTTATTTTGAAACCTTTCATTGTACTGAAATCAGACTATCAAGCCTACCAGTTACTAGGTATCACTTTTTACATTCTTCCTATAGAAAAGATAGTATCTACATTATATAACCTTGAAACACAAGACATACAATTCTTCTTCCTCCTCCACAGCTTTACTGACTTAAACATTACACTTACTTTTTTTTTTTTTTTTTAAACTGGACCTTTGTTACTTATTTCCCCTCTTTCTCGTTGAGATTATTTTAGCACCTTTGACAAAATATAAGGCTTCTGCTACTGTCACATCATGCAAACCCCTAGGGACTCTAGATTCCCCTGCTTAACCAGATTTGCTCTACCAAAATTGAGAAATATTGTTTTGAATATCCATCTATTTAAATTAAATGGATTGAAATTTAAAAATTTAATTCAGGTTTGCTTTTAAAACCGGTTTGTGCAACATCCTGATGATTACAACTAATCACCTTTGTTGGTTCAGTAATTCTTGGCAAGAGGGTGACAGTGACGATGTAAGTTAATCTTCAGTTACCAACGCAACTGTTGACAGCATTTCTCTAACACAAGATCTTTATCCATATTTTAATCACTCTCTCCAATGCTTCAAGGGGATTCCCAGCAGAACCCACACTGTCCAAGTAATTTGGCCTCTGATTTTATTTATTCTTTTCTCCAGCATCTAGGTTGCTTTTACTTCTCTTTTTTTTTAATAATGCATACTTTTTAACAACATCTATTCCAGTATCATGCAACACATGGGCATTTCTATCAACTTATGCCTCAAGACAATTACCAAATATCAAAGGTAGAGGCAACCCCCAGAAGCTCTCCATTAGGTTTGGGACTTTTCTTTGCCCCAGTTTTGGTGGCAGAAGTCCTATCAGAAGCTCCAGCACTTACTTAATACCTGCCTTGCAGTAAGTAAAATACACAATCAACCACAAAGTTCTCCTGGGTTTCCAGAATTGCTCTCTGCTTTTCCACTACCCTCTGCCAACTCCAGAATCCCAGTGCCTGAGCACCCCTGGCTGCCGGGGCGGCTTGCACATCCGTGGTACAGCATTCAGGGTCTTTGCACCGGCTCCGCTGCAAGATGAGCTGTGTTCTGGGCATCCGAGCTTACCTGTCCCATCCACAGCTCAACAAAAGCATTCACTTCCCACTCCCTGACTTGGGCTGTAGGGCCGCAGTACACAAAGGGATTTGGTCAGCTCATGAGCTGTGCAAGATCTTGACGTAACAGTTTGAAGCTTCGTCATTCACTCTTTGCAGAGGTACTGAAGTGTTTCATCCTCCTTGGCTAACTTTACATGAAACCTCTCCATCCCGTTGGCAGCAGCTTGTCTTTTTTCATCTCGCCAGCCTTTACAACTCAAAAAGACCTTTTGGAGGACTCTTACAATCCCAAGCACCAATCGCAATTCCATTAGAAAACCTGCAGGCGATCAGGGAATTGAGGCAATCCAAAGGCTGTTACTTGCCCCAGTTCAGGTAACACACTGGAAGCCAAGTCAGGCAGGCAGAGCCAAGAATCCTGCCTCGGTCCATCAGTTATGGTGAAGTGATGCCTGATCTAACCTCTACAGCTCCCAGACACTTTTCAGTTGCTGCTGAGACTGTAGAAGAGTACCCAGGAGCCACAATCTTCCACCTGCAGGTGTGAACACTACTGATGCCGTATGTCTTCCCAAGACCACATCTCCTGCCAGTTTTGGACAAAGTCACTGGACCTACATGGTGACAAACGATGATAAAGCCATCACACTTTGTCACTGTGTGCCACTGACCTTGAAAGCTAGATTTGGAGTGCAGCAATGCAATCTCTGCTGGCCCACTTAGGAAAGACAGGTTGGTGCTGTGGCTTCTGCCTTCTAGGTATTCACTGTAGATTTGGCTTAAACTGCACCTTACTGAGTCCTGCTTAGAAAACCACTCAATTTCAAAGTTGAATGTGCATGTGCAGGAGAGCAAACTGTTGTAGCAACCATCTCAGGCATTTGGAGCCCCCTCCCAGAGACCAGCATAGCATGAGACCTCAGCCTTTCACACGAAGTGCAAAACCCATTTCCCCGGTCTAGGTTTCTTGTTTTAAGAGCCTGCAAGTAAGAAGACAGACAGCTACATAAGTAGTTCTGTTTTAACTAGGTCTGTCACCAGGCTGTCTGGGCTTGTTGCAACGCACTGATTAAACACTCAAATCAGAGAGAGCTCAAAACCCATCACTTAAGGGCAAGGAGAGCTATAAGAAAATTGCAAAAACGTTCCCATTCTGGAAAGAGGTATTATTCCCATTTTATAGACAGCATATCTGAGGCACTAAGTCCCCCTCAGCCACATTAAGCTTTGCTCCTGGCACTCATCATCTAAGAGCCATTGGGGCTGCTCTGCATTCAGTGAGTCAGTAATCCCAGTAGGTTTAATCCTTCACACTGACAAATACTTCAACAACCAGGCAAGGGAAGAGCATTTAGTAACAGCCAAAGCTTTCTGTAAGGGATGTGTTACCAAATCTCTGGTACGCTACATTTCTCTGAGTACCCACAGATGTCCTTCCATCACGACAGCTCCTCCTTGGTCTGTCACAGGACAGGGAACTGTACAAACCCACCAGAATTCAGGCAGAGATCATCAAAAGTGTTTTAATGATTAAACCATGTCAAACATTAACAACATAGGTATATTCAGATGAGCCAAGTGTTTACTTCTAGCACATTTAGACAGCCTATTTTGAACATTATAGCTGCTGTACTGAGCTATGTAAAGACTCTGCAAACCAGTACCTAGAAATGAAGACACACGCACGAGCTTTGATAATGTAAACATAAAAGACACTGTCTCCTTCAAATCAAGGAATGAAAACCCACAAGGCTAGTAGAACTTACTAATTCTTTTCTAAAAGATGTGCAAAATTTTTAAAAAAGATTTAATTAAAAAAAACCAAACAACCAAACCCAAACATGTTAAAACTGGCATTTATATAAATATCAAAAAACAAATAGTTAAACGTGAGCAATGACCAGCAGAATGTCTTGCACAATTAAATTTTTAGAGCTTAATGAATAAAATATTCATAAGCCAAACTTCACCACAGCAGATACGGGAATACCAGCAATAGATACTGGCTTTGCAACTGACTCCTCGTATGTGCAAGGCAAAATGTTACAACAAGGAGTAACTTTAACAAGGACTCAAACAAAATCCTCAGATAACAAGCCAAAACATTACCGGTGATACACACAACTCACATTACAGAAACAGACATTTCCAGCACATTTCAGTAACATTTAAAAAACATTAGGTATAACTTCGACTGTTTTATTTTGCTTGTTTGGGAAAAAACCACATTTGTTAGGCACATTTTAAAAGTGAACATATGCTACATGAAGAACAGTTCAGATACCAACTTAAATACAGATAATTCCATCAGAAAAGCATCTTTCTGTCTTTGTTTTTAAATACACTTTTGGATATGTCACAGACTTAAACAGTAGCTCCTTGAATGTGGATATGGCTATGGTAATAACACTTGAAATTCTGCCAGTTTCCATATTAAAAATCACTTTCGTCATTTAGCATTTAAGAATTCTCAGAAATAAGAAAAAAAAGGAAAAAAAGAGAAAAAAGATGGGTCCACCCTGTATATACTCTAAACCTTAGAGACAATATTTAAATCTTAATGGACTGTGTAAGCGCCAATTAGTTTTACATTAGTGACATACTTCAAATAAAAAAATAAGATCTATTAAAAAGGTAAAATAAGTTTTCCATCTGGTTTGTGACTATTTAGTCAGTTAAAGCCAAATATACAAAACTAAATGCGCCATTTCCAATTTCACTGTATCACGTAAGAGATACGTAACATTATGTATCACATACAGAACAGTAAAATGATCAATGGATTCTTCTAAATGACTTTTTAATAAAAAGTCAGTCAACTGAAAAGTTGAAACATACCCTAATTTTTAAACCAGTAATAAGCTTTGGGCCCTGCTTTTTAATTTAAGGCATGTGTGTTTATCTACCGAAACCAGCATTGTACAAATTACCTCTACAATCACATGCATGACCTACAGTAAAAAAAATGGAGGTTTAGATTACAGTGTTTTCAAATTGTGAATCATAATTCAGCACCTATCATATTGACTAGTAAGGCAACAGCAGTGTCGGATACTATGATAATACTCCCTTCCACAGTCTATAGCGGGGTCAGTGACAGCCCAGAATTATTTTTAAACTTTAACCTACTTTTATTTTCTGTATACAGTTTCTAGGGTGTTTGCACTGGTTAAGTCCTACATAAATCACACTATTCTAGGCAGGAATAGTTACAGTAGCCGTTAGAGTATTAGTGCACAACTCTTATTGTGCTTACAATCAGATGATTTTGTTGTTGGGGTTATCAAAATGTTTTTTCAGTTTGGTCTTCAATCCTTCCTTTGTTTCCTTTGTTTCACATTGTTCTCAAGGGAAGAAGAGCTGTTTGTGTACCCGTTCACAGTGGCCGTAGAGCCGTTCTGATACTCTTTCCTCCTCGAGGATGCCTTCTTGTTGTAAGTCTAGAATATACGAAAAGACACATGGCTTTGCTTAAATAAATAACCGTTTCCTCACAGTAACTCTAGAAGCACAAAAGCAAACTCTCATCCACCGTTTTTAAAGACCTTGTGCCGGTGGCAGAGTCTAACAGGCTCAACCATTTTTTGTGTATGAGGCTATACTTCCATTGATCACAGCAAGGGGGTTAGTTCAATGGAAAAGAAAAAGGCTTGGTAGTATGATGGTAGCATCGGTAGTGTTATGTTAATTAGAAACAAGGAATGCTTCTATGAGCAGACTATGGCATAAGCACATATTCAAAATGACAAGGAAGGAGGTTTGATGCACTGCAGGTGACAGTACCTCAAACAAAGCCAGAACAAGAAGTGGGTAAACAGGAACAGTGAGGGAAGTTCAGAGACAAATGTCTCTGAAGGAACTTGCACTGGCCAACATGGTAAGCAAAACCTAACAGGATCAGTAAGGCTCAATACACCAAAAAAAATATTTACAGAAGTGATAATACATGAATTAGTCTCTGACAAAGGGGCTCAGTAGCCTGACAAGAGCATGTTTGCCGAAATTTGTGTGTGAAAGGAAGTGAAATGGTTAAAAGTTAAAATATGAGTAAAATTGTTGAAGAAAGTCAAGTAATATTTGGAATACACTATATATATTTAATTAGCATGTTCATATGCAGCAAGTGGTATGAACCACAGGACTGATTTTAAGTAGTACTGGAAGTTCAGATAGGGAAGCCTGTGTGTTTTCCCCCACGAATCAATCTTACCAGACCTGAAATCCCCAAATCTTTCAAGAGATGTTTAAAATAGAACACCGTTTGCTTGTTTGGGGGCAGTAGGCCGTGTTGGTTTGATTTTCTGAGGATGGGTACATCACTGCACAGAGCCCAACTATGAACTTCTCAGAACACCACATACCAAGTCTGGCTGTGCTCAGATACAAAATCAGTTTTGTAAAAACACAACTCAGAGTGCTAATTTTCCATATGAAAATACAAACAAATGCCTGTGAAGATAAGTCAAACCCAGATTTCTGTATGTTGGGAGTTTGGGAAGTTTCCCTGGATATAAACCAAGCATTTCCCCTTGTGAGAGCACTAACGAACAGTTCCTTTGAGAGCTTCACAGGTTCACAGGCTGCCGATTTACTTCAGACCAGAAAGCTGTTTCGTATAAAAAGTTCTTCCTCTCTCTCATCTGCTGTTAAAATTGCTTTAGTAAAATGCCTTTTTGTGCAGCTCTGCTCACTGAAACTACTAATCATTCTGAATTACGGATACAAAACATCAGATAGGAAACCGGGGGGCAGACCAACAAGTATAGTACTTCAGGAACACAAGCATGTTACTGGAAGACAGCAAAAGGGTATTTCAAGTGTGTCTTTCTGTAAACAGCTTTCCAATGAGATACAGCCAGCAGAATGCTACAAAGAGTCAAAGAATATTATTTTTACCTGAATATAGAAATTTGTGAAGAGGATAATCAAAGAAATCATATAAGAAATCTGGAAATACAGCCACCCCTGAGGAAATGCACATGGCCAAACAACACCACAGCTGGTCTGGAAGATTGTCAGGACAAACTGAATCTGGGGAGAGAAAAAAAACCAAAACAGAGAAAGAGATTAAGCACGTTAATACGGGCAGTAAAAACCCCATTATTGACCAAAATGCCATTTGTTATTTCCCAAACAAGTCAAAAACATGCCATAATGTGTCTTTGACAAGTTTACTCTCTCTTCTAACAGTGTAAACCTGAGTTAGTAGACATTCAGGTTGTGGGAGTCTGTTGTTTAAATGGGTTTATTTGATTTATATTGTTCTATTTTAGAGCATCAGAATAACTTATGTAGAACTAATCTATAAATATACGAAGGAACAAAGACCACCATCTTCCTAGTGAGAGTTCACCGGGTTTGACTCTACCATCCTAACGGAGTAGGTATGCATCCCACTGCTTCAGCTGCAAAAGATTTGAGGTCACTGGGTCTACACACAGATCCTGCAATCCTCTCCCACTGACAGGGACTGCCTGACATATGGCTCCAGTGGAAGAATTTTGGGGGTAAACGCTGTAGGGAAGCTGGGAAGGCAGGGAGGAGGACCAGGGTTTCATTACTTTCAGTTACCTCTTTTGGAAAAACAGAGTTTGGGTTTAAGTGCTGCAGAAGGCCTTAGGCAAAATTCACCCTTACATGAAGGCTACCAGATTAGGGAATGTTTATTTAAAAAGGGAAAGACTGCTGTGTTCTGCTCTGTTATTTAGCTGCCCTTACAGCTATGCATGCAGAGCAGCCAGGGAAGTGAAAGCAGCTATTAGATAGCCAGGGGAGCAACCGAAGCATTGAGACACTTGTACTCTGCAGCACTCAAACAACCAGGATGAAGAATAGAATCAGGAAGTAAAAAAAACACAAAACCAAACCACAAAACAAAACCCAACAAAAAATCCCACAACAAGCCTCCCCCCAACAAAACAATGATCCCCACTGCTACAGTACTTAGACATTCCTCAGTAAGGAAGGGTGCTAAAACAAGATGATTTTGAGAATCAACACTGAATTGCTGGCAGCAAATGTTATTAGTGTGTTATGAAACTATTCACAGTTCTGAGGTGGAGGGGTAGGGGCAGGAAGATAACCAAAAAAAGTTCATCTCTAGGCTTCAGTTTCCCCACCTACAAAATGGGGAAGACAGAACACCAGAACACCCGTGCACATTTCCTTGTGGTGTTCTGACTTGTTATACATATTGAAACCTGGCTCTCATGCAGTATCACTACAGCATGTGCCATTTTGCTTAGTTTTGTTGCCCCTTTCATCTCCAGTACACATCATTTGGGCTTCATCACTGTACACACAGGAAACAATACAAATGGATACAAGGAGTCCAACACAGAATTACAAGAGAAAAAAATCTGCCCATTTAAAGTGCAGGAGGAGACTAGAAATATTGAACAGTTTTTAATAAACCATTTACAACTGCATGCAAAAGTGAGACAGAAAAGCCATTGTCCCGCAGGACTAGAATGAAGGGCCTTGTTAGCTGTGGACTGCGTTGCACTCTGCTTCTGGTCCGTCATCTCAACATCGGGCTGAGCAACCAAGCAGAGAGAAGAGTGTCCTAGGTCAAGTGGCCTTGGAAGAAAAGCTTCTTCCTCCTCCCTGGATAGTGACTCCCAGAAAACCCAGCGCTGCAACTCCCAAATACATCTATAGTCACCCAACCTGGCAAAGTGGAAAGATCCCACTGATCTCAGCACCGATTCATGTACACCACCAGACCCCAGGTCCCCATTGTTCTGGAAATGGAGCAGAGGTGCAAGAAGCTAGATTTCTAGGGTGATTTAGGCACTTAAAAATGTAGAAGGGACTAGCCTTCATTCTCCCTTCTTCTACGCCCTGCCAAAATTTTCTGACTTGGCAAACAGGAGGACCTCATCACAAATACAAGAGCCTGCCGAAACAGTGGAGAGCTCATCACTCACCAGCTGCCCCTGCGTGATGTACTTCTTCCACCACAGATAAGGACGCATTGCTGGCACAGCAGACAACCCGTAGTAGGAGTACATGAGGACATGGATAAAGCTGTTCAGTGTGGCACCAAAGTAAGCTAAAAAAAGGGCAAAGGAAAAAGAAAGTACACTGTATTACCAGGAACACGCTGTCTACAATCTACAAAAATAACAAGTTCAAAATGTTACTGTTTACAATATGATTTCTCTTAGAAGAAAGGCAAGAGATTTACTCCCTCCCCCGATTTTTCTCCTGCTCTTCTGTTCACCCAACGGAGTGGCTGAGCTGCTTTGCAGCTGTGTGCTTTATACCAGCCTTCTGGGTTTGTTTCCTTGATTTATTTTTTTTTTACATCTACATTGCGGCTTCTCAAGGGAACTGAAGAGGCTGATAAAGAGAAGGCATGTAAACATATCCAACAATCCACAGCTTCACCCATCTAAGTTTAGGCTTATTTCACTTCCTTTTCAGGCACGAGCCTATTCTCTCATTTATAACCAAAAGCAACAGGTATCTTCAGAAACTGCAAGTTAGCCATTTTATTTGTCCCTGTTTACAGCGCCTTTAGTCAGTAAAGAAACTTCTAGTTTAACAACAAACTGCACAGCACTGTGATGACCAAGCAGAACATAAAGCTTGGAAAGGAAGAAGAAAAACACATAACTAGAAATAGCACAAAAGTATTTTCAGGACCACACAAACACAAGACAGATCCTACATATCTGCACTTTTGACCGTTGTATAAACAGGGACTGACTTCCCTGGAGGAGAACGTGGTTCCAGATGCACACTTTTTATAAGTTCAGCACTACTCACCGTTGTGCCGACAACACAAAACAAATACGAGTTTCTATGTTATTTGGCTCGGAAAGCAGATCCTGAGCAACCCAGCTTCTTGGCCTGCACTGCCAGTAGTTCACATCCACTAGATTTTGAAAGGTTTCTCTTGGATGAGTGTTCAGCAAAGCCAGTATCTATAAGCTGCACATCTGAACCACAACTAAGCCACACCAATGCAGTTAGGAAACCAGATGTCAGCTAAAAGCAGTGACATTAAGTATCAAAGCAAGACTAGCAGAGATTAGCAAGATTTAGACAGGAGGGGCATGGAAATCTTCTACTTCAGGTGCATTCAGTTAAGTTCATTAGCGCTCGGGGACAAGATTTTAATTGAAATCATTTGTTATGGCTAGTGGTATAACGAGATTAAACTGAAAAAGTAATATCTCAAGTGAACTTGACAGATACACGGACAAGAGTCACTATTAACCATCTTGCAGCTGAAAGAAGCTTCTGGTCCTGACTTAGAAAAGTTTGTTTCATTAAAGGGTCTGCAACCATTGCAAAAAAGAGAAAGCAAAGCTGACGGGTATCAGACCTGGACTACTGCAGCTGATAAACGTCACACTGCCACATGAACTCTTCAAATTACATAGGCACACCTTTTCTAGAAGCTTTGCCAGCAGCTTAATTCCTGCAACTATCTACAACAGTTGCAATTCAGCAAAGCAGCTTAATACGGGACAGAACAAATCCTGAAGCTGAAGGTACCAGAGTTGTCTGGTTTGACCAAAAGAAGATCAAACCAAGGCCCTTGTTGCACGTCTTCCCCACCATAACCCAGTACTTACAGTGACCACAAGGCACCCAGTTCATCACAAACCACCAAATGTTCAGCATTGTCGCATGGTGGTAGACATGCAGAACAGTGATCTGATGATTATTTTTCCGCAAAATGAAAAAGAAGGTATCCATGAACTCAATGAGTTTGGAGAAATAGTACCACCAGAGGACACGTATGATCTAGAAAAGAGGAAACAAGTTTTAGAAGCATTGCATGTTGTGGGGGCTTTCAACCCTTTTGCTGTCTGAGTATTTTAAATCCAGATTCTGTTCTGCACTGCTTGAAGACCCTGCTGAGATCACCTGTACTGCTTCCACCTTAGGTTTCTCTATAGGAGATCTAGGCACAAACCCATATCTACAGCTGAAAACAGGATGACAAACACTGTTTTATGAGACTATTGCTGTGGACTTGGTGTGTCCTGGGAGAAACAAAAGAATATTTAACCAGAGTCAGTCCTGCAGTGCCCTCTGTAAAGGGCAGAAGAAATCATCACCACATCTCAGGAAGAGAAGGGGACTCATAGCACGCAGTGGTTGGATATAGTCTGAAGACCAAGTCCTTGGTTTTTGACCTGAAAACACTTGAAAATTTACAGATAACTGCTCACTAAAATACCAACCATGAATACATTGTAGATTAACTATGTTTGACAAAGCGTTGTCACTGTATAGTAAAAGGGGGGGGGGGGGGGAAGCATATCGTTTGGACAGAATCTGCATAATCAATACTGTTCTGCTCTCCACTTACACACAAGTGGACAATTTGAAATGTTAGGTATAAGTCTTGATTATGTTACCTTCATATCAGCTTCTCCTCCACTGTGTGTATCCTGACAGAAGAAATTGTATCCTCCTTCCCATACTCCCGTCACCAGCTGAGAAGATCAAAAAAATAAAGTGTTATCTGGGCAGAAGGCTGCTCCCCGCAGCACACGCAAACCTCCACAGCGGCTCTGCCGAGACATGTGGTGTCGAGGGAACGAAGGATTCATGGGCACTCATGTGTGGCACCAGGTTGAATTCAAGCACAAAGCAGTAACAGAACCACAGTGGAGTGTGAATTAACAAATTCTTTCTGTTGGGGTACACCTGAATAAAAATTGGAGGTAGCATTATCCCCAATTTATCCCACATAGCATACGTGGTTTGCAGCGTCATACTGCAGGCAGACTCTCAAGATCTTTCCTTCTTGGCTGATGGTCTTATTGTTGCAGAAAGTGAATGACCAAAGTAAAGTGAATAGATTTTTCTTCTGATTAAGTTCTTCTGATTATAACTTCTGATAAAGAAGAAGTTGTATTTTTAAAAAGTTTCATACACAGAGATCTGACTACAATTTTTTCAACCACGGAGCAGAATAAATCTTCAGCTTTGCTGTCCTTAACAGGTAACAACTGATGTTTTACTGTATTGCAATCCTTCAAGATCTTTCTAAATGCTTCACTCCCCCTGAAAACATTACATCGTTCCCAGCACAAGTGACCCCACAGGATACACCCTTGCCTGCCTGACTTCCTGGCATAACACGTAACACCTCAAACATGACAGAATTACTTTTAAGAGTAACGACCAGCTATTAGTCATGAAAGGATGACAGGGAGCCTGTTGCCAACAGGCTGGCTGAAACCTCCAGAGAAGCAACAGGCAAGCTGGACATCCACATTCCACCCTTTCACAGGTGGGAGATGGAGGGGCAGGCTGAGGGTGGGATAGGAGGAGGGAGCGGGTGCAAGACCAGGAGCAAGCCCCCCCTTTAACATCACAACAGAAGGGATCACTGGATGTTGTTTATAAAGTTTTTCCTCTTGGGTATAGCATGAGGAGAGATGTAACAAATTCAGACAATTCCCAAGTGAGAAAAAGAATTGTTAGGGATCCCAAAAACATTTTAAAGGCAGAGACAGATATGCTGTCCAAGCAAGTTGCCCATTTTTGGTCTTATCCATGCATGTGCAGAATAAAATAAAAAAATAAAATAAAAAAAAAAGCTTTGCAGAGCCACAGGGGAAAACTCTGTACCATAAGCCATTTAAAATAATCATTTGATTAAAGAACTACGTAACTGGTATGATTAAATGCTGCTCAGAACTGTGAATGAGAAGCTAATTCTAAAGAGTACAATAAAGATTATCACTTAAATGATCTACCTTTTCCTAATGTTATTTCTTTCATGCCTCATTTTCCCCCTAAATTAGCTTTTAAAATACCCAGTCAGCCTAGGTCATTATTTTTGACCTTCTGAGATAGAATTATTGCCACTATTTAAGGGAGAGAAAAAAAAAAAAAAAAAAGACGACATTCAGTTATACCATAACATATAGATCTGGAATTATCTCATGTATTAGAGCTAAATCGATCCCACACTGCCACAGTGAGAGCCCGGCAGCTGTGCACATCAGTGGCACACTTAAGCACTTTATCCAAGCAGCAAAGGAAACGCAGCTGGAGGAGCACCCTCCTGCCATAAGGCAGGCACGGCTGTGCAAGGCACAGCAGTTTAAAGGTGGTGCCCTGCTAAAGGACCAGCTACATCCCGGAGCAAGCCTTGCACCAAACCGCCCTTAGGGCACGGAGGGAACATGCTCCGCAAGTGCCCGCCAGTCCCTCAGACAGAAGACCACATTGTGCTGTGATCACGTCGTTAAGAGCTTACAGATGTTTTCATACAGTTCTCATAGTCCAAGGAAGTGTTAGCAATAGAGAGAAGATCACAACGTTTATATCGTAATTAATCCAAATAGCATCCATCACTAATGCTGTGGTCCATAAACTTCTCCCAAGTAAAGGCTAGCACAGTGAAACCCCAAGAATTTTCCTTGCAAGTGATACAGGTTCACTACCTAAAAGCGTAACGCAACCAAAGGTGCCTGGATGGCCCCCTCCTCTCTGAAGGACAAAGGCATCAGTAGGAAGGACAAAGGAGCACTGGAGCACTGGAGCTCCAGCTAAACCCCAGTATTCCCTTATTTCCATACGACCACATAATAATACACTAGGAGCTGTAATACTCTCACAGCCACAGGTGTTTGTTTAAATGACAGAAGCAAAGCAACACTGGTAGGAAACGGCAACACCTTTTATCATATGAATAGTTAGCATAGTTACAAAAATAAATCAATCACTGCCTTTCCAGAAGGAACTAAATAGTGAAAGGTGCTGCTGCTGCCCACAAACCTTGCCTGGTGCAACATACAAGACAGATAATCCTCCTGAGTTAGCCAGCTGCTTCTTTGCCTGACACCACTATTTCTCGTGCCCACAATACTTTCAGCACATGCTGGAAGGCTTCAGAAAACAAAGCCAATGGGCCACCCTGAGACCTGACCACGAATGGTTCCCAAATGGCTCTGTTACACACAGGGCTGGGTGCACAGCACCAGGGAGCTGCCTGTGTGCCACCTAGAAAGCACGGAACAGAGGCGTCTTAAATTGCCAGCTAGTGCGTTTAAGTCATGGCTCATGCTTGCCGTGGTCTGCTTCCAGGGTGGCCACAGTTTCTAACCCCTCCTTAAAGCTACCATACAGCAGGTCTCAACTTGCCCAGCGACAGACTGGTGGCTCCTCAGCCACCCCAGGCTTGAGACAGCCCTTCCCTGCTCGCTGTCCCTAGGAAGTCCTTCATCCTCAGCTTGGCAGGAGCCCGGGCTTGCTAATGGCATTGCTGATGCACAACCACAGGCATATCTTCTCCCGAGCAATTAACCTGTCCAGAAAAGGCTGACTATAATTATTTTCACCAGAGTATGTGATTTTTTAAGCGACACAAAAAGAGACAGGTCTTTCATAAGCCAATTAAAATAGTACTCAAAGTCAGTGTTAAGTCTCTCAGCTCTAGAGAAAACCCTGCAGCTTGAATTTGCTTTTGTGCTCAAGCAACTCACACCTCCTTCCCCTGCACCGACATTTCTTTTTTTTTGTATTGCTTTCACTTTGTAATGCTGTTGCTAAATTCTTTAAAATGCTGTGGCATGTGCTTTTATCAACTCTGCTACCAAAATAAACCAGCACACAAACACCAGTCTGACTGGGCTGTAGGAGAGGTGTTACAGGGGAGGATTTTGTGGGATATTTTTTTTTTTTTTTTTGTTAGAAAACCAAAGTCTGAGACTGGCTGGGAAAGGGCAGATAAGGGTCCCAGCACTGCACCAGGCTGCCAAGGCACGATGGCTTTACGAGCTTCAGAACAGAGCTAGATTAGCATGAAAAGAAACAGAGGTTCACACCTCTGATCAAAGAAAGCAAATGCCTGCAGAGATACAAATTTTTATCTTTACATGACCACCACCACCTCAGGACAGAGATAAGGCTTTGGGACCTGTAAAGAAAGAAAGGGGAGAGGAAAGCCGCCTGGCAGCAAGCCACCACCACGGCACCTCTTCACCGGGTCGCCTCCTTCCTGAGACAAGGTGCCGCTCTTAGAATGCTTTTCCTACAGCATATATATACACCACCTCCCTCATCAGCAAAATCCGAGACTTCTCTCAAGCAGATTCAGTAGGGAATTAGTTTTTCAGGTGAAGAAAAAAAGACAGTGAAGAGATCAGTTAAAGTGAGCCTTCATCACTGACCAGTTTTCTCAAATCTAAGTCCGGGTGGTCCAAGATCACTTGGCTAGTTCTGCTAACAAACATCACCAAAATACAACAGGCCTGCATGCCGTACAGCTGGGTGCCCTGCACTCTCCCTGCTTGGCCAAATTACCCAGCCGAGACTTGAGCAGAGAGGCACGGTCCCTACCCACAGCGTCGCCTGACGCGTGATCCCCACGCAGAGCGGTGACACGGGTGGAAGCAGTGCCACCCCTGCCGCTCCGATGTGTCTCCACAGATAAGCTGTGCCAGCCAGCAGGCAACTGACCCACAGCCCATAACCCCTCTGCCAGCCACCCTGCTACACACCTTGTCCACCACGCAGGAGGCCACCCCTGGCTGCTCCTGCCCGAGGCAGGAGTGTTATTTCCCCTCGAAGTCCAAGCACTGCAGGTTTATACAGAATAAAACTTTGCTGTTTGCCCCTAATGAGCACCCCCTCTTCCTGAAGTATGGGAGCGACAGGGCAGCCTGGAGAAACCTCTCCCACCCCCTGGGTCTGCCTTGCCTTTTACATTGTCTGGGACAAGCACAGGCCACTGCTCTGTTCTGCTCGCACCACAACCCAGCCCGCTCATTATATGCCCAAATAAATAATTTATAGCAAGTACCCACAGAAACTACTATCTTTGGAATTCCAAATAGGAGGTATAAGATTTCTAGTGATTTTAAAATGAGGTTATATTATATTACATCAGCAGACCAAGTGGTGCAAGTACACAATAGCTAGAATTATACAAATCCTACAGTGCAAAATTTCCCCCCCCCCCGACATTACTGCATACAGACATTCAGATGTGAAGGTCAGAAAACCAAGTAGGTCACTTTTCTCAGCCTAACTGGGAGGATGCCTCACTTTAACATCTTGTTTTGGTCATATAAACTGAGCTGTGATGATA
>JAVJGJ010000059.1:19073664-19099758 GCA_035590215.1 Microhierax caerulescens | reverse complement strand
TAACATCTTGTTTTGGTCATATATACTGAGCTGTGATGCTATGAATCATGACCTGAGTGACCACAACTGTAACTCATGAAAAACTCCACAGCAGGGTTTCAGATGTGTTGTACACAAGCTATTAAAGCAGCTTATTTTCTGACAGGCTACTAAACAAGTTCCTAAGTGGTAATGTTTTATGACTTCTCAAACTAGGACTGAAAAAAGTTTTATCCAGCTGAAATTCAAAGTGACAACAAGGAAGAGAGCAGGGAGTTACTTCTCTTTTTTTCAGTGCTGCTCTTCATCATCTTAAAAGTACATGTATTATAAAGTGCAACTGACGCATGGCTAATCCTTCAAAGCCAAATTTCCATGACTGTCATGATCCGAGCGAGGGTATCGCCTGCTTTGCACTGACACAGGTAACTGAGGAGGCACTACAGCCAGAGAACATATCTGGAGGTGCAGGAGGCTGATTTTTTTCCCTATCACCTGGCCCTTCGGCACTCTCCCTGCGAACATCAAGCAGCACGGTGTTATGTCAGCACAGCTCTTTACTTGGCCGCATTTTTGTGGGATCAGTCCCTTGTCACAGAACATTGCCTGCCCTCACATCTAGCATGTAAGTGCTGTCAAACACATTTTGTTGCAATTATTATGAGTTTAATAGTCTTTATAAAACTGTGGCTTTCTATATTCCCATTTATAAAGAGAAGGTATCTTTACAACAATAACAATGAACACTTCCACATAGGTAACGTTAAATTAAGAGCAATATTCACGTTCATGTAAAGCGTTTTGCTATATAGGAAGGAGAAGCCTTAATATTTGCTGTGTTTTAGTTGTCTCATTCCTTCACAAGGCAACCAGGTGAACAGCTTTTTTAAGTACATGGACTTCTTCAGCATACAATAAACAGTCCTTTCTGGGTAACCAGTTAATTGTTGACAAGACTATGAGTATTATTCCAAGTATTTAAGGGAAAAAGATTGGCTGTCCTGAGAGTTTTACCCACACTTCGTACAACTGAAGAAAAGTCTGCACTTGTAAATCCTCAATAACATAACTGGAGGTTAAAATAATAGACTAGTATATAACTATAAATACAGTTTGCGTAAAATAATGCAATGATGTGCATGAAGTCCACAGCAACACTACTTTCAGACAAATTAAACAGATGAACACACTAATTTTTCTGGATTATAACAACCTGACAGGGTGGTTAGAAATGTAAACACATCAAGAATACAAGTTGTTCCAAGTACCTACGCAATCCAAACCTCTTCCCGCCCCAACCAAGAATTAAGTATCAAAGTTCTTAATAAGCCAACTCAGTATTTTTTTACTAGACAATTCACTACAATTACAATAGAAATTACTTTAAATAATTTCTTATCTAAAAACTCACCTTGTAAAATACTATAGAATTAACTATAAATTTAAAGGAGAATTACAGTTTGCATATACTTCTAAGCAAACGCCAAAAAAAATAATAATTGCACATTGAAAATGAAATCTCTCCTTACGGAAAGGAGAAACACTTTTGGTTAAAAGCAAGTCAGATTATTCTGTACATTGAAACCACACACTCAATTTTCTGACCACATTCTTATTTACACTGCCATACTTCTTCATTTTCACTTTACTAAAAACATATAATCCTGAGTAGAAGCAGCTAAAAGTGCTCTCAGGGAAGCAGAAAACTTTATACTGCCCAAATCTTTGTTTTGTTAGGAAAGAATATAAGTCCACAGAAAGTCTCATTCAATTTGAAATATATTTGTATATTCAGATTTTAAGTTCCAAGAAACAGATGAATCACAATGACATTGATGCACTTGTTTCAGCAAAACTAACAGGACACACAAGAAGCTATTGCAAGCTTACAGAAACAGATGCAAAGAGTGTGTGCATGATTAATCACACTTAAATAAAACATGTTTTGCACTCCAAATCAAGCTGTAGTTTTGCTACGAAGTACTTTGTACCATCCACCAGCACAATCACATTGAGCATGACTTCTGGGTAAGGAGGAGTTACTGAAGGAGCAGCCAGGTTCATGCTGAGAGGTCAGACCTTCCCTTGCCCTGAGCCAGAGAAGTGCACTCGAAACACTGCTAACCAAGTTCAGCAATGTTTCAGGCAAGGTTTGTTTCATACCATCCTTAGGGGTAACATTACAAGTATGGTTTTCTTCCCTGTGAAGTGACATTAAGGAACGGTTGCAAGATGTTATGCAGATGTTTCCCCAGGTTTAGGAGAACTGTCCTCAGAGATCACTTTCAACACAAGCCAATACAATTAAAACAGATACTGCAGAATAACCCCAACCCAACCCCTTTTCTCCTACCTCATAAAACATATACAGAGAAAGCAGTGTAAGTCCAAGGTTGTAGACCACTAGAATACCCCTGCACGAGAACGGCTGCTTATTCCTCATGTACTTGGGTCCTAGCCATACGATTAGCAAGTACAAGACTGAGAAGATAAAAGTAGGTGTATAGTTCTCCAGAAGAAGCCATCCTTTTACTCTGGGGTCTGAAACAAACAAAAATATGCGAAGACTTAGATTTTTGTAAGGGGAAGAATTCAATGCATCCAGAAAAAACCTGTACCCAAAATGCTTGTATTGCCAGAACACTAGAGAAAGATGAAGGAAGAGCAGCAAGCCCTTTTATTAAGGGCCACATTACTAATTACAACCAACCTTTGTGAACAACAAGATTTTAGTTATACAGTTGTTAAAGAAAGCAGAAATAATTCTCTTCGTAAGGCACAATTATTCTTAAATTATTACTGCTATTATTTTAAAATACTCATTACCATTCAGAATCATTCATCTTGAACACCTGGATGATCTTAAATTATAAAGAAAAGCTTCATCGACCCTCTCCCCTTTATTCTCCCAAACCATCCCTTCCCAATAGCACACACCTTATTTCCCCACAGAGCCAAAGCGAAGAGTGAAGCAGGTACCTTAGTGGTTATTGGTAGGTGGTCCTGATAATTACTTTCTAATTAATACTAACACAATTAGATTTACATATGTGCTACTCAAAAGGATTAAATTTTGGAGTTCCTGTATGAGCAACGAAACACAGAGCAGTCAGTCCAGTCTGATTAACCAGTCCAGTTGGCAACACTGTCAGGAAAAGCACAGAAGCCACTGAGAACCGGGTGGTTTCAGGGGAACACTTGGGACAAGCGCATGATCCTTCTGAACCTCAACTGTGTTGTCCATACTCAGCATCAGTATGGTATCTCACTCCTCTCACTGAAGGCAGCCCAAAGGATTGAAACCAAGTTTACCAAACCATAAAGGCACAATCCAAGTATTGCTGGCATTCACAGCCCTGACAATTTTAAATGAGTCTTATGAGGATCCTGCACATAAGCAATGAGGTTGGGAAGTGGTTAAGAAAACCAGGGAATCTGCCACCTTTATGGTTCATTATTTTTAAGACATGGCAAATACAGACCACACACCAGCACATGCAGTAAATTACATCAGGACATCCAGGCTAATTTAGATGGGCTTAGTACAAAGAGGGGGGCAGCAAGGGCACTGAGCTACTAAAACCAATCAGAAAACACACTCTGAAGGATCAGAGGCTCGTTCCAACCCCTGTGGACTTTGCCCTGTGAGGAAGCGGCACCACTACCAGAGTTTCACTGGGACAAAGTAGAAAAGAGAATACTGAAGGGATCAGAGGAAGAAAGCCCACACCACTGTGCAGCACTGCTATGCACGCTCAGTACAGGACACACCTAATCCCCCCTAGCCAGGACCAGCTGGAAACCCTCAGCTGCCACTGCCTGACCTGGTCCCACTGCCTTTCCCTCCCTCACACTGACGAGGATCGCCGTTCTCCACCTGTAGACTTTTTCCCAGTGAAGAACCTACCAAAACCATTGCTTCTTTAAAAAGAATGGTTTCAGAGAAGCAATGCTTTTTTAAAAAATACAGACTTTTTTCAGTGAGAAATTCCTTAGCAGATCTAGTTATGAGGGCAAGAGTATTTTTATTTTATCAAATGCAAATTTAAAAAATATCTTTTAAAAGTAAAAGTTCTTAGTGATTTTTTTTTTAATAAAAGGCAGTAAGGATCTGAGTGAGGTAATTTATTCATTAAGGCTAACAACAGGAGCTTAACTGATAGTAAGAAGAATGGCACCTATGACTGTCATAGCTGAAAAATTAGCAGCTCTTCAAGTCAAAAGATAAGAAGCACTGAGCAGATTTATTTATTACAGAGTCATACATTCTGATGTTTTGCAGATACTAAAGAAAGTAGTCACCTGTCAAAGTCAGGATGTTAGAAGGAAGCTGTTTCTCATGCTCTAGTAGCTGCACTTTAGTATCAGTTTTATTTCTGTACTTAATCTTTGACAAATCTTACCTCTGGGTCCAAGCCAAACATCAAGGTAGCTATTGATTGTTTTATCCAGCAATTCCATTCTACAATCTATTGAAATGGAAAGAAGAGGAGAAAGTTAGTTCTTCAGCTCACAAAAATAGTTTAATAATCTGAATACTGACTGTATGCGAGGGTTAACAAAGAAAATACTAATATGTAGCAGACATGGTGGGCATTCCCAGCATGTATAAAGTGCACGAAGCTTATTTAGTCTTAGAGAGACACTGGTGTAAGCATAGTATTTACCACTGAAGTATTTAACACAGGGAAGCTTAAAACAATGAGTTCAGATTAACCTGAAATTCTTTCTAATTCTGTTTTGTAAGTGCAAACACAGGGTGACAAGCAGCACCCCTCTGCAAGGAGGAAGAGGACTGCACCCTGAGAAAGTCAGCAACATTGACATTCTCAAATAAATACTGTGAAGCTCTTTTAACAAAGAGCCTCCAATAGCTGGCAATGATAGCTGGGGAGGAGGATGGAAGAAAAAACATGAAAACTGGCTCTGCTATCGCCTTTGCGGATAGGTGACTGATTACAGCTCCGATTAACAGCCCATAAAACCAAGAGATCAACAGTTACAAATGACAGAGAGGGCTGCAGAGGCAAGGGAGAAAACTGCAGTTCATGGTAAGAGTACCTCCAGCTCCAGAAACTGCTTACTGGTAAGACATTACCAGATAAAACCCATCCAACATCAGAACAGCAGAGTGATTCAAATGTCATCTGTCAGCTCCACACACGGCCAGTATTTATTGGTAGCACCTGGTATATATACTGCAGTATATAAGTTGCTGTACCTCCCTCAGGTTAAAGCAGGAAAGAGGTAGCAACACTTCCCACGAGCAGGGACAATTATAGACGAAGCTGTTCTCAAGAGAAGAGGAAGTAATTTTCTTCTTGATGAAGAAAAACCAAAACAACCCCCACCCCCCCAGTTTACTCTTTTCTATCCAGAACTGTACTTAAGTTTCACTAGAATAATTTTATCCATTTTTAACAGCACCGTTTTCACTTCTGGGTGTTTCTCCCACCCCCTGAACTCATAATATTAACAGCAATTTTTAGTTATGGGGAAATAACATAAGCAATGCAAGCTGTCAACATACCCACAGCACAAACCGAAACAATGAGCTTTTGCATAGCTGCTAACAACAAAGTTCATCTCTATTTTTTTCAGCTCTAGCTAAAGAAACATCTCTCTCCCACCTGTGAAAACCCTGCCTCTAGGGGATTTCTTACTGATGCAAGTAAAATGAAAAGTAGGTCCTCTGGTTTTAGTCAGCTGGAACTGACATCTTCCTTTCTTTCAAGTCCTGCAAGAAAAGCCAAGCAGGATGCAAATGAAGTCCACAGGTCCAAAGCAGGACTGGGAGCCACCCAGCCTCTGCAGGAGCTTCGATCTCCCTCTTGGTGGGACCAAGAAAATACAGCAGGCTTGGATACATGCATTTACATCGCATGGTCTTCCATCACAGAGCTCTGGGCAGGAGGCTGACATGCTCACCGAGGATTTCCAGCTGCACCCCCAACCCATCATTTCCCAGGGGGCTCTCGGGGAAATGGGCAGAAGAGGACTTTCCCCTCCATGGGCTTCAAGTCTTTGTAGAGCTTTGGACTATAGAAAGGCACAGAAACCTCCCTGGAACCTGGTCACCAGGCACAAACAAAAAAGCTTGATTAAAATTATCAGGAGTGTTAAGAAGTCTTTTGCAGTCCTGATTCATACCAGTTTTATTTTCTGACTGAGGCTGCCCAGCCCAAATAAGTACAGTTTGCAACAAGGTGCATTTGTGGGATTAGGTCACCTCACCAGCCATGACACAAAACCATGAGCGCTTGCGTGAATGGCCACAGCACCGGCATGCTGCTGTCCTAGGCATAAGGAAACAAAACTGAGATGCTTATGCTGTCCTACCAGAAGCATGAACATCAGGAAGGCTGTGAGAAATGAGTATATGATTTCCAAGAACAAGCCAGATAGACGTCCAGAGCAAGCTCTCCCCCCTCCTCCCCCCATTTTTTTTTTTTTTTAACCTGTCAGCTATTAAATATTGCCAGGAAAAATCACTCCCCAGTGGATAATGAATTTTGTTGCTTGAAATCCCCACTTACTCAATTTGTCTGTCGCTCCCTTGATCCAGTACCAGTTGATTTAGTTATGTAGCACTGCATCATCCAATAACCCAGCATCTGTGCCTAACTTCAATGACTTTCAACTCCCTTTTTGCAGAGGAAAACTTCAGATGGAAGAGTTTGTTTCAAAAACAAAGACAAAAAAGCCTAATCCAGAACTGACTTGCTATATACTGTTGTTTGCTGGTCATTAAAAATGCAGATATGCAAACAAAACAACTAAGAGAGCAGAAACAAACTCCAACTAGCTATAGCAAAGACAGCAAGAAATGAAACTCCATGTTCCATGCTTCCATAAAACTGGAAGGAAAAACTGATTCCCCAAGAGGAGGAAGCTTCTGCAGAGGTCTCAGCTTTTTTGGGCGGCTACCCCAAAGCAGCTTTTTGTGCCAGCATTATCAGACAGCAGATTGTAAAAGGCACAGCAAAGGAAGAACTACTCCTGGTGTCGATTTCCAGAACTTGCAGAAAAAGAAATTGTTTCAAAAGGAACTCATTTGTGTAACAGAAAAACAGAGGGAAACAATCTGCTTTTGTTCCAGGGGGGGGTCATGTGAAAATGCATCAAGTCTCCTGCCAACAGCCACACAACATTAAACACTGCTTCAACGGCAGCAACTACAAGGGTTCTTTTTTAATTAGAATAGTTTCCCAATTCAGAGGAACATCGACTCGAGAAAAATTAAACCAGTGGCCATTTGAAATGCTATAATGGGCATGTTTACTAACACTGAAAGTAAGCAAATTCTGTGGCTCACCGCACAGATGAGCAGGTCTCTAGTAACGCTGCTTTACCTAGATAACCATACCACAGCAAGGCACACTAGTCACAGTATCACAGAACCATAGAATAGTTTGGGCTGGAAGGGACCTTTAAAGGTCATCTAGTCCAACCCCCTGCAATGAGCAGGGACGTCTTCAACTAGATCAAGTTGCTCAGAGCCCCGTCCAACCTGTCCTTCAATGTTTCCAGGGATGGGACATTTACCACCTCTCTGGGCAGCCTGTGCCACTGTTTCACCACCCTCATTGTAAAACACTTCTTCCTTATATCTAGCCTAAATCCATCAGCTTTCAGCTTAAAACCATTATGCCTTGTCCTGTCACTTTGTGGCCTGCTAAAAAGCCTGCCTCCCTCCTTCTTGCAGGTCCCCCTGTAAGTACTGGCAGGCTGCAATAAGGTCTCCCAGAGCCTTCTCTTCTCCAGGCTGAGCAACCCCAGCTCCCTCAGCCTGTCCTCGCAGGAGAGGTGCTCCAGCCCCCTGATCACTTTTGTTGCCCTCCTCTGGCCCTGTCGAACAGGTCCGTGTCTTCCCTCAGAGCTGGACCCAGTACTCCAGGTGGGGTGTCAGCAGAGCAGAGTAGAGGGACAGAATCACCTCCCTTGACTTGATGACCGTGTCTCTTTTGATGTAGCCCAGGATATGGTTGGTTTTCTGGGCTGTGAGTGCACACTGCTGGCTCATGTCCAGCTTTTCATCCACCAGTACCCCCAAGTCCTTCTCTGCAGGACTGCTCTCAATCCCTTCATCCCCCAGCCTGTATTGATACTGCAGGTTGCAGATTCAGATGCAGGACCTTGCACGTGACCTTGTTGAACCTCATGAGGTTCACATGGGCCCACTCCTCAAGCTTGTCCAAGTCCCTCTGGACAGCATCCCATCCCTCAGATATGTCAACTGCACCACTCGATCAGGTGCACTCAATCCCACTGTCTATGTCATATATGAAGAGATTAAATACTACTGGTCCCAGTACAGACCCCTGAGAGACACCACTTCTCGCTGGATCTCTTTCTGGACATTGAGCCATTGACCACTACCCTCTGGATGCAACCATCCAACCAATACCTCATCCATCAAACATTCCACCCACCAGATCAGTATCTCTCCAGTTTAGAGAGAAGGATGTTGTGGGGGACCATGTCAAAGGCCTTACAGAAGTCCAGATAGATGACATCCATAGCCTTATTCAGTACCTATGGTCAGGAAAGGAAAAAAAAAAAAAAAAAAAAAAATACAGACCCATACACCAAATTATACCACACAGTGCATTTTAAAACAGGTACCACTATATAACCTAGTTCTTTTTTCCTAACCTGCCCTTCTACAATGGACAGGAAAGAAAACACCCTCTCTGATACCTGAACATTAGGGCAAGCTGGATCAGGGTCTGGAAGCACTCAGGCTTACAACCTGAAGGATGCTTTACT
Organism: Microhierax caerulescens; assembly: GCA_035590215.1. NCBI lineage: Eukaryota > Metazoa > Chordata > Aves > Falconiformes > Falconidae > Microhierax > Microhierax caerulescens. The sequence continues at coordinate 19,091,010 of JAVJGJ010000059.1, read as the reverse complement.
CCTTCAAGTCCAAATATTTAAACCAGAAAAATGCATATCTGACATTTTAAACAAAACAAGATTACTGAACTTCCAATTCTGCAAAACAAGTGTAATGAAAACCAAGCATTGCACCTTGCCCCAACAACATCGAGCCCCATCATTAAAATATTACTTTTTCAAAAGTCCTCTGGATTTAGATAGACAGGATCGGGGGTGGGGGGTGGGGGGTGTGTTTGGACACCACAGAATATTTTGCAATCTCAGTCCACCTCTGGCATCATGAGCTGGGACATGCACTATGCTCCAGCAGCCACCCATATGTTGGTCAGAAGACGTGAGCTCTGCCCTGCTGCTCAGTCCAAGCATGAATGGCCCTGGTGCTCCTTGGTGTGACAACTGAAAATACAGACCAAAGGCTACACAGAAACATGCTTTTCTTGCAGTATACACACACACACATATATATGTAAGTTTATTTATGTAAGTTTTTCACACAGGCTACCAGCAGTGATAACCTGCTCTTCTAACACACATCGCTACTCCCTGAGGAAAGGGCTACTAAATACTGAAGTACTTTACCAGCTCCTGTCCTTCAGAGGAAGTCCTCTTGTATGCTTTCCACAGAAAACACATTCTGGGGAGTTTATGCCAAAAAGTGATTGAACAATTCTTAGTCGCATTTTAATGTTGTTTCTTGAGTTTCTTCTTAGAGTAACTTCAGTTTCCAGGTGCAAAAATAAAGCGTGAAAATACAAAGGTTTGCTCCCCATCCCATGCCACCCTTTCCAAGCAAACCAAAAAGCAGCAACAAAACATTTTGGGCTGAAAGCTCAAAGCTTTGGTAGCCTGCTCCCTTTCAGCAGGCTACCAGCTTCCAGCTCTCACTCTGCTGCTCAAGTACCCCCTGAAACAACAGATCCCAGCTTTTACATTTAAGTACCTGCACTTGAGTTCCAAAAAAATCCCCCAAAATAGGCATCTAAATAATTGTGCTGGCTTCTGAGAGCAATGCACCATCAGGCCTGGCTGCTCAGCTTCCTTGGAAAACAGCCACTTTCTCCGTTCTTAAATTAGGACTTTGAAGCTTAATTTTAGGCACTTGATTCTGGAAATTTGATTTGTGTTTTCTTATTAAAGTGGCATTTCCTAGTCCCTGCCACTGCAGAGGTGACTCCTCTTTTCCCTCCTCCAAAAACACAACAATCACGCTGCTGTTTGCTTTTGTAACGTACTGGAATTGAAAACGCTCAGCGGCTTGAGAACTGGAAGACACCGCTGATAACCAAAGCTGCCAACCATTTTCTGTCCATTTTCCAAAGCTGTCCAGTTTCTCCTTTCTATTCCTAAAGCCTTAACTGTCCCTTGCATGTATTCCCTTTGCCTTTCAACTTGCTGTTAACCCCAGATTCCCTTTTTTTGTCTTTTCTGAATATCGTCGTAGACCCCAAGCATGCTTAATATTAGCAATAAGAAGGAGCTTAGAATAAATCACAGTCCATATTGATCTAAAAGTACAAGTACATTTATTTCATAGGAAACCAGGTAAAGCATGAGTGCTGTGGATTTTGCACTTTAGTTTTGACAAAAATGCAAGAAACTATTTTAAAATTTTATTTTGCAACTGCATCTCTTGCAAAACAGTGCAGATATTTGGCACACCTTGCAGGGTGGCAAGTCCTCCACCCTGCTGCTGACTCAGCAGGATCCCACAATGCTGAGCTTTCACACTCACCGGCAGCACCAGCGTAAGGAAGTTTAGAAATAAATGATTTGTTTAAAGCTCAAGGAAGTGTAAAAAATGCAGAACAAAGGAGAGAAGCTAGTCTCCAACAGTTTAACCTTAACAGTATTTCAAAACATTCAAAAATGCTGGGGGTAAAGGAAGACTTTAGTCAGTTAACTAGGGGGTCCATTTCATGCTGTTACTTTTCATGTCAGTCCACTCCCTCAAACCCTTCCGTAATCATTACCTTCATGCATCAACACAGTTGATTTTTACATTTTTTTACTGTAATTACAAATTACAGTAGTAATTAAAGTACTTTACAGATCAGAAACAAATACAAGAAAGAACACTGCAAAATGGAATAACTAATTGTGCTCAACACCCAATACCTTATTAAACCAGAATCTAATAATCTTCAGATAGGTGAGTAAAGACAAATCATAGGCGTTGTGGTCTTTGCAGTTTTATTCATGTTTTCAGCAGATCTTAAATGAACTCAAATTAGGATCTGTACATCCAAGGACTAGGACATTGACATGCACTTCATCCCCTCAAAGTCAACAGCTCCTGCTGCACCACAGGGTAACTTCAGCCAGAGGGAAAACACCAAGTGTGATGGTCAAGCAGGAAGAGCAAGTTGCAAGCAAACACACAAATGCACCCATGGAAGTACTAAGAATCGTAAAATGATGCTACACCACTTCCTCTCCACCCCAGAAGGATGCATCCCACTACAAGTAAGGATCTCTCATGCTGCAAAGCCCCCCTTAGCAGCAGCAGATCTGGCATCCCTCAGCACTATGGTAAAATGCTTTTTGCAACAGCATCCATTTTCCTGGAATAAAACGTTTGAGGGGGTACCTTGTGCCCAGCTGCTACACCCATACCCCAGGATCAAGGTACTGGAAACTTCCTCACTGCTGCCAGCTTATTGCATGGTGCTGTTAGAGTAATAAAGTGCAGATTGCAAAAGTATTTACAGCAATAAAACAGGGAGGAACAAAAGGGAAGCATGCAGGTTTATTCAACTGCTGTGTTTGTAATAGCATGCAACTGTACAACGTGCAAGGACACTGCACAGACAATTCCCAGCTGGAGGTTAAAGAACTGTTGTTTTGGGGTTTGGGTTTGGTTGTTTTTTTTTTTTCTCCCTTCTTTCTTTCCCATAAAAAAGAAGAAACAGAAGAGAGGATCTGTAGCAAACCAGGTTAAATGGAAACAGAGAGAATATGTACGTGGCACAAGAGCTACAAGTTGACGTTTTTGGAAGGAAAGCCAAAGCACAGCATTTGCTTTGCTCCAAAGCCCTCCTCCCCAAATAGTATGTGAGTGTTTATTAACAGCTACTGTTTTAATCTGGAGCTCCCTCTTTTTTCAAAAGCTGTGCTGATATTGCAATTGGGAAAATGTGGCTAGCTGTAGCTTACAATGGCTAATTAGCCAGAGGAAGCCTCGGCAGCTAAAGAGAGAGAGATGAGAGGATGAAGGAGTCCAAACCTAAGTCCAGAGGGCTATAAGGACTTCAGCTTTCATTTCAGGTCTCCTTTCTCTTATTCAAGTGCCACCTGCAAGGTCTGAAAAACTCCTCCCCTTTAGTAAAGGGGCTCCTCTAATCTCTGTTTGTGCGCCTCAGTCAAACCAACTTTTTACTTCCACAAGAGAAAAGCAAAGGTATGGTCCCCAAAGCCTATTTTAATGAGCCTTCTTGATCAAAAGGCTGCATTTTCTAAGAGAGCTGATGAGACCAACAGGTCCAAAGGATGCAGAAATCCAGTCTTGCATGACCACTACTAGCAGCAGAGGTCAAAGAGTACCATGTAGCCTCAAGACTGTAAGCTTCCATTTCCTTTTTTTTTTTTTTTTAAATGCCCACATCTCAAAATTGCATATTAAACTTTAAAAAGCAACAAGTAGGAAAAAAAGTTGCAAGTGGAGCCGTCCTCCTGCGTGAACCCCCATTTCCTTCAACATCCTGCAGCAGCGGCACCAAGTCTGAGCACTGACAGGTCACCCGCCACCAGCCTGCCCCCTCCTCTTGTGCCAAGGGGCTGAACCCAGGGGACACCTCAAGAACAAAACCAAAAGCGTAGGGTAGATCTATAATTCTTGGTTATCTTCTTTGCATTTATGAGCTTGACATATGAAGGCTGGCTATCAGACCCATAAAAACACCTGCAATTCCCCTGCACATGTGAAGCACCGTACAAAGCAAGAAATGGCTGTGTGCAGCTATCCAGTGAACAGGAGTTAGCTACACAAAGGTTATCTGGGGTTCACATGCTGACTAGATACAGCGATCCAATAAAAAGCTGAGAAATCAGAGGAAGATCACAAAACCTGAGGGTGACAGTCACAAAGGTAGTGCTACACCACGCAAATCTGACTAGTACAGGGATAACAGTGCACACAAAACAACCCAAATTAAGATGTCCTGCCAAGATGCGCAGCTACAACCCCTATGTTCCAATAGGTAAACAATACTTTTTGGAGGACCCCTTGTGTCTGGGAAACCAGATCGCACTGAAAAGCACACAAATCACCCCTAGGCAAGTTACAGTATTTTAAGTATTTATCTGTGTGCATACTTTTATTTCCAGTGAGCGTGGGGTAGTACCTGGAGTGCTATGGGAGAAGTGAAATTCTCTTGTGGGCCCTAATGCACAAAAAATACAGTAAGTGAATTAGCTACATTCCTCAATAAAATTGAATTTCTACACTTTTACCTAAAGAAAGGATGCAGACTGACAGTAAGTGCACACCACAGCTTGCCTTGCTGCTATTTCTTCATATGGCCAGCCATGCTACGAAAGTCAGTCTTAAAACTTCTGTATTTTCCTGCTGCACTCCTGTGAGACATGAGTTAATCCTGTACGGCTGCAGCTGCACCAATACTCGGTGACTTCATTTTAAGATGCTAAACATCATGCCAGACAGTACCATCATGCGTAGTGAATGTACTAACAAAGAGTCAAGCAAGTATGAATAAATGACTAGCATTAAATAGAAGGTGGTGCTAAAAATGTTCTTTTTCCCACCGTTCTGATAATTAAAAGAAAAGAAGAAAAAAAAATTACTCCAGGTACAACTGTTATGCCATGGATCCATGCTGCTCAGGACAAAACATTGCCATTAGACACCCTGTTAAACCCCTGCCTTCAAAACAGTATGAAAATAATAGGCTCATCATTCAGAAAAGCAACTGCCTTTGAAGATCTAATCTCCTTTCCAAAGGATATAGAAGTTAACGCTATGCAAGGCAAGATTGTGACCTTGTTTTCTTCTTGCCCAGGTGCGACAAGGAATATTGAGAGAGCAGACTGCATGTTCTGGTATAGGAGCAGAAGATGCTGAGACAGGATCATCATTACAGGTGCATCACTCAGATCATTCCCCCTCCTTTCCTTTCCTGTACAACACTTAGCACATCTGTCAACGAAGTATTGCCAAAACCATGCAGCTAGCTGATGGCATTTCTGCTACAGAAGCTCAGGGCTGAAAAGCCTGGTGGGTCCCGAGGAGTCTTCCCTGCACCAGACTCGTGCTGAACCAAGCCTTGCCGCAAATCAGCAACTATCAAGGTACCAAATAATCGCTGTAACAAGGGCCCCTGAAACAGGTGACTGACTTCTGGAGTAGTTAGAAAAGAAAGTGTTTATACCTGTACCTTTCCTTGCTTTGATGCTGGCAGCACGCTCCTAAATGTTACTTCATCAGAAGACCCTACTCCAGGAGGCAGGACTGCAGTTCCTTGTAGTTTATTCTTTTAAGGGGAGAAAGACCAACCAACCAATTAAAAGGAAATACTGTAACAGTAAAGCTTGGTGTGATCTTACCACTCACTCTTCCTATGAACTTTAAATAGACTGTTGGAGGAATCAAAAACCCCACACATCTGGCAACTGCCAAGCTGTTTTCTACAAGCTCATAACATAAACAATTCGGGTACCTGCAGAAGTCTGGAAGGGAATTCCAACAAAACAAGTCCATCTCCTCTAAAACTTAGCCACTCTTTTCTTACAATAAGAGGCAACAAACTCCTGGTGCAGTGGAAACCCCGCTGCCGTTAAAATATGTTCCAACGAAAAACATGGCTAGGCTGAACCCCCAGCGCCAGCACCAAGGTGCAGAAGGTTTTACCATATTCGCTTTGTATTTCCAAAAGCACCAGAGCAAAGACAGGGTCAATACTGTAATTTCCTATAATATCTCTGCTTTAAATACAGCGACAAACCAATACCCACACAAGCAGCAGGCGGCAGGTTTCCCCCCCAGCCCTGCAGCTACCCTGTCCTCTGCAGGGCAGCAGTCCCCTGGGACAGAGGGTACCAGATATGCCTCCTCTGCCTTGCCGCTTGCGCAGCGTCTCTCTCAAACAATGTCTTCAGCAGTTTATAAAGATAAGAAGCTCCCTCCACCCAGGCATTTTCCCCACGCATGCCTGTTATGGTGCCAGCTCATGCCCACCAGTAACCCTCAGGCTGACAGGCATCACATCACCTCATCCTTGTTCTAACTCCTCCATTCACCCAGGTCCATAGCTATAAAACCATACCCAGAGCGTGTGGGGTGACCAAGAGCAAGCAAGAACAGATCTGACACTGCTGCAAGGGGTGCTTTCACTCCTTCCCTACCCTCCACCACTGCCCACGTGGGGGGAAGCAGGGGAAAACTGAGGTAGCCCCAAGGAAACAACCAAGCAAGAATACCAGCTTTCAGTCAGGTCCATCCCGACACCAGATTTACTGCAGAAGAAGCACCAGCACGAAGCAGGCACCTGGGTGACAAAAAGGTCTTACCTGCCTGAAGCTGAGCAAAGCCATTGCATTGCACTCTGCAAGAAACCAAGACCATAGCAAAAAGAAAGGCAAATAAAACAGATAGACAAAAAGATGTAGAATTTTTAAAGCAGAACTCTATGCTATTAACAAAAGGCTAAAACAAAACGCATCGCACACACATCATTTTGCATGTAGGAATAGTTCTAGTGAAAAGTGCAAGAATTGCAGAAAAGGGAAAATGTGAAATAAAAAAAAGTCACATAGGATATGTTAATGTCATGCAGAGCTAACTTACAGAGATTTCTTATAATCGTAACAGCACGGACTGACAGATCATTGCACTGTAAAAAGCAAACAACAACAACAAAATCCACCCTGAAATGTTCAAAATATGAAGGAGACAGATTTTTCAGATGCATTACTATGTTCCTGTCTTGAAACCTGCAGGACTAAGGCTAATCTCAGGGCAGGTCAGATGTGACAGGGCAGGACTCAAGGGGAAGGGGCAGAATGTTAACCACTGAGAAACGCAGTAGATGAAGACCAGCATCACATTTCTTCCAAAAAAATGCAATTTGAATGTTTTATTCAATCTAAACACAGCAAAAGTTTTCCAACAGAAACAGAGCTAATGAAAAGAAATACACAGAAAAAGATAGAAATAAAAAGCTAAAAAGGCAGTACATATGACCAAAAATGCTTACTACACGCTGATCAGCCTGCAGCTGAGGACCTTGAAGACAGAGGGGAAGTATCCCTTTTTACTTTTGCATCCTTAAAACACGTTATCCTGTAGGAAACAATAATCAACAACCTTACTAGTGATCTGAGACACACCTTGAGTGCAGTAGCCTAAGATTAAATTTCAATAGGAACTTTGATTTTCTGATAATACCAAACATTTTTTTACTTGAAGTCCAAAATAATTAAATTTATTATTTTCATTATATTTATTATGCTGTTTGCAGGAAAGTGAAAACTTAACTTGCAGTGCATTTTATAAGCACTCATTTTGTTAGGCGTGAAAGGTAGGAAAGAATTAAGTTGCATTTCATCAGCCACACTAATAAAGCAACTCTTTAAACTGTGGGCAAAAGTCAAGCTCTTTAGCCCTATAGTAAAACTGTGCACATCTATTATATGGATGGCAACATATTAAAAAGTTGCTCAGCGGGTAACCCCAAACCTTTACGTTCCAAGTGTACCTATTTCATATATGTTTTGTACCGACTGTGTAGGATACAGAACAATGCTTCAGGCAATGAAATTGCTCATTCATGTTGGCAGCTCTGTGAAAGTTCCCCCTTCCAGAATCTTACCACCATGGCAGCTCTATTTTTACTGCACGCTAAAAGCAAAACACTCTTTTGTGCAAAAAGCTCTTTCATGAACCAATTTTTCAAATATCAAAAGACAATTCTGGTGGTTGGAAGTTATATTTTTTTTTACAATGTTTTCATCTCCCTGGAACACAAATCCTCCACACAGATGTGTCATCTCTAAAAAAAACATCACCAAAGGGGCTCTTCATTTAAACAGACCTGATCCTCTGGACCAGGGTTAAGTTCCATAGCCTCATGCATGAACTGATACATGGTGAAAGGATAGAGGAAGAAAAAAAAAAAACAAAACAACAAAACCCACACCAACAAACACCAAAAGCACAGATTCAGTTAACATTCTGCTCTCAGGTTAATAACCAATAGCTTAGGTGGGTATTTGGTAGAGGTCTCAGCAGTGATGCTGCTGTAAGGAGGGATGTGTCAAGGCTGCCAGTGGCTAACAGGGCTCCTTCACTGGTTCAGCCAAAATCCCAGTCCTGCTCCTCCGTTCTGAAAAAAAAAAAAACCAAAACACCTCCCAGGGCGTTGGGTGAATAAGCTTTTAAAAGGCAAAGCCTGAAAAATAGAGAGAAATATGAAAGTGAGAAACGGAGAAGTAAGGAAAAACAAAGAGGGAAGAGGTGTGCAAAACCCTTTAATTTCATTGCCAAGTTCCTTCACATGTGCTACCAGCAACTCATGTCCCTGTCACTGTAGGTTCAAAGACTGTCATCTTCTCCCAAGGGCATATATCTCTCCTTCAGAGGTGACACAGCATGAAAGGATGTAAAGCACTTACTCCAAGACAATCACTGCTCATGCACTGTGAACAGTGGTTAAAAATCAGGAACACCCCTGCGTTCTCGCCAAGCACATCCCTCAGGACTCAAATCTGTGTTTTAACAGCTTCCTAAATGTGTATTTTCAGACTCAAAGTCAATCCCCACAAACACTTAGAAAACTGAACTGTGCTCTATGCAACCAATACCCGTGCTGGTGCATCATTTGAGCCTGACGTGCTTTGTGAAACCAAGAAGCATTCAGTCTGTAAAACTGGAAATTCTTGATAGCTCTGCAATTGTTCAACTAGAGTTTAGGTGTGAATATCTCATCTAAACGACTGCACTGAATTTAGAAGGAATGAGCTAACTACATGGACTTCAAAAAATGAGAGAAAAAACTTTGAAAACAACATTAGCAGTCCCTTCCTGTACCTTAATGCAACCACTTAGCAGTGGTGATAGAACAAGAAATCAATATAAAGTAGTACCAAAGGATGCTATTTTTGTTCTGCAAGACTTGGCAAGGTGTACAGCCTGCTTTTGTGTGCTTCAAAGGGAGATGACAATGGTTTTGAAAGGGCAGAAGTAAGGGCAGGGAAGTTAGAGGTTACAGGAACCTGTCAAATGAAAGTGGAGGACTCAGTATGGCCTCTGGAGAATTACTCGGGAACCTGATGAAGGCTGCAAAACCAGAGGACAGAGCTACAATCATTAAACTCTCACAACAAGCGGTCTGGCACCATCACTGACTCTCAAAATGGCTTACACCCATGCACAATTCTTACCTGTAAGAAACCAGAGGCAGCAGCAGCAGCAGCTCATGAATTAGCGGGGCAACGATCTACACTGAAACACAGTGGTCCTTCTGTGACTGCCTATATCATCATTATTTTTCCTCCTTGTCTTGAACTGAACAGACAAGGCTTGCTAAATGCAGCGCCCCTTACTGACTTGCTTAATGCCATCTCTCTCCATCTACCTATAATGGGTCTTCTGCCACCCTATATATTGCTGGTGTTCCCCTCACACCTGCGTTTTCCTCTAGCCCTTCCACTGCATTTTAACCTCTTGCAGAAGGTGATGGGGACACCCACCCAAAATTTCCCAGCCCATGGTTGACTCCAGTGGCCAGGGAAGCCCAGCCACCTCTTCTGTAGCTGCAGCAAATGAGAGGCTGCAGAGGCAACCATGGTGTAAGCCGTGCCTCCTGAGTGGCATGCAAGACAGATTTCAATAAAATATGAAAAAGCTGACTCTACTTTTTTGCAAGAGGTTTTTCTGCTTAGGCTTGTTAAGGAGGCAGAGAAAAACCCGTAAGTAACCAGGTCTGCTGGACTAGCAACTTATTTTCTGTCACTGTATCACATATGTTAATAAAAAAATTCTGAACGATGTTACAAGTGCAGGTATCTTCCCCATTAATAAGGCTGCATGCATGCAGTAAGTCAAGTTCACAAGACTAACGTAAAGCTTACATCAAAAGCTTACATGTAAAACACACCAAAAGGCCACTGTACACGAGTGAACTGACAGACAAATACATGATGCAAGGGATAGATGCATAACCCTAATACAGAGCAAACAGCTAAGAGCTTGCACTAGTTCACAGGGCCTGTGACCAGCTAAGAGCCACCTCTCCATGCCAGTATCACAGAAGAGAAATGAACCACCAAAGCAGACTCAGGTGTGCACCATAAGCATCTGCTGCCCTCCGATCCAGATATGCACATGCTTAAAAGTGCAAGCACAACTAATATCGTTGCATCCTTCAAAGCCAAATCCAGATTCCTGTGCCTCTACCAACATTGTCCTGCAGCTGCCACATGAGGTCTGGCTCAAAAACGTGTGAGCAGCTACATGAATGAACTGAACATATAGAGGCTTTCTGGTAAGCACATGTGCCATGCACCCAAACTAGCACACCATTTGAACTTCAGCACACAAAAAGGTTTCTCGAGTTCTTTTTCTAAACGGCAGGATGATGTTAAACATTGGAGAGTGTCAGCCTCCTAACTGGTTAAAGGTTTAATTATTGTTAAGTCAAAGGTTTTTCCCTACTGCTTGGCTAGGAAATGATTCTCAAAATGGTGATTCAAAACATCAGTATTTTTAAAATCCACCCAGGAGCAGGAAATAATCCTTCAGGAAAAGGTTAACAGATGCTTTCTGATTAAATTATGTCATAGGAATAGCACATCTAAGGGGAAGCCTACAAAGATTAAAGTATAAAGGTCTTTAGTTTCCCAAGTCTTAATCATCTTGAGTGAAACCAAACCCGAGGGCACAGGACCAGCTCAAGAACTAGACCCCTATGTTTGGAACCCCTATGCTGACAATTAATAAAGTAGTGGCAAATGTACAAGTAGATTTCTTTTGCTCATTGCTTACAGCTTCAAGACCTGATCTGATCTTCAGAAGACCTCTATCTGAATAAGACGCCATGGTTTTAACCCAGCAGAGGGCGAGGAGCTCCTCCACCAAACTGCAGTCTGCTCCAAACCCACAAGCACATGCCACCTAAGGGAAGAAGACATTTTCCTGTAACTAGCACTTGCAGGGGTGTTCCTTAGCCAGCAAGGGCACAGCAGAAACACCGCCCTAATCCAAAATGCTTCCCAGCAAGTTTGTAACAGCACAAAGTAAGGGGAGGGGGGAAATAAAAAAAAAATTTTAAAAAAAAAAGAAAAAAGGGAAAAAAGAAAAAAAAAGAAAAAAGGAAAAAAAAGAAAAAAAAAAAAAGAAAAAAGCTAAACAGGCAACAAAGCAAGCCTGCATGCTTAATGAATTAATTATCTAAATATATGGCCTAAAACTGTAAGATACTTTGAGGTGTATTTGGTCTAATACACTAAACTACATTATTCTGCATATTTAATACTTGTTAGTTTTTGCCTAACACTGGTAACATCCTTAAGAACCATGACACCAACAGAAATGTCCATCAGCACACATATGCCTCAAAAGCTGGAATGTTACTTGAAATTAAGAGTACATCCTTTCTGAAATAAGTCTACCTCTCACAGCAGAGAGCCTGAACTTGCGCATAGGAAGAAAGCAATTACCCTCCAGTTACAGCAAAGCCAGCTGACAAGAAGAAACAGTTTTCTGAAGGTCACAGAGGGACAGTAGCGCTTCCAAGCTATAATAAAGGAGGAACAGTCGCTTTGTTCAAAGTGCTGACCCAGTGTCTCAAAGGGTAGGGATCAAAGAGCAGGGCAGGATTTGAAAACACAGGAAAACACGTTTATTCCACGTTTGCCATAGCTCTGCAGAACCAAGTTTTGTCTCCTGTAAATGTTAGTGCAACTCAGCGTATTTAGTCATCGCCCACTTGGCAGGCAGATGTTTAGTACAAAGCTTTGACATGGAGGTCAGTTAAATCCAGACAACGTTAACATAAATACAAGTTCAGGGAAGGTTTTTAGATTTCTACCTGCTCAGTATGCCCTTGGTCATTAACAAAGCATCATTAATGAAGCACAACCTCTACATCTAATATTGCTTTAATAAGGGCATGCAAAACACACAGATGCAATGGGAGGCTGAGACCAACTCTTATTTTGCAGCACTGAGTTCAGTCTAAGTAGCATGATTCATTTGTTCTTGGAGAAGTGACAATTACCCTTAGCAGCCTGCATCTGTAAAATCTCTACACCTGGTAAGGGAATTTATTAGACTGCCATTGCGCTTTCTAAGTGCCTGACACTTTGTGTTTCACATGAGTCAACCATTTCATTGAGGAAATAAAATAATTCTCCAATGCATCGAACACATCAGAAAAGCATTTACCGACCACATACTTTGGACAAGTTTGCTCTCGTGCTTTTAGTTACCCTGTAAGATAATGCAGCCTAAATGCCAAAACACAAATAGAGAAACCAAGGCAATACATTTTGGGAGATTAACTTCATTAAACAGATCTAAGGAGAGCCTGTGCATACACAGTCCACAGCAACTGTACGAGTTATCTCCATAACAAGACTGGAGGCAGCATTTATTTGATTTGTCAAAGAATCAATTCAGGTCACTGTTTGCAATACCTTTATCAAACACAGATACAACTGCTGTTCTGTCAGACACAGGGTACAGACTTCAGCGGCCTCAGGACCCCAGATATAAACCACTTCTACCAGTCAGCACTTTGGAACTCCAGGGTCTGTCAGCCTAAACAATGTCCTCTTAACCATACTGCAGCAATACCAAATTTAAACAGCCTTAGGAAAGACCACAGCAAAGCAATTTGAACTGGACGTAAGTTTTTAAACAGACTAACTTCTATGTAATTCACTGATTATCCTTTTCATTTGTCCTTGAATGTGATCTTCTATCTAAAGGGAAAAACTGTTTCCAATGCTAGCGTGCATAAACCAGTTGGATTGCAGAAATCTTCTGCATTTTTAACACATTTAAGAACCACAGAACAAATTAGCAACTATATTGCATATGACAAAACAGCTACAGACTACAAGGATTATTGTCAGTTTTGTGAAGTGTTCGGATGCACACAGAGAAGCGTGCTCTGACTGGAATGCAGTAAGCATCCGTTTCTTAAGTCTATTATATAGTCAAACAGCTTTCAAAAGCGTATGTTGCATCTTGAAAGAACATAATCTTGTGCATTGTAAAAAACAGGAAAACAAAAGCATTACTGCAAAGAGCTGAGGCCAACAGCCCCAAAAGTATTCCTATGTTTAAACAGTTTTATAAATCTTACCCCTATACAACTAATTTCAGACATGGCGATGAAAGAAGGTAACAAAAGGACTGAGATTAAGAGGACAAAATGAGCAAGTTGTTCAGTTACGCAGGGGAGGTTATAGCAAACGGCACCATCACCTATACATGCCTTCATGACCTATATGAAGAGCTACCAAGTCTAAGAGAAGCTTTAGCAGCTTTGAACAGGCAACAGAGTTTGCTTGTGACCCATCCCAAAAGCAGGAGTGAAAAAACCCACCAAGAAATAATAGGTAGAGGTATTTGTGGCTCTGCTCCGCAGCAGTGAAAAAGCATCCCTGCCTCTGTTTGTTCAGAGAACAGACCCTCAATGCCTGGAATAATAATAAAAAAATGCTCCAAAGGCTCTCCCAGTCGGAAGGAGACTCTCCAGAACTACCCATCCCAGGAGATGGCTCTGCGCTGAGCCCACCCTCCCAGTAAATTGCTGCCCTGTACCACCACGCCGCCGCTGCTGCCCTGCCTATTGGGCAGCAAGCAGGCAGGAGCAAGGATGAATGCTCATTGCGACATCTTTTTAGTACTAGCTCCAAGAGGGACAGAGGGCAAAACAGGACACAGAGGCACAACGCTGTTTTAACATGGGACTGCACGCAATTGCTGTTTCTCTCCCAGAGACCTGTCTCAGGTGGAACGCAGACAGAGTTAACTGGGAGACTCACTTCATCCCAGGACTGCTGAGACCACTAGAAGACAGACAGTAGACAAGTATTTTAACCTTGTAAGCACCACCACCTTGCTCTGTACAGGTGGGGTTTTTTTCTGAGCTCAGCAGAAACAGAAGCTTTTGACGTTGCAATGCTTGCTGCCCAAAAACCGAGGAAGGTAAAGGAACGAGGTCAGCTCAGTACTTGAGAGCATTTAACCAACTGAATGTCACTTACAAGGAGTATGTTTCCCAAGGGACAGCTCTGGATCACTCTCAGCGCCAGGCTTTCCACCTGCGGCTGCTGGACTTGAGCACTAAGTCAGCCTGAAATCCTAAAATATTGACAGTTCCACCATCATTCCAGAAATCTGAATCTTCAAACATACTGCCAAAAACCTGCTCCTAGCCAGCTGCAAAAGAGCGAGCAATTAAAGGTGCTGCCCAGAGGCCTGACAGATTTACGGTATTATTTCCAATTTACATTTTTTTTTTGTTCTGTTAATCTTATCTTCTCTAAGTTAATTCCTCTTGTAAACAACTCAAAATGAAGGTCAGCAGGAAAAGAAGAGATTAGACCAGAGAATTCAAAATATTTTATTTCAGCTCCAGCTGCACTAAAGGCAAGGAATGCAACAAGAGGAATTCTTGCTAAGAAATGTAAAGGCAACATCAGCTTACTAAAAATACTGCAGTAAGCATACCCACAGACTAGTCAGACAGCACATAAACTAAGTATCCTTAATGATGCTATATTTATATACCAAATATGCACCAGTTTTAGTCAAAGAGACTTCATTTGATCAGCTGCTGGTATGTAAAAGCTAGTAAATCACACAAAGTACAACTGCTTTTTAGAAAGCACAGTGAGGCAAATAGATCCACAGCCAGACCCTTCCCCAGCCTGCAAGACAAAGCTGTGCTGCACATTGAATTCCGCACTGCTCTCTCCAGTTGCACTTGAATGCTAAAATACAGGAGACTTAAGTTAAATCACTTATGATAAATTCACTTAGCAGCTTATGGATAAAAAATACAAAGAAGTCCCTATGGGCTTCCAGCACACATTACATATGTAACGTGTACGTTGTAAGAAATTCAGGAAAATCCAGGAAAATTTTGGCATGTCTTTCAGTGTCCTTGACCCATGTCTGATGGCAACAGTGTCTCTGAGGGCAAACCCACTCTTAAATTCAGGAAATTCGGCACAGTGGTCTCTTTCATCGGCTCCTCAGTTCATGTAAAAGCTGGAAAGGAATCACCACCCAGCTGACCCCAGTCATCTCCAGGCTCCACAAGCTTTCAAGGGAAATCCTCACTGTGAATGCAAGTCCAGCTGCCCCCCCGGCAGAGCACATTGCCTTGGCCACTCTGCTGCTCTGAAAACAGATTATGTCTAGTGCACCCCAAACAAATGAATACTTTTATAAGAAACTCCAGCTTTCATTGCCAAACAGCATCAGATGATTATGTGTGCCACAGGCTTACTCTCCCTGATGCAGCTTCAACTTCTGTTAGCAGTGGTGAGGACACACCAGTATTTTCCTCTAGCTATGATGTTTTCTGACAGCAGAAAAACAATCTCCGGCTGCGACTGCACAAAGGAACAAGGAGGGCTTAGAGAAAATATCGGAGTTATATCCCAAAACGCTCCAGTGTATCCACAAGTTCATACGAAAAGTAAATAAATCCCCTCCCGCTACACTTAATACCGATGCAGCAAGGCCGTTAGCCTGCATCTACCAAAGCTTCACAGCTGCAAACCCCTGCATGCAGCCACAGCCACCGGCAATAATTTAAGCCGACCGTTTGCAGCAGGCACACAGCTGCCAGGTCCTGGCGGAGGGCTGCGCTTCAGAGATAACCTCACCCTGGAAGCAACCTGGCCCAGAACTCCAGCGAAGGGGTGCGTGGCCACCGGAGCCACTGGAGATGCCTGCACGCTTGCCCTCCTCTGGTTTCAGCTGCAGGGCGTGTTTCCACTTACACAGAGCGGTTTCGTAGACTTCCTCATCGGAAGCATCCAAACTGGCCAAGTGCTGCCAGGCCCCGGCCTTGTTTTCACTCGCCCTCGCTAGCGGCCAGCTGAGCTCTTCGCTTGTGGTTTTCACTGCCACGGTACCAAATCCCACAGCACCAGAGATCACCCAAAGCACTGAGAATACAAATTAGCCATACGGGGGGCACTGCCGTTCAACCGTGGCTGGGATGCCGAGCAAGCAGTACACCCAGCTGCCAGAGGCAGAAACGCCTCTTGTCATCTACCAGGAGCCCCACTTGCTGAGCCAGCCAAGGCGTTACTATTCCTGCCCAGGTCTGCAGAACTGCCCTTTTGTCTGCAGATTCAGAGCACGGATCGGTGCCGGAAAGCTCTGCGGAGCTGGGTCCCCAGCTGCTGCTGAGGCCCCTGGGAAACAGGGAGGGTGGGGGGCTGAGGGCAGAAAAGCAGCCAGCGCAGGCAGGGAAGAAGGAAACAAATTGCCCAAGACGATACTCGCATAACCCCGAGCGCTGCCAACTTCTAATGCTGCTGCTGCTGCTGCTGCCCGAGGGTTTCCAGGAGATGGAGGAGATAAAAGCAAAGTCATAAAGTTTTTAAGAAAGTCCCTGCATACGCATCTGACATACCGACACTTTTCCATCACATGCTGCTCCTTTTCTACTTGCTGCCGAAATGCCTGTACTCTTCAAACACTTCCACTCTAAAGCGGGCCGGCAGCTTTTAGAAGCACTGCCCGTCTGTCTCCCCGGCGCTACCCTCATGTGGCGCCTGCCCCGTCCCGCAGACGAACCCGGCAATTCCTGCGCCAGCGGCTCCGTTGCTGATCAGTAACGCGGGCAGGGGCGCTGAGCGAGACGGCGGGCCCAGGGCAGGAGCAGCGGCAGAGGCACACGTCCTGGCTTGCGAGCCCGACGAGACCTTCCGCCGCCCCGCTGCGGGGCTGCCCAGGCCCGGCCGCCCCCGCAGCCCCGCTCGCCCGGAGCAGGCGACCCCCGCGACGCGCGGGGCAAACACGGGTCACGGCCTTTTGTTGGGAGCCGCAGCAGCGCGCGGCCCTTCCCCAGCCCCCTGCACGGCCCGGGGCCGCTTCCTCGCCGTTAAGCGCGGGCGGGGCGGGGGGAGCGGGGGGGGTCCCCCCTTCCTGCCCGTGTTATTGCTCTCGACTCCGTGCCCCGCCACGGCGGAAGGAGCCGCCGCCGCCCGGGATGCAGTAGCCATGGCAATGCGAGATTGCATCATGCTCTTGACTAACTGCACCGGGGAAAAACGCTCCCGGCGAAAACCCCGGCCCTTCCGCCGCCCCGTCCCCTCCTTACCCCGGCTCGCCCGTCCGCCCGCCCGCCGCTGCCGGCCCCGGCCGCGGCCCCGCCG
>JAVJGJ010000059.1:19062227-19073133 GCA_035590215.1 Microhierax caerulescens | reverse complement strand
GGCGCGGGGGGCTGCGGGCGGCCTCAGCCCGTGAGCGTTACACGGAACACCGGGTGGCCCGGCGGTGAGGGGGGGTTTCCAGCCCGGGCGATGGACGCAGGAGGCCCCGGTGGAAAACAATACGGGATCATGTAATTAAAGACCGTCCTCATGAGAGAAGCCACAGGCCTATATTAAAGGTCACGGGCAAGCGCAGCTGATTTGTTCCCCGTGTCCCCAGTAACGGGCTTAGCAGCGTTCGGGATGCTGCGGACACGAGCGCCGGGTGCAACAGGGGTGCAGGGTTTTAACTTGGGCACGTAATAACCCCCCGGTGTTGCTGGCTGATTCAGGTGCCTATACTGAGCCGGTCCCCACAGTGCCGGATGTCCGAGAAAGGCATTTCAAAGCATCCTTTTGGCTCCTCTCCAACGGCCGGCCGGGATGCTCAGCTCAACGGAGGAAAAAAGGTCCCCTCTACCTGCTCCCCACGCTCCGCAGGGTCCTAACAGGACAATAACAAGGGAGCCTTGGCGTCGGAATGGCCAGCGGGAAGAAAGCAGTTTGTTCCTTTCCCTCTCTCACATCCTCCCTCATGCTGGAATGACCTTTTAAAATTATTTTTTTTCCCCCTAGGAGTGTGTTCCGTCTCTTTGCTAATTAGATGAAAATGTTACATAAATAACAGCTTTGCTTTGCGAAGGAGAGGAGCTGAGCAGCAATTTGCATGGGTTTTATTCAAGACCAAGTATCTGCGCTCCACGGGAAGCAGCAGTTTTAGAAAACTAAAGTTTTAGGAGGGAAAAAGGTTTCATGAAGCTTCTCTGTGATGGAAGGTACAAGTACAGGTGAAGCCATCAAGGCTAACCCATACCAAGCCAAAAGCCAGTAGCTTCTCCTGGGTAGTCAGACACTGGTCCTACGATCATGGTCATTCAGCTGAAGCAGTGTGTTGGAGCCTCACCTAACCTGGCTGAAGCTCAGTGTGCAAACCGTTCCCAGGGTGATGCTGAGCTGTGAGCAGGCAACGTGGTAACGCAGCGTGTTTGCCCAGTGGGATCAGAAGCGATCTGCTTTAAGCTCTCACTGGGACAAGAAAAAAATATCTCGCTCCAAAGCAGACATCAAGGCTATGCCGTAATTTTTTGTTTAATCTTATTTCTTTATTAAAGCAAGATGTTAATAGGAAAGCTTTTAGGTTTGGATTTTGTTTTTCTTTTTCCTTTTTGTTTTAAAGCTCAGTTATCCATTTCCTTTCTCTTTGAAGGACCAAACCCCCATATGATTTTTGTGTGTGTGATCTGAGGCTTTGTAGCAGTTTTCAGCAACGTACGAGCACTCACAACTGTCCTTGCCAACATGTTTTAACATTTGGAAAAAAAACAACAAAAGCCAGCACAACTCACAAGCGAGTATGCCTTTCTGAACGCCCTTTGCACAAGTTTGTGTTCTGGATGTTTCTGAGGCATTCCTTCTTGTTTGAGGGGAGTCAAGCGATCTTGTTCCTAGCAAAATTAATGGAATAAGGCACAAGCCCCCTTTTTTCTCACTTAAGCTATAACGTCCTGAGCTCATTGAAATGTGACCATTACATCTTTCCACATCTGTAAATCTGAACTTGACTTTTCGATGTGCTTTAAATGAAGTTGCTTCCCAACGGGTATACACATTTGTTTCCATGGTTTATTGATGAGAGATGATTGCACCAAGTGTTACTTTCACAGCCAAAAGAGATTTCTAAATCTGGAAGATGCTTAAATAATCAAGACTCAATCTGGCAGTTTAAAAATAAAAAATTAGAACCATTTGCAATTCTAGATGTAAAAAGGGAGTGAGTGGGGCATAGGGAGTGTAGGCAGAGAGGCAGGTGATAGCTGGGAAGTGAGTGGCACTCTGTGTGGGAGAGGGATGTGCTGCTGCCTGGTCCCCGTGTCGTGTCCTGCCCTGCCAGTGCAGTGCCAGCAGGCAGGGGAGCCTGCCCCGAGCCCGCTGGAGGCTGGCATGCACCCACTGCAGCTTCCTTCGCCATGGAGCTTGCTCGTCTCACTTGGCAGTGGGGTTTTTATGAGGCTTTGTACATGTGGGATGTTAAGTATCTGGCACTGGAGAGGGGGGACACAGCTGCTGATGGGGCGGGGAAAGGGTGAAGCTGTGGGGGCACTTGGGCTTTGCCAGCATGGCTCCAGCGTGAGGCTCCCTGCTTGCCTGCTGAGCTGCTGGTTCATCCCTCTCCTGGCCTCTCCGAAGTGCGCATGCTGTTTTTATCAGTCAGAGAAGAACAAGGTCATGACATGGGAAATGTCATTTCAGAATTGCCCATTCAGGAGAACTAAGCAAATAATGCCAAATATTTTGGCACTAAACATTAGGCAGTTGATGAGGGGTAAGGGCTGGCCAATGTTGTTCTGGGCTGCTGATGTACTGAGTCCTGGTGTTCTACCTGTCCTCTCGGGGCATCTGCAAGTTTGCCAGGAGTGAAGACATTGCCATTGGCCTCTCCACCAAGCGCTGATGAAATTGGTGCTGCTATATTTGCTCAGGATGGGCTTCAGAGACCTTGTTATTGGTGTGGGATCAATGAGGCTGGAGTTCAGAGAAAGGCCAATTAAACAGTATTAGGAACGTAGATAGAAAGATTGCTAGGGCAGATTTAAAATAAGTTATGCCTTGCATTTAATTTATACCTGTGTCTCATGACCGTTGTAATCTTGCTTTTCAAGAGAGAAGGGGCAGAATCTGAGCACTGTGGAAAGTTGAGTCCTAACCTAGGAAGCAGCAGCAGAGGTGACTAGAGGCCTCAGCAGATACAGTTATGCTCACTAAATTGATGGTAAGTAAAGGGAAGAGGTTAGACGCTAGCGTCTGAGAGTATGGGTAGGAAGAGAACAGCTGGAACAGCTGAAAGTAGAGTGAAGAGTCAGTGAGGGCTGCAGCACTGGGGAGAAGAAAGAGTTTGGAGTAGATCCATCAGTGTGGTGGCTGAAATTAGCCTGGGTAAAGCGGTAGGAGTGTGTGTTGCAGGGAAATGAACCTGATTTTTTTTTTTTTGGGGGGGGGGAGAGCTACCAAATCCACCTTCTTTTTAAAAAACTGTATTAGAAATCCTAGATATACCTATTTAGTAGCAGTCATCATGCACACTGTAATGAATAGCTCCTTGTTTTGATTAGAAATAAATTAATCCAATTTTTCCAGAAATAAATTAACAAATTGATTAGAACAAATAACCATAATTTGCCACTCAGTCATCTTAACGGGAATTTTCAGTTCTGCCTAGGTTTGCCTTGGCTTCCCTCCAGGCTGACTGCGGCAGCTCCATGTTCTTTATCAGTGAGATAAGTGGGATGCGATTACAGTTCTCTTTAAATCAAACACTGGACTAAAGTACCAGGCTTGAAATTTCAGCATTTATCTCTTCTGAATGCAGTGTTTTCTTCTGTTGTGCAAACCACAAATGCTTCATACTGTTTGTACAACTGTGTCTAACTTTTAAGGACTTGATCTTCATAGAAAAAGCTTCCAGCCAAGGTTTTCTTCACAATTTTTTATTTGGCAGGTCTTCGTAAGCAAGTGGCTGGATGAAGCTGCTATTTTGAGATTCCAGCACAAAACTGGTGTGAACACACTGACTCTGTGTTCTGAGGTATGATCACGTTACAAACTGGTGTTAACTTTTGAGGGTCATTCTTGCCCTCTGCCATCAAGGGCAAAATTCTCACAAGCCAGAGCAGAGGCAGGTTTTTTGCCCTAATTATGTTTCTAATCTGATGTCATGCATTTCACATTAACAGCAGTTACTTTTCTGCATTTCCTTTTCCTCTTCTTACATCTCCCTGCAGTGTGCCGTGCTGTAGGCAAATGATTAAATAGGACTGAAGACCTGCACCAACTCACCAAACTTGCAGTGTATTTTAGAGAGTCAGGTTTGCTCCAAATAGTGTCCCATAAGAGCAAATTATTTTGTTTCTTGCCAAATAGGTCAAATAATTAGTAAGTTTACTCTGCCATTGGTGTTAGCATGTTTTTCTCTCTCACCATGCTGCTCATCATCTCAGAGAGAAAACTTGATTAAAGTCCACCCTTGCCAATGCTGCTTACCTTAGTTACTTGGGATATGTGCATTTTTATTTGATGTTGTCCATTGGCTGCTAAAGCATTAATTGCCCTGAACTGAGAAAATAACAAGCCCTGGGAATCTTGCCACTATCTGCTAGCTGGTTTGCCCCTATGGCACTGCTAGACAGCTGTCACTGGCAGCTGCTGGGGTTGCTAATAGGAGACACGCGGAGAATTACAAGGTGTTTCTGATGAGCAAGTAGTAAAGGAGCATGTAGTTTTGAAATGAGCATGAAGAAAGTGGTTACTTAACCCAGAGGCACAGATACTCAGCTAACCCATGGAGGTGGTGCCCATGTGTCCTCCCAGTCTGCCTCCTTTTTGTCAGTGTCTACAGGAAAAGTGGCCTTCAGAAGCATCTCATTTACAGCACTGTACTCAAACCATACCGCTCTCCCTGGGGCAAACCTGGTGTTTGGTAAGGCACGACCCACCTTAGCCCATACGGGGCTTTTGCTGATGGTCACAGTGTGCAAGAGGGAGCAGATGTAAGGGTCATCCTGGTGCTCCTCTGTCCCACTGGCTCTGCTGCGACCCAAGTGAGCCCCGGGAACCCAGCCCTGCTCTCTCATTCCCTGCCTGCTTTTGGGTATTCCCCTCACCATTTGGGCACATCTGCAGTTAGGAGTAGAAGCTCTTCAAGGGGGAAAGTGCGTTGTCACTTGATCTGGCAAGCAGTTTCTGCTGCTGTAGAGTGATTTTATAAGAGCTAATGGTAATCATGGTAGGGTGAAAGTATAATCTGCATTATTTTGCATTAGTAATTGGATACCTGCTCCTTGCTTGTTCCTGTTATGGTGCCTTTTTATTGACTTACTGTATGGATTACAGCATCTAAGCCTTCAAAACAATGTTCAGTCCTCCTAAACAACATCATAAACCCATCACTGTCCACTGCAGCCTGTCACCAGTTTTCTGCTTTATCTCAAAACTAGTGGGATGGGAGTTCAGACCTATCACGTTGCTCAGTATAATGGGGCTGGTACAACACTGTACTTCCATTACGAGTATTAGGTGTTCTGATTTGGAGGAGCAGTTAAGGGCAGCGTTTGCTATCCCTCTTCATGTGCCATACTCCCTATCGCTTTCTCTTTAGTCACAGCCAGCGTAAACTGTTTGAGATAATCCTGTTGAGAGAAAACATTGTCTCACTGCTTACAGCAGACAGTAAATTGTGCTGTCTTAACACAAAAAAAAGGGATGAGGGAAAGTATTTTTTTAAATGCTCTGATTTATTTGAAAACATCTACATGAATCTGAAGGGTTGTCATTCCACACTGGAGTTTTTCAAGTATTAAATACATTCATATTGCCTTGTTGCTGAACGTTGTGACACCAACTCTTACCTGATGGTCAGATTATTTATTAAGTCATTACTGCAGTCATACTTTTGAGGCAGCTGTTTCCCTACAAAGTCATCAGATCCTGCTACAGCTTCTTCCCTTTTTCAGTCTTAAGTGTTCACAGAAGATCTTTCCTGCATTTTGAGAAAACCATTATACCTAGGCACTTGTCCTGAGTTAAACCTATTGCATATGATTTTAATAGTCTGTTTTACTGGGGGATCACTGTGCAGACCAGCTCAAAGTCTCTCTTCCTGGCTGCAGGATACTAAAGCCTCAGTACACAACACTGAGCTCTCCCTTGCCTGTCTTCTTCCCAGGAGATCAGTTCACTGCAGATCCAATGTGCTGTCTCTGCTGCTTGCTCAGCCCATGTCCTAAGGCAAGAGTAAACTTTCTGCTTAATATAAAATGTTCAGGTAACCTTTCCCACTTCTAAGGATTGTTCCAGCTCTCACCTAGGAAAGCAGAACCTGCCTTTGCCCTGTGGTCTCTGCAGCCTTCTTGGGACCACCACTTGCATGGCCTGGGAAGAAGAAGGCTGGGAATGTATTTTACAGGCAATTGGAAAAAAATGCCCAGTTAAATATTAAACATTCAAAATAACTGCTGTTTTAGGGTTTTTCACCTTCTCACTGACCATCTTCAGAGGCTCTCTGAAGATGAGCAGCTGAAAAGTTAGCCACTGAAACCAGTGACTGCTGTTGATGTTTCTAGCCCTGCTGCTGGCCTCAGGAGGACTGTGAGGGGACCCTGGGTGGGTTCCCTGGCTGCAAGCTACCACTAGCTATTGTGAATAATCTCTGGTGAGTGACACAGCCTCCAATCCAGGTGAGTTTTTGTGTAGGGGATATCTTAGCATAGGCTTGCTTCTTGTTAGATGAAAATTAGTTTGGTTTTCTCTGGGAAGGAGGGGTGGTTTGGCTTTTATTCTCCTGGGAAGTCTTTATCCCCAGCTGTGAACAATACTGGATATAGGTAGACAGAGATAAGTAACGGTAGATGTTAATCTTTTCCTCCCTCCCTCTTCGCTTGTTTTGATCACTTACTCTGTAAACTCAGGGGAGGGGCTCTTCCCCACTATACCCATGCAGAGCGGACCTCAGAGATTCAGGAGGTGGGAGGACAGTATAGAAGTGTTGCACCCCTGTGGAGTCATTTTGATAATGAGCCAGGGAGATACAAGGTGAGACTGGGTGCAGTCCTGGTAGCTCTCCAGAGAGGCTCATCATGAGGTCGTAAGTAAGAAAAGCTCTTAAAGGTGATCAGGTGCATTCCCTCACCCTTAGGCACAGTGGGGTTTTTCCTGAGCATAGCCAAAGATATGAAACTAGTCCTGCTGTGCGAGGTTAGCAGACAAAATGAACATCCCCAGCCACATGGATCACCATGTGTATAGGCTGAGATTGCGACTGCCAGCCAAGGCCTCGTGTTAAAGTCCAAAGTAGGTCGTGGTGGCGTCCTGGAGAAGAAGAATAGTTCTCACTTTGAGCAGAGGCTTCTGACTCTGAGGGCATGGCTGTTCATGGGGCTGCCATTGTTCAAAGAAAGAAGCCTAATGTACACTTTTGAAAATAAATTGTGCTAAAAACAATGCCCTGGTTGGTCTCCTTAATTTCTTGAACCCATTGCCTCCCTCAGAAGTCTTTTAACCAAAGAAATACCAATAATAACCACAATTAAAAATAATAACAAGTGACTACTTATGACTTCAGCATGAAAGCAATATTTTAATATATTTGGGGTTGCTTCCAAAAGTATTTTTTTTCATGCTGCTGAGGTGACATTTCTCCAGACTCTTCTCTTAGGAACAAATGCGTTTGTGTTTACAGTCCTGTCTTTTGGTTTTATGGTTTTTCATTAAGCCTTACACCTACTTTGATGACCCCTAACGTTTCTCCTGTGCCTCTGGTACAGTATTCAGTCTGTAATCTTAATTCCAACTTCCCGCTTATGTAATTTTTTTGCATTTATAACATTTTCGGGCTGTAGTCTGCTAAAACCTGTGCACTTGTCTGCTGTGATCTTTGTTTTCAATCCTGTGACATATTTTTGCTTTGTACTTGAACAATCTCACTAACAATTATTAGGGTTTCTTGCATTTATTGGTTTATTTGAGAATTTGTAGCAGGATAGCATGATTATGCTGTTATCTGAAACTTTGTACTAGCCTCTCACATCAATATCCATCCTACTCAGATGCAGTGTGCTGTGACGTGATGTGGATTGTATTGACTGCTTCCCTGAGTAGAAGGCTAGTACATCCACAACTGTGGGCAGCTACTTTTATGAAAATATTGGAATTATGAGGCTGAGTACTTGGGGTTTTGTCTGTCAACGTTTCTCTCATAGAACTCCATTTTAAACAAGGTGAGTTCCTCTTTTTGAGTCCTATCACATTCATCTTTTCAGTGATTTCTGAGGTAAAAGATTCTGTTTCTGTACTCGATCTCATTTTGTGATTTGGTTATATCAATGTCTAATAGCTGTACTGTTATTATTTGATAACTTTAAATACCAATTTTTTATCTAATCAAATTCAGAGGAATTCTATATTCTTGTAATCATCTTTCTCATATTTAAAAGAAAGACATTTGTATCGTTGGACTTGTAGCTGGTTTTGTTTTATCATTGGAGTAAGCTCATGCACTGAATTTTTCTAAAATTGAGAGCAGTAGCAACTTATACCCAACCTCAGGTTTTTCTTGTGTTTTCAAACAGAAACCAGAAGTGAGATTTTTGAGCTCTGAAAAACTGACTGAAGGCCTCCAAATATACAAAAATTGGAAATTCATTTGAATTTTGTGGTAGTGCAAGACAAATAGTTTGTGTTTAGTGTCATTATCTCCTACAATGTGACGAAGGTGAAGACTCAAAGGAGTTGCTTTCTCTCCCGTTTCAGGTTGTCAGTTAAAATGGGAAGGATATTAAGCATCTTAAGGTCTGCTTCATTTCAGCTGGATGATCCCAGATTTTCTGAACCTGCAGGTCATGTTAGCCTTGTTAAGTTCCTTCCTTAAGGCCCCCTTGTTGCCACATATTTCATTAAAACACAGCAAGGATCAAAAACTTCCAAGCAGTGAGCAGTTGCTGTGGCTCATTCACTGCTGCCTCCAACCTCCACGTGGGAACAGCTGCTGTGGGATGTCCCCGGACCCTTTCATCTCCGGGCTGGCTTCTCTGTGTCAGGATGAAACAGCTGGAACTCGGCAATGCCAAGTTACTGCTGTTTAATGAGTTACCACATCACTTCAACCACAGAATTAAGATGTTTGTGCTCTTACTTCCTGTTGGAAATGAGAAATTAAGTACATCAGCCTACATCTTTGCGGATCGAAGATAGCATGCCTTGCTTTTGCTGGGGCTGGAGAGCTTTTAGCTACTGCTCCTGCATAAGGCCTTGTCCAGCTGGAGGGACTGCTTCAGTGTCTGAGCCCTTACGTATATTTTAAAAAGAACTAAATTAGCTTGGTGTATACCAAGGACACTTATCCTTGCTAACAGCTCTCCTTGGCACCAGAAGCTCTTCTAGGCATATAGATGAGAGTGCCTCTGTTCTCATAATTATAGTATTGCTACCAACATGCTATAATTAGACAAGTTAAAAATTGTCTGAGCTTCCACTTATTGCTGAAATGCGCTAAATTCCGGATGCAGTTGTTGTTGAGAAAAACACTTTGAAGCTTTAGCTCCAGCATAGGCGGTCTTTTCACACCTCCCTCACCTTTCATTTGAAAGGAGCATTTTGTGTGGACTTAACATATAGGGATGGTCTTTGTAAACAGCTCTTCTTGTCTTTTTGTTACATACCAGGAGAAGCACTAGAGGCTCAATGGAGTGCATTTTTAAAAGTAATTCCTTTATGCCACCCACCATCCTTAGCTGTCAGGGTTTTGTTATTTTGTCACAGCAGTTCCTCACTGAATATGTTTATTTTCTCTGCTGGGGGCTGCATAGAACATCCTCTGAAACTCGGGAAGAATAATCAGTTCACTCCTTTGTTCTGTGCAAGGTGTCCATGCTCCTCATCGTTTACCTTTTGTACATAGTGGGGTGAGAGCTGTGCAGAGCATGGACAAGAGGTTCTAGCTTTGAACTGCTGCCAAATTCAATAAACTGTCGGCTTCGATGTGTCTTGATTTTTTCAACCTACTTTTATGAGGGGAAAAAAAAAGTATCACCGAGGCCTATTTGCTTTTTGCTATAACCACTTCTCCTCACATCATTTTGACAACGTAGTTGCCTTGTTACATCCCTTGTACGGATCATTGATCATGTCGCTTTTTATAGCCATTGCATTTTTGCTCAACCCCGCAGTGAGAGCGCTGATGGCAGAGGAAAGGCAGCTCAGAGCTGAGACTTCTGGTCCCGTTCTCACGAGCACAGTAGCAGGGGATTTATCATCGGAGGCTCTCATCAGAAATCCCCATTCTTCACATAGTTTCTTATTTGTCTCCTAGCTCTTGGCAGCTTTCTGCTTCTACCCACATGGTCGAGGCTTGTCTAATAATGGCAACAGCACGAAGCCCATTAAGATCAGAACTGCAGACTAACTGAGCCTAACTCCCCCTTTTGACAGTGGAGAGTTCTCTTCTTTAAAGGAAAACAGGAAAGTGGCTTTCAGTTAAGAATGGCTGGCTGGTTTCTGACACTGAAGCAGTAACGCATGTTGGCCCTGCAAGTGTCTGGATGCTAGGGCAGGCTGCTGCGGTGTGTCTTGTCCTCCTCAGCTGTGTCTGCACCGTGCCGGCTGCAGGGAGGTCCTGCCCCACGGGTGAGGAGCTCCCGTGGGCCGTGACCTGCGTGCAGGATTATTAATGTCCCTCCTGCTTTCAACAGATAGACTTGTACGGTTGGATCCTGTGTTTTATTTCAAGATATGGTGCTTGCCTTTCCCCTGCCCTTTCCTCAACCCTAGCCTCTGCCAGAACGACTTAAAAGCTGCAGTCATCTGATTTCATTCAGAGCATTGCTCTGATGAGGGGGTTTAGCGTTCCCAGTGCCCAGGCTTTAAAGAATGACTGTCACCAGGGGTGGCAGGATGGGCCACACAGGCACTGAAAGGCTTTGAACTCTGCTCTGTGTATGTTACCACCACAGACTAGTTCCTGTGTTTAATACATACTCTAATCAGTGCTTCTTACTGAGCCATTGCACTCTACAATACATAGTGTGTATTTTGTCATGAATCAACTAAGGAAGCTTACACTCCCTGAATGAATTGTGTGCATAATTAGCTTTATAAAATATGCATCCCTACTTCATGATCTCAGTATGGCATCCTGTACCTGGTAGCACGCATGCAGCGGTACTAACAGACTGACTCCTGTTCTTATCTCTGCCGTCAAGAGTGGTTCCAAAGAACATTTGTCAGTATGGTGATAGGTGCTTTATAAATATAAATATAAATATAAATATAAATATAAATATAAATATAAATATAAATATAAATATAAATATAAATATAA
>JAVJGJ010000059.1:19051973-19062127 GCA_035590215.1 Microhierax caerulescens | reverse complement strand
ATAAATATAAATATAAATATAAATATAAATATAAATATAAATATAAATATAAATATAAATATAAATATAAATATATGTGTGCCAGCAACCTGTCTGGGTAGGGTGCAGTAAAGTCTCCTTCTCTGGAGACTTTCAAAACCCACCTGGATGCGATCCTGTGCAACCTGCTCTAGGTGAACCTGCTTTAGCAGGGGGTTGGACTAGGTGATCTCCAGAGGTCCCTTCCAACCCTGACTGTTCTGTGATTCTGTGATCTGTTGTCCAGATCCTGTTTTAGCTTTAAATGGGGGGCAAGGACTTCTAGGAAAACGAAGCTTGGCTATTTAAATTCAGTTTTCTCCTGATGGACTGTATGCGTCCAATTTTCATTCCTGGTAAATCCCAGGATGCATCAAGAAGACCACAGGTCAGTAAGATGGGTCCCTTCCCTTAAAAACTAACAAATTACATGGACATCCTGGTAACTGAAAGACTGAGGGGCTGGAATAAGTGACTGTAGGCTTATAGCTGTGGAGTAGCTCCCTGCAGTATCTTGGCCTGTCTGATCTCCCTGAGTTTCTCTTCCACTTTCCACTGAGCCCTTTCTCCCCAAGAAGATGGGGTCTTCTTTGGAGAGCCTTACACTTATTCCCCTCAACCTGTGACATCTTTTTTTTCAGGTGCCACAGTCAGCTTAGTCTGACTGCTGTCAAAGGCCTGGTCTGCTACTTCACCCATCACTTGATGCAGCTGCTTGTTGCAGCTGTCCCTTCATTGCTGCTCACCTGATCTCAGGGTTGAACCCTGGCTGGTATCTAACCCAGCACAAGCAAGATTTGCAGAAAGCTACACCAACATGAGGGAATCAGACTTGTCCCAGGCTGTTCTCTGGCACTGAGGATGCCTGTGCCCACACTCTCAGGCTCATTGTGGAGTGACCGCCTGAAGCAGGATGTCCACATGCAGCCTCTCAGCTGAGTGTGATGTCTCCTTGTGCGAATCCCCAGATCATGCCTGGGAACTCCAGAACTTGGCTGGGAGATGGCCAGAAGGCATTGCTATTCTTATTTAAGCACAGATGCCTGAGCCCCAGCGCCTGGCTACATTTCTTGCCATGCTTAATTAAATGAATAGGTGTGGTCCATGTGGCTGTGTGACCAATCAACAAGCCCCTCAAGGGCAATCAACAAAGTCTCAGAGGAGGTAGGCAAGGATGGTGTGTGGTCATGAAGCTCAGGAAAGAACATAGGAAGTGACCACAGCTGTTGTAAAGGAAACTGAACTTAACACTACGGGGACTGGAGGGTGACTGCTGTGTGCAGGCTACTGTATCTGTTGAGTGGGTCATCTGGTTGTGTAATTGGCCTGCCCTAAAATAATCTGTAGAAATTATCTTCCTGAGTCAGGCAGACCACAATGGGGGAAATGTATAAGCCAAACATGAAATATAAAAGTCAAAGAACCAGCAAAATTAACTGTGAAGAGGGAAATGGCCTTGAGCTGGCTTCATCCTACTTATTTCTTCCTGGTGACTGGAGATGCTCAGCATCACGATGGTGAGCATGTAGACAGTGGTAATAGGATGTGTTTGAATTGTGATTTAGCCATGTATTGAAATTGCTATATTGTGCTTGTATTGTGATTTCAGTGTATTGCTGTATCCATGTATGTATCCACATAGTCCTGTGTAATATTAAATACCTTCAAATAAGTAATTTAGTATTAAACATTAAACCCTGCTTATATGTGATATCAGAAAAAGCCTGTTCAGAGACGCTCTGGCAGATTGCATGAACATTGGTGTGGGTGTAAGGGAGACAGTAGGAATGAGAGCTGGGAGCAGGAGGGAGACAGAACTGCCCCTTCCTGCTTGAGTGAGTGCTTGTGGTAGATTAAGAGGTAATGGAACTATGGTGTCAGTTGTTACTGCAGACACAGGTGTGGGTGCTGCATGCTTACTGCAAATTGTTCCTGCTGTTGGTCTCCTTTACTAGGAAGTACCTAGGATTAGACCTCTCATTTCCACCACTTGTTTCAAGCAGACTTTTGAAAATAGTGACTTTTTTCCTGCTTTAATTGCTTGTAATCTCCCAAAAACAGACACTTAGCACATTTTCTGATTTTATTCTTTTCTGTTCTTCCCTTCCCTTGTTTATTTCCCTGCATTAGCTCTCTTTCTTTGGCTGAGTTTGCAACTAGGAGGAAAACCATGCTGTCAGATCTTGTACAACTAGAATGGAAAGAAAGCAACTCTACAATGGCATGTTTTGACTAGACCTCTCTCACTTCAATTGTTTTTTCTATTTGTCAGTGAAGCCCTAGAACAAATTAATGCTATGACTGGCCCCTGAAAACTGCGGTATGTCCACAGGTGGTGGGAGTGATGGCTCCTCTTTCCAGGGTCTCAGGAATGTCCCTGAGGCTAGTTAGGCTGCGCAGGGTAGGAGTCCCCAAAGTCACACAGCTACAAAAGACTGCCACCTGTGTGAAAGCTGTTCAGTCCTATGTACTCTGGGAAATTCACATACAGTTGCTGAAATACCACAGATACAGCTCCATGGGCAATATGATATAAAGAAAACATTTTAGTCAAAAGAGTTAAATATATTTTGCAACTTCTTCAGAAACATATATTTAGAAAGGAGGGAAACTTAACATGCTGCAGGTTTGCTCTGTTCAAAGAAGAGCAGGGCCAAGAGGGAAAGACCTGGTTTACATTTACACAGAATCAGGGCCCAGCTTCTTGTTAAACTTACATTGCTATTGATTTCAATGGCAGAATGAATGAGCCTTGCATTGATTTAAATAACAACTAAAAATTGGATTTCATGTGGTAAACTGTTCTTAGATCATGACTACTTACATCACTTTGGGTAAAAGCTATTAAACCCTCTATATTTATCGTGTTACCCTTTTAAGTGCCATTTTCATAGAGTCATAAAATGGTTTGGGTTGGAAGAGACCTTAAAGACCATCTAGTTCCAAGCCCCCTCCCATGGGCAGGGACACCTTCCACTAGACCAAGTGTCTCAAAGCCCTATCCAGCCTGGCCTTGAACACTTCCAGGGATGGGGCATCCACACCTTCTCTGGGCAACCTGTTCCAGTGCCTCACCACCTCACAGCAAAGAATTTCTTCCTAATATTTAATCTAAACCTACTCGCTTTCAGTTTAAGGCCATTACCCTTTATCCTGTCACTACATGCCCTTGTAGGCCTTCTCCAGCTTTTATCTGAAAAACATCTCTTGTGAAGGGAAAATTCTGTATTCACTTTCGTTTTATCTATTGGACAACACTTCTGCATTCTGTAAAAAATGTAAGTAGAGGGGTGTGATTACTGGCACGGGCAGCGACGGCTGGAGAGCAGGGCCACCCTGGCTGTGCAGGTCAGCGCTCACTAGCTGGATCGCGACGCAGGCAGTGGCGTTCCCAGCATGGTGTCCACTTGGAGGGCGGCCGCCGTGTCTCAGGTGCAGGAGTTTGGCCCAGCCCTTGCCAGGAAGCTTGTGTTTTGTTTTCCACAGCCTTAGTCAGCGCTGCCTCTTGGCTCCTTGCCTCAGGATGTGCTGTTGCGGGCCACTCCCTGAGGTACTTCAAGGCATGTTTTTTGCCAGCGAGGCCAGGAGATTTTGTTTAAATCCAAGGGCAAGCTGGGCTTGGCTTGGTTCAAGCTCCCTCCTCTCCTGGCAGTGCCTGGGGAGGTGCCCCGGGGGGTGCCCGAGGGGCAGCTTGGGCTGCTGAGAACAGCCCAGGTGAATATTACAGCAGATCTGTGGGGACTAATAATTTGTATCATGCCCTCTTTACATTGCTTTAGCCTTAACTGAGGTGCAAACTTGCCCTGCCCTGTGGCAAGCAGTACCAGCAAGTACGGCAAGCATCTGTCTGGGGTGTGTGGTGGAGGCGGGAAAGCAGTGTAGGGTTCCCAGAACGAGCAGGAGGGGTGGAGTTCTGAACATGGTTTTGCAAAGGAAAATAAGGACTGGAAAGGAGCTATCTTATGAGGCTTCTGCTGCAAACCACAGAACTTAAGGAAGGAAATCAATTGGCATTATTTGGAGCCCCCACCTCTGCTGAGCACAGTATTTGTACAGTAGGTATCATTAGCAGAAGCTTGGGTTGGTGAGAGAGCTACAAGTCTCTTCTTGTGTTTAAACAGTCCGTATTTTTATTAAAAATTAAATTAAGTAATTTTAATTCCAGCAGCCAGTGCTAGATGTGGCTGTCCTGGTGCCACACCGGGCACAACGTCGCAGCCCCCATCATTACAGACTTGCCCTTACCTGTTGGGAAGGGTAGTGGGCTGGGGCTGAATGGGTGTGAGCTAAACAGAAGTTTGTGACCCAAATTGCCTCCATCCTTGTCTAGTATTTAATCACTTGGTCTCACCCATTTGCAGCACAGTTTTGTGTTAGTAACATGAACCTTCACTTGGGATTTTCTACCTGCACTGACTGTCCCTTTGACCAATGTCTCCTCCAGGCTGTCAGCCTGTACTCTTCTAACCATGGCTATCGAGTGCAACCTTGCAGCCCAGCGTGGGGGTGCTTGGGCCTTGTCCACTGGAGGAACACAGAAGTCTCTTTCTTCATGCTGTATTTGTGTGGTCATGTTGTCATCTTAAATTAAGAACAGACTGATCACTGTGGTCAGAAGCAAAGTTCCTCCATCAGGCCACGATTCATCTCAGATATATCCAGATCATAAAAGCATTCAGCCACTTCATGCACAATATTTTCAACGCCATTTTCAGCATTGCTGCCCTCTCTCTGCAGGTACTTTGAGAACATAATCTTTTTCTAAAAATATGTACTTCCTTCCTGTGCCTCCCTCCTTTTTACATTTATATATTATCACTAAAATCACAGATATATATGGTGTTGGCTGTTCATTTTAGCTGAGAAAAAGAAGCTCAGAAAGTAAAACTGAAAGCTGGTAGAAATGATGCAGAACGCTAGAAAGAAAAAGAAGTGAAGTTATCTTAAGGGCAAAGCTGAGGAGCAGAAAGAAATCAGATAAGGTTTGAAGAGACGGTAACAAGGAAGTGTTAGATGTCATCATCAAAAAGATGTCAAAAAGATGATGACATTTTGAACCGGCTAACTGAACTGTAAAACTGTAAAGAATACAGCCATTCACATCAAATCTATTTTGACATTCTCTTTTTGAAATACCAGTGGCAAAACCCAGAACTGTAAATATTTTAAAACAGCAGTAGAAGCTGTAAGCTTAGCTTTCTTGGAAACATTTGCTAGTGCCAACAGTCCAGCCAGCTGAAGGCAGAGTCCTCAGCTTCATGAAGCACCCAAATCTTCCTCCTCCCAAAGAAAGGCAGAAGACCAGAAGGAAAAAACACCTGGAACTGTAACTGCTTCTGCTCAGCTCTCTGGCTGGTCATGGTACAAAGGGCAAATGGTGGGAGAGCCACCGAGTGTGGCGGGAAATGCAGCGGCCTGCCCTTGGAGCCCAGCAGCAGCTGATTGAATAGCCCTCATCATTACTGATCCCCAGCAACTTTTTTGTAGGGTGGTAATCAACGGCTTAGCTGTTTTCCAGCCCACGTGACTGCATACTGCCTGCTGAAATTATCTTCAGCAGTTTGAACTGAATTTAGTATCTTTCTGCATGTCACAAGTGCCAGGAGTGCTAGAGAGGCATGTTCATGCCACTTCGCGACTGCAGCTCCCAGCTGATGGGGTGTAGGTCACACCCTCCTCCCTGACTCTATCTTTTCTTTTGTGTCTTAGGGCAAGGTGGTTAATACTTTTGCAATGGTTTCGGATCACAAAATTGCTCTCAAGGTCAAAAAAAATGGCCCCAGCCTTATTAGGGGCTGCATGCTTCCAGTCAGCAATGATTCCTGCATGTAAGTGCCACCTAGTACTTAAGGAAGTGTATGTGCAGGCAATTGGACATAAGTGCCTTGACAGCTTCCCAGGTGACAGCTGGCCTCCATTACCTAACTGTTTGCTGTCAGCCTGCAGGATGAGCATGTAAAACCTGTTAGCTGCAGGGATTTAAATAAAAAACCTTCTTTCACAACTGTCACAGGCTGAGAAGGCAAGGCATGACCCGCCCCCGATGCTATGAGCAGGGCAGGCAGCTGCCACAGGAGCAAGCCTGCCTCAGATGCACTTCCTCTCAAACTCCTGGCACCTGCCTGCCCTGGTCCCACTTTGCTCTTTCACCTCTTCCTAGGACCATAAGCAGAAAGGCTACACACTTCACCTGAATTTTACTTACACCACTGAGAAACCTGGAGCCAGCTGTCACGTGCCCAGTTACTGTGCTTCAGTTGACAAACAGTAACTCATTAATCATGGTAATTTACCCTCAGCAAACTGCTGTAAGAAAATGGATTAATTCTTTTCCCAGCTCTGTTTGGGCAGTTGTACGCCTTCCAGGAGCTTAAGTGAGGGAAGCATCTGGCCCCTAATCTCCTGGGAGAGTCACAGTCGCTGATCAGAGCAACTCTTGGGCAGTTTTCCTGTTGCAAATTGCCCTGAAAGTATTTAAAAAAAAAAAAAAAATCTGTTGAGGCAAGCTTGGCTGAATGTTGCATTGTTTCTTTGTTTCTGAACACATCGGAGCTGATTTACTTCTGCTGCTGTCCACTTAGAGAGGAACAACTGCTTTAAAATAAAAAAAAACAAAACAACCACAAACCACCTCTGGAAACACAAGGGAAAACAATTGGGATTTGAACATGAATAGCCATAAGCCCAAAGAGGACCATATCAGACAAAGAAGAAAAAATAAATAGATTTATTCCTACTATATATAAAGAAATCTGTATGTTTTTAAACCCATAAGAACAAATACCCTTTGTTTCAATGCATGTTTGAAAATGGTGGCATCGTTAGCAGGGAGAAACAGTTTTAATGCCTTGCTGGGGGAAAATGGCATCAGTGCTTCCCATCCGTGTCAGTGAACCATTCCCTAACGCTGGCAAACAGCCAGGCCCCTCCACTGCGTGGCTGGGGTGCGCTTGCATTTCTCCCAAAAGCCATGTTTCCCCCTTTCCCCTCTTAGCTGTCAAGTTTAGTGTTCACTCTGAAGTCACTGAACAAGCCTGTTAGACAAGCACAAGGTATTGTTAACACTGAAATATTCCTAAGCTGGTTTTCTGACTTTTTTACAGTATTACCAAGGATGTGCTAGTGTAACATTTCTTGCCAGGCAGCAACT
The DNA here is from genome assembly GCA_035590215.1 of Microhierax caerulescens. Taxonomy (NCBI): domain Eukaryota; kingdom Metazoa; phylum Chordata; class Aves; order Falconiformes; family Falconidae; genus Microhierax; species Microhierax caerulescens. The sequence goes on along the minus strand of JAVJGJ010000059.1, from coordinate 19,054,959 downwards.
GCAGAAGCCAAACATAGGATGATAGCTACAAATTTATTTTTAGGGTCCATGGAGGGCTTTACTGAAAGTAGAATGTCTGCATGCTCCTTTGCTTGGTTTCTTACTATTCCTTCCAGGATCCACAAAAAGTCTAGCTTGCTGCAAGAGGTGATTTTGGTTTTGCTATGAAAACAGCACGATTGAATAGTTTTCAACTTAAGACCTTAAATTGTTTGATAATCTTACGTACCAAAAGATGAGAATAATTTAAGAGAAACCACTTAAAGCACTATGTGACCTAATTATGCTTTTGCGTCCTCTGGCAGTGGGAAAAGGCTTTAAAATGTGGATACACTGCAAGCTATTTTATCTTGCCAGAAAGATGTATGTAAGTACATGTGTCAGTAGTGCAATACCCCCTGTTTTCTGTTGCAGGAATTTGCAATTATATGCCATTCTCTTATACCTCCCGCAAAAAGGACAATTAAGGAGACAGTCTAAATGCAGCAAAGTCACCTACCGCACCTTCTAGATTTTGTAAAGGACAAGCTTTTATCAAAATTAAGCTTTCCGTGACTTTTGCTTTACTGTCCTTGTTCCTGTAAAGTACATAATTCAAACACAACATTCAAAAGGGGAAAATGCTCCTCAGAAACAGCTTTCCTTCTCTACCCATTTGATGCTAGTATCTGCTGTAGTGGAAAGGGCTGGGCAAGCATGCTGTACTCGGTCTGCCTTCCTCTTACAAAAATGTTAATTTTTTTCCCAAAACATACTCAGTATATTTGCAAAGGACTTTAAGGATGTTGCCTCTTTATGTTTAAACAAACCCTGAGTGCAGGTGTAGGTTATATAACATTACTGGTGAGTGGGTAAGCAGATAAGAACGACAAAAGATAATCTGTTTACCCATTCCAATTGCAAAACCTGCCTGCTGGATGACTTTCTGCTGTCTCTTATTGTTGGTGCAATGCTGAGGTAACCTCAGAGCTGTAACTCCACAGCTATAACAATACAGGTGAGAGAACCAACATTTGGCTGCCTGCCTCATTTTGATATTAAATGCTCTGGACATCCGTTACCATCAGGCAATGGTTTGCACGGATGGCTCTGCAGAGTCTTCACGTAACACATCTCTGCCTTGAGGTGCGATCTCTTTCAGACAAATGCCATATGACTGGTAGAAGTTAAGGGGTGAACCATGAAGCCAGTAGCATTGGGAACATGCCTTGCACTGGAAATTCATGTGAAGGAAAAGGGGATGTGTGTTTGTGCTTAAATCAGGAGGGTTTCTCCAAGTCCTGCAAATGGTCTAGCAAAAGGGCACCAAGCTGGAAGTTTAAAGCAAGCATCAGTAGGAGGGAGGATATGAGGGCATCACTCACCACAAAGTGGGCATATCTGGAGATACGTATGCTCTGTTCTGAATCAGCTGAATTGTTGATGTGACTACCTGTCTGTCATCTGACAGAGGTAAAGGTCCTGCAAAACAATCATGGATACAATCAGGTTTGTTGGTACAAATTTGAGGAAGTATGAGAACTTCTATCAAAACTTGTCTTCTGTCCTATCTCCTCCCCTCCATGCTCCTTCCTCTCTCTCTGTTCCTCCTTTCCACCAGTCTTTCTATTTCAGGCCTTCAGAGGAAGGAAGATCTGCTTTTCAGCTGCCAGCTGCAGCCTTACCTCTGGCTGCGGGTTGGTACCAGAGGTAAAAGGTGTGAACTGCTCACAGCCCTACAGCTTTCCAAAGGTGCTGGGTTTCTGCATGGGTCCTGGGTACACCCAGAAACAGAGAAGTGGGGAGACAGGGAGGAGGAACACCCATAGTAACTGCCTTCTGAACATCAGGACATGCTCCTTACAACCTGTCCAAACTTCCCGATGCGGTATTTAGGTCCCAACAGTTCTTTCATTGGAGGAGATCCCTTACTGCTTTGCCTTAAAACTTTGTAGCCTGAGATATTCAGAGCAGACCTATGATGTTCCATCAGTGTTCTGGCTGCCTAATCTCAAAAGCAACATCACCCTCTGTGCCAACTGTGAGATGTCATTTTCTGCTCTTTTCATCTCTCTGTTCGCGTGTGTCTTTGCCACAACTCAGCCATTGACCATGGGACTAAATTGGAAACGCACACAAAGCTGAATGGTCATTCATTTTGTTCTAGTGGACAGACCAACTTGGTTTACATTGTTGTGGGTATCTTGTACACGTCATTGGATCAGGAAGAAGTAGTAGATGAGGTCTTCTTCAGATAACTGGAAGAAGCCTCACGTGATCAAAGTGATTTGGAGTTGTCAGCATGGATTTATGAAGGGGAGATTGTGCTTAACCAACCTTATAGCCTTCTATGATGAGATGAGTGGCTTGGTGGACGAGTGGATTTTTTTTTCTTGACACTAGCTAGGCTTATAGCAGTGTCTCTTGTAACAGCCTCATAGACAAGCAGGGAAGTATGGGCTCAATAAGTGGACAGTGAAGTGAGCTGAAAACTGGCTGAATTGCCAGGCTCAAAGGGTTGTGATAGGGTGGTGAAAGGCACAAAGTCCATCTGGAGGCCTGTCACTAGGGGTGTACCCTGAAGCTGATACTAAGGGCAAAATCACTTAACATGTTCTCTAATAACTTGGATGATGGGACAGAGTGCTCCCTCAGCAAATTTGCTGATGAAACAAAACTGGGAGGAGCAGCTGATGCACCAGATAGTTGTACTGCCATTCACGGGGACCTGGACAGGCTGGAGAAACGGGCAGAGAGGAATCTCATGAAGTTCAGTAAAGAAAAGAGACAAAGTCCTGCACCTGAGGAGGAATAACCTCATGCTCCAGTACAGACTGGGAGCCAACCAGCTGGAAAGCAGCTTGGCAGAAAAAGGCCCTAGTGGACAAGCTGACCATGAGCCAGCAATACTCCCTCATGGCAAAGGAGCCTAATGGTATCCTGGGCTGCATTAAGCAAAGTGTTGCCAGCAGGTTGAGAGAAGTCACCTTTCCCCTCTGCTTGGCAC
>JAVJGJ010000059.1:19021836-19042287 GCA_035590215.1 Microhierax caerulescens | reverse complement strand
AGGGCTGCACCCCATGGAAGGGACCCACGCTGGAGCAGTGTGTGAAGAACTGCAGCCCAAGGGAAGGGCTCACACTGAAGAAGTTCATGAAGGACTGTCTCCCGTGGGACTGACCCCATGCTGGAGCAGGGGAGGAGTGTGAGGAGTCTCCCCCTGAGGAGGAAGGAGCGGCAGAGACAGCGTGTGATGGACTGACGGCAGCCCCATTGCCTGTCCCCATTCCCTGCTCCCCTGTGCTGCTGGAGGGGAGGAGGGAGAGAAAATGGGGAGTGAAGTTGAGCCCAGGATGAAGGGAGGAGGAAGAGGAAAGTGTTTTAAGATTTAGATTTTATTTGATTTTATTTACTCTGATTTGATTAGCAATAAATTAAACCAGTTTCCCCAGGCTGTGTCTGTTTTGCCCATGGTGGTTAATTGCTGAGTCACCTCCCTGCCCTTACCGCCACCCACCAGCCTTTCATTGTGTTTTCTCTCCCCTGCCCAGTGAGGAGGGGGAGTGATAGAGTGGCTTTGGGAGGCACCTGGCATCCAGCCAGGGCCAACCCATCACAAAGAGTTATTATATATGCTGTTCTCACTTTTAATGCTAGCTTGAAGTGTCTTTTTTACTAGGCTCTGCAGAGTGCTGCTAGCTACCAGGCCATGGGGTGGCATGGCTTCCTAGTACCCACAGGAGTTTATTTGAGCTCTGCTGGCATAGCTGCTGTTGTTCTCCTCAAGCTCAGAAGGACTCCAGGGATAAATTTGAAATACAGTTGCCACCTTAAAGAAACTATGAAAATGCCCTTGAGAGGAGGGGAGGTAAGTTCACTGAGCAGAAAATATGTATATGTAGCAGAAAAGGTGGCAGGTCTGGGACCAGATGCTTGGGACACTGCGGCTTGCTTTTAACACAAAACTCATAATTCTCATTAAACTTCAAGACTCTGGGGAAAAGCAGAGTAGAGCAGAGTTTTGTGGGGTTTAGCACCAGTGGCAGGGAGACGTACGAACTCTGCTGCTGCCATCTCCAGGGCTTTGCTCAGCGGCCACAGGAACCGTCACTGAGAGGCACCAAGGGCAAGCACCCGCAAACCAAAGCCCAGGGGAGATCTTGGTACTGGCCTGCAGCAGTCTGTGAAAGTAACACTCTGGAAATCACAAGGATTTGAGATTCAGTGAACTGTTTTACCCAGTACACACAGGAGTTGTTGTGGCCTTCAAAAGAAAATAGTTAACGCTTTAAATTGTTCCTAAATGAACTGATGGAAAAGAGCAATGGAAATCCCTGTTAAGAGTTATACCTACGTATGGGGAGCACCGCATAAAGGCGAAGGGGAACAGGCTGTATCAAAACCAGAGAAATTCTGAGGCTGGGTGCTTTTATTGGGGACTACTGACCTAAATTTGCCATCTGCAGCCCTTGGAGCTCTAGCTCTGTCTAGGCTCTAGGCAGCCATGGTCCTCCTCCGAAGCTGGTCCCATCCAGCACCAAATCCCTGTACCACTGACCTTTGCCAGTGTCAGCCCATGGTTCCAGCATGTTTCTGGATATATGAGATTCTCAGAAGGGTTTGCAGAGGGATTTTCACTTCGGCACTGCATCACCTAAACCACACCACTTTATTTGCCTTTGCTTCATTGTTCCTTCCCACTTGATTTCTTCTGCAGAATTCAGAAAGCACTTTGCTATCTCATAATGCTGTGGGGCGTTTTGCTTATTTTGCATCAGTACAGTATTTTGATTATATGATGTTTTACCTAAGAAAAGGTCAAATGCCACTTTCCCCTCACCCGAGGAGGGGTCCCACAGCAGGTGGCCATCTGGGGCAATACACCATTCAATTCTTACCTTGCAGCTCATAGAGAAGACACAAAGCACACATCGTCAGAGGGCGGAAACCCAATATCCCATCTTCCTGCTCACAGTGATGCTGTGCAGGCTGCAGGACAGACGAGGGAACTGTCTGCAGAGGATGCTGCTGGCTGGGACGGCCTTCCCTTTCCTTGCGGCAGCCTGCGTGGTGCTGTGCTTTGCATTTGTGGCTAATGGTGTCGATAACCCGCCAGGGCTGTGGCTGTTGCTGAGCAGCGCTTGCACAGCATCAGGGACACCGTTGTTTCCCACTCTGTCCCACAGTGAGTGGGCTGGGGGTGGGCAAGAGGTTGGGAGGGGACACAGCTGGGACAGCTGACCCAAGGGATGGCCCATACTACACTGCAACGAGCTGTGCTGTAGAAGTGGGGAAGCAGCAGAAGGTGGGGGGTTTGTCTTCTAGGGTGGCTGTTGCTCAGAAATGGGCTGGGCATTGGGGAGCTTGGGGGTAGCGAGTGGTTGCCTTTGCATCACTTGTTCTTTTCCTCTTTCCTTCCTTCATTAAACTGTCCTTATCCCAACCCACAACTTTTCTTGCTTTTGCTCTTCCTACCCTCCCCTGTCCCGCTGGGAGGGAGCAAATGAGTGCTGCTGACTGGGGTCAACCCAGAACACAGAGAAAGAGAGGAATCAAACCTGGTTTATTAATCCTTTCATGCCTTTCTTTTCTTGGCAAGTATTTGAAATGGGTCCCTTGGCTCCTTTCGGTGTTAGTGGTTCGGTTACAGGTATGAGACATTGCAGACCAGCTCTCCTTAAATTTAAACTAGATCTCCTTCCTGTATAACACCCCTGATTGCATGCACTGTGCTGCCCTTCAGTTACAGCGTGCAGTGAAGAAGTTACAGCAAGACTGATACCGCTGCGCAGATTTTGGTGTAGCTCACATGAGGAGAATCACAAAACCTGCTTCCCTGCCAGCTGCTCACCTCAGGAGCTGCACTGCCCCCCTCCCCTGTCAGGGTACAAGTATGCTCATTGCGAAGACCTCCATTTACAAGTGTTGTTTCTGTTTCTCCCCAAGGTGGCTTCAAGAAAATTCCAGTGAAGCATCATATCTTTCAGACCTCGAGAGAGCCAGGGCTTCTGCTATAATACTTAATTTGCACATTCTTGCTTCTATTCTCTTGTAAATCACAGGTTCTTGAACAGCTTAGCATCAGTCAACAGACATCTTCTGACACCCACTGCAGCAAGGGTCGCTATTCTGTCCCCTCATCTGCTCTCCTGGAGTAGAGCACACCCTTACTACCCTGTTTTTGAATGCATGTATGTTGCTACTTAACAGGCAGTTAGAAGGGCCTGTCTCTTGTGAAGGGACTGCAGCAAAGCTTTCCTGCTGAAACCCAGCTCACACCATCCAGACAGTTGCTGAAATAACCTCATCTGTCACCACTGCTGTGACCAGCTTCCCATGTAGCAGGTGTCTCTCAAATTTGCTGCAAAACACTATTATCACCACACCAAATACAACCCACTTAAAAATATTACACAAAATGACTGCAAACAAATGATGAGGTAATTTTTCAAGAAAGCTCAGTGCAGCTTTTACAAGCTGCGTGCTGCTTGTTTCACAGAGGTTTAACACAGCTGTTTTTGCAGTACCAAAGTACTGTACAGTGCTCTTGACGCACCACTCCCAGAAAAGTTTGCAGAGCTCTGGGTGCACACACAAGGAGCCACCTTTTGAAGATTTGGGCCACGGTAAAAACATAGCTGAAATAATCCAGAAATAAAGACACGTGTACTCAAGTAGTTGGACTCTCAAGAGAAAACTAGGCACCGGAGTATTGTTTATAGCATCCAGACCTCAAAAAATCACAACAGGATCTTCTAGCTGAAAACTGAGTGGAAGAGGCATGAAGTGAATTACTGGGGTTGAACTCAGGCCAACACATTAGCAATCACGGGAAGCACCATGACTGACACATTGCTGCTAAGGCCTTTGGGCAAGGCAGCAACTGCATTCCACCTCAGGTGCGTGGTGCTTCTTCCCCTCCCTTTGCTCAAGTGGCTGTTGGAAAGGTCATTATCTCCATGAAAGCACTTCATGACTACAGGACCAAAAATCTTGAATTCATAGTCCAAGGGAGTTTCTCAGCTCTCTGGAAAAGGTCAGTGCCTCAGCTTGGCCTAGGGCTGGCTTCTCTGCCTCGGAGCGGGCACATTTAGCACATGATCACCTCTAAGGGATGTTCAAAACTAGTGGCAAAGCTCATCCCTCCCTGCAGCAACTCTAGTTTGCCCTGTGAGAGCCTTCACCATGCCCCACCACCATGAACAGGCTGGAGCACACACCTTAACTCTTCATCTGCAAACACGAGCTGCTTGGATACTGCAGCCATGGAGACCTCACCCGAGCAGCAGCAGCTCCGTCTGACCTTGCTCACCCCTTCTGAAAACAGGCACACAAGAACTCACGAAGGAGTTCCAGCCACAGCTTGTAGGCTCTCACTTGCAGGACGGTAGCCACCTACCAGACCAGATGGCTGATTTACTGTCAATTGAAAGGGAAAAAGGACATGTTGATGCAGTCCCAGCAGGAAAGCATTCTAACTATTTTTAGGGGTCTTCTAAGCAGAGCACCTGATGCTGTGCAATCGGACAGATGCTACCATGAGACTGGCAAGAATGTCTGTGGCAGGGGTGGTAGGCTATCTGCAATTAGTCCCGAGAAGCTTCACTGTGAACAAAGTGAGTCTGGACAAACCGTACTTGCCAGGTACGCAACTTTTTTGAATCTGAAAACGTGGGTTCAAGTCATGCAAGTGACCAACACATACTACAAATTTTATTTTTATTTCCTTATTACAGAAACTAAATTAGCATATGCCTACATCTTGATTAAAACAAATTTACCACTGCAGGAAAAAAACCACATTCTTTTCATTCTCTAAAGCACACCCATGAACACAGAACAAAGTCTAATGTCAGTACATAAAAGCTTCTTAAGTGCACCTCTTCATTGCAATTTCTCCATTAGTTCTTTTTAAAAAAATCATTACACCTTAGGTATTTATATATGCTTGCATTAAGCTTTGCATAATCTACCCATAATGCAATTCACTTCTAGAAGACAGTTAAGAAGCTAAATCAAAAAAGGCCCCTTAAGTTTGCTTTATTTACAGTTGCAATGGCTAAATTTTAAATACTTTACAGTCACTCCCAGCACTGGCTCCCAATTCAAAGGATTAGTGCATTCCATGATTTCTTTGAAACTATTTCCTAGAGGGGATTAAGTTGTCCATACCTACAGCTTTGTAGGTACTTCAGCTATCTACATAAAGTACCTTTTAGGAAACATGCTGACAAAAATATTTCTAATAATGAATGACAAATGAGAAACTCAACCTTCAGGAAGAATGGACAGATGTTTGGTTTTGCGCTGCAGCTGTCAACTGTGGGAACAGCAGCGATGTGGGAGAAAGAGCAGCTAAGGAGTGCTGAAGTCTACAAAGAAACCAGAGACACCCGCTGAGGAGACAGCTCTATGTTCAGCTCTTGTTTCCTTCACTCTTTCACTGTGTTTCCCCCATTACTGCTTTTTTTGTTAAATCATTCTCAACTGCAAGAGCATAGAAATTTACTTCAGAAAGGAAAAAAAAAGATGCATTTGCAGACAGGCAGACATGCGTTATCTAAACAAAGACAGATCTGTTCCTCTGAGTTTTAGTTTACGAGTGGATGCAGGTCTGGTGGCAACTGAGAAACTACTGTAAAGATTAACAAATGGGAGGCACATGCATTTATCTGTTCTTACATACTTTCAAAACCCAAATGGAAGGAAGATGTATCTGTGATTCAGGTAGGTCCAGAAGATTTTTTTTTTTCTTTTTTCTTACACAATAAGGTAGATTACCTAGCACATTCCAGGTTAAAAAAATTACAGTAAACATTCAGTAACTGGAATGCATGTAATATACAAGTACCATTACATTTACAAAGCTGTTCAGGACAATTTTTCTTTCTAGAATAAGCATAAAAAAGTTACAAGCTAATTCACAATAACTTTAGATACAATGTTATTAAAATACATTGATGTTAATCATAAAAATATTTTACTATTTACATGTACATTGTATAAACCTTAACAATATGAATATGTTTATTGTAGGATGCCTTTAATGCATATTTAGGCAGATTGGCCCATTTTATAGTGCAGTATCCCTGTTTTGGTCTTTACACCATGAAACTGTACCAGGTTCACAGTATCTTTGCTAGTGCTTTGCTAAAAGGCTTAAACTTTCTATTATTTAAGAAAAATTCATTCATTACAAAGAGCCAGTTTTGTTTCCACTTTGTTTCTTATTAAATCCTACCCCCAACAGTTCAGGACACTCTGCCTGGCCTTGTGCGATTTGGTTGCATTTCCAAATAAGGCTATAATTCATTTCATCAGTTATCACACTATCTTGCTTGTAGTCTGGATGCTGTGCAATAAATTCCCTCATCCATCGAGCAACTGTCATTAATTCTCCTGTAGGCAAGGGGAAGTAAAATTTCACAGTTTATACATCTAATTTAGCAGTACAACACCTAAAGTTCTATGCATCATATACACAATGAATAGTCCATGTTTTCATGAAAAACACATTCCTGTATTTTTGTTTGGTTGTTTCTTTTTTAATACGGCTAAACTGCAGGCATAATTAAGCTGATATATCACTGATAGCCTAAAACCTGCTCATCTGTTGTGATTTTCAAGCTTTCAGATTGTAACGAGGCAGCAGCTACCTGAACAGGTGTTACCAATAGCTTGTATATCAAGAGGTCTTAAACACGTCATTTAACAGAAAGTCTGGCTGAGACGAACCAATAGACACCCCTACAACAACTACATATATAAATTTTGTAGTCGATTCATCCAACTCAGTTCCTAGCTTTGCTCTGTCTACCTTCACTTACTATTCTTATGACAAACTCCCCTAGCAAAAAATAGGCAGGTTCACAATAATACCAACTCCTGGTTTGTACACAATGCCTCTGCTTCTCTATGGAGTCCACAGGGCAGTCAGCAGGTCCCCAAAACGTCTATACAGGGTCATCAAATAGCACACACCACTTGCAGGAGAGCTGTATCCCTATAAAGTACTAGCTGGAGGCCAGCTAGACACCAGCGTTCAGGCTACTGAATCTTGCTCCTGAACGCAGCAGATGCAAGCAAACCTTAACTAGTACTGCCAGAATTACCTTACGCTTGTAAGACATTAAGGTAGGCTGATGGGATACTCGAAGAGCCTACAAAACCTTCATTGCTAGCTACTGGAACCTCAGCTTCCTTGGAAGAGTCAAGGGCTTCCACTACAGAAATCTTTGTTTTAAGAATATTATAAAAAGTAAGAGGAATTAAGTTAGATGAAGCAAAGAGGAACACACAAACCAAAAGTAAAAAGCATCAAAGACTGTTTAAAGATATCTTATCTGTGGTTTTCTACAGAGGCGCAAGAACACAAATCAGCAAAATTACAAGTAGTACAGGAAAGCAAAGCAGAATAAAAAAGGTTATTAGAAATAAAAATGTCTCTCAAAAACCAGAAGTCACGTTTTAAAGAAATGAGGCCATTTACCCTTCTACATATAAATAGGGCAGAAAAACAATACTGAAGAACTCACACAAAAAACAAAAAGCAAGGGGGCCTGCAATAAAATCATTGGAGCTGGTTGATGAGCAGAGCATAAAGACACATTTTTGGACTAAAAGCTGCTGCAGGTAGTCAGTGCAGAAGAGCAGGCTCACTTACACCAACACAGGGACCTAGTGGTCAGGCAGCCTAGTTGCTCCCCACCCTTCCTAACCGTAAAAATCTTAAGTCTGCAGCACCTTTGTCATGAATGCAGCACACAGCTCTCAAAGAACATATTGGGGACAAGGCAAAGGCAAGACTGGCAAACGTGTGAAACAACTTCCAAGCAAGGAGAGACATGACAAAGGGAATTGTAAGTTCAGAAGCAACAGTGTACTTGAGAAGTTTACAAAATTACGAGTGTTGATGAGAAGTGAGTAGAGAAGTATTATCTTATAATGTGGGAACTAGAAGGTATATCATGAAGTAAACGGGAAGGGCATTTAAACATGCAAAAGTACAGAAGTTACATTTTTCAAAAAGCATGTAATAAAATCATGGCATTTCTTATTGTATGACTTTATGGGGACCAAAAGTATAACTGCTTCAAGAAGGGTAAGACAATGATCATGGAAATTATGCTTGTGAACAGTCTCCAAGCATCACGATTACTGCACTACCCTTGACCATGAAAGCACCTACACTGCAGACAGCTAGGAACTGGGAAAGCACGCCAGGACAAGGATCACTTGATGCTACCTTAATACTGTGTTCATTAATACTTGGTGGCGGTCAGCAGCTGCTGCCTGCCTAGCAGGTCTGTCTGTAGTCTCCCTGAGCGGTGGCAGTCACACACCAGCTAGACATAGCCTAGGAGGGCCATTCCGAGCCATGCTGCAAGGAAGATGAGACTGAAGCAGAGATTAACTGTGTCAGGACAAAGTTAAAGCACCACAGCTCAAATGCCAGTGTCTAACTCAGGAGTGCTCTGTTTTCACCATTTGAGGAGAGAAATCACATAACGCATTTTATTCTGTGAATTCTTAAGTTCTTAAGAAGCAGCACTTAAAAATTATTTCAGTTCAGCAGAGTTAAGATATAAACTCTAGACTCCATGTACCTCACCCTCACACCTTTTAGGTCTGTGTAAATACACGAGCTGACTTCTGCAATGCCTGCGACTTTACACCAGGTAGCAAAGTTGCTCTTTGGAAGGGGAACACCTGCATGGGATCAAGCCCAAGTCATTAGCTCCTGGGAAAAAAACATCTCTGGAAGACTTAGGCATTCCTTGTTTTTTCAACAGCATTTTTCTGAAGGGAAAAAACCCAGTAACAAACAATGGAATAATTTGAAAGCATTGTTATTTTGAAGGTCTATGTGCCTCAGATTTTTTCTTCCTGCCAGCTTCTCTTCTCTCAGTAAAGACAAGCATCAAAACCCCATCTATGTTAGCTGAAGGACAAAAGCTTCCTATATACAAGCAGCTTTAGTAAAGAACATTTACAGTGAAAGTTGTAATTAATTAAAATTTGTTACCATTCTGAAGTACTGCTAAAGTACTGAATGAGAGTACATGAGAATGAGAAATAAAGTACAGGTGAGAGAAAGTCCTGTTTTCCACCTCAGGTTTATAAAGGTCTTTACCTAGGAGGTTCTCCAGCAATTTGTAAGAATTAAAAAGGAATGTAACACTTCAGTGTAAAGGGGTATGTGTGTGTGTGTGGGGTGTGGGGGTGTAAAGCTGCTACTGTGCTACGTGTCCAGTTCTGAATTACATTTAGCCTACATCTTTTACTCATTACACTGCTGCATTTTGAACACCAGCATACAGGTTCATTATGTTGCTTGTCTTTGAAAATACTGCAACATGAGGAACACAGGGGAAGAGCTTTGTCTGCTCTGCCTTGAAGGAGTTTTGCTACTTACAGAAAGGATTCATCAGGGAGCTTATCAGGAGGTATGCAGAGGTCCCATGCTCTACATGAATGCTTTGGAGCAGCACACTTTCACACTAGTAACACCAGGCTATCAGACCCGGCCTCACGTACTCTTACAACACGCAAGCGTTAGGCAAAGGGGATTAGTATATGTGAAAACTACTAAGAAGTGGACAATACACTGGCAAAAGCAGCAGGAAGTGCATCTTGGACTGGAGATACACTGCCCTCTAAGCTGTAATTGTAATGGTATCAATTACTCCTAATTTAAGTTCTAAAATGGATCACAAAACATTTGGAATCAGAACTAGACAAGACCAGATTTAAGCCAGAGAACACACTCCAGTCCAGGGGTCCTCAAACGTTTTAACCAGGGGGCTGGCGCACGGATGAAGTGGCAGGCTGTCATCTGCGGCTGCTTGGTTTCCCCCCCAACCCCCGGTGGGGGGGGTCTGTAAATACCGGGGGGGAGGATTGAGGACCCTGGGGGGCCGTATCTGGCCTGCAGGCCGCAGTTTGAGGACCCCTGCTCCAGTCCTTTGCTCCAATAATTCAACACTTAAGCAGCCAACCACAGCTTCCACTAGTTTTACCCAACTGAAATCAGGAGAACAGCCCAATTACTGTTTAAGTAGTAAAATGCCAAGAAAATCAATGTCCGAAAGTGTCAAACATACCAGATGCTCTCTTTTTTATAAGCTTCAGGTAGTTTAGGATGGTGCACCTTGTGTCGACATCCACTTCCATGTTTTCAAGATAGGAATTCAAAATTGGGATCAAACCAGGAAAGACCCCTTCCTGTGTAAGAGAACAGAGTCAGCACAAAACACGCTTGATCTGTTTTCTGGGAGGGTGGAATAGAGGGGAAATTTATATGTTCCTGGTAGAAGAGGCTATGACCTTCCCATTGATAATTGTATCGATGCTCATTAAGGTGTACTCTTCTGTGCCTGTGCCTGTCCCGTTTTGTGCAGAGCCACATCCATCCACAACAGCGTTTCCACCTTCATGGGTAACAAAGGGAAAGAAAGAAACTGTTAGAAGGCAAGAGATGCACTGAACATGCACAATAGTGTTAATCAGATTGCTTGTTGTGATACCTTTGCAAATATCTTTTCTGAAGTAAAACATTCCCTGCCGGACAGCATCTCTTTTCTGGGCCATCTTCATGTTTTCATCCACCTGCAAAAGAAGTATTTCAGAGATTTGTGACATTTTAGAAAATCAGGATTCTCCCATATCCTTACATTCTGGTCTCATTAACTGAAACATCTACTGTGTTACTTCTTATTTCATCACACCAGGCCAAGTTGTAGAGATAAGTTTTATTACATTCTTCACGGGTCCTGGGCAGAACCACAAAGAGATGACATTCTATGCAACTAGATCTCCAGCAGAAAAGGTAACAGTATTATGTTAGAACATGCTGCACTAAACTTTTAAGTTTGGATGAAAACACAGGGACAGCTACGATTAACAGGTTGCATGCCATCTAGGAGACTTCTTTGTATATTTAGATGCAATTTAAGTAAGTACAGATGAAGAAAATTGCCATTTCCCTAGCCACAGCTTGCTGCTTTTATTAAGACAATGACCAAAGTTTTTAAAGTTATCATTGTATTAAACAAAATGTCAGAAACAGAATTCCAGTAACTTGGTAGGGGACTCGTATCTATCTCCTACTCAAACATCCATTAGATAGCTAAACTTAAGACTGCTAATAAAGAAGTTCTAAATAGCAGGCTTCTCAAAGTCTACAAAGTACTGCTCATATGCTGTGCAAGTGACATAAGCATTGCTCTGCCTTTCTGGACAGAAGATTTTGTCCAAGTTTTTTTGGTCGGTATGTTCTCACAGAACTAAAGTCACACAGCTTTCAGACATTAGCTTTACTGTATTGTCTTCAGAACAAGGGATAGGATTTGCTGAGTACTTTGTTTAACCTTTAATTATGGGCAATGCAAAATCTTCACTTGTTTTCATGAGCCTGTCTTCATATATTGTACATTACAAAACCTATTTACACAACAGGCTGTTTTGAAAGTTTGACAGAACTGCAGTCCTAACTGATGGGAGCACAACTGCACTCAATCAGACCACAAAGATTACTGTGAGATTAGCCCCATAAACCTGTATTATTTTACTTGAAGGAGGTAGGCTTACCAATGGTTGTGCAGTTTGTGTTGCATTACCTGCCAAGCTGCTTGGCAAGCTCAAGCAGTTTTATACCCCCCCAACTCTATTCAGGTTCTTTCAGTCTTAACTGTTATTCTTCATTAAAAATGTGGTGCTTTTGAGATTAAAAATCTTATTCCACATAACAGATACATTCCAAATAATAATGTAGTTATGCACTGTAGGTGATAAAGTGCTGCATTATTTATGAAGTCTGAACACCCTGACACCAGGAAGATACTTTCTCCTTTTAGAAATCATACCAACTGCACAGTATGATTACTGTTGATTTACAACTTCAGTATTTTTCTCCATTTTAATTAAAAACACTAAGAAAAGCCACAGGATACTACAGTTATGCTGTAGCCAACACTTGGCAGTATTTTCTAGTATACAGTCTGTCAAAAGCCTCCTGCACTGCAACCTTTTTTAAAGTTACCTATAATGTTGCAGGACTATCCCTTTAAGAAAACATTTTCTGATCACGTACCTCCAAAAGACAACATCCAAGGACAGTTTCACACCAAAGAGTTCAACAATTGTGAGGACAAGATTAAGGAAGAAGCGTATTTCATATGGCTGGTCTGTCTAAAAACCAGTCATACTTGTGACCTGAATCTGCAGTATTTGTTTTCACTCAAACACTGTGTAACACTAAGCATGCTGAATTCCTCCTTTCCCTCCCCACCAGACACAAACAAAACAGTGAATAAGAGCACAAGACACATGCATCAGCCACATTACAATAAATACCTAATACTTTTATTTTGACCTCCACAGGTTAAGCTCCTTTCACATGTAAAATGGTGGAAACGCACCCTTTCCCAGCCTAAAAACGTTATGACAATGGTATTTCTCAACATTTCTACAATGGTCAGACACTGTTAGGCACCACAGAAATTCCCACGCTATTTGTCTCTAACCTTAATTCCATGATTCAAGTATGTTGCATTTAGCTCTAATAAATCTGATCTTTCACACTTACCTTGGACAAAGGAATGAGAAAATCCAGTTTATACGACAGAATCACTCTGGTTAGCAATACCACAAACACAACATATGCAGAGTTTTCGAAGTCTGTTAACTGGACCTAGACACGGAAGGATTAGACATTAAATTACTTTAGTGGGAACACACTCATGAAGTGGATAAATATCTGTGAGAGCTTAAAACAATTTGACTGGAACGTTCATGTTGGTACCTGCATTCACACACAATCTACTAGCAGGGATGGTGATGCACAAGCAGGAATCATCAGCAGTGACTTCAAATGCACAATGCATGCACACACTTCAAGCTCAACCCTTTAATCCAAAGCCAAAACACACTTGTGTTTCAAAAGACTATCTAATGACCTGTACCTTCAGGCTCTTCTGTGTAATTACAAACGAACAATAGCTTTTAAATTTCTACTTTAAAGGGATTAAATTCAGAGAGCTCAGAATTAGACAGCTATAAAATAAAAGCACTTGTGAAAAACAAAACAGTGACAGTGGAATTGTTCAGTACCAGGAAATGTGCTGGAGAAATACAGCACCTAGAAGCTAAATGGGCCTTTGTTTACTGTTGCTTTAATAGAAGCCTAATTCCTTTCCCCATAACCCCAAATCCATTAGCAGGCTTTGCCATGCTGCAGTGCATTCTCCTGTCAGTTACATTCCCACAGTCTATGTCTGTTTAAACACTGCTGTCCACTTTGCTTGCATCTAGCAATTCAGAGGGGAGAAAACACAACGTCAGTAACAGAGGTTTGATACTGCACAGCAGAATCCCTGGTACTTTTCCACTTAAAAAGAAATGAGCTTTTGTGCATAATGATGCCCTCCTTACCTCCATAGGTCTGAATTCCACTCTCCACCCAATATCTGAATTTGGAGGAGGTGGCTTAAACCTCATTGTCTGCCAGTTTGTAGACTGAATATTCTGCAAAGCACATGAAATAATCTGTCACAATCAAGACATGCATAATTCTATAACATAATCAAAGAAAAATAAGCAGATAACTAGAGTCCTAATATTTTCCCTGGAAGAGCCCATCACGTTAGAGAAGCACTTCCAAACTAAGTGTCCTGCCCTCCTTAAAAACAACAGGACAACTACCCATCCTACGAGCAAATACATTATACTTTCTCATGCTATTTTGTTTGAGGATTATGCGTAAAATACTAGGCAGCTGAGATTTAGTTGATTACTGTTTTACTTTTATGAGGGACTGATGCACACCCAAACTACAAATACCTAGTATTACCATAGCTATCACTTCATAAAGGTGTATAAGAGACATTTATACATCAATGTCATGCAAAACAGTTTTTAGAAAGCCATAAAAATAGACAGTTCCCCATAACACTTTATATACATAGATACAAGTTTGGGGCCTTCATGTTTTATCATGTTTAAGGTGTAAGCCACTACTTTATCCAAAGCAAATGATAAAACAAAAAAATAAATGTGCTTATAACTGCAAAGTCAAATGACACACTAAAGAACTAGCTGAAGTGAAAAATTCAGGATAAAAAACTTTCAACTAAAGCAATTAAGCAGTACTATAAAGAACAAGCAATTTTATGTATATACTTATTAAATTCCTTTTCATCAGACACAACCTCAAAATGGTCGGATTCATTTGCATCATCTAGATGTATTTTCTCCTCAAATAAAGTCAATGGGTCTCGAATGAACAAGTGTGCAATATGCTGTGCCAAAAGGTGGTCAATACCTACAAAATGAAAATTCAAACAAACAATTTACACATAGCAAAGCAGGGTCTAGTAATGATTTGTTACACATGACTGAAAACATCCAACTCTGCAATGCTACCTTAACCCACCACATCCTGTTAAAAGTTTAAATAAAGACTTTGGGAAGGAAGGAAATGATTAAAGAGAACAAAAAAAAAAAAAAAAAAAAAGAAACCCCAAAAAACCCCAAACCATGAACAGGTTCCTGTTTGGAAATGGCAGCTAAATATTGGTGTGGCTGCCATTCTTCCTGTTTTCTGATGCACCTCTGTGCCACGTTTCCTAAAGCAGTTCTGTTCTCTCCACAAAGATAAAACATCAATACGTCAAACACTGAGCTTCTCAAGCTGGAATTAGGGACAGTTTCTGTTACAAATGAATACTTTTTAAAAAACTCTCAGGACCACACTACACAGAAACTTCCTGAGTAGGAGTCACCCTAAGGGATGCACAACAACTGAAACAAACAAGAATGAAAACGTAAAATATCCCCACAAGCTGCAAGCACAGTTCTTAACCTGCTCATAATGAAGCAAACACTTACCTTCCTTTATTAGGTGCTCGTAGATATCTTTGTCTATTGTCAAATCAATGTCATTGTATTTCTCACCACATTCAGATAGATAACTGTCTATGGAATCATATCTGGATTTACTGATTCTATAATGGTTGTTCTTCAGTGGCTATACAATTTAAGAATACAATATTTTAACAGCTTGTTAATAATGTTACCTAATTTTGCTCACTAAATGACACTTATGTGAGAATTATTATCCTGTTTAATAAAACCTACAGCCTCAATTAAAATTACTCAAAGCAAGAGTCTTAAACAGGCTTAACAGAGAGTGATCCTGGAATTTGACTATTTTGTTTGCAGATGTATGTATCCGAGTCAAAAAAACCCAACAAACAGTCATCACACATTGACTAGACTTGTCTAAAAGTGGCAACATTTATTTCCCTGATGTAATATATCATTACCCCAAGTACCTGGAAAGTATTACTATACCTATTGCAACACATAACAACACAGTTCACTATGTGTACGTTGTTAAAAGATGCTCTTAAAATGGGTAGCTCAATTTCAAGTAGACTTTTTAAAATTAACTTTTATTTTCTTTAATTTTCTAAGAGCTTTGAATGCCAATTCCTGCTTAGAGGAACTTCTTAAGTTCCAACTTCTGACAGCTGGCTCTTTTCACATAGTTCTAGTTTATACTGTGGGATTACTTAGCAGCACCTGCGACTTAATCCAAAGCGATTTCAGCAATTTTTGCTTCCTGGGCTCAAACACAGACCCCAAAGTTTCACCACAGTGGGACCTTTTCAGCAAACTGTGGAGTAGTGAGTGATGTTCTACTGGGATTCCATACCTAATTAAAATACCTATTTGCTAATGTAAACTGTACAATCAAGTTGAATGTTTACACCATCTCTCCTGTATTTACTGTAAAGACTGACACGTTCCCTCATTAGGGACTCTGATGAGCATAAAGCAGAATTTGATGCTAAAGGAGATTAACTTTTTCGCCTGAAAAAAACCCAGACATCTCATCTACCACCTAACTTACCTCCAGCCCCCTCTCTTCTCGCGTTCGATCATCTACAGATGCAGAGATTACTCCCCAGCGACAGTCAATATCAGACACATAGCCTCTGTAGAACGGAGATGCAGCACTCAACGCCATCTAAAATAAAGTCTGATATGAAAACACAGGGACAAGCCAAGTAACCAAAAGCAAAAACACCCCACTGGAAAGGGAAACTCAATGGTCCAGAAGTAACTGAAGTATATACACTTAAGTTTAATGTACAGCCAAACCCCATGTA
The DNA here is from genome assembly GCA_035590215.1 of Microhierax caerulescens. NCBI lineage: Eukaryota > Metazoa > Chordata > Aves > Falconiformes > Falconidae > Microhierax > Microhierax caerulescens. The sequence continues at coordinate 19,026,182 of JAVJGJ010000059.1, read as the reverse complement.
ACAAAACTCTCAACTGCTACCTCCAGAAAATGCCTAGGCAAAGGGTTATTACTTTAAAAATTTATTACCTCTACAGATCAGCAATTAAGGAACACAAAAATGATACAGGCAGAAGCAATTTTGTGACAAATCAGCAAGTATTCTGCTTGCACATTTCCAAACTCTAAAAGTTCACCTGGCAATTGTCTTAATTTGCTTTTGTTTGGCCAAGCACCTTAGCAACACAGCTGGAACATACCTCACTCAGAGCAGGATCTGCTCACCACCTAGACCAGACCAAACCAATATTTCATTTTTATAACATTTTTATAAACACCTGTTTATGATCACATGCTTACAAAAAGGACAGATTTAAACAACTAAGCTGAAACCCTTTGTATCAGAGCTGAAAAATTAAGAATTGTTTTAGGGAGTGAGCTTATTTTGTTTTCATGAAAAACTGCCCAAACTTATTTCTAGAATTATTCAACAGGGGTCTCTTGTACACATGGGAAGGTGGGCAGGGAAGAAACAAACATTATCTGTTTTGTGGTGTCATTTCGACATTAAATACATCACACCGCTCCTGTGACAACCTAGCAAGAGACTGACACTTCTCCCAAAGTATCAAATTTGTGAGCAGCATTCAAGTTTCGTATTTTAGATTTTGTATTTTGTACATGTAGTGGCTTTCACACAAAAACCTGATGTGACAGAAGTCCATTACTTACCACAATGGGACAAATCGTGGCTAGCTGATCATAGAGATATCTTGCTTCAGAAATGCTGCAAGCCTGGAATGTGACCTGTTGGAAGAAGTACAATTGCTGTCACAAGTTCTATAATCGTAACTGCAAGCATAGTCTTCCTAGATTTAGAATCAATGATATAATAAAACAATTTAAATAGCAAGAATTTTAAAGGTGAGGTTTTTTTGATTGGTAGGGTTTGGGTGGGGTTTTTTTTTGTGTGGACTCCTTCCCTCTGCCCCCTAATTCTTGGACAAACTTTTGCCCCATTGATCAGCAACATTTGTATCATCAGCTTCTTTCTGCACCATTTCCATGTTCATTAGAAGATTGCAAACCACAACTCTTGGGCTGTGAGACTAAACATACAAACACTTGCCAGAACCAAAGAAAACTGAGCTAACATCTGCAACACATATGGGTCTCAAAACTACTGCAGATGCAACATTAGTTTTATATGACAACTAATGCTGTTTTGAAGAACATTTCAAGACACCTTGGTTTGATCCTACAGAACTGCAAAAAATAAGTCTCTTCTTGTCTACTGTAATTTCTATTCTTAAAAAAAATAATCCAGTTTTGCCTGGATTAGAGGCCAAGACATAGCAAAAGATGGAAAAGAAATGTTATTTGCAGAAGGTATTAATGATGTGGAAGCCCTACCATACGTAGCCACTGGAAAATATTAACTTCTTTACAACTTGTGGTGAAATTCGCTCAGAGCAGCATCAAACATGAGATGCATTTCTAATAACAGACCTTACCCTCCAAACTTCCCAAACTGACGCTATGCATTTTAAAAACGCAGAGGGGGATTGATTACCTCAAAACTGTTAAAAAAACCAACCACTAAAAACATTAAAAGCTTCTCCCCCTCACAGTTTACATGTTCATACATCAGAGGATAACTTACACAGGAATACCACAGTACCATTATCGTCACATTGAACAATAGACTTCAGCTCTAAATCGCCACCACTGCCTGTTATCCTGAAGAACGCCAGCCAAACATGTAAGAGTCCCACAAAACGTTCTAGTTCTTCTCAGTCTGCCACTGAAGCCCAATCTAACCCCAGGTAAGCCTTAAAAAACAACCAACCTACCAAAAAACCCTCCGCAAAACTCCCGAGTTCACTGATGGGCTCAGTGGTTTGTTTGGGTCATTGTTTTTTTGTTGGGTTTTGGTTTGGTTTTTTTTTTTGAGGTGGGGTGGGGTAGAAGAGATTTAGGTTTTGTTTGTATTAGTTTTATTTGTCTTTTTAAATCTAAAGCAAATAATCATTAGGAAGTTAGAAAAAGGGTTTGCAATATAGAAAATGTGTCCACCAGAAAAAAAACCCCAAACAAACCAAACCCCAAAACATACTTTGAAAAGACAAGATTATTTAATTCCATTGCAGAGAAGCAGTTAAGTATGATTTCTCTCCACTAATTCTGGACTTCCAGCACTAGGGAGCCTGCCTTGGGGCCGGGAGCAGGACACCTACACTCTTTCCCCTGACACAGCGATACCTGCCTCCCCTTCCCTTTCAGGTTTATTCCAAATCACATTAAATCCGGGATTTGACTCAATTTCTAGAAAAAAATCCCATTACAGAGGAAACTGGCATGGCAGTCTTCTCCAGAGGACAGCTGCAGGGGCAGCACCTCGCACCCCACCGTCACTGCAGGCTGCCCCAGCCGAGCTCAGCAGGGCAATACTTTGAACCTTGCAAATATATCAAACCAAGTTGTAGCTTGGTGCATAGTGAGAAAAAGGAAGCACGCATGCTGCAAACTAACTTACAGAAAACAGGAGGGAAACGTGTTTTCTTCTAGCTTGTTATCAAGAATTATCAGCTGATACACAAGCAGCTGCTTATAGCACTTGCCAGCCTTGTTTCCATTCCCCCTTTGATGATAACAAGACTACCAAATTTGAATATGACCACTGATTACAAGAATGGGGAACAGTTAAATGGTATGCCTTAAAAAGAATTAAATAGATTTTTCAAAAAGTTCATATAATGACTGAATGGTTAAGGCTGTACTCTTTATTGGTCTTAAATAAGAAAGAGATGGTACAAAACAAGACCACATCAAACCTAACACCTTGTAAAACCATGCAGTATTATGTACACTTCACTACTTCTTCAGATTCTCCCTGGTAAACCTTAGTGACAAGAAATCATACTCAGCAGCTGTCAACAATGCTTTATTTATTTAATCAGCTTTTGTAGTTTCTCAATCTCAAAGGGAAGTGCTTTGGAATGGGGTTACTTCTGCCACTGCTGTGAAACAAGAAGAGCTTAGAGAATTTCCTTTAATCCCCTTGAGACTTAACACTAGCCTCTTCCCAGCTCTGCTTCCAAGACAATGGTGGCAACAAGGCAGACAGTCAAATACATCACTACTACCTACAGGCATCAGCCCCTAGAATCAGGTTACTACAATAGACAAACATTTAAAATAAACATCTTAAAAGGATTAAAGCATTCCCAAGGCACAGCAGCTGGATTTAAACAGGGGATACTGTAAAATGGTAGTAACTTGGGCAAATGAATAAAAACAATAAAAAGTGGGCATGCATTAACGGGAAAAAACAGAACAAAGAATGTCTCTTGGCACACAATAACAGCAGACAGCTACCCATGTGGATTTGGCAGGTTCATAGTACAAGCAGCAAGAAGACTACTTCTTAGAAGATAGCTAAATATATTTAAGAATAAGTAGTTTTATACAGTTCATGCAGTTTGTAAATAAAATAAAATTACACAGGAGAAAGCTAGTTATTTTTAAAAATATCCCAACGACTTCTTGTTGCTCCCTGCTTGTGCTGTTCTAAGAATGGGGAAGAGAGGAAAAAATCCACACATGCCTACAAGACAGCTCAATTTCCATTCCTACACTGTCCTTTGGTCATGTCTGAGGAAACACCACAGTGGAAGATGACCTTTCACACTTGAAAAGTGGAGTTCCCGGAGCAGGAGCTTGATCAAATGGGGTTTGACCAGTTCAAGAAATCCTTTCAGCACAGTATCCAACTACATTTGAATATTATCAGAAAATAAACATAATGCAAACAAATAAATCTGTTATGGTGGGTTGGATGCCAGGTGCCCCCCAAAGCTGCTCTATCATTCCCCCTCCTCACTGGGCAGGGGAGAGAAAACACAACAAAAGGCTGGTGGGTGGCGGTAAGGGCAGGGAGGTCACTCAGCAATTAACCACCATGGGCAAAACAGACACAGCCTGGGGAAATTGGTTTAATTTATTGCTAATCAAATCAGAGTAGGATAATGAGAAATAAAATCTAAATCTTAAATCACTTTCCCCCTCCTCCTCCCTTCTTCCCGGGCTCAACTTCACTCCCCATTTTCTCTCCCTCCTCCCCTCCAGCAGCACAAGGGGACAGGCAATGGGGACAGGCAATGGCGGCTGCCGTCAGTCCATCACACGCTGTCTCTGCCGCTCCTTCCTCCTCAGGGGGAGGCTCCTCACACTCCTCCCCTGCTCCAGCATGGGGTCAGTCCCACGGGAGACAGTCCTTCATGAACTTCTCCAGTGTGAGCCCTTCCCTTGGGCTGCAGTTCTTCACACACTGCTCCAGCGTGGGTCCCTTCCATGGGGTGCAGCCCT
>JAVJGJ010000059.1:19001352-19017139 GCA_035590215.1 Microhierax caerulescens | reverse complement strand
ATCTATTGGCAGACTACTCTATATACAAAACTTCATGTTACAAATATTCAAGTATTTGTTCCTGATAAAAAAATCATCACAGAGGCAGAAGTAACCTAAAAATATAAAAGATGCTTATTTGTTTGTCTCACTGCAGTAACAATTCCAGGAAATACAACCGGAACATTAAGTCAAAGTACTTTAATTGAATCTTGTCCAGCTCTCTTTCATCGTACAGTTTAGCTACATGCAGTAAGGAGAAGTGTGTAAGGAGAACAGGAAATAGAGCATTACACTTTAACAACCATCTCACCTTGGAAATGACGTCACAGTGCAAACAGCCTCATTTTCTTTGAGCACAGAAGCGGCCTCTTGCCGTCTTTTCCTCATGTTGTCTTGCACAGTGTTGAATTCAGACATGGTTCCCCCATATGGCTGCCCAGGTGTTCCTTCAATCATATAGCTTCCATATTCTGGTCGCCAGAGTGTTGGGTGGCTACAATAAAAGAACAGTCTCATCTAAATATTTCTACAACTTCCAAAAAGATGGATTATTTGTGAGAATTTCAGAAAAGAATGAAACTTTCAAGAAGAATTTCCTAAGTTTGATTATTTGGTAGAGAAACACAATGTACCTTCCGATGTACCTCACTGCCAGAAGGCAGTGAAAAGAAATTAAAGCACAATTTAGCAGTAGGAAGTGTTGCTGTAGAACACAAGTAGGATTTGCCTATGTCAAACTGTAACACCTTTAGTACCTGGTCTCAAGCTTCTCCTCTTGGGATTTATAACTGAAACCAGAAAATACAGAACATCCTACTGATTCCACAGTACAAGCAAAGGCAAAAGTTATGCCTAATTTCTTCTTTCTACTGCCCGTGAATACCTAGTCCTGTTTCACAAATTTATCAGGTTAGGAAATCAAGTTTGAGTGCACCTAGTCACTCCTGAAAAGTAATACCTTCCCATCCCCTTGTGAAGCCATGCCACCTCTAAGGAACATACCACCAGAGGCAGAGCCACAACTCTCCTACTGTTCTTCTGGCAGTAGCAGTTTTGAGCCTAGAAGCAAAGGAATTCCTTCTTGCAGGCTTTCAACTGTCCCTCTACTGAAGGAGACAGGCAGGAAAGCCTCCCTAGAAGATGAGGTTAAGGTATGTACACAGAAGCAGAAGGCCCAGGGCACAAAAGCCTTCTTTCTCCCTCTGCCTCTACCCTCCTGTAAGCTGTGACCTGCTTTAGGCTCTCTTCAGCTAAAATACTTCGCTGCCTCTGGTCTCACTTCTCTGCTGCCATCAGTTCGAAGGTAATTCACAGTTCTCTGCCTAGCTGAAATACGGATGTAATATTATCCCTGAAAACTCCATGAGAGAGGATGGGGAAGAACTGCCCTGCAATCCTTGTATCTACCTTCCCAATTCTGCCAAAAAAAGGAGAGTGCTCCTACAGGCAACAGGCTTCCCTATACAGCCAGCCCCACCAGCAAGTAGCCAGGGATACAGGAGCAAGTGCACACACAGGTATACTTTATGGGGCAGGGAAGGGCTAGTATGTGATTACTGTGCACACAGACACAAAACCAGAGCAAGACCAAACAAATACCCAAACTGCAACTTCTGTGCACTCACCATCCCATCCTTTTTTTTTTCCCCCCAAGACATGATGCAAAAGGTGCATGGACTGCATGCAAGAGTACTCAAAATCTTTCAGTTCCTGCATCCCAGGATATATTTGTATCTGTGGTTTACAGTTTTATGACAGCAGACTTGAAAGTTAAGCCACCTCTACAAAATTCTGTACAGTATCGTAACAGGAAAAAAAAAAATCAACAAAAAACCCCAAAACAAGAAAGAGCTACTCACTTGGGGTTTACCTTCTCTCCCTTGTCTTGCAGTGTTTGAAGAACTTCTTCACCGCAGAGCAGCAAGCGCACTTTCTTATTCTCATGATCAAATTTTACTAACATATATTCCACCTTGTAAATAATAAAAAAATAAATGGTAATGTTTTGTCCACACACTGGCATATAATTTTAAGCTCAAGTAAAAAAAAAAAAAAAAAAAGATGTCAGAATGAAGTTTACCTCTACAGAAGCTTAAAAACCATCACTAGATATGAATGCAGTAAGCCATTCTGGAGAAGATGGCTGCAGGCTTATTTCATCTTTAATACAGAATTGAAATTCCTTGAAATCAGCCTTGACATTTCCCCCCCTCTATTTCTAATTGTGAATATTTTACAAAAAGATTCCCGAATTTGTATGTTTCCACATTACCTTTCATACAAAAAAATTTAAACCCTACTACTAGCCACACATATCTCAGTCATTCCATGAGTCAGTCTCTGCTGCTGACAACAAACAAACGAGTCATTCTACACACAAGACATCCATTTACACCCATCACTTGTTGGAGCTCTTTAAGACTAGCAAGACACCTCATTTACACAACAGAAAGCCCAGGGTCGTTACAGGCAGCATCAATCCTGCTATTAACACACTAGTTCTTGGCACAGCACGGAGGTTTCCATCCCTTCTTGACTCAGCTTTGCAGCCACCTTCTCTTCCCCTCCTGCCCAGCAGCATACTTCACCCATGGACCTCTGTCTCCTTGACCCTGTCTCTACTCTGGGGTGCGACCCACACTTGATCCAACAAGCAACTAACAGCTGTGCTGTGTCCCAGCACTGGAGAATATTATTTCTCTAACAGATTATCTGAAAGCATGAACTTGGAACATCCTCATGTCAAACTTCCTAATCACCACGTATACTTGCTATCAAAGCTCCTGTAAAGGCTTTCAGAGCACTACTCGGTATGGCAACCTAACAGCCACCGGACCTTGTAGCCCTTCAACACTTACTTATTTCCCAACACCTATCTGGCACAGGGTCCTTTGCATTCTTCTGGGAAACGTGAAAAGACAAAACAGCCCCCAAGTGCAATGCGTTGCCTACCACGTAAAAGCAGAAGCTGTACACTGAAACGCATCACAAGGGTACTGGCTTTGCAAGCCTCCAGCTGAACCAGCAGTGATACGCAGTGTCTTTCGTTGGAGGCTCTCAAAGCTCTGCCCCCAAGACTTCCACAACTCATCTAATACAAACATCAACCTGTAGTTAAAAACTGAGGCTGTAGTTCCACTGCTACAACTCATCAGAGGTTTTGTGCTGTGCTCCTCAGTTTTGCTTTCTGACACCACCTAGAGCTGCACCAACCAATACTTACCAAACACCACTGCTCCAGACCCTGGAATTCAGACTAATGCAAGATGGTGGCACTGATGCATACCAGCTTATGGCAACCTCCATTTTGTGCAGAAGTCTGATGCACATAGGAAAAGCCTGCCAAAACACAGGGAACTTGTGCAGTGTTTTCTACCATGCTGTAAGTAGATTTGCGGGATTCAGGTTCTTTGGTTGCTTCAGTGTTCAAGGAAGAGCTATTGCTTGCTCCTGTTGACAATACAATCCTCTGCTGGGATTTGTGATTAAATCACAAAGCAGCGTTATCCAAGAGTGTTTGTAATTCTACAGAATCTGATTAGACACAAACTCTCAAGGGACTCATGCAGCAATTATACAGATCTATATTTTTTTAAGATCAAATTTTAATCCCCTAAATAAAAATAATACCTAGTTTCTGTGCAAGACAATTTCTTTGTGTGGTATATTTCATGGTTTGTGTGTATTATGCCACAACAATTACTTGAGATAACTACAGTCAACCAGAACACACTCCAGCACTAGTTTAGTTACTATCTAGTACCAGTCTCTCTTCTCTCATACCTTCCAGTTTCCTACCGTGTTCAACATCATCTCTTCCTGCTTTGCAAAAGCAGCATCATCACTCAGACCCAGTCTAAACTAGAGGAGGTGCACAAGGGCACAGTTCTCCAAGTCATACAGACAGATGCATGAATGGACATCAAGCCCACCACATGCCCAGCCTCCCACCATACAGCCTGCATGGACAACCAGCAGAAGGCAGCACAAAGGAACTGCAGCTGCCTTTAAGGGACCCCAAAGCTAAGCATTTGTCCACCGTTACATGAAAATGCTACTGTGATTAGCCTTCTGTTGTAGAAGTCCCTCTCCAAATGCAACTGCAACAATCTGGTGGTGAAAACACTGTACTTCTCTATAAATGTATTACAAGTTTCACAAAAGAAAATAAGCCAGAAGCGTAAAGAAAACTTAAGCCAAGAAAGCAGAAGCAAAGAAATCAAAATGTTTCATAATCCAAGTGCAGTCGTGAATATATTGCACTTAGGCATCTAGCTTTAGAAACATCTACTACTCTTGCCACCAGAAACGCTGACTAAATCTTCAAAGCTGTCTTAACACACACAAGATCTGCCATTAATTTTAATAAGAAAAAAAATAACCTTCAGTCAGCTGCCAACTATTCCAAGTAACCCACAGAGTATCTTGCCAACAGGGACTGACTGAATGGGCATCCTTAAAGAATTTCATTTAATCTCATCAAAAGATTTAGCCTACAGCTAGAAGGAGAGAAACAAATTCAGAGTTCACACGTTTTTTATATTTAACTTCAGCTCATCATTCAGAGTTCTCAACATGTTTTCTACCCACAATAAAGTTCACAGAACTGCAGACAAGCTAAAAGCATCAGCATGCCTGGCAAAGCTTCAAGAGTCCAAAAGCCAAATACATGGAGTTTCACCCAACATCCATAATTCATGATTTTGCCACGCTCTTTACAGAGTTCACTCTTCTCTCCAATTTTAACTAGTCTCCCTAGCAAAGAGCAAAGTACATGTCAGGTCACATTACTGATGCAGATGGCTGACAAGCAGCCTTGCTAAGGGACGGCTAAGAAAGGGCACTCTGTCATTGTAAGAAAGGCAGCCACTCTGCCCTGCCGGTGCTCTCACCCTGCAGCAAGCCCTAGGCACCCCTGTCCTCCAGGCGGCACGTACTGCAAGGCTGCAGAGGATAAGAGGCGGCCTCCCAGCTTCGCCCTGCAGACAGACACGCTCAGCACTGCTTCAGTGGATGAACCTCTCCAAGTAGTCCAGGTCGGTCTGGCCCACAGAAGTGCTGTGGCACCTTAGCCGGAGAAGGAAAAACAGTTTGGCCAGAAAGGTTGCAAAGCAAAAGCTGTAAATCTACGTGCACGCACAGAGAGTAAGCCTCAAACAATGGTTCAAAGTTCAGCGCATTAAAAAACAACAAATAAATTCTCAGTTAAAGCAACTAATCCGAGTACAACAGATCTACCCATGAGCCAACGCAAAGAAAACTACTCCTTACTGGCTTACTTCCTCTCAACTACTGACTTGCAACATAGTGTGCCTACACAGCACTTTCAAGCCAGCTTCACTCCACCACTCTATCTTCTAGGGATGGAGTATGCACCATCAGCTTACCAGCAGGACAGCACTGAGAACAGTTTCTCACAGTCAGTTACCAAGGAAAACTCAGGCTTTTGACAATTCTTTGATGTCACCTCTATAAGAGCCACAAGTGGGACCTTGAAGCCGCTCAGATGGGGAGGAGCCAAACCACTCTTTGTGCTTTGACCAAACAGTTGTGTTGGACTTGCCCGGTGGCCAAGTGAAAGATGGCAATTCTCTGGAAATGGGTATGTCTGAAATTGTATTTGAACGCCTGAGTTATTTCACCATAATTACACATACTATTGTTCTGCAGAAATGACACTACTTAAAAATGAAGAAATATCAGTCAAGCGACTAGCAGCAATTCTAAGAAACAAGGAGAACTGAAGTTGATGCATATCCCACACAGTATCACTGTGCAAATACTTGCCTTAACAGTGGTCTGTTTTCCAACATCAAAATGCCTCCTCACATACTCAATTTAACACCATCATACTAAGTATGCTGGGAACAAAACCTATCTAAGAGTTGAGAGTAAAGCCTGTCCTACAGAGTTAATGTTAAAATCCTTTTTAAGGTATTTGCCACAAGGTATTTCTGCATTGTAACACACAGGCAAGCATAAAGCCTGGACTTCGGTAAATTCAGAAGGTGCTGAGAAGTTTATAAAATAGAATAATATAGTTTAAGAAGAATGATCTAAAGAGAAGCTTTTTTGAAAGGAAAGCAGTGCAAGTCTGTATGCTCTCTACCTGTGAAAAAGCTCCCTGTATTTGCCTTTCACCATGCTCCTGACCATCCATCCGAGCTGTGGATACCCCATCTCTGGAAGTGTCCAGTATCAGGTTGGATGGGACTTCAAGCAACCTATCCAGTGGAAGATGTTCTTGTCCATACCTGGGGGGTTGACTAGATTACCTTTAAGGTCCCTTCCAACCCAACTCATTCTGTGATTCTATAAAAGCATGACCACAGGTTACTCACGGACCACTGCTTGTTCCTCAAGGACAATCTTATTGACTGCTTCTTTCTCCTTCCACTGGGCAACTACTGCCACATGTATTTGGAGTAACTGTTAGTGGTGGTCTCATACATACCTTCCCTCAGGCCTGGAACTTTACGAGAAATTGTAATCTTTTCCTGAACACCCAATGAGGTCTCATGGCTTTTGTTTACTATTACCAAAAGCGACTACAACATAATTATTTTCATGCAGTATGCTTCAAATATTTATGCATACAGTAGAAAATAAAATCAAGGTAAATATTCTACAAGAGCATCAAAGAAACAAACCCCTTTTCACTAGTTATTAAGCTCCATTATGGGGGTGGGGGAAGTAGTTCCCCCACACATTTATTGGTCAGTTAATGCATCATTAATATACCATGTAACATTAAAATAGCAGTCTAAAGGAGAACAAAGCTTTAATGATCTGATTGTTCATTAAAGAACCTTTGCCACAAGTTTTCAGTGTTAAGATGCAAAAAGCAGATTTTCCCAGAGCTACACCTACTTCTGATGAATGTAGAGCATAATACTCAAGATTTTTTTTTTTTAACACAGTTATTTTCTCACCACTTCTATGATAAAACATGGAGCCACAGTAATAACCAGCAGGTAATGTACCTTTAATGAAAGGCTTACTGGCCCACAAAGGTGAGTGTAAGCCCTGAGGGAGCAAATTTCGGAAGAAAACAAGTCTGGGAGTGCCATGGAGGCTCATTACCCTGTTTCTAGCCAGCAAACCCCCAAACCATGCGCCGGCACAAGGAAGAGCACTTTGCTTATGAGATTACCATGGGTGTTCTCTGCCACAGAAAAAATTTCAAAAATCTGCCATGAACAGCAGAACCAAGATTCAAACGTATTTCCCAAAATGCTTAAATCAAGCAGATTGGAAGCGGCCAATCCAATGAACAAGCACTGTCTGCAGCTCCATACAAAACTCACTTGGAGACTGCCCTAAAACCAAAGCACAACAAATGCTTTGTATTACACTGGTAATGAGCAAAAAATGACGAACTTCTGCACCACATTAAAAATGACCACAGATAAAGAAAATGAAGAGAATGCAGGGGCTCTCACCTCAGTCAACACAGCCAGCCCCAGTGAAGTGCTCTTGCCTGTTCCCCCTCCCACTTGTTGACAGCAGGGCTGCAGATCTTCTGCAGGTGATACAAGGTGACTAGAGGATGTCCTGTGCTGCACACACCACAAACCAGGAAACTGAGTTATTTAAAACTAAAATCTAGAAACTATAACCATTTGCACACTTCTAAAGAACAAGTTGTGGTCCATTGCAGAACAAACTATCTCTTCTTTACTGTACTATGTAACACCTGAGGTTAATAAGATATACTCAGCCAATGTTAATTTTAAATTTCTGCAAAGACAACTTTAAGACATTCACTTATGAATTCTTATGTTTCAGACAGAAAAAAACAAGGATTTTTTGGCACAGCTATATTTTCTACTCCACACAAGCTAGATGTGTTTATGGACTAGTAAAAGACCATTTATTCAACTGTGAAACAAGATGCTGCAAACTTCTAAGTTGTCTCTTACATCAGAAAGCAAGAAGGAAAAAACCAAACAAACCAAATAAGCAACATCAAAAAAATTTTTCCTGTACTTATCCTTCTGAGTCACCCTTTCTCATACTGTTAACTAAAATAAGGTGCCTGCATAGCAAGAAGTCCTGTGGCAAAACAGGAATTAGAACAGACAATGCCATGACAAGACCATAGCAATTCACTTGACATCCACAGAAGTTCACTGTGAACAGAGTAGTTCTTAGCAAAAATATATAAATAGCAGACAACTTAAGCTTCTCTTAAGATCCGAGCGCAGGAAGGAAGAAATCAATGCTTACCATGGGGGCTGGTCACACTGTCTGTGAAAAACCGCAACTTGTTTAAGAAAAAAAAAAAAGGCCCTGCAAACCCCGCCTGCCCTCCCAACTGGTTTCCATGAATTGCAAAACTAGCTTTTGAAAAATCATCTTACTATAAAACTACAGCAAGTCCTATACCGTCACATGCATCAAGCATCCAGTGCCAAAGCTCACAGATAGGTCAGTGGTGCCACACTGCAACCTACACATACACCAAGCCATGGAAGAATTGAGCAGGAGGGAGCTGAAGCAAAGTCACTGGGGAGGTTAACACATCATGAACATTTTGAGAGCTAGAGGGTTTAGATGTAATTCAGTTTAGGCTTTCCCTGGCATGAGGATTACAGCCAGGCAGAAAAAGTAGTTTCATGACCATCAGCCAAAGCAATAAATATGGAATGCATAAATATGGAGACTCTTCAAGGGCACCCACCATCTTCAAGTCAAGATTTAAGGAGTTGTATTTGCATACATTAGTGTACTCATTTTAGAGGTTGCATATATACACTCCAGACTGTCAAGCAACAGGAGCTGATACATTAACATTATACCTTTAGATCCTGCCCCAGAAATGCCACTATGATAAATACCAGGTGCAGCTACAAAACTTCTTAAGGAAGCACTAAATCTATCTGTAAACAAATAATGCCACTGTCTCTTTATTTAGCCAAATAAAGTTCAGAGAGAGAGGCTAAACAAGCAGAGAGGATAACCAAGCCATGCACGAGTGCTGCTTCCCCCCACGCGGCAAGCAGGCGAATACATTGATTAAGACAGCTCCCATTCAGATGCATCCACACATGCTGCGTTTGGCAAGGGGCCATGATGAGGAATTTCTGCATGAAAGAAATTCAAAAACACATTCTGTTCGGGGAATTTTGCTGGGGAAGGAGGAGACTAAAAGTGATTGTCTTAAAATGACAAGAGCTCAAAAGTAAAAAACAATTTTGTAAGGCTTCAGGCTACGTTAGCTTTACTATAAGCACAAGATGCCCAGGAAAAGCTTTAAAACAAAGTCCTGCACACTACGCTGCAGCAGTTTGTACAAAGTGAGAATGTGAGATCACCATAATATTGATGATGAATCCATATAATGACTTGACTGATTTTTTTGAAAAGATCTATTATTGTCAGCCAGGAAAATACAACAAGTATTTTTTGTGATTGTGGTGTTTACAACATATACACTAAAAAGCTAGTTAGGGAGCTCCAGATGAACATTAAAGAAATCCCATGAGTCGCTTGACTATTATCTAAGTGGTTTGGGTAGAGGGAAGTACATCTGGCAGCACGTGGAATTTAAAGAAACCATAATAAATTGTCTATTCTTGTTGTCCATGTAAGTGTCTATCTCTGCCTCAAAGCTATCATGTGGCATCTTGTTCCACAGGACTTCTAGGCTTTGTAAAGTAAGTAATTATCCTAAAAGGACATCTGCTGCTTTTCTTTTCCCTTTAGTAGAAATATTATATTATAGCAGAAATATGGTTAGCAAAATATTTTGTAAACTGAGACCACCACTTTTACTCTACAATGTGATGCTCTCTGAACCTACTGCATCTTTGCCCTGGTTTCAGCTGGGATAGAGTTAATTTTTTTCTTAGTAGCTATTGTAGTGCTGTGTTTTGGATTTGGTGTGAGGACAATGTTGACAGCACAGGGATGGTTTTGGTTGTTGCTTGGGAATGTTTATACCAAGTCAAGCACTTTTCAGTTTCTCGTGCCTTGCCAATAAGAGGGCTGGAGGGGCACGGGGAACTGGGAGAGGACACAGCTGGGACAGGTGACCCAAACTAGCCAAAGGGGTACTCCATACCATGGGCTGTCATGCTGAGAATATAAGATGGGGAGAGAAGGAGGAGGAGGGGACTGTTCAGACTGACAGTGTTTGTCTTTCCAAGGAACTGTTAACATGTGCTGGAGCCCTGCTTTCCTGGGGATGGCTGAACACCTGCCTGCCGGTGGGAATTAGCCAATTAATTTCTTGCTTTGCTTATGTGTGCAGCTTTTGCTTTACCTATTAAATTGTCTTATCTTAACACATGAGTTTTCTCAATTTCACTCTTCCAACTCTTTCCCCCATCTCACTGAGGGGAGAGTGAGCCAGCAGCTGTGTGGGGCTTAGTCGCCAGCTGGGGTTAAACCACAACATTCTTTTATCAGTTACAGTCCTTTCTTACCTCTATTTGAACATCTGTGTGCACGTATGTGTCTCTCACTAAGCCCCACTGTTTTAGTGAGGAGATGACCAAAACTTCAGCTGTGTATTTTAGGGACAGTACTGTATAGCTGTACTTACTTTATGCAGCTCATGAGCTGGATTCACTGTTGTTAAAAAATGCCCTAGACTTTGTTCCTGGTTTTAAATGGGTGACAGACAAAAAATAGACTCAACCCATGTGCAACTGAACCCAAATCCATTTCTTTTAGATGTACCAATTATTTCACCAGTCTCAAGTTCTGCAGACTGTAATGCAACATCGCCAATCATGTAATTTACACATTGCTACTGCCCTGATAAAAACCAAAAACATACAGGCTGTGAACCGCAGCAAGACATCAATGCAATAGCTAAGTCCCTGGGAAGAATCATGCAAAAGGAAAAGCAGCTTTTTTTTTTTTACAGCCCAGCTTTTCATTAGGAAAAAGGAGAAAGTTTTAAAGAGTCACGCATCTCCTGATCAGAAGCAACACCTTTGGGACATTCTGGTAAGAAACCTCTGGGCTCTCTTCCTGCAGCATCTGAGAAGGGCTGCTTCACTTCTGCTGAGCAGCAAACGTTCACTTCAGCTCTCATTTAACTTATTTACAAGGTATAATTAAAAAATATGGATATAGAGGGGAATTAATCAAAAGTACAGAAGATGGACCAAAAGAAGGTTAAAAAAGACTGAGAAAGAAGTAACAGGCAGAAAAAACCCCCCACAGATTTAAGTTGGGAAGACTTCAATTTGAAAGCAGTGAAGTGGCACATTTTTCACGCTGTCTCATACAATTAATTATCAAACCTATTTTCAAGGCCTCCAAATTTCACTTCAAAGTTTCCATGAAGAAAACAACTTTCTAAAAGCTGAAGATGCTTATTGTGTGCTCTGTCCCAATACTGACAGGAACAAGACTCATACACAACAAAGTGTCATTATGCCCAATTTCACTGAACAAAGCTGGGCAAGTCAGCTTGCCATTTCATTCATATATACTTTCAAATAAAACTGCCATGTTTTGCTCATGCTTGCTTTCTATGCTCCTCCTCCTGGGTGATCTCTCTCCACCACACCTTTCTTGACATTTGCATATGCTGAAGCAGCTCCTCCTTTGTTTGTTTTTTTGCCTTGTCAATTTACCTTTTCCAACTCTTCTCGCTTATATAGTTTCTTTCCAATCCAGATAGGTCTTCAGCCTGGAGAACAACCAACCTGTCCCATCTAGCAGCAAAACAGATGTCAGAAGTATTACATGCAAATATGTATGTATGAAAGCATACATATATGTACTTATGTGTGCAGTGCTGTGATTCACACACTTGTGTGCACACTCTGCACAAAGCAATGGCAGCAGGCCTAGCCAAGGGTCAGCCATTCCATTTGTCTGATCCAAGTATCCACTTTAAGCTGCAAAGTGACATTTAAGCAACATCTGTCAGCTAGAGGAATGCAATCAGCAGACAAGAGGCACTAAACAGCACAGAAAGCTGGTAATACACTGGCAAAGAAGAGAGCTTTTGGGAACAAAAGCTGGGAAGCAGCACAATAGGCTTTGCCTTACTCTCAAAAAGCCTTTAAGCTCTTCTGGTACCACTAACATCTACCAAGCTGCACAAACTGTTTCATGTAGTATCTCTACTAAATCTACTGGAGTTTTAAAACATGGTACTGAAAAGTTGCTGGTTTTTGCATCTGCTGCACAAAAACCTAATAAACCTAATGACCACTGCTCTGCAAACCCAAAGATAAGCATACACTGCTGGATGGGAAAGGAAGATGAAAATGTAAGGAGACTGTGATACCGCACCAGTTAGTGTGACAGGGTCTCAGCAGCAGATTTAATTATTGCCCAGTTTTTGTGGGCATTAAGAATAATGAGGGGTTCTGATCAGGGATAATGAGGTAGTTCAGTGGTTTGTATCTTCCACAGTCAGGAGAAGTCAAGCATAAACAGGGAGGCCAACTGTCAGATGAGGCAGAAGGATGACTAAGAGGCAAAGAACCTTTACCTGCAAATGCAGGTTCAAAAAGACCTTTAGAAGGGTGTTGGTTTTTTTTGTGTGTGTGTGTGTGTGTGTGTGTGTTAAATCTTACTCTCTGTTACACTCACATTTGTGGGCCTTTTTCTTCCACTGCAAAGTCTTCATGGTTGTGAAAAACAGGGTAAAAGAACTGGCCCAGAGACAATAGTTCTTGGTTCTACTAACACTATAAGCAAGAACACAGTCAGTTTTTCAAGAGGTAGCTGAACCAGTGTTTTGACCTTGCCAGCTCTTTACTCAGGGGAGGATGAGACCACTAGGGAATGCTACCCTGCAACACCAGTTGTGATGCCGCCTTGATTCCTTCAAAACAAATGCCACCATCCTGCTCCATTAGTACTCAACACTTTTGTCTGGCACCCAAGAAACAGAAAGCATATGACAATTCCACACAGTTTCATTCCCTGGGCCAACAGGGGATGGAGTCCCTAGGAGGTTATAAGCACCCCAAAAAGACCACCACAGATCTATAATGAGTCTTACAACACACACTATGAAGCGCAGTCCTGTTGGCAACAGATCCAAAGCAAAGGCTGGTTCTATACTCATGAGGAATCACAGGATTTCTTTTCACAATAGCATTAGCTAGATGGGGACAATCTTTTAAAGTATTCACATGTCTGCCCTGAAAGACAAACTCAGTATGTGCTAAGAAAGTTGGTTTCTTCCTCATACGCATATCCTAAAAACAAAGTAAAAAACAAACATGTTTCAGCAAACATGGTCTCAGAAACATCTCTTGAATACAAAAGTAATTCTATTTATTCTGATTTCATCTCTACCATTACAAGAGCGCTGTCACCTTCATTCTTGATTTCTATCTTCAAGAGGTTTTTAAAACAATAAAACACCCTCAGGCTATGACTTTATACATGAAGGTCAAAGCATACAAAAGGCTTTTTATGAAAATTGCTCAACTAGTCAGTTGATTCATCTAAGCTGCATGTAAATATGGTGCCACTTTCTAATAACTAAATATTTGAGAGGAAAAACAGAAACAAATTTACTGCTTTCCCTATTAGTCTACCTAAAGCACAGCTGAAGTTAGGAAGACCACATGTTTTTGTGTTTGCACAAGAGCAGACTGGCAACATGTATGTGGTACATATACATACACACTCCTAAATGCTGTTACATAAAAAAATAATTGCATAATACAGTAGAATAAAGGTAAGTTGCTACACCTGAGTTTATTACTATTTGCTAAAATCAGAGATAGATGTCAAATTGGCTTACCTGACCTCTGAATGTTCACAGGCATTTCAAATACGGCTCTTACCTCCTGATCAGAATCATAGCCATAATCCTTCTGCTCTTTAATTCTGCCTCGTACCACACTGGACATGACAGAAGAAAACTGTGAATCTCCTTATACATAACACACCATCATCTATCGAGCCAAAAAACTTTCTTCAGTACAGACCCCACACCAAAGGAAGAACGAGGGTCCTGGGGTGCAGTCTCGCCATACAGCTAAACTTACAGTGTCACTAACTACGAGTGCTGCAGGGGCTGGTTCTGTTTGCCCCTTTCCACCACACGCTCCTGGCTACTTCCCTCACATTAGGCAGAATTTTTTGAATCTCGCAATGAAATAGAGGAAGCTCTGCTGAGAAAACAAAGCACCCTAGAAAACTGAGCAGGAGAAGCAGCAGCAGAACTGCTGGCTTAACTTCTCGAACTCACTTAGTAACAATGCAAGGAAGACAGGATAAACAGGAGCCTAGAGCAAGGGGAAGGAAGCTGAACTAGCTCACTAGCAGATCAATGTTATCTGTCTTATGAAACCACATCCCGAGAAAGCAAGGACAACTAAAATGTAGCACCCATTGAAAACCAAGTACCCCATCTGAAAGATGAATGAGAAACCCCTCAAGCTAAGTCTCAGAGGAATAAGGAGTCTCTGTATTCCTGAACTTAAGTTCTGTGAGGCTCTTCTGCCAGTGTAACTTCAGTCATACGGGAGATGTAAGAACACAGAGATGTCAGACAGGAATGGATATAAGTATATTTAAATTTCCCAAGCCCACACCACTCTGGCTGCAAAACTCTGCAGTGTAGGCTAGACATGCTGGGAGCATCATTCCCTTCCCTGGGCAGACTGTAGCAGCCAAGCTCCCACTCACCACCCTTGAAAGCTGCTAGGGCACTCCAATGCTTGCCTTGCTCAGTTACATGAAGTACAATGGCAATTCCTTAAAAGAAGGTCTTTAAGAGACAAGGTCTCTCAAGGTGCACAAGGGGAACAGCGTTTTCCTCTGGCAAAGAGCATCTGTGAGCTGCTACTGTTACCACCTGGATAAACGTTTTCTCATAAACGCCTCTGCCATTCACCAAGGAAACGAAGCATGGGGCAGAGGTGCGATGGTCAAGCCCCCACACTGCTCGCTTCGGACTTCCCTGCAGTCACATCACAGGCACCTGCAGGTGAGAAACACTGGACCAGACCAACACTACAGTCAAAGATGTCTTCTAGCGCGTGTGAAGCTGCTCCCTGCCTCCAGGGAAAGCTGGGACCCTCAGGAAATCCTACTGATGGATACAGGAGGGAGCCTCTGCTCCTCGCAGAGCACTGCCAGTCTGGGACAGGATTCGGTGCAAGTCTGTGTGCCAAGGCACCTCAGGCCTACGGGTAAAGTTATGGTCCTCAGGCACGAAGCACCTGTGGCCACGCTCAAGGCCCGGCCGGCGCAGCCCTCCTCACCCTCGGTCGGCTGACCGGGGCAGAGCAAGGCCCGGCGGGTCCCCGCGCCCTGGGGCCAGCCAGGGCCCCGCAGGGGCTGGTGCGCTGCGGGGGGCAGCCCCCGCCGAGCCCACCTGCCCCGGCAGCCCCCGCTCCCGCCCCAGAACAGCCCCCGAGGCCACCGCCCGCCCCCCGGCGCTCAGCCGGGCCGATGCCTTCACCAGACCTCGCTGCCGAGGGAATACAAACCCGCGGGCACGGCCAGGCGTCGCCGCTCCCGGGACGCGCCGGCCGAGCGAGGGCCGGCTCAGGCGGACCCACAGGTGCCTGACGGAAGCACCGAAACTTATTTTAGCCTTTAAAAACCACAAGGGAAGACCGGGGCAACCGTGCTGCGCAACGCGGGCGGCGGGCGACCGAGAGCGTGTGCGGGGGGCACAAAACCCCTGCGGGAGCCCCAGCGCCCCCCGCCCGCCGAGCAGCCGGACCCGCGCCCGGGTGGCGGAGGCCGCGGCAGGCCGTGCCGTGCCGTGCCGGTCCGCGCCGCGGTCTCACCTCGTCGCCCCACTTGAGGACGTCCTTGTGGCGGTCGCGCAGGGCGCGGTAGATGTGGAGGAATTGGATGA
>JAVJGJ010000059.1:18985698-19001041 GCA_035590215.1 Microhierax caerulescens | reverse complement strand
GGCGGCGGGCGGGCTGAGGCGCTGCGTGCGGCTTGTGCCCCGCGCTCAGGGCAGCGCCGGCAGCTGGCGGGCAGGGAAGCGCCTTTGGGAAAGCAAACGCCCGGGAAACCGCGGCTCCGGCAGCGCGCCTGTGTGTGACCGCCGCTGCCCCGTTACTTCCCTGGGGCGGGCCCCAAACGCGGGGGAGGAGGCGTCCCTTCCCTGGGGGAGGCCTGCTGAAATGGCGGCGGGGGAGCGTCCTGCCCGGCCCCGAGGGCGGCCGGCGCCGCGGCCTGGGCGCGGGAGCAGAGGGGCAGCAGGCAGCGTCCGCTGGCGTGGCGCTGGCTGGGCTGGGCTCCTGCGGGAAGGGGCCCTTGTGCGGCAACGGTGTGACTGAAGAAGTGCCCAAATAAAGGTCCTAACACGGGGACCGCGGCCTGGAAGCCACCACGTATTTACAACAGACCAGAGCACACATCGCAAATAAACGGGGCGCCCACAGATAGTAGGAGCGGGAGTCCAGAGACCCTCGGGCCTCCCCAAGGCATCCTGCTGTGCCGAGAAAAAGGCCCAGCTAAAGAAGGTGCTGAAAGGGAGTTCGGTTAGCTGGGAGCTGTGCTGGTGGGAATTGGAACAGCATTCACCTCGGGAAAGGGGAGGGAGAGGGACATGGCACAGTGTGTCTTTTACATCTGATAAAAAACAGAAGGAAACCCACTGGTGCTACTTAAAATGTTTACTAAATGAAGAGACAAACATAAGGAACTGAACATTAACATGAACAGAAATGCTGTCACTTCTAAGAAACTGAACCTCGTTATGTCTGGATGCTCATTGTCGTTACATTCACAGAGCTCTTTCATTGTAGGACTCAGGATAATCGTGGCTGGTATGCAGTAGGATTGCATAGCTAAGGATTTGAGAATTAGTAAAATATTTATATTGTGGTATAGCCCACTAATGGATGAACTGTATTATTGGATATTTCATTAACTGAATGACTGTACTGACAAGAACTGCCTGATTGTCTTTATTCCAGGATATAAGGTCCATCAAGGATAGGACAAGCTCCCAACACGTTAAAATAATACATCTAAAATACATTCGTGGAAAACATCAAATATTCAAGTAAAACTGCTCAAAAGTAAAGTGGTTTACATCTTGGTTATTTTTTAAAATGACCTAAGTTTGTACACAAAGGGGAGCATTCACAGAACAAGAACAAGCAGTGACCATTATAATTAAAATTACAAACATTTGATTTATAATGTGCTGGTTTTAGGGACCCATGACTTTTTTTAAACTCATGGATTTGGCTGAAATTCTAATGGCTGATCTAATTGAAAGCAATACTGGTTTTGGTGCTGTTGTAGATCTGGAGAAGGCCTGTTGGGTTAGTTTGAGGGAGAAGAAAACAATCTTTTAGTTAAAAAAATCCTACAGCCTTTTTCATTTCTGAAAAATCAGGAGGTCAAAAAATGTCATGCTTCACAACAGGAGTCTGTTGAAGCATATCCCTCACACGAAGGCAGAGTTGTACTTTATTTCAGATCTGAGAGGACAAAGGGACTTCACGCACCGCCCTGCATATTTGAGGGCAGTTGCGCCAAAGATCAAGATTCAGCGTTTGTGCCATCATGCTGCCACCCAGCCTTAAGTTTTCCACAACTTTAAGTTTGAGCTGGAGCACCTGAGGAGCCCCAGCAGTGATAAATGTGGCCAAGTAGCACCTAATGGCTTTCCTGCCAGCTGTGTTGGCCCCTTTCCCTGTCTGGGGGCAGTCAGCCCTGAGTTTGAAGCAAACATTTTATCAGAGCAAAATTAATACTGTCATCTTGTGGCTTTGGGCAGACCTGTCTACGTTATCTAGGATCTGTGCTCCCAGTTCACTTGACTGATAGTGAGAGCACTGTGTCGCTGAGAGACTTTTTCTGAAAGAGTTGGGTATTTGGTATGATCCCAGCTGCTTTGGGTGTACTGCTGTGTACAATTGTGTACAAACATTTCCAGCAACGTACACAAAATTTCCAAACTAAGATCAGTTTTATTATAGTGCAGGCTGCTATTACTCAGTCCCTACTTTTCAGCTGACCACTAATGCTATGCTTTGACCTGAGGTTCAAGAGCACGTTTTCAGTGTCCGTCTTTCTCCACGTTTAAAGTCAGCTCATTTTTGTGTTTTTTCAGTGCCATTATCTGCTCTGTTTCCAGTCCTGTGTGCTGAGTCTTATCAGCTGTAGAGCTAGTACTTTGTTTATAACAGCAATCCAAGATATTTTCCTTCTGCACTGGTAAAACTGATAAAAAAGTAAACTCTGCTTTCACACATTGTAGTCTTTAGCGTAACAGTGTGATAAGTCAGCTCTATTTATGAGGTGTTTACTGTCTTCAAGTGAAGCCTTTTTCCCTTCAGTTCTAATGTATGTGTTCTGCCAGTGCAGAGCTATCTATAGTCTTTTTCCTTTGCAGGGTACTGTGGCACAGAGGAGGACTGTAAGTGTTCATTGGTGCATCACAGAAAATATGACTTCAAGACAAACCACCGTTGTATAATATCTACCTACATGTATAATGCTGTATAATTATTTCCAGTACAGTAGTATCATGTACTTCCAGTATACTTCATATGAAAAAAAGCTTCTCTAAATGTACAGGCAGTACTTTGGATGACGTTATTAGTTCAGCTCCGTACCAGTATCCCCAGCCCCAAGACTTGACTAGTTTCTCTGGACAGACCAAAGGAAAATATTCTGGATTAAACTTGGGAGGGAAAAAAAAGTTTGCTAGAAAAGCACTTTCTGGAGAAGAAATATCTCCCCCTGAAAAACATCCTTTGCCTAAACTTACCAACATGGAACTTAACATAAGAGTAGACTTAGCCCAGATTCCCCTTAAACCCTCCCTTTGCTCCAACAGGATCTGTCTCACAAGTTGGCTACGTTATTATTTCCTTATCGCTTGAGTAGTGGCTTTTCAGTGCCAGGTAGGGACTGTTCCCCATTCCTGAAACAGTATCCACTGGTCACAGAGCAAATTAGTTTTTATTTGGGAAATGTGACCAGGGAGTGTGACTTCAGTACATTTTCAATCTGTTAGGGTTTGGGTCGTTTTGTTCTGTTTCTTTAACTTCGTGTTCAGTTGAAGCAATTAGAATAATTGTTCTCATTAAATTAACCAAATAACAGCTTTTGGGTTTTGTTCTCCTCCCTGCAGTGTTTTAGAACAGAAGCTTAATGGAGAAGCCTTGCCTTATATGAAAAGGAACACAAATTGTCTTCATCAAGTTGTAAAAAGGAAACATAATTTATTTCTTACGGAGATGGAAATATTGTTTCCACGTGAGATTCAGCTATTTCTTGACACTAGTGTTGATGCAGTGTGACAATACCCAGAAATGTTTGTGCTAGGAAACACAAATACTTAAAGAAATAAGAATGCGCTGAAGTTACAAAATCATAGGCGATATTACTGATCCTTGCATTGAAAACTCTTAGCAAGCTATCAGCTTTTAGAATTTAGATGAACATCAGTAGAGATCTGGAAATACTTTACAGTTGGAATAGTCGAGGAAAAAGGCCCATGTACTTTTAAGTTGGAGACAGTAAGTTGGTAGGAGGAGAATGTATGACATGGAACCTGCAACACTGAGGAGCTGCCCTTAAGGTTCACATGTTCCTGCTTTCCTCCACAGAGGATAACTCACTTTGTGTTTTCTGTATCTGCAAAGCTATTCAAATCAGCTGCCACTAAATCTAAATAGAGTAGCTTGGCACTTTGGGAATATACCCTCTGGGAGAGATGGAAGATGTGTAGAGTCAAGGGTGAAACCACTCCTACAGAATCCTTTCTTTTACTGACTGTCATGAGAAGGAATAAGTCAAAAGTAGATGTCTTGTCATGAGGCTGCTATTAAACAGAAAAAAGAAATGTTTATTTTTCTTCATGAATCATCTGCAATTTTTTTTAAGGCAGCACTGCTCGAGGTGATTGTTGAGCTGACATTGCTGAATGTTGTGTTATTCTTTGAACAAAATCAAAAGACTTCAGATGGAACAATCCACTTCCAAAGTTTTGGAATGGTATTCTTGGTAGAAAAAAAAGATAATTGTCTTTTTTTTGATAAAACGTTTATGTTTCCAGGTCTATAATTTATGATGTGCACCTGTGTCCAGTATAATTGACTCAGGTGAGCAGCAGATGTGGTAACTGCTTCCATCTGAGCAAGGAGGCCTCTAGGCATTTCCTGAGGCACTGGAGAGCTCTGTGCTCTGGCAATTACTTCTTGATGCAGAAAGTCTTGCTGACTAGCAGCTTGGGTTGAATAATCTCTTGGGGGGGAGAGGGGAGTTGTGACACTGAAAAGATTCAAGGACCTTCTGAAGGATCTTCAGCTGAAGGTCTTCCTGCTCTACAGTGAGGAAGATTGCTAACAGAGACTTATTCCAGTCCTCTCTGACCTAATTTCTCAATTAGCTTATGAAAGACACTGTTTCAACTTCTTAGTATTGCTTTAAAACTTTTGCTTGCTGTCACCTGATATGTGGAAATAACTGCAGTAGGATTAAGTTCTGTCATGAGTCTGGTGTGCTTCTTCATTTTTTTATGGGACTTCTCATTCATACAGTTCATTTTGAGGGCTGGAGTTTTTTACTTCAGTAAGGATGAATTGTGCATTTCAGTCTCTAAAGTTTTACTTGTTTATGCCAAAAGTGGAAACGATTACACAGTTTTCATCATTTTGGTTTGTATGGTCTGTAATGGCATGTGCCTTTTGCACAGAACTTGAATTTCTAGCTTTTTAATAGCCCACATATTCTTTTGCTGTGATTTACATGATACATGATTATGGTGCCTTAATTGAGTCTGGCATATCAGATCACATCATGAATGCTGCTGGTGGTAATAGCAGAGGTTGTAGTGTGTGAGTTATTCTGTGTGCAAATTGCAGAGTAGTCTAGCGTGGTGACTGATGCCTGTTTCATCCTGTTCCCCTTTTCTCCTGTTGCTGTCTGTTCCCTTGGGGATGCCCTCTTCTACCAATTTACTTGTCGCTGTGTCCTGATCTCTCCTAAAGAGGATCTTCTTTGGTGGTGCCTACAAGATACAAAGTACTCCCAAAGAAAGTAGGAACTTCCAAATAATATCCCAGTTTGTCTATCTTCTTTCCAGCACCTTCTAAGCTGCAGAGTCTATATTATAGGATTAGCTTTATATTCATTTCCACACACTGACCTAATTGTTTTTTTCTTAGTAGATCAGAACTGTGTAAGATAAAATAAAAGAATATCAGGTGTTCAGTTACAAAGCAGGAGACCAACTGCCTTCTCATTCTCTCTGCGTACCAAGTAGCTTCCTTTAACACATCATTTCATTGTGAGTATCAGAAACAGTAGAATTCCCTTTTTAGGCATAAGATGGGAGAAACAATAGAGGCACTACCTGAAACGGGGGCTGTGTGCAAAGTCCTTCCAAAGACTTTGTTGATGGCTAAGCTTTACAAAGGATAGAATGTGGACATGTGTGCAGCTTAACAAAGCCACCAAATTCCTTGGTTATTTGGATCCCCACCACAGACAGGAGTGTAGATCTGCGCACTTCTCTTGCACTGAAAGAGGATACACCAAAAAGTCCTAACTCCATCTCAACTTCTCCTGAAAAAAACCCATAACCTCCTGAATACTAGTTGCATATTAGTTGGAGCATTCAAAAGTTAGTTGAAAAGCAGAATAAATAAATAATATTTTTCTCTTTAGCAACTGTCTTATCTTTCTTGCCATACATAAACTGTAGCATATTTTTTTATAGCAACAAATTTTGCAGCTAAGAGTAAAGTACTGATCCATAGCGGTAAAAAAGCAGAATTCCTAAGTAAGATGTATTAGTAGCAGCTTTTACCTCTGTTTTAACACCAATTTCCAGCTCTAAGTGTTTTCCAGACCAAGAAATAAAAGCATAGCCAGTGAGATGCTCTACCATGTATACCCCAGGCCACCAAGGGGCAGAGGAGCTGTAGCACCATGCTGTGCTCCTGCTGTGGGACAGGTCAGGGCAGGTGTGGTCCCATTTGGAGACATGTTCCTCCTAGGCAGCAACCTAGAGCAACAAGCTTTTCCCATCCTGGGAGCAGTTTGATGGATCCTTATGCCCTGCCAGAGAAAGCAGATGTCTGAAAGGTGTGCAGGTACCAAATATGAATCTCTGATTCTTCCATACACGCATGCATTCAGGTCAGGTCCAGCTCAAGATACTAAACTGCCACAGTATTAAATCTGCAAATCTGGAGATACCACAAATTTCCTAAGACTGGATCTGTGGGTGTCCTGTGCCACTCATCCATTGTGTATTGGTTTATTGCCTGGCAGCCTTTTGTGTGTTGCAGTGCTGCCTCCTTTTATGCCTCAATATTGTTACTGTGGTGTAAGTAATGATGGATTGATTCCTGGTGGGAGTAGTTGATACTTACAAGATTACTCATTCTGTAAGCTTTTGGTCACGTATGAACCAAATGAGAATAATCCTCTTGCATTTTACATGGGCATACATACAGATGTTTGTACCTTAGAAAAAACAGCAGCAGTAAACAACCTAAGCTTCAGGAAGAAAATGAGATAGCAGAATAGGATTTAGTAAGGTAAGCATTTTTCAGAAGCTACAGTGAAAGCTTTCCAAGCCCCTAAATAAGTCCAGAGCCTCAAAAAATCATCTGACTTGAACATTTAACCTTCCTGTCAATTTGAAGCAGGGATGGTCACAAAAACATAAATTTTCTTCTATTGATTTTTGTCAAAAGTTCCAGACAGTAGATCAGTCTCAAGAACTGCACCTAGTTAGAAAGACTGAGGCAGTCAGCAAACACCCTTTGGTATTCTAATAACCAAGGCATACTTTTCCTAACCTACTCTTTACACAGCAAGAAAAATAGTAACTTACAGGCTTTTATATAATAGTACTACTTAGCAATGGTCATTATAAAACTACTGAAAAGCAATCTCAAACCTCTATTGAGTGCCACACCTTAGTTCCTCTAGCTTTTGATAGCTAGTGGAGACTAATCTGTTTGCAGACATAATATTACACCAAAGTATTTTTTTCAGGAACATAGTGAAAAAACAGGATGCATTACGTAGCAGGAGTGGAGAAAATAGTCCACTAATAATCACACACTGAATAATCTCCAAAGATCAGTTATACCTTCCTCAGTTGCAAGTTTATCTCCAGATCTTTAATTATAGAGTATTTTCACCTCATCTACTTAATATTGTACATTGTATGTAAGCTACTTTATATGGAGTATAAAGTTCTACTGAAAACTTGAAAATTATTGGAAATGCATTCTTGTCTCTCTGATTAAATCGGTTGTTTGCTGATTTTCTGAAGGGTTTAGACAGAGATGAGTGCCAAGTCAAAATAGTAAGAAGAAATCTTGAAAAAGGAGGACATCAAGAGAGAAACTCAGTATTTGCTATAACGTATTCTTTGTAGGTAACTGGTATCACCATTCATACCTCCCAAGTGTTTCCACCAGACAAGTACCTCTCAGGGTCTGTCTTCCAGAAGCAAGTTAGAAATATTTTGGAGACTCCATTTCAAAAAGAAGTCAAACAGAAGGTACTGAAAATGCCTCTTGTGAAATTTCTGTAAGTGAACTAATTGATACAATTTTAAATGTTGGCCTAGTACTTAGAGTTATAGCACTTCTAAGTAACGTTATTGTTATTTATAGCACCTCAGAGGAACCAGCAAGTGGCCTACTGTACAGGTAGACAAGCTGAGGAGCAGAGACGTCGAGCTGCTTTGGGTGGGATCTAAGATGCTTAATTTTAATTAGCTAAAATAACTATTACTTACCTTGCCTGTAGGCCCCCAGCTCTAATGGCTGATGCAGTTATCTTCGAGTAAGAGCTTCAGTTTCCCATAAGGTCTGCCATGAAATGACTGGGTAAGAAAGAGTAGTGACAACCCATGTGGACGCTGGCAATGGAGGGTGACAAGCCTGCCTGTGAGGAGAAGCAGCCTATGGGATGCAGAGTGCTCAGAGGCAGGTCACACAGCTTCCCTCCATGCCGTGCCCTGCTGCCGTACCTTCCAGCAGGGACCCCCAGGCAGTGAATTCGGCAGTGGCTCAGCAGACACAGATTCTCATCCTGCTCTCTCTGTTCCCCTCTGCTTGCATCTGCATAGCTAACAGGAGCCACGAACTGGTTAGTGGTATCCCTGCCCTATGCCAGCCTTTAAGACTCAAGAATCCTTGGTGGGCTGTAACTCAGAAAGGAGTTAAAGACAGAAGCACCAGTGACTGGGAAGTGCAGGGGAGAGCACTGGGTCAAAGAGGACTGTTGTAAAGGTCAGGGCTACTGAGGGACCTGTGGTTCTGAGCTGTATATTCCCTGGCAAGCCCCTGATGTGAGGCTCAGAGAGGGCTGGAGACCTACTCATCTCCCTGTGCAGAAGGTCAGAGGAGCAGGTACATGAAGTGTGTGCTGTGTCCTTACCCCTTCTCAGATTTTCTCCCTTGGGAGGGTTGACAAACCATATTCTCCTGGACATTCATCAGCTGATTCTAAAGCTATGATCAAAAAATATGATAAAGATACGCAAAAAACTTCTAAAATAGTGCTAAGCCTTCATGTAATCAAGTCTGTGTTTATAACTTTGCTTTGCATAAGGTTCATGTTTCAGTTATGTTCCCTGTTTCAGCTTAGGCTCTGTAACCTATATGCCTTTCAGGTGGTGTTCAGGAAGATTTTTCACTTAAAATAGGAAGTAATAGTTAAAGCTGAGTAGGTGAGGTAAGAGTTAGAACCCAAACCATGCTTTTCATTACTAAATCCCTCAAGGCTCCATTGTTCTAGTATTTGGGGTTTATGGGAAATAACTGCCTGGTTTCTCTCCTATGCCTGTAAATGATTATATGCCTCACGTTTCTAACCCTGGCTAATACTGCCAGTAACAGTAATACAGCCTCCACGTGGTAACCCAGTTGTTCACATCTGTCGCTTCTTTAATCTTTGTCCAAATCCCCATTTCTGCCAAAGAATGCATCAGGCACCAAGATAAGACCAGGGAAAACATAACCCTTGCCCCAAATAACTTGTAATGTACTGTAATGTTTTATCACAAGCACTGTACTTTACACAGTTGTGTAAAAAAGCAACCATTGACCTGCCAAACCCACAATGCTCCCAGCTGTGGTGCTGACACCATGATTCCTGGGTTTTGCCTGTGGGATTAGCTGCTGCTAGTTGGTTCTTTCCAAAACTAGGCTTGTGGAATAGCAGTGCTGCTGGCAGGATTTGTCCCCACACAGATCCATGCATGGTGGGAAGGGGCAGAGAAGGCTGCAGGGTTTGCTCAGCACAGGCTTTTCTGGTCGCATAGCAGCAGAGCTAGAAGGAAGAATGGCAGATACAGCCAAAAGACTCCATGCTCAAAGTACTTCAGTCTAGTGCTAGTTATTTTCTTCTTGGGCTTTGATACGGGAATAATGGTCCCTTATAGCCTCCCTTTTAGTATATGCATGTGTGCAGGTTTTGGTCATATGGATCATCCCATGAGAAACCTTTGATCTTTTCCAGTTTCTCATGACTCCAGTTCCACCAGTCTGCTCTGATCTTTTTTTGTAAGAGCTGTTTAATTCTGTGGCACTCCACCAAGAAAGGACTTTAACTAAATCATGAAACAGTGTTCAAAATTCCAAGTAGAAACCTGTTTATTACTATATGTAACAGAAGATTAAGTTTATTAATAAGCCTAAGCATGTTCCAGGCATCTCAAGAGTAAAACGTATTGTTAGCTAGCTCAGCAAATACTAGTGAAGCTGAAATCCCAATTTGCACATAGACCAGCTATATTAAAAAAGGAAATGGTGGCCTTCCATTGGGTAGTTCAGGTATTCAAATCATTTTATGTGCCACTTACATCTTTCTTTGGCAGCTTGTGTTTCTGGACAGAGCTTCAGGTCCTAAAGAGTGGGTGGAATATGAGCTCAACAGCTCTGCTTTCTCCGTGAGAAACAGTGTTGTGTGAGGGAGGGCTCTGCTGGCTGCTACACACCCTGTGTAAACACCGCTGTTGTATGTAGGCATGGACCATGGGCTGCAGGGACTTCAGTGGTGGTACCACACTTGTTTCTCAGACTCTGATGTAGAAAGCAAGATGTGGTCCTAAATGGCCAAGGAAGTTGTGTGGAGGTGAGGGCCAGATTCTCAAAGACAAAGATGCTACAACTAGAAAGATACGCGCAGCTCTCAAGGGATAGCTGTGTGCTTTGGAAACACTTCAGCAGATGCTGCTTTATGTTTTAGGCCTCTAAATGCATTTAATATCTGGCCTACAACATTGTTTTCTCTTGGAGTGCTTTAAGTTCACCATATATCACATTATTGCTCAATCCCCTGAGCTGGGCCATATAATTGCTGACAGACTGCAGATGGCTGTTAAGACAAGTCTGCAGGGCACATAACAAAGAAAGTGTCTGCAGTGAAGCTGCCACAAGTGAAGTTACATGTTTGGGCTTGAGATGGTCTAACAGCTCATTTCCACATAAAGAAGTTCTGTGCTCTTCTCCCTGTTATCCTCCCTTGGCCCTCCTCCCCTCACATGTACTGGCTTGTGTTTTCTGACCCTGCACCAAGGCAATTCAATTTACTGGAATCAAGAAGAATATTAAATTGGAAAAAAGGAGACTCATTTGTGATGGCATATGGAGTTGACTCAAAGCGTGAATGTACTGAAGACCACCAAAACTAATGCAAAGGATGGGATAGAATTGTATGACTGGGTCTGGGTCTAGGGAAAGGAAGAGGAGGAAAAGGAAGCAAGATCTTTATAGCAGTGGCAAGCTGGCTAATTGTGGTAAAGTGCCACTACCCCTGAGTAAGAAGCGACCACGTTCTGTTCATGCAGTCCATCTTCAGCATCATTCTGTGTATACATGTTATTTTTATTTGTCATTATGGATTTGTCTTTCACAGAGTGGGTATAAGTGGATAAATCTGCGACTGCAACATGACAAATTAGCTAGTGAGACAGCAGCAATGAGGATTTGCTCTGAGGGAAGTTGGTCAATAAAATCTGCATAACTTGTAAGCCCATCTCTCAGCTCCCTTCAAAAGATAACTGCAATCTTTCTTGTCATTTCCATAGGACCTAGGTAGGCTTCCTTTCTGAATTTTTTGTTTGTTTTTTTGTTTAGCTTTGGGGGTTCATATCACAGATTCTGGAAACAGATCATCTTTTCATCTTGCACTCAAAAATCTGTAAACTATGCAGCTAGACAGCAATAAATAAATGGTAATGGAATGTACTGCCCATGAAAGATTTAACATTATTCAGTTGGAGGAAAAGAAGGAAAGCTAATGATTGGCAGCAACTAATAATCACTCCAGTGTTTCAAAGTTTTTGCAGATTAATTCAAGACATTTTCTGTTTCTGTTGAGGTCAAAGACAATATTTCCATTGGCTGCAGTTGGAGCAGTTTCAATCTCTTAAGTTTCGAACAGTCCTGTTCTTCAATCTAAAATAATAAAGTCCAGTATTATTTCAAAACTGGGTTAGTTATCTGATGTGTGGATTCATCATTCATTTTAATGCTCATCTGACTGTTGCCTCATTCTTCTGCTGAGGTTAGTTTAAAAGAAAAAGCATCTCTCAAGCAACCCTCCCTTGAAAGGTCATCTAAGGCTTTCATTTCCAATTTTTAAGCTCCGTGGGAAGTACAGCCTCAGCCCTATTAAAAACAAAATACAGCAAGAACAACCCATGTGCCTCATGCAACAATGTCTTGGGGTGAACACCGCAATGACTTACTGTTGCCTTTGGCACCCTGCTTTGGCCAGGCAGGTGCAGCTGGCAGCCATGTAGGAACATCAGGCGTATGGCAGCGAGTGGGTGATACATGCCCGAACACTGACAGCCTCAGCTGTTGGGGAGCCAGGCAGATGCCTGGAGGTCAGCTCCTGAGGGTGGCCGAGGCTCCCACCCAGTGCTGCGTACACAACATAGGATCTTTTGGACCCCCACGACCTCTCTGTTGGTGGCTGGAGGCTGGGCAGGATATCTGAGAATACTCAGGAGGGCAACTAAATATGAAAAGCTGCATCTTTGTGCAAGATCCCCTAGAGCTGGTATGTTAAGAACTGGAGGGTGAAAGAGCTAACACACAGGGAGATTACTTGCTGCTTTTCCTGAACAGATTCTCCTCTAAAACTTTTAAAGTTTCTACTTTAGCTTCTTTTTAAGAAACAGGCTATTTGTGCTGCTTTTTTCTCTGCTGTAGCAGTTTGGACCTCTGGGCAGTTTGAAGGTGGAGGCTCCTGTGTTGCAGTTGCCAGTGCCTTACAGGCAGCTCTCAGCCCAGTGCTCCTGATGCCACTCATGTTGCCTTCTGGGAAACAGGAGGAATGGATGCTTTGCTTTATTCTGTGAGTTTTGGTCAGTCTGTCTGCCTTCAGGGTCCTTTGAAGAAAAAGAGTCCATTCTTCCGTGTGTGGGCATGTAGGCATTAGATACAGTGGTAAATTCAGGGATAGGTGAGAGGGAATTTAAGGTTTTCAGCTTCACATTTCCCTATGATACTTCCAGGTATTCTGTATTTTGTAGGATTCTGTACTGTGCAAACATACCCTACAGTCAGTCAGCAGCCTGAGGTCACTGGTGTAACTGTGCCCAGCAAGAGTAAAAGATGTATATTTTCTGGGGCTGGGCCAAAACATGCTACTCTCTAAAAGGTCTCTGCTGTGTTTGCTGCAGAATGCGGTTGCCTTTCAGGGTTGAGTGGGGAACTTTCAAGGAGAGTAGGAGTAGTGCCGCAGTGAATGCAGCTGGACATGTATCTCACACAGCCTAGGGAACACAAGACCTGAAAACTAGGTCTTCACAGCTTGCTTAGTCTGCATTTTTTGGTTTCCTGCCTTGGACTACTGAGTCTTAGTACTCAACTGCAGCTGAGTTGAACTTTCAGAATAATGACATAGAATACTACATTATAAATTTTCTATTCAGGGCTGTAGTGGGAATGAGTTCAGTAAACAAAAGAGGGTGCAGAAGGACAGTGCTAATAAAAATCCTGCCTAGATTCTCATTAAGAAATCTCAGCTGTTCTTGTGTCTTGAATGAAGCAGGGATCTGCTGAAAGGAGCATGATGCAGTTGTATCATTAAAAGAGTGTATCATAATATATACATAACAGGGTGCCACATTAAAGGCAAACTTAATTCTGGCATTTCATTGCAATAATAATTTTATTTCAGTGCAGGGCCATTTTTTTTTTGTGTGTGTGTTTGTGTGAATAACCTCCTAGGTTTACAAAAGGGAGTGTGAAAATGCAGACCTCCTATGTATACACCATGCATGTTGACAGTTATGCATTCGTCAGCAAGTTAAGACGTTTTTGATTCACAACACTGACTTTCTGACTTTAAACTTGTATGCTAAGAGACAGACTGTCCTCTCCAGGGAGTCAGTCCCAAAAGGATACTAAGACATGTGTGTTCCCATTGCCTTTCACAGATTATATGCTGATAAAAGAAACCTGTTTACTCCCATCTCCAGAAGTTGAGATGAATCGAATAATAAATGTCTACCTGTTTCCTTTCTATCATTTCTTTGTGGTAAGTGTGTAACTTGTGCCAGCCCATTGGCTCCTTGTGCTGATCCTTGGAGCCTTCACAAGAGTGTGAGGCTGGCCCAGCCACAGCAGCGGCAGCAGTGCTGCATGGGGACAGTACACCTGCCAGACCTCGCCGGGTTCAGACACCTTCACCACAGACTGGAGTAGCAGGGTCTTCTGAGTACTTCCAACCTGCATTTGTTGCGTGCTTGGAATTTGAGGAGTTTGTCCTCCAGTACAACCCCCACCTCTCCAAATGGAAAATTCCCCATCAAATCCGTAGCTACTGAAGAGCTTGCCAAAGGATCAACTGTAGTTTTGTTAACCTAGGAAACATGACATGTTTCTCACCTGGGCAGGTCCTCATCAGTGACTGAACTCCCCAAAAAGGCAGTGAATTTCATGTCTTGTCTTCTTCTCAGCAATGACAACCATTTTTGCTAACAGTTGCTAATGACAGGCACTTTTAGCGATACCAAGAGTGAAACCTTTCAGCTGTAAGAAAGTTTAGCAGAGTCAAATGAGGATTTTCAGATGTGAACTGCTGCACTCTCTTTCCTGTAAATGCTGTTGCCAGTTCTGTGCGTGGTACCAATCAGAAAAGACTAAACAGAACTCATCCAAGAATTGTTGATATAACATCCTGATGTTATCATTGAAATGTCCTTTTTCCTTAAGGCATATCACCTCATTTCCCCCACTGTAAAATAAAGGTAATAGCTGCTATCCGATAACATATTTCTGCAGCTCAGATTTCTGTATTTGATAACTTGTCCCACCTGCACACAGACTGCTCCAAGACCTGCAAAGATGATCAGCAGCAGAATCCAAAGTAGCATTAAACCTGAGAGAGGAATCAGAAGACAGAAACTGTCCTAGTTGATGGGAAGTGCAGTAAGATGCACAAAGGATGTAGCCTATTTGAAATATTCTCATCCTTTGAAATACTAAGAAATGTAAAAGTAGAAACTGCAACTGTGAAATGGATCATTGTTATTTGTGGGGTTGGTATCAAAACTAATTGCCAAAAAATTCACAGAAATATTTAGTTGTTCTCTGCGAAGTGCTGACCAAATAGAGGAGCTCTCCTGGATCAAGCTGTGCTTTAATTACTGACCCATCAAGTAGGATCTTTGCTCCTGAAAGTTTAACACCACTATTTCATAGCAATCCCATAAGCTGCTGTCTTTTAGCGAATACTATGTTCCCTGTTACTTCTGGCAACCAGACTAATTCCATCCTAGCTCTTGTGCTCCCCTAAAATATCAGCTTTCTGCTTCCATTCCATCTTGGACCACTTGGAATTGAAAACAATTGAAATCTGTGGATGCATTTCTTCAGAGTTGTTGTTTGGCCATACTGTGGTTATATATGATCAATATGGCATGTTTATCCTGGTAAGCCACATCACTACATGGCAGCAGTGATACGAAAATCAGGTCTCCAATTTGTTGGTAGTCAGAAACCCAATATGATGCTATTTGGAATCATCTAAAAGGATCAAATAATATTTTTTTTTTAGAAAATGAGCAGATCCTTTTTATCAGTTAATTTGTTTTTTCTCCCAACATATAACTAAATGAAGACAGAAAAATATGGACTTCTTTTGGCAAGAAATTAATCCATTTCTTGTCTTTGTAAAACTTAGGCTGGTCTCCATCATTGAGCAATGTCATGTTATTTCTCTGAGCTAATTAAAAAACCCAGCAACTCAGCATCTGCAGCTTGTAATTCAGTCTCAGGTGGAAAGTTTGG
>JAVJGJ010000059.1:18956887-18976705 GCA_035590215.1 Microhierax caerulescens | reverse complement strand
GCCCCGCGGCCCCCCCCCCCCCCCCCCCCCGCCCGCGGGCCGGGCGGCTTAAGCGGCTCCGTGCCCGAGCGCCTGCGGGGAGCGCACCGGGGGCCGCCGGCCCGGCCGTCTGGCGCCCTCCAGCGGCGCCCGTCCGCAACAACGCAGCAGCGCAAAGCCCCTACGGAGGGACCCCGCGCGAGTGATGCTCCGCGGCGCACACGTGAGCATCAGGCGCCGAATTTAAGTTTTAATTTAATCTCCCGGACAAGCAATGCACCCTTGACTAAAGGCAAGAAATCTAAGCGCCCATCTGACGTGAACCTGGGCTGCCAAAGCCAAGCTTTGCTGCGTGCAGGAAAGCAACGCGGCGCTTGTGGTTATCTGAGAGCTGCTGGAGCGCTGCCTCGCCGCACGCGTTCTCCGCAGAACTGCTTGCACCGTAGTGAAAAGATGGCACGACCCAAGAAAGAATGAGAAATCCTGATTTGTTCTGTGGACGGTTTAAGTGATAAGAACACAAGTTACAGACTACAAGACTTCTATTCTGAATTTTTTGTTAAGTAAGTTCAACAAATTTGCTATTTGGCTCAGAATAATCCCATAAAATAAGTAGCAAGACTTTTATTCTGAATTTTTTTGTTTAGATAAGTAAATTCAACAGATCTGCTATTTGGCTCAGAATAATCCCATAAAATAAGTAACACCGAGCAAAAGCAGCCTGTTCGATTTGGCTCTTTCTATTTAACTTCAGCAAAATTCTAACCCTGCCGGTCTTAACAGCTATCCTGATGTCACTGTGTGGGGATTCGACTTAAGTAATATGTGGTGAAAGAAAAATCTGTTGCCATAGGCTTGGGTAACGCTTACCTTATGAGCATTTCACAAAAAGAAGAAACATGGATTTATAGGCCTCTACATACTGGGTTTAAGTTGGTGTAACGGATACCATAAATCTATGCAAGACCTACAGCTAAATTACGGATAATTTAGGAAAAAACAGGTTTTGCTAAGTGAACATTTCACTTTTATTGTTTAACTGTTTTTGTAGGAAAAATATGAGATAGCAAGCTCTGAAATGCATCTGCACTACAGAAAAATAAGTTTTCTCAGTAAGACCTTTAAGTTACAAAGCAAATATTGCAAGAAAGCAAGGATCCAGCTAATTTTTACTTTAATCCATATTTTTTACTTTAGTGATGCTGGAAAATCATGCATTTGTCAAGATTTGCTTAACATTGTTTTCTTTTGTATCATAGTCTAATTGTAAATTCTATCTTCTTAGTAGCTTTCACCAAAAATATTCATGGCTTGACTCCTCAAAATCATCCCTGAATTTTGAAACAAAATTATCCCTTTTGCTTGCTCAAAATCATCCCTGAATTTTGATCTTCTCTATTTTAGCTCCCAACAATTATATACATTATTCTTTACTTTTTTATTCTTTAACATTAGTTAACATGATTCTTTCCACCTCATCTACTTTGAGTATTTTTAAGATTATAATCAGAAGATGAAGAGCCTACCAGTTCAGAGAAAGGTCCTGAATTGTTGTGATATAATAGTTTCTGTCTTTTTCTCTACAGGTAAACCTTGGGTGATTATTTTACTATCTGCTTTTGGTAAGAGAACATGGACAGTTGTGTTCCTGTAGAAGATTTGCTTGGAAATCTAACATTTCTCCCCTGTTCCCCTCTCTGGCTTCAGGGAGAAGTCATCTAACCATGACTTAAGGCAGTAGCATGTTGTTTAGCCTTTTTGTGGTGAGGACATAGTAATGCCACATTGGCTTCACTCTTTCCATGAAGTCAGGACTTGTGTGCTACTAGCCTTGGCAGGAAACCAAGGGAAATCCTCGCTTTTCTCTTCCTGCTTGACAAAAGCAGGTTGCAATCCCAGTCATACTGCTGTGATCGTGACTATGGTTCCTTACAAATGGTAAAACTTTGGTTAGAGGAAGTGACAGCGTAGCTTATAGAAAGTCTCTTTCTACGGCTTATGCCTCTATACAAAGAAATATCTTCAGGCCAAGCAAAGCAACACTGTCTTTTTTTCTGGCAACAGCGTTATTCCCATGAAAGGACACATCTAGAGACAATCGAAGATTCAAGTTCAGAGTCTGAGGATTGTTGGGAAATGATTTACTGATGTACCTCAACACTTTAGGCTTGCTGGGCCAAAGTTCTCTGCCTAGGTTCCCTCAATCTTTTGCTTTCTGTCTCACCTCTATCCAGACGAAATATGAGCTGCAGGCTCTAGAGATGTATTTGTTCCCCAAGATCTGTTTCACCACTTTCTTTACACTGGTGAATTACCAACTAGCTATCACAGAATGGCTGAGTATGGAAGGGACCTCTGGAGGTCATCTGGTCTGTGCTGGTTTTGGCTGGGATAGAATTAATTTTCTTCATAGGAACTAGTATGGGGCTATGGTTTGGATTTGTGCTGGAAACAGGGTTGATAGCACAGGGAGGTTTTTGTTATGGCTGAGCAGGGCTTACCCAGAGTCAGGGTCTTCTCTGCTCCTCACCCCACCCCAGCAGCGAGGAGGCTGGGGGTGCACAAGAAGCTGGGAGGGGACACAGCCGGGACAGCTGACCCCAGCTGAGCACAGGGATGTTCCACACCGTGTGATGTCATGCTCAGCGTATGAAGCTGGGGGAAGAAGGAAGGGGGGCACGTTTAGTATGATGGCATTTGTCTTCCCAAGTAGCCATCACGCATTCTGGAGCCCGGCTTCCCTGGGGATGGCTGAGCACCTGCCTGCCCATGGGAAGCCGTGAGTGAATTCCTTGCTTCGCTTTGCTTGCACACATGGCTTTTTCTTTGCTTATTAAACTGCCTCTGTCTCAGCCCACGAGTTTTCTCACTTTCACTCTCCCAGTTCTCTCCCCCATCCCACGTTGGGGAGTCAGCAAGCAGCTGTGTGGGGCTTAGTTGCCGGTTGGGATTAAACCATGACATGGTCCAACCACCCTGCTCAAGCAGGGCCACCTAGAGCCAGTTGCCCAGGACCATGTCCAGCTGGCTTTTGAATATCTCCAAGGATGGAGACTCCACAGCCTCTCTGGGCAACCCATGCCAGTGCTCAGTCACCTTCGTGGTGAAAAGGTTTTTGCTCAGCTTCAGAAGGAATCTCTGGTGTTTCAGTTTCCGACTATTGCCACTGGTCCTGTCACTGGGCAGCACTGAAAAGAGCCTGGCTCATCTTCTTTGCACCCTCCCCTGGGGTATTTATGTACATTGATAAGATTCCCCTGAGCCTTCTCTTCTCCAGGCTGAACAGTCCTGCTCTCTCAGCCTTTCCTCACAGGAGAGATGCTCAAGTCCCTTCATAACCTTTGTGGCCCTTCACTGGACTCTGCAGTAGCTTCATGTCTCTCATACTGAGGAGCCCAGAAATGGACACAGTAGTCATCAGGTGTGATCACACAACGTGATCCTACTGTCCTGGACCAGATTCCAACATCTTTGCTTTGAATAGATTTCTCTCCTGTGGAAATGACACTTGTACTTAATGTTTGAGTAGTTTTCTACCAGCATTTGAGACAGGAAGATGAGAACAGCAATATAAACTCTGATACTAAGCTGTTTATGTAGAGTATTTACAGAAAGTCATAATGACAGTGGTTTCACATTTAGCAGACCTTTTTGGACAATGGCTTCAGCGTATTTTAGACACTGTAGGTACCCAAGGCAGCCAGGACTAGTGGACATATTAGTGTACTGACAGGACAGCCATGTACTTCTGGACTGCCAGGTAGAGATAAAAGGGGCAAATAAATTCCTTCCTCCACGCTTGACTTAGTGGCCCACAAATTGACACCTAGTGCCATTTGAGATGCCCTGCAGCACCTGGGGCATCTGCAGAAAGTAAATTTAGACAACCAAGTCCTGACATCTAGACTTGACACGTAGGTGAGGCCACCCACATGCACATAGTGGCTTTCCAGGTGCCCTAAAGGAGCCCAGCTGCTGCTCAAGATGTGCATGGGTCCTGGTCCAGCAGGCTCATCCAGCTACCTGGCTGTGAGCAGCCATAAAGGCAGCCTGGTTAGAAGGGGAAAACTGCTGAACAGAAGATGCTGTCTGCTGAAAAATGCTGACAGAGAAAGGCCCACCAGCCTGGGACTGTGAGCCTGGAAATTATGCTTGCATCCTTGAAAAGTGCAGCCAGGGACCTAGAAACCAGAGGCATCCCAAGGTGCCACCAATAAGCACAAAAAAACCAAGGGACTGTAATGGCAGTTTAACATCTGAGAAGGTAGAAAGCAGCACAGAAAAATAAAATTGCTCTGAAAGAATAGAAAACAGAATCATGTATTGACTGTTACAGGTGAAAACCAGAAATTAACAGCACCCATTGGCTGCTCAGAGTAGAATCTCCTACATCCTCTTATGTCTCTCTGCTACAAAAAGGACTTAATTTTTATCCAAAATGGAGCCTTTTTCTCTGAGAACTTCCCAGCTGAATCCCACATGAACTTTCCACAAGCTCCTGGATGCTCACTGGGGACTCTGCTGACTCCAGACTCCGTGTCGGAGGTCTGCTTTGAAGGGAGACTCTGTTGTCTTACTGCTTGGGTCTGTCCTCCTTTCTTTTGGGGATGGTTGTGTCCCCCCTTTGGGATTGGTTTGTTCCTTCCTTTTGGGAAAGTTTCGCTTCTCCTGAAATATAATTCACTTCATGTAAATATTATATATATATCTCTGCTATTATATCCTTGTTGATATTTTTGCTTCACTAATGATATGTTTCAGTAGTCTGTAATAGTATCTACCTACTTGGTTGTTGCTGTCATTGGTTGTACTACCATGCTTGATGCTATTTTTGGTTGACACCATACTATCAATTGATATTATTACTGATAATAATTTGTAATAGCTTGATATATATTAATTCATATTCACTTTATTAACCTTCATATTAGCTTTATTAACCGTAGGTATATTTTCTAGTGGTAATTTTTGTGGTTGTATACTTGCTAGCAGTGATTTTTGTGGTATTTGTGGTAATCTAATAAAGTCGAGAATTTTAGAGGGTCCTTGCGTATTACAGAATCTGAGGAACCCATGGTCACAATCTCTGCACAGCTGCAGGCTGGGTAACCCTTCAGGTTGTGACATCTGCCAAATGCCAAATCACACTTTGAACCAAGCCCTTGGTGTCAAAACACAGGGAATGCTTTTTGGCACCTCAGACCCTCTCATCTGTGGCACAACTTAATTTCTTTTCAGAATTTAGACAAATTTTTCTCTGGGAAATTTATAATTTTTTATTTCTGATACTGTTACGTATACAATCCAAATGAAAACATGTACAATTGCTAATCAGACATCCGATTTGTCATCATTTCTTGTTAGGCATTTTGATTACAACAAATGACTGTGAAATTCATTGTTAAAAAGCAAGTTATTGCCCTTGCAATAAAATGAAAAAGATCAAAGTGGCTCCAGTGCCACACTGTGTAGCTTATTGTGAAGGTGGTTTGACAGCCTGGGTGTAATAAACATTCCATCTGGCTTACATGGAAGCAAGGATCAACATGGGGCTCAGAAAACAAAGCATATTCCAACTGCAACCATGCATTTGTCAGAAAGAGTCTTGCGGTTTCCAACTGATATTACAATATGAATAATCTGTTTGCGCCGTGTGTCAACAGTTTTATTTAAAGCATACAATGAAAAATAACAACATGCTGTTATTCTTCTTAATGACAACTGCTGTA
The DNA here is from genome assembly GCA_035590215.1 of Microhierax caerulescens. Taxonomy (NCBI): domain Eukaryota; kingdom Metazoa; phylum Chordata; class Aves; order Falconiformes; family Falconidae; genus Microhierax; species Microhierax caerulescens. The sequence goes on along the minus strand of JAVJGJ010000059.1, from coordinate 18,970,997 downwards.
CTACAAATTTTAATTTTTAAGTAGTAACATTCTCACATTACACTTACAGATTGCTTTCTGTTGAAATATGTTCCCTTGTGTTATTACAGTCCATCCTTGAAGCGTATAATTAGAAAACCTATCTGTATAAGCAGTATGTCTAACACTTATAAGCTAGGGAAATGCTTTACAAAATAAGTTATATTTGTAACTTTTCTCGTTGACAAAAAAACTGCCAAAGCAGCAACTAGTGTAACATCCAGTGTATCTAAATGTGTGTTCCCATTCATACCAACAGAAATCAACTATGTATTCCCCATAAGTTTACTTAATCCCTATATTTTTATTGCAAACTTATTTTTCATTGAGACAACAATGAACTTATACTAGTCTTTTGCATGGCAAAACTCATCTGGTATTAACTGAATCTCACACAAGCTATACAGAAATGTATGTATTTTCCTTTCTTCTTTTCATAACTTCTGGGAACAGAGCTCTGAGCAATGTCACACTTGCAAATGAGCACCAGCAACTAATTTTTCACCCTTTTTTTCCAGCAGCCATTCCTTTTCCATTCATCCAAAAGAATGTGTCCTTTTCTTTATTGTGGCCACCAGCAATGAGATTTTTTGAATTAGATTCACAGATGAGCTTTTATGTAGTGTTCACATCTATGCATCATCTTTGGTGCCCTGTGAGTCACTCAATTATGAAAATAACTGAGAAAAGAGAAAATAAAAGGGACAAGAGATCCTCTTTTTGCATGGAGGAGAAGTACAAATCTGTGCATTACAATGTTTTTGATTATTTATACAAAATATGTCTTTAACAAAAGGATGAGAAGATTAATTGTAAAAAGGCCAAGGGACTATTGGCTTCAAATGCATTCTCTAAGCATTTGGATTTAGACTTTGAAAAAAGTCTCTCACCTTTGGCAAACACAGGTTAAAATTGATTTAAAATTCAATTAAACTGAGAATTCAAGTTACAAGCAACTGAAAATCGAGCCTTGCTTTTCATAAGAAAGGCTGACCCATCTCAGTTACAGAACATAAGCAAAGCTGCTTATGGAAAGGTACATGTGGAAATATGTGCTTCTATACAGCGCATATTTCTTAAACATCCTTGAGAACTGGGAACAAAACATTAGTCTACTGACTGTTCTGAGGGGCTCCATCTTCCCCTTTCTACTGCCTGGGGCCTCTTGGCATCTCCCATCCTGTGTGTTGCCCAAAAACCCTTGGAGCATACATAGGATTTAATGACCAGCCATTCCCAAAGAAATAATCCTTATGGGGAAATCTAGTCTCAAAAAAATTTCACGTGCCTGCATGGTAACTAGGTAGTTGAATGGTGATATTGAGTATCAATCTAATACCTTCATGTTGGCTTTCATTAGACATCGATGTTTCTCTACCCATGGATTTAGTTCTTGTATTTTAATTTTCCAAATAAAACCTGATGAAGATAACTGTATATAGGAGAAATCCCACTGAATTCAAGAAGGTACACATGCTCATACAACTATTAGTGTGACTGTTGGGTTTGCAACTAGAATTACCAAGCCCAGCCACTACTAGGGAAACACCAGCGCTAAAGCCAGCATGGGCTTGGAAAGAGTTAAAACTGTAAGATCAACTAATGTAGGTTTCACAATAATATAAAACATGGTCTCACTCAGTCATTTCATTCACCATGTACTTTTTCCTGCAAGATTTTCCGTTTAAAAATCTCAACACAAAGCACTTTTCAACCCCTCATAGCTTTGGTTGGTGCTAATATAGCATTTCCCTCTTTGACCAGCTATAGAAGTTGGCATTTAAGCTTACTATTGACTATTGACTGATCCACAGATGATCTTGTGTTTAATGTCAGGAACAGATTAAATGATCACAATCTCATATTGATTAAGAACTAAGCATAACATCTTCCTTTCAGCATAACTTTCCAACAGTAAGTTCCTCCCTCACAACCTTGTAACACACTCTCCCATGCATCTACACAAGCATGAATAAACCAAGAAAACAAAACACCATCAAACCGTTTCACTCACAGACTGAAGAAAGCTTATTTTTAGAGTTTAATTCCTTGGAAGTGCAGACGTTGCCAACTATAAAATGCATGGGCATAAAGACTTTGAAGATAAGAGCATATATGATGATTTTTTTTTTTATTATTTTTTTTTTACTATTACTATAGTATTAAAGAAATCCCTGTAGTGTTTTAACAATCTGCATCTCATACATTTGGAAGCCCTCTGCTCTACTTAATATTACCATATAGAGTACTTCCAAAACTGCATGTTAAAATTTCTTTTTGAGATATACAATAGTTAAGTTCAACTGAGATGTTGTTATTAAATATCTGGAGATTGAAAATACAGTACTGGACAATGAAAGAACACTGTCCCATAAAACACAACATACAAACCATTTTTCACAGTTCTAACAAAATGAGATTGTACATAAAAACGTCACAAATAGCTCAGTACATTGGTATGAACAAAATAATATTAAATCCAGCTGATATTGTCACATATGAAGGGCCAAATCCTGGCTCAATGTGCAGCTGAAGCCTAAACAGATGCTTAAAGAAAATAATATAAAGCCAACCTGAAGTGCTATACCGATAACAATACCATTTGTTAATCTGCTGAAGATTTTTGGCTGAAGTACATACCCAATTTGTTCTACAGAAGGAACACATGGCCAGTGGTACTTGGCTCCTGTCCTAGGACACATCTTTATGGATTTGTTGTGGGCAAGGGCAGTGGAGGCTGAGGAGCAGTCTTCCTTCTGGGTATGACAGTTTTGGCAGGCATCTCTATCTACTGTACTGCCAGAATCTGGCCAAGAGTTCGAAATCCTGTACATCTCACTTAGCAGTCTCATTGAAATCAATGAACTTGTCTGTGAGTAAAATGAAAAGGATTTGGCCTCCATAATTGTTAACCCTTTAAGTAGTAGGAGAGTGGTTTCATTGCACATAGCCCATCATTCACAAATATCTTTTTACTCGAAAACAGAAGATGGTTGTTGACGTACAGGAAGTGCAGCATGGCATTTTGGAACTGAATTCCTAAAGGGAGAAAGAGATGCTTACATATGACAATTTCATCCAATACTCTCCGAGGCCAAAATAATTGTTTCTTCAGTTCCTAAATACCATCCTATGGGTACCTTAGAAACACTAAAGAAGTGGAATATGTTTACAGTTAGAATTGGATATGTGTATGTGTGTCTCTATTGGACCGGATGGATAAGAAACTTCATCTAATACTATTAAAATTTCACAAAAAAAATATTGGAGCAGATGTTTTTTTCAAAGAGCTTCCTTAAATACTTCCATATGGAACACACGGTCATGACTTTGGGAAAAGAGAAATTTCGCTCTGATGCATGAGAATCTTTTGGTGACTTTGAATGGACAAGAACAGCATTTTCATATTTGAAAAAAAGTAATCTTACTCTGTTACACAATTCCATGTTTGTTCTGTGATTGTGGATTTGTGGATTTGAATTATTATTCATTTGAATTAAACAGGATAAAGCATAACTGTATGCTAACTAAATTAATCAAAACTATATGGCACTGCTACTACAACCAAATGTTGTTGGAATACAGTATTCTAATAACATGTGCACTGAAAAATAGAATTTGGAATTTTTAAATTGTATATCCAGGATTCAGACATGAACTGTAAGTTAGAAATGAAAAACAGAACAAAGTGCCATGGAGTTTAATCCCAAGCAACAAAGTGAAATACTTCATCTTTAATACTGTGTCATTCTCATGCAGATGCTCAATATGTAGCTGCAACAAAGCTATCAAAGAGCAGAGCATGAGTCCTGAAAATGCTTGTCTCTATAGCATCTGCACTTAGAGACAATTTTATAGTGTACCCCTTTTGCAAATGAGATAAAAATTTGTCTGCCTTATAAACATGGCTGAGAGCACGCCTTCTCCTAGGCACCAGGGCCTCGAGGTGTCAACGATAATCTGAGGAAACTGCATGTGAAGCCTCTATGAATTGGTTAAGGTGAGTGAACTTCTGCCCTTTTGGTTATATTAAATCATTTCAGTTCCTTGTATTGCTCCCTTCCTTCCCAAACAGAAGGATGTAGACGTTTTGTGCTGAGAGCAGTCTTTTGGTTTCACATTCTCAGGGGACATATCCCTTTGGCTAAGGGAACAGTATTAGGTTTTATGCTTAATTTCTCCACTGAATGCAGGAATTAGGAAAAAAAGTTCTTGGAAGGTAATTTAATTTGAGCAAAGACTTCACTCTACTCACTGGGAAAACCTCAGACTTCAATAGGCACAGCATTAGCCTAGCCTTTGGTAAAATGTGAATAAAAGCTGCATAACTAGAGCTGTAACGAAGTCTTCAAAAGGAGATACGTAATGGTACGCCCAGGAAAAGGTTACTTGGGGTGATGTCATGCCTATACCTTGTAAGGAAGGTGTTAAGGTACCTCTTTGTTCCTGTGAAGGAAAGTCTCATTGGTTTCATCCAGTTTTCCCACGATCCACTGTTTTCCACACATACATCCTGTTCTTAAAGGCAGATCCTGAGTCCTTATTCAATTTTTACTTCTCAGTCCACTGGTTATTTGCAAGAGTAATACTGAGTAAGAGAGATGCTCTGTGCATCTTCTCCACACTCAGACACCATTAGCCCTTGGTGCCTCCTGGCCTGAATTCTTCTTCCAGGTTTTACCCCTGCTGTGCCAGCTCCTAGTTCCTTGCATTGGTGAAGACCTTCTCAGACGAGAAGATAACCCAGAGGTACGTTCCTACACAGATGGGAAGAGCAGGAACAGGAGAAGACAAACTGACTGGCCTTCAAGCCTTCTACCTGGAATGACAGGAGTCTCCCTGGCATAAGGAGGAGGATGGGGCGGTGGTCTGCTCCTTGATGTACACATGGAGATCAGGAGAGCAATGTGGCATGCAAGGTAGCCCTTGGAGCTGGCCCACAGCGCTTACAGGAGCTAAAGTATTTTGTGAATTTGGGTCTTGAAAGCCATGTCACAGCATTTAATGGGAGAATTGAAGGGTTTCATGGCAGAAGATAGGGTTCTCTTTCTAAGTTCTGAAGGAGAAGATGTTTTGAGATTTTTTTTGTGAATACCACTGCCCCAAAAGGAAAGTATGCACATGCTATATACTATATTTTTAGGGTTTGGGACTTTTTTTGCCTTCTTTTTGTCAAAGTAGAAAATGCTTAGAAAAGAACAAAACTGATCAATTTGATGATAACATGGCACATTTCTGATGTATGTTGATATTTATTACTAGCAATATTTGACTTTCATTTTGGGTTCTGAAAGCATTTAAACCTCAGTATTGAAAAACCCTCACCACAATCTTCTAAAGCAAGTTTATCTCTGTTTTACAGGTAAGGAAACCAAGGCACAAAGAAATTAAATGATTTGCCACAAATAGTACAGTGAGTCAGTAGCAAATTCAGGAAGATGAAATTCTGCAGTTATGGGTTAACTCTCTTTTCCTGCTAAGAAAATTTGTCTTATCCCTGATGTCCTGTTTCATGCCACCTGTATTAAAGATGATGAAAACTGGCCAATTTGCAGTACTAAAACCGTTGCAGAGCCAATGATATTTTCCATATAAGCACAAAAGTGCTACTTAAAGGGTTAAACATACTGCTGTGCTGGTAAACATTCTTTTACTTATTGCTGGTTAGACCCATATTTAAATACTGACTGGGACAGAAGAGACTGAGCTGGCCCTGGACTCCCTTGTCTTGGTGTTGGGCATGGATATTGTACAACACGATATGCCCACAGTGGCCTCAGGCAGCTCATCTTCCTCTGCCCATTCATTGAGATCCGGGTTATAGCACTGAATGCACTTCTTATATTTTTTCTCTATTTCATTCCAGCCACCTACTAAGTAAATTTTCCCATTAAGGGTGGATGCACCAGCCGTACTAACTCCAGTTTGAAGTGGCGCCACGTAATCCCATTGCCCCGTGTAAGGACTGTAACACTCTACGGGGAGAACATCCACCCTTTCGGCTCGCCCCCCCAGCTGAGACCCACCCATGACATAGACCCTCTCCAGAAGGGACACTGCACAGTGCCACCCCCTTGGGGTGCTGAGGCTGGACTTATCCTGCCAGCTATCTTTGCTGGGGTCATACATGCACACTGAGCGAGAGTAAGCGTTATTAATGTAACCTCCTGTGACCAGGATCCGACCATCCACCAACGCACTGGCATGGCAGCACCTGGGCACCTCCAAGGGTGCCTTCATCTGCCACTGATTAGTTGCAGGCACATAGCATTCAACCGAGGAGAGGCACCCCTCGGAGTTGCGACCACCCACCGCAAAAAGCAGGCCATTGAACACATTCAGGCTAAAGTGGGTGCGCCGCTGATTCATGTTTGCCAGGTGAATCCAGGTGTTGAAACGAGGATCGTATCTGAAAGCATTAAAAAAAAGAGGGTAACTGTCTCACATACTGCCCTGCTAAATTCTACTGTCCCTGTCCTGCTACTGCTGCAGGTGCAAAGTTGCTAAAATTTTATTTATTTAGCTCTTTAGAAGTCAGTGGAATGGAACTGGTATTCCTGGTTAGATTTTCAAATAAACTTAGTTTTCGATTCGAGAAAGAACTGTTTGTATCATTCAAACCTGCTATTATTTCAGTGAAGTAAATCTGACTTCTGTAATTTGATTTTGTACAATAACCTCATTAGAACATCGGGAAGAGATACTTTCAACACATAATAGAAATTCTAGAAGGTTTTTTTTGCAATTTACACCTACAGCAAAGATGTCAAAATTTCCTCAAAGAGTTTTAAAAAATGTTAGGTGGTGATTTATACTTGCATCTTTTTAGTACTTTTTAAATAGTAAGTATTCTTTCCCTGCCACTCATGAAGTAAGATTTATGTAGAAAGAACATCTTTGCTTTCGTAACACCATTCTTATCTGAAATAACATTCTCTGTGCTTGACATTTAAATGAGCAATTTTGAAGCAGGAAATAGCAAATTATGACTCCTGAAGGAGTTGAGCAAGGCACATGAGTAGGCCCACACATTTCTCCTGTTGCATGCTGAGTGGGCCAGAGAATCACAGGAGAAAAAGAATATGGGAAGTAAATACTAATTGTTAGCTGTCATTTAGCATTGTCATCTGCAGCTCTGAAAGCAAGTCCATAGATATACTGATGTGACTTGACATGCTCGAGGTTAATGGCAGGACAAGAAGCAGAACTCATTCAGCCACGGATCATGAGGATTCCCCCACCTCTTCGCCACAACCAGCTCCTTGCAAGAACATAAGGCATAGCTTAAAGGCAGGTCAGGAGAGCAACACCATAATCTCCTTTATGTAATACATTTTTCTGTCAAAGTACATTACACAATAAAATCATCTAGAGAAGGTTCCACATTCATTAACTTTGTATGTTGGTTGATGTCCTCAGGAGAGGTTATCCGAATGTCCCTTCTGGGAGCAGAAAAGGAAGCATTGGTAGGACTGTGGCTGTGTACTGCTATTGCATGTGCATAGTCTGTTAGTAGATAAAAAGCTGAGTTGTCTCACCTCCAACCTTTGCTTCAAGCTATTGTGTGCTGCCAGCTTTTAAGCTGAACTATTCAGAAACTAGTACCACCCATCTGACTATTGCAGGTTAGCCTCCGCATTCTTCTGACCTTGCTATCAGCAGTGCATTCCTTGGATGACTATAGATAGGAACTGCAATATTTCAGAAGCGAGGTATTATTTGGAATACACTGTAGAAGATAAATATAGACTTCAAGAGCCAGTGACATTGTTTCTAAGCTCTTGATAAATATAAAAGCTAAAGGGTATGAAATGCAGTATAAAAGTTGTTGAAAATATAGTGGATGGTGCATAGCAAGTCAAGATTATAATACCTAACAGGTGTTTTTCAGAACTTTCTGTAAGGCATCAGAGGCTCTTCAAATCTAAAAAGTCTCACTTTGTCTGATTTGGTGCATTTTATTGGTACCTTAGAACATCCAAAAACTTCCTATTTATGTTCCTATTTCTGTCCTCCACTCAAAGTAAGTTTTCTTGGGTTTCCTCACTTCTCATTGTGCATGTGTAACTGTGGTGAAGTTTTGGCATAACTTCAGTTGCATGTTTCCGTTCATTCAAACTTTAATATAGAATAGCATCCATACCTCCCCCACCTTGTCCCCTTTCTGTTTATCTGAGTCGTTCATGCTGCATGTCACAAACCAGCTTCGTCTATCTACCTGCATTGTGTGGAACAGACCTCTCCATCCCTTTTAAATAAATGACAAGTTACCTGCAGAAATTGCTGACTGCATGCTTGGCTTGGTTCCTGGCATCATTCTGGTCTTCCCCACCAGCGACATAGAGAAATCCATCCATCACCGTGACGCACTGGTTAAAACTTTTAGCAGGCATTTCACTCAGCTTCTTCCATCCATTTTCAGGATCTCTATATAAGATGTCTCTGCTAAGAGACTTTTCTGTTAGAGCAGGGCGTCCCCCAACAGTGACTAAGACTCTGAAACCTCCACGGATCCTTGTTCTTCTGGACTGAAGTGTGTTCTGGTGATAGGGAAGCAAATGATAGTTCATGGCATCCACCAGGAGCTTATGGCAGTCTGCATCTTGCATCATTCTTGGTACAGTTTGAACATAATTGACAAGGTCTTGGGCTGAGATGGTACCAAAACGGATGTTACCTAAGAGATTGGCTGCAAATTTTACTCTTTTTTGGTCAAATTCCAGCCATTTTATTGCAATCTGGAATGCAAGAATTTCAGAAGGCAACTGCAAGTCGTCATCTGCAAGAAGTTCGTTAATTTGATCAAAAGTAAGTTTCAAAAACTGATCCGTTTCTGAAAATTCAATGAAGTTGTCTCTAATAAATTTGTGTGCTGCTTCCTTGGTTTTTTTTAGTCCGTATGTTTCTGCAATATTGGCAACATACATACAGTTCTCAACACTGATTTCTTGTATTAGAAAATCACAGCACATCTTTACAAGGGTGTGAATCTGTAGATAAATTGCTGTGGAAATAATACTACCTATTGTATAAAGTGAGAGAGTAAGTTTTCCAGTGTAAGCATAGGTGATAACAGTAGCTAGACCCAATGGGGATATGTCGTTGAGGTCTACTCTCTGAGTGGATGGATCTTTCTGTAAGATGCTGTGAAAGTAGTCACTGCACGAAGCCATCACCACCTTATGAACACTGAAGGATTTAGTTTTGGTACTGATAGTCAAGTCACAAAGAAAATTTTCTTGTCTCATTCTGCTTAGACCTTCCAAGAGATTTGGGCTATATGATGGGTCAGAAACTTCAGACGAGATGCAGCTGAAACCATTTCCTCCATCTAAGAGTCCGTTCAAGCCATTTAGTTTACTGAGGGGGCCGTCTTCCACAATGATCGTCATTTCATTGATATCTGCTTTGTTCTTTTTCACATTCTTCTTCTTAGGGGCCATGACTGCAATGAAATATTACAGCCAAGAGTTTGCTAAAAATAAAATTAAAACATTTAGAGCTACACTGCAGTTGTGAAATTTAATAGCTATGTGATTATGCAACAAACCTAATCTTTCTCTCTCTATATATATGCCACAAAACCAAAACAGAGGAAAATCAATCTTTCTAAGAACTATTATATTGTCCTAGATTGTAGTGTGGCTGCTGATTAATAACAATCAATACTCAAACTGTGAAAATTCTATCTAAATATAATTTTTTTTTTTTTAAGTAGCAAGGTCATAAATTCATATTCACCAATTATCACCACACTAAAAGAGTTAAATTGTCTAAATGAGTTTGCCAGAATATAAAATTTGGTAGATATGTATTTAAATCAGCCAGGTTCTAGACCTGAAGTCATTAGTCTGAAGCACAGGAAAGATACAGACCACCGGTTTTGTTCATCCTTACTCCAGGGCTAGTACAGACTTACAGGCAAGTTCAGAATTTGACAAGGAAATATTAAGAATGGGAGAAATTCTTAACAAAAAAAAGCAAGAAAATACATAAAGAGAAAGCGAATTTAGTATGATGTCATATTGATTTTAGAGTTAGGATCTGCTCCAAACTGCTTACATGTTTTTGTAACTTTTGATTTTCTAGATGATGATATCCTATTTCCCATGTCAGATTTGTAAATACTTTCTACTCATAGCACACTTTACTTGTTTTTCAACATCAGTAATTTGAAATGTATAATCCTACTTTTAGGATTTTGTGGAGATCTAGGGAGAAGAGAAGCTGTCTAACTTTTATTGGAAAAAAAAAAAGTCATGCAAACCCTAGGAGGATGTGTTATTTTAAACAAGTTTTTTATGTGTGAAGGTAAGAATTACTCCCATGCAGTTATGTTAGAACAGATATTTGAATTACTTGTATCAACTCTAGGGAAGTTCCAGCTCTTGCTGAAATGAAGTGCCACGTTTTTATCAAATGCAATATAAGATGGCCCCTTAATAGTTTTCAAAGGAGCTATTTCAAACAAATATATGTACATGCAAATGTTTCTTGAAGGAAAGCACTGATCTTCAATAACACAGTTAAAACAGAATTGCTGAGATCAGCATTCAAATAAATTCAAATATAGCATTTATCTCCAGTATATCCATTGATATTAAAACAATTTATCCACGCCAATTTTCTTTGCGATCCTTGCACTCATAAAAATCAGAACATGAAGAAATGTTACTTAATGATAAAACAAATAACTGGCTTATTTTAGAAAACTTAATAAAAAGACTTCAGTAATATTTCCATCTAGAATCTGAGCACACCAATTTTTCCTTAAGCGTGCAGCACGTTACAAAGCAGTAATTTAATTATAGAAAGGAATGGTTGCTGCCTGTGAGCACCAGGGATTTTTTGCTGCTGCTGCTGGGTGATGACCATGTGCAGAGCAGGCGAGGGAGAAGGCTGTGTGTGCCAAAAGTGTCAGTGTGAGCCCACACTGACGTAAGCTGCGATCCCTGAAATACTGGTGTGCCAGCACGGGGGTCAGCTGCTGCCTGGCTCCCCCCGCGCCGGCTGCATTCCAGAAGCTGCATCTGTTGAGTCCTATCAGAGTCACCTCCCAGAATAGCAACCCCCCAGCAGCTTGCCATTTTAAGACAGGTTCAGTCAAAGCTATAGCTGGTTGTTCAACACAACTTTTGTTGCAAAAAAACTATGATGTTGCAAGTGTCCTGTATATTTGTTGGCACAGAATAAAAGAAAAAAAAAAGAATAAAAGAAAAAAAAACCTTTTGGATGTCTCTATCTTATCTACATAGCTATAGATTTGCATATTAATAGCTACAACTTTATATCTGGTAAGGGCATATTCTTTTGGCAGTCACATTTGTGATTCTAAATATTTTTAGAGACCTGTAACAAAAATTTTAATACATGCAGCACTTGATGTTTATTGCTTCACTGTGTCATTGCAATGCTCATTTAAATACGTAACATTTTAAGCTCTCTGTTAAAAAATGTCCACTCTCCAAGGTTTTTTCCTGAAAAACACTTTTCCATAAGGAGAAATGTCACCAGCTAGTTTACTGTATAAGTACATACAACATGTAAAACCATTGAAACAGATCAAATGATCCTATAACAAATCCCAGTTACTGAACTTTGAAAACCCTGGGTAATTTGTTTTTCTATAGTCATTTGCTTTCACCTCATTTATTTTAGCTTAAGAGCAACTCATGCCAAAGGACACTAAGGGTCCCAAAACAATACATTTGATCAAACAACCAACTTCCTCCCTGTCCCCTTAAAATGTTATCTTGTAAAATTATCAAACAGAAGTTAAAAACCTCTTACCCTCCTCAGAAAAATGTCCCAGGGCTGTCCAAGAAGCTGTAAGTGAAAATGCCTCTTCCTTAGAAAATAAGAAAACAAAAAGAGAGGAAATGTGGCAAAAAAGAGTGAGAAAGATCTGAGGCCACTTGCTAAGTCCCAGCTTGTGGCTTCCAGCGTGACGCTTTGCTGTCACAGCAAGCAAAAGAGACCAGAGCCTGTGCTCCCGTGCTCTTTAAAATGACCCCTCCTCTCCATGCCCAGCTCCCTGCCTCTGCCCAGCCACAGCAGCTCAGCTTCCCTGGACTGCCCGGCCTCCTGAAACCTCCAAATGCACAGGTCCAGGGGAAGAAAGGGACGGGAAGGTGAAGATGGTAGATCCCCAGCAGGTAATAATTGTCCCAGGTAAATGTAGGGTGGACCACTGCATTTCCCACCTCACAGCTGGGTGCCTGGGTTAAAGCCAGCATGCTCTGGGAGGGGGACAGGTTTAGACTGGACATAATGAAGATATTTTTTATAATGCGAGTGGTGAGACACTAGAATAGGTTGCCCAGAGAACTTGTGGATGCCCCATCCCTGGAAGTGTTCAAGGTCAGAATGGATGGGGCTTCGAGAAACCTGGTCTAGTGGGAGGTGTCCCATGGCAGGGGGTTGGACTGCATAACCTTGGAAGGTCCCTGCCAACCAAACCATTCTGTGATTATATTATTCTATGATCTAAAATAACCAGCAGGAAATGCCAAGGAAAAGCTGGCACTTTAGTTCCACTTTTGTAGGATTTTGGTGCTAAACTCTGGGCAGAGGGAAGGAGACCGGATGATAGGGATTCACAGCTATGCCCTATTTCTTAAGAGTTAGGTCACCGCTTCTGTAAAGACTTGCCTCAGCTTTCAAGGATACTGGCTCACACTCCTGATGTATTTTCAGATACACATGAACTTTGATCTTCTGTCTCACAAGAAGGTATCCTAACTTGTGAGTTATACCATACACTGGAATAGTTTACCTCCACCTCTTGCCGGTCAACCTCAGGAATAATATAAAGCCAAACCACCACATCCCAGGAGAATTTAATCTCATGGGAGAGATAAAAGGGGTGTGAGTGACTGCGTGGGAAAGGAAGGATATTGGGCAAAGCAGAAGTCAGAGAAAGGGAAGATTTTTTTTGGCTGTACTTTCTGTGATGCTTCATTTGATAGATTTATTTGCCTCCAGGCTCTGATGGGCTATTACAACAACTGCTACAAAATAACACTTGCCATTTGGGACAAAAAGGCATTGCTGTGCTAGTGGAGTTACAAAAAGTTTTAAGATAAAAATGTGAAAGCAGAACAGGGAAATAGAGGAGATCAAATATGTGAAACCAGAGTGAAGAAGAGGGATGTAAAGCCAAGCCTTCCCAACAGCAACAAGGTAACCAGCTTTCCTTATGAAAAATAGGGCCACAGCTGTAAAAAATTAAGAACAAAGCCTTATTTTAAGACATATTTTAGGAACTTACTATACTTTACTTACTATACTATGCATTTTTTTCTCTCATGTAGATTCCTGCTGCCTCAAATATACAACTCAGTATAACATCAATTTAATATGCAGGATGACATCTATTATCATAACACATCTCAATATATTTTAATTTACTGGTTCAATCTAACTATAAAATCCTTCACATGGACAATTATCCTTAACTTTTGTTGAAGCTCTGCCTTAGCAGTATCAGCTGTAATGATTTTCACATGAAGAGTATATTCCTCGCTGTGCTTCGTAAGTTTTAAGAACTTGTAAAAATTAGGTTTTGTAGATAGAGAAGGCATATTTTGAAACCAAGACTCCAAACGTATATATTAGTGAACCTGACTTACTCAGTGTTCCCTTTTCTAACAGCTCATGCCCAGACTTTTATCAATTTTTGTAATTTCAAGATGCCTTTTTCAGAGAAAGAATATATTTTTTTCTTTTGTTATTTTCCCATTAGTTTATTGTTTCTGTTTTTTCTTTTTTTTTTTTTTCTTTTTATAGAGGGGACACTTCTTCTCCAGAATGCATTCACTATCACCATCTGTAAAAAATAAAAGTTACTAGTACATTTTAAAATAAATTTGAGTCTTACTCAGTCTCTACAAATGTGTTTACAACCTCCTTATATGATTCAATGTTGAAAAAACCACACAAATGAAAATGGGGAAAAACATGCACTGAAAATACAAAACTAATTTCAGATTTCCAGAAAATACTGAACACACTTTGAGCAGTGAAGTATTGATATAAGCATCTTATGGGGCATGCCTCAACATCTCAATGTACTAACACTGATGTAATCAAG
>JAVJGJ010000059.1:18908849-18952394 GCA_035590215.1 Microhierax caerulescens | reverse complement strand
AGCTGGCTGTCGCCGCGCTGAGGGGCTGCGGGCCGCGCTGTCCCGGCCCTGCTGCCCCCCCTCGGCGCTGGCTGCCGGCCCCGCCGAGCAGGGAGGGGGGCTGAGCAGAGCGCAGCCGGCGGGGTTGCCGAGGGGAGCCTGTGTGCGGTTCTGGCCCTGGGTCTGCGTTCTTCCCTCCCTTGCCATGACCAGGGGGGCTGGGTGGCAGTTGGGTCACAGGTGGTTATGGCCCGGGTAGGTAGGGAGGGGGGTTACAGCTTTGGGTGGGTGGCCGGGAGGCCCTGTGTGCAGCCGGGTGAGGAGAAGGGCAACCAAAGCTGGGTGTTGCGCCCTTGCCTCTAACAGGTAGTGCTGGCTGTGTGAGGTCTTGTCAGCCTGGCCAGAAGGTCAGAACACAGCAGCTGGGGTGCTAATTTCCGTGTTCATAAGAGCTTTTCTTGGTGAAATAAGTGTTTCTCCTCTGTTTCAACAGCATGCAGCAAGAGGAGTGGGAGCTGTGTTGCTAATCCTGGTGCAAAAAGAGCAAAGCTGCACTTACCTGTGAAAGAAATTAACCTCTGCAGGATATTGGGGCTGCTCAGTAGCTGCAAGGACTAGATAAGGAATACTTGAAGCAAGCAGATTATCAGTGGAGAGATGGATCATAGCAGCCTACAGAAGCTGCGCTTGACGTTCTCTAGGTACTGAGAGGCAGGTGGGGAGATAAGCACGGGCCCCAGCGCGGAGGGGGTAGGAAGAAGGCACGGCTCTGTTCTCTGAACAGCAGCCTGGACTCTGAAGGACACAGGAGCAAAGCAGTATGTGCCAAGTTGGCTTCAGTGTTCTATGAAGTAATAAATCACATTTGACTGAAGGAGTTATATTCAAAAGGATGGGGTTTTCTTTTGAGGGTGGCATTCAGCTTGAAAGTACAGAATGCATTTGCCATGATTTAAATCTTGATGCAAGTTTGTGGAAGTATGTGGGACAATAAAATTCAGTCTGCATTGTATTTGGTGGTTAACGAACGTGAAAAGCTTAGTTATTAGTCATATCTACTGTGTGTTTTCAAAGTGTGTCTGTATATATGCATATATAGGAAATACTGATTTTCTTAGCCAATAATGGCTTTATCTTCCTGAATGGCAGTGCGGTAAGCTGTATCTGTCCAAAATGCAAATATCTGTGCCAGTGCTCCAGATGTTTTAATCTGCAGTTCAGTGAACCTAGGGTTTCTTCTTGTGCTACAGAAGTCATCAGATAATATAATCTTCTAATATTTTAATACTTGTGGTTGGTGTTGATATGATATCCTGAACAAGAGATTGAAAGGGAAAAAAAACCCCACAATTCTAGAGGTAGTTAATTTTTAAGTGATTCCAAAATACATTCAACTCTAGCAAAAAAATGTAAATAGTCCTGGCAGATTTGATTTCATTAAGGGAGGAGATAGGCGGTTTTTATGTGGCATGACTACAAGCAGGTGCTGCACAAAATGGGACTAATGGTGGTGCTGCAGCACTTCTGCTGTCCCTGGTATAACTGTGTCTAGTGAAGTAGAAGTGTTTGTGGATAACGGGCTGCAGGAGTGGTAGGGGGAATGAGAAACTGATAGCTGTAAATTGGTAGTAGTGAAGTGCACTGCTAATAAAAGGTAAATCCATTAACAGAAAATATGTAATTATCATGTTTAAAGGCAAAGAGGGAAGTTTTAGGTATGTGTGGCAAGAATAATAAATCAATATCACAGGTGGGTATATAGGTAAGCATTGGTGTTGTCAAATATTTCTGTCCCATACTTGAGAACAATATTTGTCTTGGCACTTTTTAATAGTTGCTAAGTACTTTTTGATGTGATGGTAACCAGGGAAGATGCAGAACATTGATTGTTCTTGTCAAAAGCTTATTAATGTGCAAGGTTTGATAGCTCCCCCGTTGATTTTTCAGGGAATTGACCAAAGAATGGACAGAACTAATGATTTAGGTATTGAATGATGCTCAAGGTACCAGGGGAGTTCAGCAGGACAGGAAGAAAAGTACTGTCCTATTGTTCATACAGTTAAATGAAATAGTCTTCATTGACATTGATCATGAAGGAATGTGTTGAGCAGCTGCATGGTGTTGCATATAGTATGTAAGTGATGTAGAATTAAAGGAGGGTGCCATGATCCATGCCACTCAATGAGACTCTGTGTAGATATGTACTGCCAAATTTATCTCAAATTATACTCGGCTGACACTGTAAACATATGCAAGACTTAAGGCATTTGATTTGCCTCTGTATGGTGCTGATTACATTAGCTGTGTTATGGACCTGATGCAATACAATAAATGGATTTCCATTGCACTTGCCAAAAAGCTGGCATAAGTGCCAGACCTCAACAGAAAACAATGTTGACTTGTGGTTTTGGTTGTGGACTTGTAGTGGTTTTTTTTGAGGGTGAGGGGCAAGTATGCACCTGTCCTTGACATGATGGTACTGAAATCTTCCTTAATTTAGAAGATAGTAAGCGTTTTGGTGAAATGCTAAAAATACTAAAGTAATTTGTGTCAAATGAAGGGAGACTCTTCTAGAAACCACCTTTGATCATATGCTAGTCTACATTCATTTGAATAACATGCATTTTAATATGGCTTAGTGGAAAGTCACAGCTAGGAGCTATCAATATAGGTCACTCAGGATAGGAGACTATTTTGGAAAGCATAGACTCAGAAAATGATTTGGCGCTCTGCTGTATTACCAGTTGAGCATGAAATTGTAGTACAATGTAGTGGCTTATGGAATAAATGCTATCTTTGGGTAGCTTAGCAGGGTTATGTTATTGCTGCTATATAGTATTAGAGGGACAATTACAGCAGTATTATGTCCTGTTCTGGGGACTGTTTTTAAAAGCAATACTGCCAAGCTGGAGAGATAATAAGACAGCCAGAGAATGCCTATAGCTCTGGCTAGCATAACTTACTGAAAGTAAAGAACCAAGGTGAAGCGTGGAATTAGTGTTTACATTTCTGTGTTATAAAGGATGTTTGTAAGAAGGCTCATTTAGTTAGCAGAAAGAGATTGTTAGATTCAGTAGCTTAAAACAATACAATATTTTTTTTTAAATCAAACGTTTGTTTGCTTTTTTTTTTACTGAGGTCACAGGAATGACTTGCTTGGGAATGCATTGGGTTTTTCTAATGTGTTGTCTTCAAAGTCTGGGTGCTCTTTCAGATGAGGTGTCTAGCTCAGCTGGACGTTATGGACTATGAAATTGCATGGGCTGTGTCATAGAAGAGAATGAACTAAATATTACAGGGATCCCTTTGAGAGAGAGGCACAGCTGATGAGCAAGGAGGGAGGGAGACAAAGCAGGAAAGAGTTACAGTGGTGAACTGTTGAGTCAGTCCCTTGACCACAGATGGCCTGGGGACCTGTTAACAAGTCCTGTCCTTCCTGAAGGTCCGGGCTCAGCTAGGAAAAATGAGGAAACTGTACAACACCTGTGTAAGGCATGATGGAGCAACACTTATGCAGTGCGAAGAGACCAAACTCTGTGTACCTGACACCTGTTGTGATCATCAGTTTATGGTCAGTTTTGACTCTGGAAGATCTGTTTGCTTACATGCTTCTTACCCATTGCTCATTACTACCATTGCCCGCTGTTTTCCAAATGCCTGCCTACTTTCCATCCTCCCCTTCATTTTAGCTTGCTCTTGCTCCTATTGTCATCTTTGCTTTTTTCTCACAGAGTTATGTGTATGCCAGCTCTCAGTCTGCCCATAAAGCTCTGCTTCTGTTGTCTGTTTATATTGCATGTAGGCCTTGCCTTGGGCTTGCTTGGAATGCCATTT
Source organism: Microhierax caerulescens (assembly GCA_035590215.1). NCBI lineage: Eukaryota > Metazoa > Chordata > Aves > Falconiformes > Falconidae > Microhierax > Microhierax caerulescens. The sequence continues at coordinate 18,948,581 of JAVJGJ010000059.1, read as the reverse complement.
ATTGAAAAACAACAGTCCTAAAGGCTTTGGATCATTCTTTAGTAATCAGCATTTAGGAATTATGTAGAATGGTTCAGGAATTGTGTATAGAGGTAATGTTTTTTTATGTTCTTCATAATTTTTCTGTAAAGTTTACCATCTCTTTTAAAGTCAATAGAGTTGTTCCATGAGGGTATATCTGATAGTGGTATGCAAGGTAAAACAGTTTGAAAACCAGTGGAGGGTTACATATGTATTGTGTGTATATGGAAGAACTTGAGGAAAAAAAATTACTGGGTACAGTCTAGTGAGATAAGAGCCCAGATGAACTACAGATGCTATGGTGAAAGATATGCATAGAGCAAGGCACCTCCGTAGTCAACCTTCATTCTGTTTTTGAAGGCCTGCTTAGAACAGGCTTCAGACAAATGACTTTTTTTGCCTTCTTTTATGCAATAATCGTGGTGGTGCAGCATATAAATATCACGACATCGATATTTGTGTTTCTAGCAAGCTTTTGTTTTAGTGACAGGCTTTCCAGTGACTTGTGCTTCATAGTACACCTTTCTGTGGCCTTTGACAAAGTCTGATAGATACTGGAGCTTGGCATTTGTGATTTAAAAAGCAAATAGCCCTTCCTCGTCTTTGAACAGAGAAATCAGAACTCTTTAGCAAAATGCAGAGTTTCTCTGCTGTTACTGATGTTTGCCACAGCTTAAATTTACTTGTTTCTTGATTGTGTCTGTAAGTTTGGTTCTAAATGCCAATGGGTGATTCCTACCAGCAGGCTGGATGCTGCCATTTACATTGCCCAAGCAAATGGAGCTCTCTCTCCTTTCCTAGTTCTGTACATACATAGCTGCTGGTCTTACTACAGCCTGAGCTGTTCCTTGGTATCAAGAGATTAGGATCGCTTCTCCTAAAAGGCTTGCCAGAGTGGTTGATCAATGATTTCTATTTTCTTTTTAATGCAACCTTATTCTTTGTCTTAATTTGCCAGATGTGATACATATTTGAAGAAAGCAAAATGGACAGTGTGGTCTTTGATTTAGAAAACTTTGAAAGCTGTGCTTTTCATTGAAATGTGTTGACTGCTTTCGGACATGCTTGCCATCTGGGTACTTTTGTAATTTAGCCTGTTGGTTTGAAGTTGTCTGAACAGTAATTGCTTGCTTCCTGAATCTGTTCTTCTGAAATGAACTTGGCTTTATGAATTAACTTAGCCCCCCCCATTCTCTTTGTGGCTTGGTGAAAACATCTTATAGTATTTTCCAACATATAGGTTTGTCTTTGGCCTATGGGATTTATTCCCAGTGGTTTGCACAGTTTGAGTATCTAGTCATCCTATATAGTTTACTGTAATCTGTCAGCAGTAAGTTACTTTTTCATTGCAAAATAAATTAAGTGAATAGGGATATATAATTTTTTAAAATAATAATAAAAAAAACCCTAACCTGATAATGATAACATAGTTTATAATGCTTGTGATTAACATTGTGAGCATTTTTTTTTTCCCTCTAGTTAAGCATCTTTGCAATGTATTTTTTCCTTGATGGGGTTATTTAGAAAGCCTTCAGTTCACGAAATATATAGCCTACACCTGTGAAGCATCTGGAAAAAGTTAAATGTTAAGCTTGTATTGTTCTCAGAAGGAAGAGTAGTTCTTTTGAGATACAAAATTGTTTTTCATTTCACTGCATATATTCTTAACGCAACTTGTTGGCTTAGGGAGTATCTTGCTCTTAAATAGGGAGTAAGCAGAACTTCACATGGTTTTCATACTGGTTCCAAAATTTTGGTTTGGAATTTTTTGTAGGTATCCTGCCATCTTGTAGTTAGCTAAACTTTTGGGGAGTGAGTTGATTTGTTACCTCTGGTCTTAGGTGTATGTCTTACTGTTACAGATTTTTTCACATTTTCCCAGGCTCTGAAACATTTCTCCTGTACTTGTCAAGGTCTCAGAAACACTGTTGTAAGGTGGATGATTTACAGGAAGAACTGCATGCCAGGCATGTAGGTAGAGCCCACTGTGCACAATGAAATCCAGCGTCGTGTGAGATTCCACTAGTAATGCATTATAAGAACAATGAAACTTGAACAACAGTAGAGAAAAATATCCCCCCAGTGCAATTTGTAAATTGTTTCTTCAAGTTTGCTGCTCACTTATTTTAGTATCTCTTTCACTTCTTGCAACACCATTTCAGTAGCATTATCTAATATCATAAGTGACAGTCCATCAGTTATCTGAATTAGCGTGTCTGGGTAGTCTGTTTTGCATTCCTGCAGGTTCCTGCCATTGCATTTAGAAGTGCCAATGATCTGAAAAGCTTGACTTGCATTCCAGGCTTTTTGAAAGCCCTATGAAGTGTTCTTACTTGAGTTGCACATTAATTCTTCATTTACATAAAATAGCTTTGTGGAATTTTGTGAAAGATACGACACACTGCTTGCGTGTGGTCACCTGTGAGGCTCTGGGGTGCTGTATAGCCATTGCCAAAGAAGTTTATACTCATTACAAATGAGAGTGGTGTTACCAAAACACTTCTCATAGGAAGATGAGCATTTTGTATTTGAAAAATTCCTTCTGGCTTTGATGGAAATGTTGAGTTTTGTAACAGGTGTATGCTTTGTCAGTGTGAAACAAAACAGCTGTTCTAGCCCGAGCTCGTTTTGTTAATGTACAAATTGCAGTTAAGTTTTAAAAACTTTATTTATTTATTTTTTTCTGAACTGGGCTCCTACCAGCTTTATTGATGTTTCTTGGCCTGGGCTGATGGAGTGGTGCTGCTGTCTGGGAGGCCTGCTGGAGGACTTGCTGATTTTTGTGTGGTGGTTTTACATGATGTGGCTTTTTCATTGGTTCTGTGACAAATGAGGGTCATTGCTACACAAGGTGTGTGGGCATATATATATAGCCTGTGCTACTGTATTCTCAATCATTAATGTAATCTGTGTAGTGCTAAATCCATACCTACTGGATTTTCTGGTGTTACTGAAACTGGGAGGCTGGCAGAACTGTATTTGTTTGCAGCACAGACTTTAAGCACAGCCTGGATGTGCAGTAAAGGAGTGCTTATGTTTTCCTGGAGTTACTGGATATTCCTCTTAACACTGAGTATTTTTAGATTATGTGTGAATGAGGATGAGAAAAGCGGAATAGAATTTAGGAAGACTTGTTTTAAAAATATAATCTAATGTTTCCTTCCAGATTATAAAAACACTTAAGGTACTACAGGATTTGGATATGTCACTGGATATTCTAATGGTAAGTGACCAAAAATACTTTAAACTCTTCCATGGTAAATTACTGTGTAAATGTCGGGGGACTCCAATCATAGAAGCAGTGAACATGTTGTGTTTTGTTATTTTGACTCTTAATCAAGATTCATTTAGAGTTATGTACAAGGAACCATGGAGCCTTTTCCAAAAGCCAGCTGGAAGCTGGGTGTAGAATTTGACACAGTATTATGCCAACAATGATAGTACTGAGCAGGAATCTGAGCATATAGAGAATACTTTGCTACTCAGGGTTGGCTTGTTTTCACCGTAGAACTGTCTTCCAGTTAATGCTTAAGTCAAAGCAAATATGATGACCATTCTTTAGATCAGTTGTCTAAATCTAGCTTTTATTAGCAGCTCAAAATTAGTTTCTTTCATTTGAAGAGCAGTCATCCCAAATAAGGGTACTTGTGACTTGGACCCTTACCAAACCCGCATCCTATCAAATCTTACTTTAGAAATTCTTATGCTGGTCTCTGAAGCTTCTAGTTATTATGAGCAATGTATCTGTATTTTGGGAAGAAGAAAAATGTGGGTTTTGTGAGAGAGTTCTTTGAAGAAGAAGAGAAAAATATAGTAATTAAAATAATTGGCTGGCCTATTCAGGCAAAAGCATTTACCTGCCTAAACATGGGTAGACTTCTACTGGAATACAGTAATATTTATGTTTTCTTATTGGAAAACAAAATAATCTCATATTGCAGTTAGTTGTTTGAAATGGTAAAGCGCTTCTGCAGGAACAAAATTGTGTATCTTTGTGACAGACTTCAATGGAAAACTTCAAGTCAAATAGAGGAAAGAGATGTCTTACAACTGAGGACTCATACTTTTTCAATACATTTGAAGAACGTAAGAAGCTTATGGAAATAATCCCACCAAATTTCTTGCATCTGTTTGCAGCACACTAACCTACCAAACCATTACTGCTCAAATTATATAGAAGCTATATATCCTTAAAATGAATTTAAGGAAGCCCTTTCTAAGGTGTGAGCTGATTGTGTGGGAATACCATGTGTATAGCTCTTGCTCAGACTTCACTGAAATATCATTTCACTAGTTAGCAAGAACATTAAGAGGTTGCTGCTCACCTGGTGAATTCCAGGTTTTGTGTGCATCTTAAAACTGAGAGTTTGTGAATCAGATACTGATAAGACGGGATTAAAAAAGTCACCTGTGATTCTCTGTAAACTCAATGTCTGCAAGATAGGTGTGCTTAAGTAATGTAAAACTCACTAGAGCAAGACTTGAAGGCACAATGGTAATGTGAAAATAATTGTACTGGGGGAAAACAGAAAATGACAGGTTTTAAATGTCAAGAGGGTTTTTTTGCTTCCTGTGGCTGAAACTGAGTTTAGTCATATGAACTCTGCTCCTCTGATGACTCTACCCTATACTGCTCCTGGTTGAGATGTATTTTCGATTAAAATGTCTATTGTATGTGGTCCCTAACATGCTAAAATGTACCTGCATAAGCCTAAAAGGAATTTGAATTGATTACTTTAATTCACTGGAGCAATATGCATTTTGTGGGCATAAGCATCTGAGCCAAGTGAAATTCCTGAAACACATACATTTAGTGGAGGAAAATGACTCCTCTTAGTTTTGTGATTTAAGACTTCATTTTGTTCCCCATATTTGGTTATAAATACCTACTTTTCCTTCAGTTCTGTTCGCAGTATGAAGAGTGCATTTATTTCTTCAGCTGCTGTAGGACTGCTCTGACTACTACACTAGTACTGTTTTTAGCAGTTTTAGAGAATGTTTTATTTGGGATGTTAGTCATGATTTATTCTGTACATTTTTCTTGTGCTGTCCTCAACAGGAAACTGGCATAGGCAAAACAGTTAATGGTTTTAGGAAACATGCCGCTGCTGGGAATGCAGCTAAAACCCTGGTAAAACAATGGAAAAAACTTATTCATCCAGAAAGTAAAAGGTAGGTGTGAACTAACCTAGAAAAAAGTTAATTATACTGCAGTGTAACTTACAAATTGGAAAGCTTAGGAAAGTGTTTAGAATGACAAATGTGCATTAGAACAAATGCATAAATTGAGTGGAAGAAATTAGTCTGTCTTTTATAAACTATCAAAACAAACCAGAGCAATCATTATTGGTTGGTTAGCCAGCCAGCACTCAGACTTTAGCTACATTTTTTCTGACTGGCACAGTTCATGGCTCCCAGCTGGTGCAAGGAGGACCAAGACAATGACCGGGCACTACTCTGCACTTCAGGGAAGTGGGAAGCTTGCTCTCTCTTCCCAGGGGTTGTAGTGAAATGAGGCAGCTCTCCAGTGATTTGGTTGTATAGAGGGCTTGCCTGTAATGTTCCTGTGGACTAAGAGGGGCTTCCCATGTTGGGGAAGTCATGACACTGAAGAGATGCAAAGCAGCCACCACTGCTGTGGCTGGGCTCACTGTGCTTTAGGTGTTTTGCAGACCTCTGGCAATTTGAGGCAGTTAAGATGAGGAAGCCAAAGGTTTAGATTAAATTGTATGGTTTTAAATCTGAAGTTGTTCAAACAATATGAAAGTGCAATACCAGAACCCATGGTAAACAAAGCATAAAGGCTGACCTGTTGTAATCTGTATCACTTACAGAGCACGTCAAAATTCTGTCTCCTAGTTATTGCAAGTACCATGTCTGTGTTATAAAGCACGCAGGGAAACTTGGGTAAAAAGTACTGTCCAACATGTTACAAGCAAATAGTACTGTCAGGAATGTTTTCCTACTGATGGTTATGTCCCTACTCCCTGCTTGTCTTGCTGTCAATTCTTGTAGCAGGATTTAGTGGTGCTGGACCCAATAGCTGCTTGTCTGGGGTTCTCTAGTGATAATGGAAGAATAAGAGCAGAGCAGAGCTTTGGGTCATGTGAAATTATGACACGTGGTGTGATTTTATTGCTTTTAGTTTTACTAATACGGGTAAAAGAATTCATTGTTCAAGAATCTAGCATTAGATGTAGTATGGATGTGATTTATTTTTATGTTGCAGTTGTCACAGAGGAAGAAAGCAAAATTTTGAAAAAGAAAAAGATGAGACAAAATCTTCCATTTCCAAGATGAAGCCTTCAGAGAAGTCTAAAGCATCTGTACTGGCCTCCAGAAGTTCTGGTAGCACTTCTGCTTCTAAAAAGTTGAATAAGTGGCATACTTGTGAAAAGGCCCACCAAAATAGAGATTCTGAGTCTCAAAAAGAATGTGACAATAAAGAATGCAGCAGCAGTGGTTCTCAGCATGCTTCCCAGGGTACCAATCCTCAAACTAAAGAAAGTGACTTCAAAGAGAGAACCTCCACGGACAGCAAGAAAGTTTCAGAAAAGCAGTGTTCCTCTGTAGCTAATGAAGACTTGCCATCCCTGAAGGAAAAGTCTAGTAAGGATACTTCCAAGCAGAGAAGTCCTAAGCACATGAAGAAACCAAAACAAAAACTTGTCACAAAAAGCAAAGCCAAAATATCTAGTGATGAGGAATTTGAGCCCCCGGCTATGTCTTTTGAATCTTATCTTAACTATGATCAGGTTATCAAAAAAAGAAAGAGGAAGGCCAGTTCTACAGGTGAACAGCCAAAGAAGTGCAGTGAACAGAAGAACAGCTTATTACCACAAAAGACTTCAAAATTTTCTCATGCAAAAGGAGAACAGGAAGATGTAAAAAAACATGAGGGTGATCAGTCAGAAACTCCCAATAAAAAGGTAAACCATGGCATGGTTGGTTGAGATAATAGAAAATAAACTGCAGATAAGTAAGTGCTTTGGACTATTTTCCAGTGAAATTAATCTCTGGTTATTTTAAGCAACAGACTGCACGGCTCTGACATACCAGCTGCATTACAGTTGCTAATAATTGCAATAACTGGGACAAAAAAATGATTGTTTATTGCATACTGGCAGTTTACAATTGACTTGTCTTGTTTTTGTAGGATAATTTCCAATATGGAAATAGTCTTTGATCCATAATCATCTAATCTGCTTTTTACCTCTGAAGTAAAGGTACCTTTGGAAGGATGTCCCCTTCTGTTCTTGAGCAGCCTGGTTTGTGACTGTAGCAGCTGTTTGTGTATAATAGCATAGTCACTTTGTCAGATGCTGTGATTCTTTAATAGTGAATGTTAAGGTCTGAAGTGGAACTAAACTTTCGTCTTTTAATGCACTGAAGTAAACCACAGCATTGCATATAAAACCAGCTTATACATGTTTGTATGTGGACCACCCAAGTTCCTTGAAGTGGAACAAACTTAAGGAGCTCCTCTGAGCCAAGGTAGATCTAAACGTGTTAATTAGACCTTTTACACGAAAGCTTTTGTGCACTGGGAATTACAGATCTCTCCAGTCTTTTATCTTTACTGGGATATGAAAGCTCTGGGCTTTACTTATTGTGGAAGATCTGCAATCTGAATGTGGCATCTTCTGCCCCAAATGGAGTAACATTAATGTAGAGGCTTGTGTATAATACTCTAGCATAAACTGAGGAAAAATCTTAGATGTTCGAGCAGTCATGAAAAGTTAGTAAAGATACTGAAATGAAGTTCAGGGAGATGCAAGTTTTGGGCTCTTAAGTGCCTGGCTTATAATTGGAGAACACCTAAGACCCAATTTAGATGTTGGACATAATGCTGAGCATTTGCAGGGACCTGTATTTACCAGACTGCTGGATCTTTAAATCTCTTTTTAAGGGGTTACCTGTGAAAATTTTAGGCTACGTGTGTTACCTAGCACAATATAGGAGACTTGATAGGACCAGGTATAAAGCTGTTTCTTGGCTTTCAGGATGGCATTTAGTTTGCTTTTAAACATTTAATTGTGTTTTTTTCATCTTGCAGTTTTGTCTCATTCACTGCATACTTCTAACCTCAATAGTGATTGATCTGAAAGCCTGTTAGTTGAACACATCTACTCTATTCTTTCATCTCTTCTTGTGCATTGATTGCAGATATCCCAAGTTCCTTTTGTGATGTAGTCCTTGTAAGGCATGAAAGGGTATGCTGAAAAGTAATCCAGTGAATAAATTTTGGTGCAGAAAACCAATAATTCTAGTTATCCTAGCTTACTTTGGGTTTTGCTTAAGGGTGGTTATTTTTGTAGCTTATCTTAAGCCTCAGTAAGCCCAAATTTGTAATGTTGAAGCAATGTTTCCTTGACTATGCACAGGCCAAGGTGGCAACCCTCCAAGATCTCCTTAATACTCCATTGCCTAAATTTCTGACAGGCATCTCAGTCTCATCTGCCTCGTATGCTGCAGACTTTGAAGGTAAGTAGTATGCAAGGCTGATCTATGTGAAGTAATGCAGGTTTTCACGGTTCTACATAGAGATGTCTTTATCCACTTTGCTGATAAACTATATTAGCTCATCTGTCAAGGCAAAGAAATCCCTCACCTTCAGCTTCAACATGATTTCTACAGATAGAAAGTGGAGGGAGTTAGAAAGGCTTCCCTCTCACGCCTTGCAGAATAAAGAAATAGTTGGAAGGTTACCACAGATGTAGAGAAGGCATAGATCAGGTGGTAGTTCTACAGGCTCCATTTATCTTTACTTCTGTCTATACCCTGTAGCAGTTGAAACCTTAGTAAAAATTATCTTAGGTGATACAAATATAGGAGGCACTAGGCCTAGCTTTGGCATAGGAACTCACTAGCATCTATAGGTAGATGACAAAGTGCCAGTGATTCCCCTAGCAGCTTTTGTGAGGTTTCAGTGGCTTCGTATCCATCTGGTCTTGAAGCATCACTGCTGTTGAAGCTTCTGGCTTTTCTAGGATAACTCAGGAAGATGAATAATGTGCTGTAGACTGGTTAACAGAGTAAGCTAGATGTGAATACAGCTCATGTAGACCTGAGCTAAATAATGTAAGGCTGGTTTGTGTTGGTGCAGCTCACTTGCAATGTGCATCCTGTCTTAGATGAATGAACTTCTGTAACATGTAATAGGTGTAAGGGCCCCAAACTGTGATGCAGTAACTTTGTATTTCAAGAAAACTCAGTATATGGGTCCTACTAGCTGTGTTTCTCAAAGCTGTATGTTTAAAGTAGGGGTCCTCAAACTCTTTAACCAGGGGGCCAGTGAATGGATTAAGTGGCGGCCGCTTGGTTTCCCCCCCAACCCCTGGCAGAGGGGTGCGGGGGGTTCTGTAAATACCGGGGGGCCGGATTGAGGACCCTGGGGAGCCGTATCTGGTCCGCAGGATGTAGTTTGAGGACCCCTGGTTTAAAGCATTGGAAATTTTCAGAAGACAGAGTAAACCTTGTCTGATGTTTTGTTTGCAGCTTCCCTAGCACCTGTTGTAGAAGCACCCCAGCAAGTCAGTGAGACAGTTCAATTCACAGGACGGAGACTGAACTCTAAAATGCAAGTTTACTCTGGCTCTAAAACAGTCTATCTTTCCAAGATGCTTACACTGTATGAACAGTGCATCCGTGTGCTTCAAAATAATATTGATTGTGAGTACTTCAAGTGATTTCTAGTAGGCTGTGTCTGAAAGTATATCGGATTTCTTTTTTTTTTCTCTCCATGCCAACAACTAGCTTACTAAATTATATTGCCCCTCCCTACAAATGGTGACTCAGAACAGGTTGAAAGGCGCTTAAAAAAAAAGGATTTATGGCTGGCTAAAATGTAGTCTTGCTTTGAAAGCTTACCTTTTTTAAAGTTCCAATTTTAGTTAATATACCATGTCCTATAAATTATAAACTCAAAAGCCTGCTGGTTTTGGGTTTGTTTTTTTTTTTTTTTCTTCAGGATGTTTATTTGCATAAATTAGAATGAGTGATCAAGAAATTGTTTATTCCCTTGTGTGGGCAGGGAAGGGGAGTGATGCACATAAGTAAAGTTGAGGCAATAGCTATTCAAAGATGCTTTCTCCATCCTAAAATATAACTGCCAGTCAGTATGGAACTGCTGACTTGCAAATTTTCATAGCCTAACTTCAAAACATGTGTTCTGTTAGTGTTTACTAAAATTAACTTCCATTTTTATTTTTAAACTGTTTGAGTGGTGTTACCCACTGAGTAAAATAAATGAGATGCTGAAAGTACTGTCCTCTTTTGTAGCACTACATGAAGTAGGAGGTGTGCCCTTTGAAATTCTTGAGCCTGTGCTAACACGTTGCACACCAGAGCAGTTGTTACGAATAGAGGAATGTAATCCGGTAAATCCTGCGTTGTTAAATTGAGGGAACCACAGAGGACATGAGACCTCAGTTTCTGCCTTCCTTGCACCCTTTTTGATAAGGATTCTCCATGGGCTACACTGGTTTTCTGTCTTGCATACTTATTTCTTTGACTTCAGCTGTCATTGTCAAGCTTCCTTTTCTCAAGTGTAAGGATTTAAAGCATATGGGAGAATTATTACTAAGTGAAAGCCAGCATGGTTAGAAAAGTACTGTTTCTAAAAATAAGAATCTTAAAAAAAAAAAAAAAAACAAAAAACAAAAAACAAAAAAAAACCAACAAAAAAAAACCCAAAAAAACCCACAAACCAGCACAGTATTTACTACTGAAATAGCCTGGAAAGTCATAATAGAACCAACTGTTTCCAAGTGACAAACTGTTAAGGCAGCAAAGCATACCAGTTGGGAAGTATCTGGGTGAGATTTCATATGTATGGTAGATTTCCTTTCTACACTCTTAGGACTTCAGTTCCATGATGCATTTGGAAAAGAGGTTCTGAGTGTGCAGTACTTCATAGCTCAAGTTAGCTATTTCTCTGCATGCCTGAAGTTGAGAGCTCATGTGGCTTGAGCCTGTGCTGGAAATGCAAGCCTGGACTGTAAGCTCAACTATAGAGCTTACTCAACTATAGAGTTCTGCTATTTGAAGCTGTATAATTTCTAGACTGAAGTCGGTATCTCTGCATGGTACTGCCATGCTCCACGTTGGGAGTACCTCTGACACCATGTCTGGTGGGATTTGTTCTGTACCTTTCTCTGTTGGGGGATTGGGCTCTGTCTACAGACTCAGCTAACAGGTACTCTTGAAAAAGTTACTTCTAAATCTTTGGTTTAAGGTATCTTATGTTCAAATTAGACATTTACAGAAGTGTCTGACCACTTGTGGAAGAAACACTGCCAGAGAGATTTTAAAAATGAGAGCCTCCTGGAATATGAGTCTTGGCGTGAAATGTACTTGAGACTATTTAATCAGAGAGAGGAAAAACTGAAGATGCTTACAAAAAATATTCTTTCAGCTCAGTCAGAGAAACCAAAAGGTAAAATCTGTGGTTTAGCTTTTCCACTTACAAAAACCCAGTCTCTTCTGCTATTCTTGACAGTTCATATGTAGAGTTTAGCGATTTGTTTGTGCTAAGCACTAGTGCTGTACCTCTAGGAAAAGTCATCAAGAAAGAACACTGTTCCTTTTTAATTTAAAAGTTGCTTAAAAAGTACAATACATCAATGCATCATACTTGCAGTATATAGTAGACAAATCTAAGCAACAATTCAGACTACAAATGTAATTACAAATACCAAAGTTAATATGAAGAAATACTGTATGTAGCCTGCATATGATTTGCCATGGTTCAGATACTACTTTGGTACCAGATTCTGCTTTTCTGAATTTTTTTTCCCACAATTTAAACCTAGAAATTGCCACACAACAGTATTATCAACGAAGCTTTGAATATAAAGGGCAAAAAAAGTCACATATCCTCTTCTCCTTCCTTCTGTATTAGGCAGGCAAGTAAAAATGGCTTACGTGACCAGTGCAGCAAAACCACCCAGGAACATTCGCCGACAGCAAGCAATCCATGGGACAGCAGGACCTGTCACTCAGCTTCATCCTCTAGAGAAGTACAAGTAAGTGTTCTATACTATGCTTTTAATTTGAGTTTAGATGTCTTTGTCAGTACAAAAGCTTGCTTGGCATAATATTTTTTAAGTTCTAAATATTGCTTTTTTTGTTAAGCAACTAGTGGCTAGAAATGACATATTTTTTTAAGTCTTATGTGCTCCTCTGCTGCGTATGCATTGTCATTGTACATTTCTCCAAAATGCTAGTGATGAATTCACCCTCCCAGCTGGAGAGTGAGTGGATGCTGTTTTTCTCCAGATTATAGTAATGTTGCTTGACATCTTGGGGAGATTCCAGTGTTGATGTTTCATGTTTATAAACCTGCCTAGTAGCCTCACGTGTTCTTTCATGAAATCCTAGTCAGCTTCCTGGAGTGATACAGCTGACCAGAGTGAATCTCAGCAACTTTTAATATTCTTGAAGTTTGGTTTCTGCTTTGGAAATGGACTAGATGACCACCTTAGATTGCTTCCAACTTGAATTGTCCTATGATTTGTAAATGTGTTAAGTCTTAAATGTTTGTAATGAGTTTTTATTTTTCAGAATGAGCCAGAGTGAATAGTAGTTTGATATCAAATGCCAGCCTTTTTTTATTTCCTTGTTTTAAAAGAAGAAAGATTCCAGAAAGCAGAGACAGAAATAACACATTGAATCCGATCCCTACTAGCAACAGTGGAAGCTCTAGCTCAAGCGTAATGACTCAAGATGGAAAGAAGCCTATCAAAAGTAAATGGAATTGCCTGAGATTATCAAGATAATTGTTTTAACTTGCTGTATAATCATATATGCTTAATTTTATGCTTATACCATTTTAAGTTGCTCACAGCCGTAATCCTAACTGGTCTTTTTGTTTTGTTATTGAAGAAATTGCACCAATCATGAGGAAAACTTTGAAAGCACTGAAGAACAGAACTGGACGACGATAAAATGAGGCTGCATAGTTGAAGCTTACATGACTATTTGTGCATCATGCTACAGCCAATGAAAGTAATGCTAATGTAAACATTCTTCAATTTGCCTTAGTTAAAATGGTTATGAAACACTGCATGGATGAATTATTTGCAATAAAATTTGAAACATCTGAGTCCTTTCATGCTGCTGTTCTTATTCATGAATAAGGAAAAAGTTGATACAAGGTCAGTACACACTAATGACACATCAGTTTATATAGACTCTTATAGATGCTGGTTTTATCAGTTTATGTACGCATCTGCATAAGCTTTCCATGGAAGTACTTAAGCTGTGGGTGTATTTCCCCCAGGTTAAAGTTACCTTGTAGAAGTGGCCACAAGGTGTACTTGGATACAATTGCAAAGAGGTCTTGTCCTCTCTTGCATGAAAGTATTTTAGAAGCTTACTGTATTTGTTTCACCGAAGGTTTTCCTAGGGAGACTTTTATATTTTTATTATAAAAACATGATTTGGTTGTATTTTAGTTTTTCCTTGTTTGGAAACAGAAGACACTGTATGAGACAGTCCTGGAGCTCACTTTCTGACCTCCTGGAAGCGGGCTCGAAATATCTTTGCTCTGGACACCATGTGCTTTTCAGCCCTTTTACTCAGGCAGCGAGTCTTTAAAGGAGAGGTAGGAGAAGACAATGTTTGAATTGCTTTTTTAAAGCAGGATTTATATACTGGCCAGGGTAAATGAGGTAGGCCATGACAGTGAGTTAATGAAAAATCGTGTTATTCAAGAGTTCAGTCTAGTTGGGACATTTTTGGTACAATAATTAAACCCAGACCTGTCAATGTGTGATACCATATAAAGGCACAAAGTCCTTGTGTGGGAAGTACAATTCAGAGAACAAGCAGAAGGGAGGGAAACCAAGAGTCAGTTTGATGCTATGGTCATCTTGTAGAACTCATGCAAAATAATACATCTGAGTCTGGAGATGGGAGAAAACTCGTGCTATACTCTGATCTCCTGCTCTCTGCCTGTCATGAAGAAGCCTAGTTTACAACCTTGAATACGAGCCTTTTGTGTTCAAAGTGAAAAAGCTATTGCTCTTGAATAGCTGCCCTTTCAAGAGCTAGGGACTGCTGCAGTTTGGGGTTGGTCTTTGAATGGGTTTGCTTTTGGAAATGAGGTACCTATTTGTAATTGCTTCATCTAAACTAGTTCACTTGTGAATTTTAAGTCTGACTTTGCCTTGAAGGCGTGGCTTTCAAATTGGAGGGATTCTTCCCTATAAACTGCAGCAGTAGCTGCAAGTAGGTCTTGTTTCTTCCTTTGTACTTCTATAAGGTTTGGCATCTTAGAACCCCCAAAACACAGGGTAAGGGTAAGATAATAATGAAACCAGTTGGTGTCTCTTACTAAAAACACCTTATGTGTGAATTTCTTCACCATCCTATAAACTTTCAGGTAGATCACAAAAATATTGCTACTAAAAATGGCTTTTACAGTCAGGTAATGACTGTAAAAAAAAAAAAAAAAAACCCACATGACAGCTTGTGCAAATGCTCTGTTCATAGAGGGATTTCCAGTCAGCAGGTGTGCTACTGTGTTGTGTTTTTTCTCTAAGAGTTATAGTTGCACTAAAAAGAATGAAAGATGAAAAACAGGTGTGTTGACCTGGAAACTGTGGGGAGCTTTCCCTGTCTCTGGGATCAAAACAAGCATTGACTGGTAGGAGAGGTGGTACAGTGGCTGTTAGACATGTCCGTAAAGAACACGTCCAGGAGGAGCTATTCAGCACTTAAACCTGGCTGAGTGGCCAGCATACCACCCTTTATCCATCAAAAAGCTCTGGTCATCATATAGTTGCTAATCAGTTGGTGACAAAGGTTTAATTCAACTGAAGGTTTGTAGCAAGTGTAGTGTGAATTGATCAATAATTCTGTTTTGCTGATTCAATTTTATTTGCTGTAGTTGACAGTGTCCTTTTAGGCAAGAAAAGGCAAAGCCGTAACTAAGTCTTCTGCTGGACTCTAGCATTAGAGAACATAGCTGTAACTATTCAGAGCTGCTACAGATGACAGGAACATCCCCTTGGGAGATTGAAGGATAGATAGTTGTTTTAACTAGTAGACTCACATTATTAATTAAAGTAGGAGACAACTCTTCTTCCTATCCTTGACACTGATGGCAGAACTCTACGGAAGGCAAATTTGACTTCAAGATAAGTGCCTTTCATCACCTCTTCTCGTTTCCTCTCACTTCAAAGGCTATAAATGTATCTCTGGTAAGAGAGATGCAGCGGGTACCCATGGGATCAGATTGTTTTCCTGACAGTTTCTACATTAGAAAATACTGGAGACAAGCAATCTTTTTACAATGAAGTAGTTGGTGCTACACGCTAGATAAGGGTTTATCTTTCACTTTGGATGTGCTGTGGTCTGTTCCTACGGTCTAAATGCCCACCTGAGGCTCCAGTGTATTGGGGTGCCCTGGGAATGCATCTCCCAGTTCATTTGTGAAGAGTGCTGTTTTTGTGGCTTGACACTGCTTCATGACATGATTCAAAGCATATGTGGAGGTAAGTTCAAAGCTTACTTCAAAAGCATGCCCCTTTAATCTGAACTAGAATGCCAGCGTGGATACTCCTGTAGTCTCTTGCTTTCCATCGTGGTGTACAGTTACTCCAGTAAGGGGGAGTTCTTGCTAGGTCTTGTGTGTTCTTGCCATCTGACATACCAAACCATACATGGTTTTGGAGACCCGAGGCAGATCTCTTTCCTTGTGGTGGATGCATGGGAAGACTTTTGGTTGGTTTTGCACTCCCCAGGCTGGCTGCCACATCCCTCTTTCTGGGAAGTCCTGTATCCTCCTAGTGGAGAGCTGAGCCTCACTCAAGGCAACTTGAAGGAGGAGACCTGTGATTATTCTCAGGTGGGTGGCGACTTTCACAGAAAGACTGGAAGTCATGAGTGCATGATGGCCTTTTCCATAGGAACACACTGCAGCTCCTAGTCCTGCAGAATCTCTGGAGCTTTTCTCTCCAGGTGATGAGCAAGCTTCATGTCAATTTCTGGCAAATTAAGTAAGTAATGGGAGAAGAGTGTGGTCACAAAAGGAAAACCCTGCTGTTGTGGAAAAGACCACAAATGGAGAATATTTCTTTTTTTTTCTCGAGCTGCCCATGTCATGCATAGAAACCACTTCCCACTTCCCACCAATGTTTGTTTCATAGCATTCCTGAATGTTTTGCATCCTGTTCTTGGTTGAGTTCAAGAAAACTCAGCCTGACTGCTATCCCACTTAAAAAAAGATGTATGTTCTTGCCATCTAAACAGTCCCTGTGGCAGGAGAAGAAAACAGTTTTGGGTGAAGTGTTCTTCTTATGATACCCTGCTCAGAATGCATGTGACATCCCAGGAGCCAAGCTCCTCTTGGGGACCATACATACATTCAAATGCTAGGTTATAGTCCTGAGCCAAAGCCAGGAAGGGGTTTTGGGGTTTGGCATGATCCTTCTGGAAGAATTTGGAGACCTTGGTGAACTGCCTTATGCAAAACTGTCGTCAGTTGTTGCTGTTCCAAGGATTGGTGTTTGAGCTGCTGCTGGAGCGAGGCACAGCTGAGATCCTTGTCAGCAAGCAGGATGTGACAGCTCTGAGCGTGGTGCTGTTGGCTGGCTGGTACATGGGGATTTCTGAGGATTCCTGGTAGTCATAGGATAGTTTCAAAGAGGGAAAAGAAATCCCCTCACACAGTGTGAATCTCAGATTTACCATCTGAAAGCTCAGGAAAATGTTTGTACCAGGATTGTGTGTGGTGAAAAAATGTTGATGGATTGACGAGTAAGATGACGTTCCTAGGTACGCTGCAATTCATCCTTCCAGCCCGCAAAGCATTTACCTTCTGATCTGCTGAATCAATTAGGGAAAGAGAAGTGATGCATCTTCATAATCGATCAGATTTGATCCACTGTAGGCGCTGGGTTCAGAGTTTCTTGGTGTGATCGTTTGCCTGGGGTTCCCAATGGGCCTCTGCTTTGGGCGTTATCGTTTAGCACTGAATGTCCTGAGGAAGGTGGCTGAGTCGCTTTGCAGTTGTGCTGCTTGGCATGAGAATGGGAACTGATCGTTCTTCCTCCTGCTTAGTGGAAGTGATGTGCAACATGCAGAGGTGTGTATTACCCTCCTTTCTTACAGCTTCCAGTAAACGTTTTTTAATGTGCTTTTTTAACTTTTTGTTGTACACACTTGGGAGTTGCATCCTTACGCAACTAGCGTATCTTCTCCCTCTCTCAGCTTTTTCATAGTGCTGAACTGCATTTTATTCTGTAGCACAGTAATTTCCTTTGGTTATATGTCTTGGGTTGTTTTTAAAACTTCAGCCTTAATCTCTATCAAAAAGGGGCCTCTGCAACTACACCCATTCTAGAGACAAAATTGCAGGCTTTTCAGAAAGTAATTTGTGGGGAGTTTGGATCAAAAACAACAAAAAAGCAGATGAAAACCAAGTATTTCCAAATGTGCAAAGGAATGTACTAATCTTGGAGGACTTGAGACGACTGTTTCTGCAGATGGAAATACAAAGTCCAAGTCTCTCATTCCCTAGAACCATAAAGATAAAGAGAAGTTGTGTTCTCCAAGATGGAGCATCCTGGAATCTGATGTCTAGTGGACCTGTGCATTTAATCTTGCTCAACTTCCTCACCAGTGTGGCTCTACTGAAAATGGAGCTTGGAATTTACAGAGCTGTAGAATTAAATACATGGTGAGGCTGTCATAGTTTTTCAGAATGAAGCATCAAATATTCAGGAAATTACCAAATATTTTAAGGCATAGAAATCTAGTTTCAGAATCATGGAATTGTAGAATGGTTTGGGTTGGAAGAGACCTTAAAGATCATCTAGTTCCAATCCCCCTGCCATGGGCAGGGGCACCTTCCACTAGATCAGGCATCTCAAAGTCCCATCCAGCCTGGCCTCAAACACTTCCAGGGATGGATTGTCCACAATTTCTCTGGGCAACTTGTTCCAGTGTCTTACCACTTTCACAGTAAAGAATTTATTCCTGATATTTAATCTAAATCTACCTCTTTCAGTTTAAAACCATTCCCCCTTGTCCTTTCACTGCAGTCCCTCCTATGAAGTCTGTCCCCATCCTTATAAGCCCTCCTTAAGTATCGAAAGGCTGTTGTAAGACTTCCCCAGAGCCTTCTTTCCAGGCCTAAGAACCCAACTCTCTCAGCCTGTCTTCATCGGAGAGGTGCTCCAGCCCTCTGGTTGTCTCCCTGGCCCTCCTCTGGACTCACTCTAACAGGTCTATGTCCTTATGTTGGGGTCTGCAGAGCTGAACGCGGTGCTCCAGATGGTGTCTCATAGGAGCGGAGTAGAGGAGGAGAACCACCTTTCTTGACCTGCTGGCTACACTTACTCTGATGCAGCCCAGGATATGGTTGTCTCTCTGGGATGCAAGCACACATTGTTGGGCCACGCTGAGCTTTTCATCCACCAGCTCCCCCAAATCTTTCTCCTCAGAGCTGCTCTCAATCTGTTTTCTGCCCAGCCTGTATTGATACTGGGGGTTGTAGGACCCTGATGCAGGACCCTGCACTTGACTTTGCTGAACTTCATGAGGTTCACATGGGCCCACCTCTCAAGCCTGTAAAGGTTGGCATCCCTTTCCCTACATCGAACTAACTGCACCACACAGCTTAGTGTTGTCCAGGTGTCTCTCTTGGATTCAGAAGAAGAAACTATTCAGGTCAAGATAGTTCAGAGTGTTGGGGTTTTTTTTGTTTGTTTTCTCCTTCAAATTGCAAGGCTTTTAAATCCTTGTTTTAAATGTAAAACTACAAAGTCATGAATGTAATTTTTGTAGCTTAAGCCCTAAAGTGCGTGCTTACTGTGGGAAGCACTGGTGGTAGCCTTCAGCAGTGTTGTTTACAGAGAAGTTGCCTCTTCTTATCCCTGATGCCAGACCTAAAAATGGCACTTGCTCAGAGAGAGGGCTAAATGGCTCTGGAAAACCTTATGTAGCTGTCCTAGAGAATTGCAAATAGGTATTTAAGCAGTAGACAAAGCTCCTTACCATTTCTCCAGGCCCTATCCCTTGATGTTTAAAGAATTGTTGAGGCTGCAGAAGAAGGGATTCTTTCTGCTTTCTTTTTGCTGCTTTCTGGAGCCTGCAGCAGTAGCAAAGCAAGCTGCTCAGGAAGAAATGAAGAGGAGCAAGCTGCTGCTTGCCTCTGGAAGAGGAAGGAGTCTACACTGCAAGAGGGGAGAAAGCTGCTGAGACCTGACTGGGAAGCAACGTTCCCTATTTTCAGGATGCTGACCTCTTTGAGGGGAAAATGGTGAAGCCCTTGGCTTCCTGCCACCTTGCTCTATATATTTTGTAAGTTTCTTTCACCAGAGAAGGCACTTTCCCTACTTACAGCTCTTCACAATGCTCAGGGAGTTCTCAGCTATCCTCTCCCATGGATGTGCTGTAGCCAGCTCTCTGCAGAACACATTTGCCCAGTTACCTGTGTTGATGTGCTTTTCAATGCTTTCAGACCTCACAGCCTGAAAGTTAGATAATTAGTCTTTCTGCAATTTAGATCAACGCTGAAGTGGCATGTTATAGTGTGACTTTTCAGAACATTAGTATGATGCTGGAGCAGTGCTCATAGCTGAGTTTTGGGCTTAGGCATTCAGAAAGGCACGGAGACAATGAAATGTTGCAGAACATCCCAAAGGCTTATGCACAAAGCACCTTCTCCAGGTTTCCAGAAGGCCTGAGACCTGAGTTTGCTTCTGCAGCTGAGGGATGAACACAGACCCTGAGCAGAGGTACCGATCTCTATCTTTATAGGGAAGGAGAAAAATACGTGGCTCTGAAAATGCAAAACCAATATATTGGGGACCTCACTATAACAAGGAGCTCTTTGCTGTGTGCCACAAGGTTTTGTTGTGATCTGGATGTTGATCACTGGCTGATTAATCAACTGACGTCATTTCAGATTCCCTTCTTTGATAAGGGGGTGTTGCATGATGAGGAGGCTGACAGCCTCCCTCACCTTTATTACCATAGCAAAAATGATTTGGTGCCTTAAGAAGGAAGCACAGGAGGAAATAAGGCTGATGTTGCCTCTTGGACTTCTCTCTCTACTTTACTTTTCTCTTTGGGCCTAATGAACCAGGGAAATGTATATTCTGAAACCTATTTTCCCAGATACTCTTTGGAGAACAAATACTTTTGGAATAGGCAGAAACTGGAAATGTCAAGACATTGCTTTATTCTAGAATTCCTAATAGGTTTTTAATGGTCCTTAGAAGATGTAAGAATTTAATATTCTCAGAAAGGAACTGGTCCCTAAGAAGGCAAACGTCCCTGGTGTCTACTGAATGCCTTTTCCTAAAGTTTCCTGATCTGGAGAGCTGCACTAAGCTGTACCTGTCTTTCCCCTGCCGTTTGGTGCAGCAACATGTATTTCATTACTGAGGGCTTAAATCTCTTTGGCCTGTAACAAGACAGGCTTAGGGAAGAGTTTCCTCCAGAAAACCTTGGAGTGGATCTACTATGGAGTTATTTAATCATTCAGTGTTATCAAAACTTTCAACACTAAGATGACAGCATATCTTGATTCTCTATAATCTGTATCAAGAGCTTTGTGGAAGAACTAATGCATAATGTATGAAGTATTCGTCTGGGTTGTTTGAGAAAGACTGAGCTATGTTTTGTGTATAAGTCAGTGTTAAACATCGAAAAAAATGGTATAATTTTCTCAAAATTATGGCACTTACAGCACAGAGGGATTTTTCTGAGGATTTAGGGAAAAAACAAGGATGTGACAGACCACGTGTTTGGTGCTGCTCTGACTAGCACAGTGGTTTACATTGTTTTTAATTCTTGGTAGTTAGAACCCACTGGGATTCGGAGCTTTCAGGAGACAAGACAACCATTCTTCCTATCAATGTCTTTTCCTTGCTCTAGAACAGGAAACTTCATCTCTTATCCTTCATTTATAGTAATCTGTTGAATTGTATTGAAAATAATGCCTTTCTTGTGGGCATGAATTGCTATAATTCTCAGAGTGACCATTTCTCGTGGCACTACTGTTTCCATAAAAGAGAAGATGCTTTTGCTCAGGTGCTGACCCTCCTACTGGACACCCATCCGTTATTCCCTGCTTCATCCCAGCAGTGTCTAGCTCCCACCTCTCTGTAGCTACGGGTGTGCTGCTGCCATGAGACGGGGAGGCTCTTGCCTATGGGGAGACAGCAGTGGGCTGCTTCCTGCCTTCCTATGCTCTCAGGTACATCCTTCTTACCTAAGTTTAAAAGTTATTTGGCTTTTTTTAAGGTGGTTACACTGTGGTTTCCAGGCAATGGAATTCAACAAGAATTTTGACAGCTGAAAGATAATGATGGCACCATAACAGCACAGTCCTGAGGGTGGTAAGGAGTCAGGGGATTGCTGTACATCCCACCTCCTGCCCTTCTTGAAGCAGGGCTCCCGTCCTTGCTCATCGGGCCTTCCTGGTGGCTGCTCTGTGTGGGAGGGGGTTGTTTCAGAGGGCTTCAAGTGCTGGAAGAAGTGGCTGTGAGAACGAGGTCCCTGTTCCCTCCTGAAGCTGGTTATGGCTTGACTCTGTAACTTCCTTGGGTAATTATGAAAATTATGGTCCAGGTCATTTCTTTTAACGACCTCTTTCTGAGCACACTGGCATGCAGCTTAGAGTTTGGGTTCTTTTTCTTAATATAGATGCCAAGCCACAAGCATGGGCCACCTTAAAAATCAGAGAAATGTCAGGCTAATTCCCAGCTGAGAGATCGAGACTAATACACTGTTTTTTCACTCTGTCATCCAAAATGCCAATGTAGCTGTTTGCCTTGTCAGCTCTCCCAGCCACCTTGAGTAAGCTGATTTTTGGTTTTATCTATTTTCCACCCAAAGCCTGCTGGTGTTTCCAGCCTCTCCTTAGAAATGAAAGGCTCATTAATCCATGTTGTGTCCTTACCTCCACCCTGGCACCTCCTCTGTCTGTCCAGCTCCTTCAGTCTGTCTGCCTCTTTTTATCATAACCCTTCCTCCTCCAGCTCCTGATGCAATGTGGCAACTCGGCACTATGTGAAGGAACATCTCTGTGAGGTGCCCTAGTGTATATTCTACCTTTTTTTGTATTGTGCATGTGTGATTTTCTTTTCTCTGTTATTTTCAGGGGTGTCACCTTAGTTGCCACATTGAAACCATCCCCTTTTCCCCATCGGAGTTAATTTTATAAATGTATTTCCAGGGGTATTTTTTCTTTTCAGAGCAATCCTACAGGAAGTAGTTTCAGAGAATTTCAGTTTCCTAGTTTTGGAGACACAGCTGTTCCCTGCCAATGTATCCCAAAATAATCAGGATACTGTTGACATGCTCAAAAATGAGAATGTCTTTGCTGTCCTCAAGTTGCTTGTTCGTACTTTTCCATCTGCTAAATTTGTTTTCCTCACACTTTTACTTGCCAAGTTGTCTGTAAGTGTGAAATAGGTGCTTGTGTTCCCGAAAGCAGATGCTTCAAATTCAGGTTTAGAAAGTCCACTTTTGATGCCTGTGTTTGAAAACAGGACTTTTCAAAAATACAGAGCTTTCTCTGTACCCAAAACCTGCCTTGTTCTCGGGTATTGCTCATCTGTGGCTCTTCTTACAGCCTTGCATGATGAGTGGGCTGTGCCTGTTTTGAAGTGAGTAGATAAACACACTGTCCGCTGCTCACCTAACTCTGGCTCTGATGGTTTTCGGCAGCTTTTTAAAAAGACTTTTTATTTTTTTTAATTTCACAGAGGAACAACTCTGTGCTATTTCATCTAGTGGACTCAAGATACTTTAGAGTGGCCTGGCAGGCTCAGCGTAGCAAAGACCAGAGATCAACATCTGAGTTTGCATCTTTAATCAGATGTCACTTCTTCTCCATATTAAATAAAAGGAGGATTTGCTAGAGGGAAGACTTCCTTGAGTGCCTTCTAAAAGCTCCATCATTTTACATCTGGGCTATGTAAAATACATCCCCTTGTCACATTGGCCCCTGCAGTACAGCCTAGGGGCTGGCAGCGCATTGGCGACAGGCAGCAAACCTCCAAAGTTCATTTGGGATGAGTTAGCAATTCACATGAGCATGCTGCTAATGGCCTGCCACTTCCCACTATGGAAAATTAGGTGCAAAAGGTTGAAGGAGAGTGACATTGTTTTCAAGATATGCCACAGCACATTTGTGTACAGACTATGAGACTCGCTGCTGCTTTGTGGGGAGCCCCATCAGCTCTTCATACTCATCCTCTTAGTACCTGTTGTAAATAGCAAACACCATCTAAAAAGCTCTTGCACACATAAGAAGTTTTACAGCAAAATAGGTGTTTCAGAAAGTTAGAGAATCCTGATGCTGCCAGGACAGAGAGGTGGTAATGCTTGCTTTATGGGAATGTTAATAGGAGTGATCCACTGCGATCCCCTCGACTCTGAGTGGGGATGTTGACCCTAAACATTGCAGTGGATGGGTGGGGGAGGGCTGGATTGAACTCACAAAAACTAATTTTCCATTAGTTGGATAATACCTTCAAAATCTGTTTTCTGAGCATCAAGGCAAGATCTTATCTCTTTATTAATGCCTGTGTAGTGCCTGTGTTTGAGCAGAACAGGTATCAGCAGATGAGTAGCCATGTCAATCGTCAATCGCAAAGGCTGTTTTCGTGCCCAGTCAGTGGCCAACAGCTGTGAGGCTGAACCATCTAAATCTGTGCTAATATTCAGCACTTGGGATTTGTTCTAGAAAATTTATGCTGGAACTTGAGAAATACAGGAATGGCAATATTGACTCGGACCCTCAGACAAATTGCTCAGTTTGCAATATTCACAGTGCAATAAAAATATCCACTATGACCAAACTGGAAAAACAAAGCTCTGCGATACACTTTTCAGTATGGTAAGGGTAGCTGTATTCAGTAGGACATCAAAATTGCAAGCCACTCTAGTAAAAGTATAGATGAATCTCTTCAAAACACAGTATATGTTGCCCCACTGTTTTCAAACCTCAGCAGGAAACAGCCAGCAATTCTCTGCCTTGTGTTTTCTGTCTTATTACAGACAGCTGGGTTTGATCCAGATCACTGGCTCAGGCTGGTGCAGAGAAAATGATGGTGATGTAGCATCTAGCTTGCTGAAAAGGGAGAATATGGATTTATTTATTTATTTATTTAGTCTGTGGAGGATGAGGCATGGGTAGTACACAACTTTTTGAATGTTTTGAACTGAAAAGAATAGTTTTGATGCCACAGGGAGTGGCAGGAGGGGGGGTATTTAGTCACCTCAGCAGACATCCGAGGTTGATTCTGCTGTCAATAATGGCTAAGTAAATTTTGTGCTATTGGAAAAATCAAAATACATATTAGCTGTTGCTTTTTTTACTCAGAGTACTTACGCACACACGCTTTTTTTCCCCCTTACACTTGGAGTAGAAAGGATAAGAATGTTTTTCCCCTTATGCTTCGCAGCTGAAAACAGGCATTTGAAAGCAAATTAGACACATGAGAATAATGTGGGTGGTTTGTCATTTTCAGCCTGCGTACAGTGGGGTTTCTGTCTTTGATGGACTGGTGAATGGAATGGAAGGATGAATTGCTTGTCACTATATAATCTGTCAATATATAATTTGTCAACATGTAATCCGAGGCAGCCTCCAGAGAAATAAGTACATGCTTTGTGATAGCATTCATAATGAATTCAATGAAATGCGGATATCTTGTATAAAGCCTGGACAATCTAGCCATCAGACTAAGCTAATTGAAAAGATCTCTCTAATTTGAGGATTAAGATCTTGTGAGCTGGTAGGGGCTCTGCATTAAAAGCTGATCAGTGCTGTTGTAGAAAGAGAAGAGCCCTGAAGCTCCCGGTATTGATGATATTCAGCTGCTTTGCCAACAATTCTCTTGCGCTACAGCACAGGTTGCAACACCTCTTGGAGCTCCAAGCCACTTTTCCCCACCTGTCCCTGCCTGCTGTCTGTAATTTAGCTGCTCCTCACAAGCTGTGCTAAGAAGTTTATGTAATTAAAATTACCTTTATGGAGGTACAAAGAGAAAAGTCAGGTAATTCAGTTTGACTGGGAACCTTGACTTTGCTTAGTGCACTGGTTTAAGCACCTATTCCCAAAACAATGTAACTTTTACCAATACATAAAATCAAATAAATAGCTGAGTATGACGCAGAAAATAAATATTAGAAAGGCAGAGAACACCAAGAGTAACGAGGGAAAAATAACCTGGATTTCTCATTCATGGTCTTTGCTTCTACATTGCACTATGTGAAAGACAGCAGCAATTTATATGCTGTTAGCCAGCAGGCATGACCACCCCAAATACTGCCTTTCATTCAAGAACTTTTAATATAAGGGTGAGAAATCCATGATGGGATTCTTGTTCTGCTCTTCATAAGCCCCAAGTCAGAGAAGAAGAATGTGCCGTAACCCTGGAAGAGTCATTCTTTGAAAACTACAGCTCTCCTTCAAAGACAGTTAGGCTCCTGGGATGGCCCAGCATACTTTTTGTGCACCAATTTTTTTTTTTCTCAGATAAACTTTAAATATAGTTCCCAAATAATAAAGCTGTAAATTCTCTAAGTCTAAGATGTAGCAATGTGATCTGATCAAAACTGGCATTGCCACAGTCACTCTCCCATCTCTTGCTGTATGTTCCTGGCCCTTTCTTCGCACCAAGCTGAGTGTTTTCTGACTTAGCAGTGAGCCAAACTGGTAAAAATAGACTCTCAAATTGCTGAGCAAACATTTCCACCTCCTTTCTTGAATCAGGTCTAACACTCCTGTAGTATATGCTATCTTGATTCCACATTCAAAGCCAAGGAAATAAAAGCCTTATATTTCTTTTTGTGTTTTTCATACTGGTTTGGTTTCCCACAGGACCAGCAAGCTTGCTCTTACCCCACTGCTGCAATGAATGCACAGGAGAGCTGGGGGAAGGGAAGGCAAAGAGCATTTTTTTTTCAGCAGAAGCCTGCAATTAGAGAGGTTTAGGCTGAAGAGTGGCTTAGGATGGCCAAAAGTGACCTGAAGCCCGCCGAGAAGTGGTCCAGACTGGACTCAGCTGCAAGAGCCCTGGCAAAGCAAGGGAGAATTGTCTTGCTGGGGAATTTCAGGGCTATACCCTCTCCTTTGCTGATCGCAAGGGCATGGGGTTTGGGTTCTGACATCGTGGTATGAGCCTAACTTAACCGACTGTCTAGTGGTTTAAGCTTAAACTGAACGTCTAAAGCCTCAGTCTAAAGACATGCAGATGATGAAAATTGTATCAAATTGGTACTTGTCCCATGGAACTGGGAAGTGAAGCGGTTCAGGGAGCTGATCCAACTACTCAGGATGGCTGGTTTGGTTTCCAGTTGAATGGGCTTCCCTGAGCTGCCTGTAATGTGCCTGTGTGAGCGTTGGTGCTAGTGGGCACGAGAGCGAGCAGGGGGGAGCAGGACAGCACCGCAGCTGCCTAGATTTAGGCTTAAACAGCCCAGACTTAGGCTTAAACTTCAATGGCCTCTCACATCCAGGGTGAGCAGAGAAGCAGGTGGGGAGCCCCAATCAGTGCAATAGGAAAGGGCGATGTGAGCAGAAGGTGGAGACGGGACAAGTCTCTGCCCTCGTACCCGCGCTGTGCGTGCCACGCTGCAGAGGTCCGGGGGCTCTTATCCCCTGTTTTCAGTACTCGGTTCTGAGCTATGAATTGTACGAAGGGCTACCTGACAAATCTTCGAGGGCTTACTCTGGGGTGTGTAGGTACAATTCTAAGAGATACTAGTTCAAATCAGCTTTGGAGGAAGGTATGGGTTTTGCTGCTCGCTGGCCTTACTCAGCTCATCCTGGAAACTCAGCACAGTTCTGCAGTTGTCAGCTGCCAAATTCAGTGCCTAACGTTGGGTGAGACTACTTATTGCAGACAGTGATATTGTATGGCCTCTCCCCAGGGGAAACCGTGGCTGGTAAATGTGCAAAAGCTCCAGTGGCTCACTTCCTCTAGATGTGACTCTGATTTTCATATATTTTCATTCTGTTTTTTGCTATGGTTTGTACAAGGCACAGTATTATTGTCCTGGAATGTTATGTTGTTATTGGTTGTTGCAATTTCATGGCAGGAAAGCTTTAATTTCATTTATCAATATTTTAGTTCCTCTCCTACAACATGTGTTTGGAAATGCAATTAATTGCTGCAATTGGTCTTTAAGTGTTATAGTAATATAGGAGCTGGGTGTAAATATTCAAACTGGTGGTTCTAAGGATAAATTACTAAAAGTGTGGTGTGCAATGCTTGCTGTACTGATTGGTTCCAGAGGGATTGGTTAGGTGCTAAGAGTTTCTAAAACTCACAGCCATGTTTACCACCTGTAACTAAATAAGGGACTTAGAGGCCAAACTAGAAGTGTGATGGGATTTGAAATCTTGCTTGCTTTTTTTTTTTTTCCTTTTATTAATAATATAAATAAAAGTATGAGCCTATGATCACAGGGAAGCAAAGAGAGAAAGGTGAAGCAATATTCTAGGTATTACTGGGTGATACTTACTGATCCTGCTTCAAACAATTTGTTACAACCTTGAGCCCTCTAATTAAGTGGAATTTACCCACACACAGAGGGCTTCTGTAAAAGCCTTTATGCTACACATGACCTACTTCAGGTCTCTCTGAAGGGCAGAAATTTGGCATAACTGCTGAGGTTCTACCCCAGACCTAAATCCTTGATGAAAATCCCAGTTATAACGTTCAGCCACTGGATGTCCTCATTTTCAAAGGTCTGCGAAGGTTGATCAGCTGGAAAACCACATTGTTGACAGTTTGAGAGCATTGCATAAAAATATTCTGTGTGTATTGGGTATTGCCAAACTCCAAGCTTGCCACCCATAAAGCATTGGAATCAGTTTCACTTCTCAAGGTAATTAAACTCCTACTGGATGCAGAACATGTATTTAATCTGCTCCTTTCTCCATCTCTCTTTTTCTGATTTATGTAACAGCTTGCTTTGCAGGACTCTTGCATTCCTAAACACCAAGAAGTTCACTACATTTCTTTCTTTTTCCAGGGCTACCTTTGTGCATTTATTGCAGGTTTTACTGTGTATCCTGACTGCAGCATTCTTTTTTCAAAGTTTCTGCGAATTCCCGAGGGCGTATCCCGCTGCTTACAGGAGTCCTGATCTGATCCCACAAAGACTTTGTCCACGATAGGTAATCACACCCTGTGCGTAGCTACACCTGCCCAGAGAGCTTCACTTTGCTTTTTCTCAGACCTGCTTTCTCTTGCAGCTCATGAGCCACCACCACCCACCTTTCCTTTGCTGCGGGCTCCCCTGCCTGAACCGTCGTGAAGGGTGTTTCTCATCCGGAGCTACCCCTGCAGCTAAAGCTCTCAACCAGCCTCCTCATTCTTGCAGTTCTAATGGCACCATTCTCGTTGCCAAACATTCCTGTCTTCTGATTATGATTTGACATTGCTTGTCAGACACTCTCCAACAACTTAAAAAAAACGGAGCTGGCAGAAAGATTGGCAGAAAGATTGGCAAAGGTTGTCTGTAGCCACACGTGGATTTCACGTCTGTTCATGAAACATGGAAAACATGTTCATGAAAACCTCTGTTGCTGGGGTTTTTAAGTCTGAAGTTTCAAGAAAAATAAAATCTACTTTTGCTTTCTGGCTTTTAAATTCTCTAGTTTAAGCTGCTGCTAAACCACATTGTCTTTCCAAGATGGGGTCAGCTTGTGCTCTGTAAACACTTGTTTGAAATCGTGAAACTAGGTTTTGTCAGAGGACAAACTCATTAGAAACATAAAAGCTACACTACTTTCCCTCACAAAGGAAACTCTCCTTCTGGTATAAATGGGCACACTTACACTGGATATGTACACTTCACATACCAGCATGGTAGTTTCTTTCCTACCACACTGGTACATGAGGCATATCTCCAGCAGGAATCGGCTTCTGTAGCTGCTGAAGTCTCCTGAGGTGACTGGGGCCAGGTATGCATTTATTTATCTACTTGCTAATGTCTCTTTTCAGTGGTTCAGCACTGGATGAGTGCTTCAGAAAAAGAGATCCTTGCACAGCTCTGCAGGACTGGTGGATGCTCATGGAAACTCGCTCACCCCCTGTGCATGCCATCGTGCCCCCGTGGAAGTGGAGGCATGCCCAGAGCTGCCCAGGTGGGCAGAAACCTGGGGTGCTCCTGGTAGGACTCTGAGTCCTGGGATTTGCTCTTGGATCAGTAACCGTGCTGGTTTCTGGACTCTGAAACAAACCTAGCACTCAGATGAGCCAAGAGAATAATTTGGAAGATGGAGGACAGAGAGAAAACCACCACGGCAGATCTGGATGACATGGTTCTTGTCACAGTGTTGTTACCTTAACCCCAAAACCATGCTGATGTTTCTGTAACCGGGGAAGTAGCTGAGTGTAGGAGGAGCAGACTGCTTTGCAGACACAGTGAGGAGTTAAGAGCATCTTCAGAAGAGAAGAAGTGTTGCAGAAGTCCTCCCATTCCAGAGGTGCTGGCAGCCAAGGACCTGGTTATGATGGACTGGAAATGAGCTAGCTTCACTCCTGGTGCAAGAGATTGTATCTAAATATAATAAATATTAAATATCATGTCTCTGCCCTGGAAACTGTCATACTGCTGTGAAAGCTGCTCTCCTTAGGCTAATGATGCTGATGGTGCATCTCAGTAATTCCCTCTTGAAAATTCAGCTTCTATACTGCTTAGGAACTGGTGGCAGCCTGTGGTCTGCTCAGCTTTTGCCCTCCTGGAGGAGAAGACTCACTGATCCTTTTCTGTTGTTCTGAAGGGCATTGTGAGCCACACTAACAGTGGTGGAGAATACCGATGAAGAAGAAATGGTGTTGGAGTCCAGCATCTGTATTCTGAGGTCAGACACCAAGAGTTTTCCTTCTGGTGCTCATGGTCATCCCTTGAGAGCTGAAGCCCACTCTGGTTCTGATTCTGGGGCATCTGCCTACTCTTTCTTCTTTCAGCTTTGGAAGACCTCTGGAAAATGTGGGATGCTGCTTTTAGTTACTGCAAAACTGGAGATTTGACTTGGAGTGCTGAAAAGAGATTAAAGGTTTTGCAAGCAGCAAACCACAGATTTACAGCAAAGAGAGCATTTTGCTTTCTCAGTACAGAAGCCTAGATGCAGCTGAAATTAAAAACAATAATTGATCTGTGTCCATTTACAGATACATCTACATTCACATAGGCTGGGAAACCTTATCCCCGTGTGCACATTTTCCTTTTAAGCAGCTTTTACTCAGGCTGCCTGCAAATATATCTGCTCATCAAGCGGGCAACGCTTGGTCCCTTCTAGGAATGAGCTGGGGCCATTTTTTTTCTGCTGGATGCCAAGAGGACTGACAAGACAGATGGAAGCTGCTGAACTGTAACACAGCTCGTTAGAGAAGTGCAGAGCCCTTTAAAGCTGAGGGCGCAGCCAGGATTTACCTCTTGAGAAATGGCAGCAGTCCTCAAAGTAAGTAGCTTGCACGGGCATCAAATCTGCCTCAAAATAAGCAGTGTGGATGCAGCCTGTAAGGCTGAACTCAAAATACACTTTTTTTTTTTTTTTTCCCTGAGATGCTATAATATGGGGCAAGGCTGAGCAAACATATTGTGACTCTCTCCTGTTTGGTGCTCTGTGTCCCAGATCACTGACTGAGCAGCCATGCCAGGCCACAGGTCGCGTGCCTCTATTCCCTATATAGAGAAAAATTCCTGCTATGTTAACAGCAGGTCTGCGAGGAATTTTGTTTTTGCTTCAGCTGGTTAATGAACCGGTGTCTTGCTCTGGCTGGTGCTTGCAGGGAGCACATTGTGAGGGCTCCTCTGCTCCAGCATTGTGCCGGTGAGACCCCTCCGAAGCCGAGGGTATCCCATGAGCCCGGCACATCCCGGCCGCAGGCTGCTGCTGGGACAGGAAAAGGCCCTAGGAGGTGCCCCAGGACATCACCTGCTGCTGGAAACACGGTTCTGGGGGGTGGCAGCCCCCACTACCACCAGCAGACCCAGGTTGTCTGGGAAGGAATTGCCAGTGTCCGCCCTGGGGTCCAGCTCTTGAGGACACTTTGGGGTCTGTGCCTCTGGGGACTGCTCCCCCCTTCTCCTACCCCCCTCCCTTTTGCTCCTCCCCTGCTACTGTCCCCCACAGCCCCTGCCCCTTGTGTCCACCCTCAGTGGAGACATCCCCCTTTCTCCCCCTGCCCCAGTGTGGACAGCCCCCCCCAGCCCTCCCACCATTCTCGGGGGGCACGTGGGCAGCCTGGCAGCACGTTACAGAGCGGACTGAGTCCACGAAGGATTTGGGGGATTTTTAGCTGCTAAATATTAGGCTTGTTAGGCACACATGCTCCTGAGCCTATGTGAACTGATTTTTTTTTTTTTTTAGAGGAATCTGGGATAAGTTTCACGACTATAGCAGCAAAAGGAACGCTGGTGACAAGAGGCTGAGCTCTCTGCTCAGTGGCCCTTTCTGCTAAAAGGACTTTTTTTTTTTTTTTTCCAAAGCAAATGCTCACAGTAGCAGAATTACTGTGCCTCTTTTCACAGTACAGAAGCGTATTTTCTGCTAAGTGTGTTCTTAGAACCAGCTCATCATTTTAGCTGAAACTTTCTTAAAAATACCCAAGTCTGAGTCAGACACATAAGGTAGAAAACATTATCCTGACAGTTGGAGTCTGGGGAAGTTGCAAGCAAGTAGAAACTAGATCTTACAAAAGGAAGTACAGGGCCAGCTAATGGAGATTATCAGCTCTTCTCATCACTCCTGATGACAGAAGGAGAAAAGGTGCCTTTCTCCTTCCTAGGGAAGTTTCCAAATGTAAAGAAAGGGGCTTTGTTTTTGGTCGGGGTGGGGTAGGTGGGAATTTTGGCTGAGGAAGTTTAGCAGGGAGGCTGACAAGGATGGGAAACCTGCAGCAGCTGGGCATTGTGTGCAAGAGGAGAACCTGCCTGTTCAGTGTTCGCAGTGTGTCTCCAGAAGCCAGAAAGGGCAAGATGCTTTTTGGGTTTGGATTCATTTATAGTTGTTGTGTCCTCTCAGCTTCCCCTCTTTTCAGCTTGCAGCCTTAAGATTAATTCAGAATACAGCACAGAGCTTCCTACCTTTCAGAAAATAAATGTGGTCTCATGTGAGTCCTGTAGGAGACACACAGGGTGGAAGAGGGAGACAAAAATAATGAGGAAACACCACATCATCCAGCCAGATCTCTTTTAGGCCAACATCTGTATCCTGGGATCAAACATCTGCTGAGATTTTGTTTGACAGCAGCTTGTCCTTCCTGCTGGGAAGAAGACTGCATGGACGTGCATGGCTGTGTTGGGAAAGTTGGGGGAAAAGCAATACATAGGAAAGGGGGCCCTGGGCAGGGTCTGTTTCTTTGGGGGAGCCCATGTTCCAGCAGCATTCCCACCCAGTGACAACCCCATCTGTATGGTTCCTACACCTGAAAGCACTGACATATCTGAATGGCCTAAACCAAGCGAGCCCACAACGAGGACTGGGATTTCGGGGGGATGAGAATTCAAGCCTGTGCCACGAGCCGAGAGCCTGGCACCCTGTGCGGCATGGTGCTATGGATGGGTAGGCTTCAAAATTACAAGCTGCTTCTTTCCAACTACGTGGCTGCAACCAGCACGCTGAAGCTGGCTGGGTTTCCATTCCACCATTGTCTGGTCTCCTGTTAGCCTGTGCCTCTGAGGGGTGTCTGGATGAAGTGCTAAAAACTGCAGATAGAAATACAGAATGAAAAACTTGAATAAACATCCAGGCTCAAGATCTGTGTTTGCATGATGGCTGAAGAAACAGTGGGCATCTTGTAATGAAAGATGAGTAGTATCCATGGTGGGTGATGGTGCTTCCATGCGAGGTTTCCTACAAATTAATTTCAATACTTTCTTAAAAAAAAACCAACCAGTCTTAACTGAGCACATTGGTACTTGGTGAAATGGTAAAAGTCACTGAAATACAACTGCCTAATTAACATGCATTATATGAACTAAATAACCATTATAGAAAATTAGTGGAGTAGCCACACCATTAAACTTGCATTTATGAATAACAAATGTGGAATTGTATGTGTGTGTAATTGTAGATAAGACCCCATTGGACTACTCTAAGGGCATTAAATTTCTCTTCCAGCTAAGATGAGAGGAAGAAGGAAATTAGGAACAACATGACAAAAAAAGGAAAAAAAAAAGCGTGAGCCAGTCAAAATATTTTTCATTGTTGTCAAATTTAGGTTAGCACCAGTGTTAGCTGCTTCTGCTTCCCATCAGTAAAACATTCTCCAAGTCCACCAATGAGTATGTGAAATGATGGGCTGTAAGGATGCTCCTGATACAAGTTCTTGACACACAGATTGATGCTCCTCATTCCTGCCTGATCGCTGGTGGGGTGGGGTGAGGAGCAGAGAAGACCCTGACTCTGGGTAAGCCCTGCTCAGCCATAACAAAAACTTCCCTGTGCTATCAACCCTGTTTCCAGCACAAATCCAAACCATAGCCCCATACTAGTTCCTATGAAGAAAATTAATTCTATCCCAGCCAAAACCAGTGCAGGGTCTCTCATCGTTCAGGGGATAAAGATCATGAAACTGCATGAAATGAAGGTGAGGTTTAATGCCTACCAAAATCACCAGGCTGGGCTGATGGGCAGGGTGATCCACCTCATGCTGGTTATCTGCCTTTTCATTTTATACCAAATCCAGCAGTGCAGTTGTCTCTGTTGGTCACGGGAAACAGAACACCAAGCTACAGAGTCAAGTGGTATTTAGCTATATCATGATGCTGAGACGCTGATTTGAAAAAAACAACCCACAGACCTGAATTCGTGTCTCTACTTGTTCTCTTCATGGTGGCTGGAGAGGTGAAATTTGCTGCAAGGGGTTTTATCTGGTTGTGTTGGACCAGCTGAAAATAGTGAAAACTTGGAAAAATGGTTGGGGCTCAGAATCTATCCATCAGCTGTAACAGCCAGCCCAGCAACTGGGAGGGAAAAAAAAAAAACCTAGGGAAAAAACCCATCCCAGCCACCAGTATCGCTCTTCTCCTTACCTGCCAGAACCCATTGCTTTGTTCTTCTGGCCAAAGATGAGGGGTGTCAGCCCTTGAAAGTTGGTGTGAAATAAGAAACCATCGGACACAATGCAACCACATATTACTGGCCACTCCTTACAAACCCAACTGAAGCAAACAGGATTAAATCAGAGTAATACCTCATGTGATTACAGCTCATTGTGTTCAAATAAAAGCTGACATTATCGTGAGCGATTCGTTTGGGGGTGGGGGTGGAGAGGAGAAGAGATGCTGCAGCTTTTGCTCACAGTGATTGCTATTTATAATGCTGTAAAACCACAGTGAATGTGTCAAATGCACTGCCGTGAGCACGTGCTGCGTAAGCTTGGCGTTATGGCTATAATAATTCATTGCAACTCTTAGATGTGCCTTTGTACTAATAATATATTAATATTATTCTATGGCAGTTATTTCAGACAAACAGAAACTTTGTAGATGTGGCACTTGTGATGATGTAACCGTAGTTTTTAACTGTATATATAGGTCTGTAATCATTAGGGGAGTGCTTTATAGTCACACCTACCTGCTGCTTTTACAATCCCCTTCTAAACAATTTAAACAGAAACTGGAGAGTAAATGTGACCAGAGTCCTCAGCCAGTAAAACAGAGAAGTATGTCAGTGCTAATGAACTCCAGCGCCCTGCTGGGCCTGGCTCTCAGCAGCTCTGCAGGCTGTAGTGCCGTTACTGCGGGTTCAGTACTGTTCCCATTTAAGTTGTTCAGAGGGGGTGGGTAACTACTCTTCCAGCAGCAGTCGAGTGCTGGTTAGATTATTATCCCCAAAACTGATCCCGTTGCCTGTAGTACTTGGGTCTTTCTCCCTTTGTACTCCTCTTGTTTTGCCGCGGCTTCTCTGTGCTCTGTAACTGTGTCTTTCTTTCTAATGAGGGTCAGGAAATCTGACTGTGAGAGCGAAGAAGCCCCAAATGCAGAAAAGGCTTCAGGAACATGGCCGGCTTTATTTTGATTATCATTTATTGTATTTTTCCTAGTGTTAATTTATGTGGGTTTTGAACTATGAGCTGTATGAACTACTTAAGCTGGGCTGATGCAAAATCTATTTCCATCCATTCTCTTTTTTTTTTCTCTCTACCCCACAATGTACTTTACTGTTAAGTTATTCTGAATATTGCTGCTTTCTTTGTAGCAGCACTAAGCATCTCTGCATTCACCCAAGCCAATAGATATTCTTGCTTTAGGGCTTTTCATAAGAATCTCAAATTAAAACTTGGTGGTGTTTGCTTGAATTGCCTTTTGACAAGCCAGAAAGCAATTCTGTCTGAGCTGTGCCAAGGAAGGGGAGCTGCAGCATGACCTTGCTCTTGCTTCTTTCAAACAATGACTTCCAGGAATACTCCTGAGATCAGCCTAGCCTTATCTATATCTTACATTTCATTGTCTGAATTCCATAAAAGTCACACAAACCTAATTTTTTTTTGTTCAGAAGCACACAGGATGATGGTATCTAGAAAGAGAAAGTGAGATTTTCAGCACTGAAGTTCTTGGCTGCATACCCAGACCAGACTGGTAGTGAGTGAAGGATGGCTGTTTGTTTGACAGACTATAAAACATTAATTTTTCAGTCATGATCTGTCTCCCAGATTCCTCTATGATGTGACTGTATGTGTAACCGGTACCCTTGCTGTCGTTCCCAACAGAGAGCCCTGGAAGCACTGACCTCTTCAGCAGGGCGATCCCTTGCATGCAAGACATCCCCGCTGGCAATCCCATGCAGGAGGGCTTGCTCTTCTCCTGCCCTGTGTGTGCTGTGAATAACTGGGGGCGCGACCTTTGCTTATATGCACCTTAACACTGTTTAATGAGGACAACAGTGACTGCCACAAAACCTGATGTGGGTTGCCTGATCACGGTGCGAGTGACAGAAAGAAATGCAAAATGCTGTATCACAGTGAGAGCAGACTTCCATCTGTTCCCCTCTGAAGCAGAGTTGGTAGAAGTCTGACCTTGTCCACTCGAGGCTGAGGAAAGCAGCCTGCCAGGAAAGAAGCACAAAGCTGCTCATCACACTCATCCATTGCTCTCGCAGAAGAGGTTAGTGGCATTACCTCTCCTACAGATTTCATACAGCTTGCAGGCTCTTGGCATTGCTGAGAGAGTCATAAAAATAATATTAAATTGTTCCAAGTAACTAAAGTTCAGCTAACCAATATAGAAAAGTATTAAAATACTTTTCTAGAAGTACTAAACAGGAAGAAGAAAAAAAAAAAAGTGAAAATGGAAAGATTTAAATAACAAAGCTCAAAAAAACAAAAGAAGGTGAAACAGACCAAGTAGTTATCAAATGGCACTTTGGAGCCAGGTAATCCCCTGCAGGACTGGGAGAGCAACAGACCTTATTTCCCTCTGCATGTGAGCCACACCTTGGCTTGCCATGGAAATGCATAATGCAGCAGGACTGCTACTGTCAGAGAGGCCAGTCAATACTTCTCCTGCCCCTGGGGGACACAATTGCCCCAAGTAAGAAGGTTGTCAGGTGTGTGTTAGAATGAACCTTGGCAATTTGCTGTCCTCTGCTTGCTCACAACTTCTGCCTGCCTGGTTATAGCTTCTAGTTACTTTATGGTATCTTACTTCTCTTTTCCCACCCCTTTTCTAGGGACTGCTGCCACCAAAACCTGTCCCAGCTCTTCTGGCCACACAGGATACAGAACTGGTGTCTTCTTGGCTTAGGGAAGGGTTTTTTATTGCTCCTATTTCTTGGTGCAGCACAACAATAGCGGCTAGTAACTCACTGCACTGACCAAAGGTTTGCTTGCTCAGGATGGTGCTTTTTGCTGTGAGAATACTGTTTCCTCAACAAAGGTGCTGGTCTGCCTTTTGGTCTCCTCGATCCTTGTTTCCATACCATAGCCTCAGGCTATATCTTCATGAGTGCTGTGGATGAGGCCCACCAGGGCACTGATTTGATGTCCTAAACTCCCAAGGATTTTGTCAAAGACCCCATGACAGTAGCTGCCCATCTCAGAGAAGGGGAAGCGGCTCTTTATCCTTATATTGAGTGTCAGCTGGTGAAGGCAGATCTCATAAGTAAGTATTAAGCTTTCTTGCCATCACTCTGTCCCCTGGACTCCCTGACACTCATGGGAAGCGTGAGTTTGCCTCATCCTTCATTAAAGTACACAGACTCACCCGATAGTCACTGCTGCCCTCCTGTTACTGTCTAGACTTGTCACAGCGAGACCTAGTCATGACAGCATCTGCAGAAGTGACAGCTCATGCCAAACTTTGTGTCTGTGTCATGCAAGGAAGGCTCAAACTGTTTCCAAGCCTCCGAGGCAGATCAGTGTGCTGGGATCTGAAGCCCTCTCTGTCTGGAGGGTGTGCTGGGCAAATGGCACAGAAGACGGTGGGTCAGAGAGCACCACAAGCTGGCATGAAATCCCTCCCACAGATGCCACTGCTGGACTCTTGCCTGGTGTCAGACTCAGCTGTGGGACAACGTGGATGCTTCCAGCCGAGCAGAAAGTGCACGGGAGGTCCTGAGGTGCCACTCACAAGCCTGTTCTTAAGAGCTGAACGTCAGGAGTCAACTTGTTCAGCCTTCTGTTCGGCACTTAAGCAAGTCATGTTGTTCCTCAGTTCTAAATGCTTTGATGTCACCCCATCCCTATGATGTAGTCCCATATACAACTGCATGTCTCTAGTATACTGGGGTCAGTCAGCTGCAGCCCTTCTGTGTTCACATGCCCTGCTGCACACCTCCCCAGCAGTCCCTCTTCTCCAGAGGGTTCCCTAGATATAAAGGCACCGAGGAGATGTAATAGTCGTTGAATTTAGGCAAGGAAGTCTTGGTTGGAGATGTCAGTTGGTCTCTGCTGAGAGCACCATGTTCCCTGCGTCCAGTTCAAGACACCTCCTGTGTCAGAGTTTAGGTTGGAGCTGCCATGAGGAGCTTTATTTTCTGAACCTGCCCCCCCCCTGCTTGCCCACAGGGAGGACCATCCTCAGCAGTAACTGGAAGATACGCATCTGCAGTGCCGGGCTGGCCTGTCTGGGACCCTCAAAGTGTGATGGAGCTGGTCCTCCTCATCTCCACCTCTGAGGTCTGCTGGCCAGCCTCTGGATCCTTGCCTTTGCTAAGTTCTGTGCTAAGGTGCAACACCTTTGTTTGATTTTCTCCTGTCATGCAGTTATCTAATCTCCTGCCCTGGGGCTGGGAAGGCCTGAGAGTGCTGGCATGTGCCTGCCCGGTTTCCAAGCACTGTGAACACATTTGTGAACCCTCCCTGCACAGGTACCGCAGGAGCAGAGGGAGTCTTTGTTTCAAATCTTGCAGATATATTGAAGGAACTGATCTCCAAGCCCTGCTCAGAATACCATTAGGTAATGATTTTCAAGTGTGGGATGAAAAAGATCAACTGCAGCTTTCTTTCTGCGTATGCTGCAAACCATTTGTACACTTGCAGTGGACAAAAATTAAGTCAGAAACCCAGCCATGGCCCTCTGAGGTGAAATACTGACCCTTTCTCTCCAACACACATTTTTGAATCATGGCATGGTCAGAAGTGAGATCGTTTCCTGTGGCTTTCTAGAAAACCACTTCAGTTCAGTTGTTACCAGGTCAGCAGTATTTACAGTTCTTCCCCCACAGGCCAGCAATTTCTTTACATGTTTAGACATGTTGGGAGGTTCCACATATTTTTTGTAATTAGTGAATATAATGATTGAAGAAAGAAACTGTTGGTTCCGGCCATTTATTTTTTTAAGATACTTCTAAGAAAATGGTAACATTTTTAAAGTTTCTTGTTTTGTAGGTTAGCAAAGAGGAACAGTACACAAGCTGCCAAAATGTCCTTTCTAAAACCGGAAATAGGCAGGTCACTGCAATTTCCACAGAAATTAAACAAGTGTAGCTTGCAAGATTTACCAGATGATTTAAGATTAAATCAACCATAAATATATTGCAACTTTGTAAGATTAAGTACCGTCATTACCACGCAGGGATTGAAGAAGAGACGACCACAAGGTTCCCCCTCTCCCCTGTTCCTGTACCTGCACCCAGTTATCATTATGCAAGAAAATTAGCAGTATTTCAAGAGCAGCTCTGATGTGAAGTGCCTGTTTTCAGAAGTATTTTATGTCACTGTGTAGATTACAACATAGCGGTTATGCAACCAGAACGATGAGGGCCGGGTTTTGCGGCTGGGCCCAGGCCACGGCCCCACGCAGCAGTGCGGGGAGCGGGGCCACAGGAGCCCACAGCCGCCGGCGGAGCTGCTGCCCTGTTCACCTTTGCTCACCCCGCTGACCTTTGCTGGAAGTGGGTTTTTAAAACCTTATTTCAGAAAGCCTCGAGGATAGCATATTGATTTTTTTTTTTTTAATACCACAGCAATGCGATGGTATATTGATTATTCTTTTTTTAAATATCACAGCGATGCAGAGAAAAAACAGCATCCACGGCCACCGCACCTAGCCAGCGTTCCACACATTTTATTACACGACTTTCCAGTTAGCGTAGCGTGCCAGCAACTGGGAGGGCAGCGCTAGCGCAGCCTGCGCGCACCCCCGCCGGGCGGTGGCTGCGCGCACCGCAGGGCGCAGCGTGTCCGGACGCAGGTGAAACGAGCGGCCCGGCCCGGCCCCACCGGCGGCATCGCCCGGCACTGCACACCGCGGCACACCGCCCGGCCGAGCGCAGCC
>JAVJGJ010000059.1:18852070-18886441 GCA_035590215.1 Microhierax caerulescens | reverse complement strand
TCCATACTGTAGGATTACAGCCCTTCTGCCCACAAAGTGGGTAAGTGTTCCCCTTTTCTTCTCCCCCACTGAAAGCAGGATAACCAGTGTTTGCTGACTAGAAATACTGACAGAGGAAAGGCTTGAACACTTGTTTCAGTTCAGCCTGGGCTGGTGACCCAGCTATTTTACAGTGAGGACATAAGCTCATTAGGTAGAGGTATTTTTTAAGTCTTCTGATCCTGTCCTGCAGCCCCACATAGGCTCTGTTGTCTCATCTTACAGCTGCTGCCTTTTGCCCTGCGCTCTCACATTGGTTGTCCACATCTGCTGCACTTCATAGCATCCGAGCAGAGACCTCCATGAAATCCTCTTCTTCTCTGCTTGTCACCAGCTGCCCTGACATGAATGTGCTGGTACAAGTCTCATGGTACATGGCACAACGCAGAATGCTGAGAAATAAATGTGGATTGACACTCTATTGCTCAGTGGACAAGAAAAAAAGAAGCCAGCAAGCTGTGCTGTGAGGCAGAGTGGTTGGCAAATGTATCTTTTTCGTTAATATATGCAACTGCTGGATGTTGCTTGTTTGCCTTCTCAACTGATGTATGTCCAGGTGAGGCACTTACAGACAAACAAGAATTGCTCTTCTACTCCTGCGTGGACATGTCTTACCTGGTACAAGAAAGCATCCTGTGAATGCACTCACTGCCACCCTGACTGTGGACACCTGAAAGCCATGGGACATCCCACCAGAGACTATTGTGGTTTGTGTGGTGGTAGAGCACTACCGCAGATGATCTTAAGCTGAGCTTTAGCCTGGGTCTGGACAGTGACTGTTTTTTGGTTGCCATATATCTATATCTATATCTGTCTATCTTATATGTGTGTGTGTGTGTGCGCGCTAATGAAAGCAAAGCTCCCTTGTTGCAGACTTGGGGAGAACAGAATTTTGTACTCCATTAGATGGTTGCTTGCCAGCAGTTGTGTTGGGGTGCAGGTTTTTTTTGTTTGGTTGGTTGGGTTTTGACACATCTAATTTCTAGTGATACATACTTTCTTTGTATTCTCTCCCATCCCTCCCTTGAGGTTAGTTTAAAACCTGTGCTTAAAAAACATTATCTTCTTCATGTCTTAATACATGGGGTTTAGGGATTGACGTACAAAGCAGAGTACTGGAGGAAAAAGAAACACATACTGCAAACTGCTTTTAGATTCTGGAGCGCTGCAGAATCCCACAGATGTGTAGAAAATCTTGCTGACTTTGAAGAAATTATGTAAAAGTTGGAATTTTTGAGTCTGTGTCACTAAAGTGAATTTCATGTTGGCAAGTTGGAAGAAGAGGTGAGCTTTATGTGCAGCAGGAGAAGTAAGGGGAGGAAGAAAAGGCTCATCAGGGAGAGGGGAAGGAGCAAGCAGCAAGTGCCAACTGTGACTGGGAAAGAAAAGATAAGTGAAGTCTCATGATGGAATAATCAAATAAGTTTAGAAGGTGCTATTTTTAAATGGATTACAGAAAAGTGGATTTTTCCATCGTGGTATATTCTGCCAGATTTAATTTTTTCCTAAGGAAATTTTGCTACAACAGTGTCTGGCTTCATTCATATTCCAGAGAAGGCTATGGATTTTGAAGGGTTTTTTTTGGGGAGTGATTTTGTTTGGTTTTTGGTTGTTTGTGGGGTTTTTTTTTGAAAGCAGCAGGACAAATTGAAGACAGAAACCTTTCACCTGCTGAAGTATCAGCTAATGTGTTAAATATCAGACAGTGCATATGGGCACGACATAAAATAAATACTTCATTCTTCCAAATAACCTAGATTAGAGATCATAAAATGGCAATCTGCAAACAGGTGTTGTTAGCTCTTATATCCACAG
Source organism: Microhierax caerulescens (assembly GCA_035590215.1). Classification (NCBI taxonomy): domain Eukaryota; kingdom Metazoa; phylum Chordata; class Aves; order Falconiformes; family Falconidae; genus Microhierax; species Microhierax caerulescens. The sequence continues at coordinate 18,884,587 of JAVJGJ010000059.1, read as the reverse complement.
AGGTCTGTGGGTTTTGTTTTCTTTTTTGTTGAGAAGTTGAGATGCCAGGGCTATAGAGTTACTGAAGAATTAATCCAATAATTCTGTAACTTTGCTGCTAAAACACTTGAATACGCTTTCTGTCATCCACTGCTTCATAGGTAGAATACTAATTTTTACTTTTTTTTTTTTTTTTTTTTCTTCTTGCTTCTCAGACTACGAGTATTTAATTCCTGCTAGCCTTGAGGTCCAAGATGGAATCCTTATAAAAATGCCTCCTAGCCTCATTTAACTCTTCAGTGTTAAAAAGTATCAGTAAAAAGGTAGAATACCTAAATTCCTTGCTGAACTTGGGCACTACCACTTAATTCACCTGGAACTATTGCTTCCCTGTGATTTGACCTTTGAGCACACCACCACCTCACTGCCCTTCCCTCTTTTTCCTCCTGTTTAAAATTTGCAGCTCCCGGTCCTCTGCTACTGCTTCCTGCAGCTGAGAAGGATAATCTGTTGATACACTTACTGCATGCTATCTGTTTAAAAAACAGCTTGTTTTTATGACCCCACACAGTTTTCTTTCAAGTAATGTGTGTAATATCTGTGTATCCAGCAAATGCAGTTTTGTGAGGATTTTTTTTCCCCTGCTGCTCTCCTCGCTTGGAAAAGGGATGTGTCCAGAAGCGGTGAGGAGGAGGAATGAGATGCTTACCTCGCTTCAGTTTCTTGTTAATTATACAGTAAGGGATTTAGTTGTGAAAACCCAACCTGAATCTGTGTGTGAATTTTCCTTAGAGCCATAAAGGCAGGACTTAAGAGCCATATCTCTTGTATTTTGTCTATCCTCAGCCTCAGAGTGTGAAGAGGAAAGTGTTACAACCTGTACAAGAGTCACTTAATCTCAATAGACTTTGCAAGAACCACATGACTCCTGTCACACTGTGCCCCAGAAACTGTAGCACTTTACCTAAAGAGGTTGATTACTTCAGCCTTCAGGGCTGAAACCCTTAGCAAAACCTTAGCTTTTTTTTTTAGGAAAAAAGAAGCCTGCCAGATCATTGTGTATGTTGTGTGGAATGTGGAAATGGAGAGAGAGGATAAGTAACCTTCCTCCATCCTTTCCCCCTGCAGACAGATCCTCTGGGAGCTGCACTTGGCTGCTTTGGGGAGGTTATGGAGATGTGGTGGTGGTATCTGTGAGGCAGGAGCCTACTCAGCTGGGCTTTCCAGCTGAAGAGCCCTTTGCAAAGACAAATATTTGCAGCACAAATTCCTTCGTGCAAGGTATTTGACTAAGTGGGCAGTTTCCTTCCTCCCTCCCATGTTTGGAAGGTGGAGGAGGTGGAGAGCAGGACTGGAGAGCTTTTCCAAGGGCAGGCTTCTCGGAGATCCCTCGGAGGAGGTGGGTGGCACAGAGGAACCTCTGTGGAAGTGAGAAGAGAATCTTTAAGCTCTTGTCCTGGTTTCAGCTGGCATGGAGTTAATTTTTCTTCTCAGTAGCTGGTGCAGTGCTGTGGTTTGGATTTGGTGTGAGAACAATGCTGACAGCACATGGATCACTTTGGTTGTTGCTGTGGGTGATGTTTATACTAAGTCAAGGACTTTTCAGTTTCTCAGGCCCTGCCAGTGAGAGGGCTGGAGGGGCACAGGGAATGGGAAGGGGACACAGCCAGGACAGCTGACCTGAACTAGCCAAAGGGGTACTCCATACCATGGGACATCATGCTGAGTATATAAGCTGGGGGAAGAAGAAGCAGTGGGGGGGACATTTGGTGTTACAGTGTTTGTAGTCCCGAGTAACCATTACGTGTGATGGAGCCCGGCTGTCCTGGGGATGGCTGAACACCTGCCTGCCCATGGGCAGTGGTGAATGAATTCCTTGTTTTGCTTTGCTTGTGTGTGTGGCTTTTGCTTTTCCAATTAAACTGTCTTAATCTTAACCCATGAGTTCTCTCAGTTTTACTCTTTGATCTTCTCCCCTATCCCACTGAGAGGGGAGTGAGCCAGTGGCTGCGTGGGTCTTAGTTGCCGATGAGGGTTAAACCATGACAGCTCCTAAATCACTTGAGCACTGCAGTGTTCAGTGTTTCAGTGGCCCTTTTGTGTGTGTATGTGTGACGTACTGTAGTAGATCCTGTATGTTATATATGTGAGACGAGACAGGGGGAGAGATCTTCTGTGTATTGAACTGGGTGGATGAGACCTGGTTTGCTGCTGGTTAGCTCTCCCCTGAGGGGTAATGCTGGTGTTTTCAGTCTCTGAGCCTAGAATGGGCTGCTGGGTATACATTTGGTGTGAACTAATCAACTGCTTAATACATTTCTAATCACCGAGCAGTGAAGGTGTTTTGCCTGGGTTGTATTTACCTGGTGGTGGGCCTTCCAGTTGGTCACCACCTAGATTAGGCTGGCTTTTGCTGGGGTGTGTGCAGTGTGCCAGCTTCAGCCCTTCTAAAGCACAGTGTTCCGTGTTGCCTTCGTACCTGGAGAACATAGCACCATCCAGTAGTTGCTCCCTGGAAGACCCTTGAACATTGTAAACTCTCTCTCTCTCTCTCAGGAATGTAGTGCATCTCTGATGTCTTAAGACTTAAGCAGAGTTCTTGTAAAAATACTTTTTACTCTAAGCTGGAGTCCACTGTTTGAGTAGCCCTGGTCCGGTAGCCCTGTTGCTGTTAGGACCTATCTGGCCATTGCTGTCTTGATATTGATTAGGTATTGGAAGTCATATTCACTGTAGCAGAATGTGTAAAGGATGCTGGCTGCGTAGCCTTTGGGTAGACAAAAAAAAAAAAAATGTTATCAGTTCTTGAAACTTCATGCAAAATCGGGAAAAAATATGCCATACAAAAGGTTTTATCTATTTAAAAATAACACTGTCTTCTTCCCTCTCCCTCTTAGCCATCAGAAGAAGGAATGGGGGATTAAGAGATGTAGCTGTTGTAAAAATCTTAGAAAAAATAATTAAAAATTGGCACTGAACAACAGAATTTTTAAAAGTAATTTTCTCATTCACAGTACAGACAAACTTACCTCCTAAGTCACCTCTACAAGGCTTGCTAGATCATTAGCAAATTCTCGTGTGAATTAGAATAAGTATCTGAAGAGGTATTTTGAAAGGGGGTGAGGGGGAAATATGTCCTCTTAGATACATGACTGCTAAGCTTGATTTTCATCCACTTCTGCTGGCATGACTTCTTTTTGCTGCCAGTATTTGTATTGTCATACGTCACAGGGCTTATGCTTGGTTTATGGCTTTATTATTAGCAGTGCTGCACAATCTCTATTACAGAACATCTGGGGCATCGTGTAAATGTAGAGCATTCGTCAGTGTGTAGCATTAGAAGAATCCTAGATATTTAAGTAGGATTTGAGCTGGTTAACCAGCAGTGGCAAGAAAAGCATTCAGACTTACTGCTGCTGATACTGGCAGAGATGTACATGTTAATGTCTGTAACAAAATCAAGCAGTCAGCAGTAGTGATGAAAGCTGCTTAATCCATCAAGAAACAGAAGGTTTTCTTTATATATTTTAATATCCTCTGCTGCATTTCAGTTGATTATGTCAATGCTTCAATTATGGACCATCATCTTCTCTGCTATAATTATCACTCCAGGCTTTTTGTCATATACTAAAATGCTCCTTGCCTTTTCTCTTCTCAGTTTGTTTATTCAACACAATGTTACAGTGATCTTCATATGTAATGATAAAGTATCTGCTCATAATTTGGTTATTTTTTGCCTGAGAAGTCTTTTTAAAATGCCTTGCAATTAAGACAAGTTATATTTCAACTTTGTTGAATGTACTAAATGTATAGTGATGCTCAGTTCAAAGAGTTGCACTGAATTTTTGTCTTTGTCCAGTTAGGTGGAGGAGAAAAACAAACAGTGAAAAGTGTCAGTGGGGAGAGGGAATGGACTTTACATGCAAAACCCCATAGAAATGGAATTTCCCTTCTTGTGTCTGTTACCATCTCTTGGTGAAGGTTTTTGCTCAGGTAGTGGCTTCCTAGTCTGGAATATCTAGGCTGGGAAAGAGCACATTCCATTTTCAAAGCAGTAATTTGCAAATGCACCCAAACTATAAGCAGTGCCTATACTGTCCTATTTCAAGTAGTATCTTATATTGGAGTAATTTTTACTTGGCTTAGATACTTGTTGGGTTTTACAGATAATACCCAAGATTTGTAACAGAAAAAGCTTATCAAAATAGTTTTGCTGAGAAGGCATTTCTGATTCTCGTAGTCCATCATACAGAAGTAAAGAGAAATTATTTGCAGTACAGCAGTGAAACTACATGTTGGTGGAGGAAATCAGTAGCCCCATTTCATTGCTACCGAGGATTTAAGTTTAACTTGTGCTTTAGCTGTTGCATTTTTATGTGTGTGCACGTGTATATACGCACATATAAAATTATTTTTTTTCCCCAAAACAAATTAAGATAGTTACTTCTACTTGAGCTTTGATTTTTTTTTTTTTTGTGTGTGATTTTTTTTTGTTTTGTTTGTTTTTTTTTTTATTTGGGAGAATGATTCACATAGAAAAGTGTGTATCTGTATATGAAAGGGTTGTGTATGTACATATATGCATGTATAAAAGCTGTGGATGCTGGCTTGGTTGCAAAGAAATGAGCTATTTTGAGTACTCGGAAGCCTTGAAATAGCGATGTCCCTTTTCCAGCTAGTTATCCAGGAAAGGGTGGTATGGAGACTAAATGGTGGATGACACATTCTTCACTTGCTGCTGTTAGCTGAGCTCAGTATCAGTGTTTGTTGCTGCAAAGTAGAAGTAACAGTGTCTGTTTGAGTGCATGTAGGACCTCTGTTGTCAATAATTCGGTAGTACAAATTCAGTCTTGTGCAGTGGCAGTCAGTTGCAGAATGGGTAAAACCATCAGCTTTGCTGTCTGTAAATGCAGTTTTGATATTGTTTTGATTTTATCTGCATAGCTTTGTAAAGAAAGGGAAGGTTTACATTTCTGTGTACTGTATGCATTTCATAGAACACCCTTTCAAAAGTGAATGCATTTACATGAATTTTAAACTAATACTTCTTGTTTCTTTTTGTTAATTTGCTCTCTGTTGGCAAGAGAGCAATGTCCCTGCAGTGGCATCAGTGCTTTTACTTTCTGGAGTGTTAGTGACAGGCAGGTGCTTTTAAGTGCTTTGAGCATTGCAAGAATTTATCACTTTAAGGTCATCATGTAATCAGGCAATCATAATGAAACTTGTGGGTTTTTTTTCATTTTAATTACTTAAATGTGCTATTCAGACCTGTTTGTACCTACCATGTGGAAGGAATAAAGTGTGAGGTCTTGGCTCCTGAAGCGAGGTTGGCAGAGACTCTTGTGAATGTGGCACTTTGAAATAGGCTAGTTGTTCAAGTGTCTCCCATTTAAATTTGGGAGCCCTGTGGCTCCTGTGGTAGTTGTGTGGCTACTTTGAGATTCTTCGTGGAGGATCTGTTGGTGGGCGTTGTGCTGGACCCAGACTTGAGACTGAACCTGTGAAGAGGTTTGAAGAGCCTGACCATGAGGCTCGATTGCCCTCCTGCCTGGTGTCCCCACTGCAGGGTCCCCAGCCACAGCCCAGCACCTCAGCGCAGTCCTGCCCGCTGCTCCGCTCCTTCCCTGCGGCTGGCTTCTTCGCCCTCGCCTGGGGACTCAGTGTTACCTGTCCCTTCAAACTTCAAAGGTCTCACCTAACACTTCACTCTGAATTTATCTCGTTGCTGTTGGATTTCTGGGAAAGGTCAACTGTTTCCCCTCAAATACCAAAGCTGGTGTGAAGGAGTGGGGGTGTGAGAACATAACTCTGATGGGACTTAGTCTCTGAAGTCACCTGTTTCATTCTGTGGAACAGCTATGCTGTTGATGGGCCTTGGGGTTTGTGTAGATTTAAAAGCAATTTATTCTCTATCACCAAGTGTAGCGAGGGAACTAGTTGTGCTGCGTGCACAGCTCCGTGCAAACCTCACCCTAGGTGGCTTTGCTTGACGTTGTGGAAGCACAGCATGTGTTGTTTGATATGTCGCACTGTGGGTATTCACCTCCCTTAATCCTTATTTTGATATTTTTGATATTTTATGCTTGTTACAGTGAATATACTTTCTGAATATGCAGTGCATTTCTGGGGTTAGTGATTAGACTACTCCAGAGCTACTCGTAATGATTAGGAACCATTTCTCCATCTGCCCCAGCTGTTTTCAAAGCTGTGCTTGGTGAGTGTACTGGGTGCACTGGGGTTCACGAGGCAAGAGTGATTTCCTTCCATTCCAAGAGGAAGCACCACTTGGGATGGAGTGAAAGCCATTTGGGGGTGTCTGTATCCCTCCTTCCCTCCAGCCCTTCCTGCTCATGTGGGAAACAGAAGAGGTTCCCAGGAGGTGCTCCTCTACCACCACTTTGCTGATTGTTCATTTGCAACTGGTGACCTGTGGATTTGGAAAATGTTCTTCCTGGCTCTGCATTCTGAGCTGGGAGTCATTCAAAATAGATGCATTTGCTCAAATTACCTCAAAAGACATGAACCTGATGAGCAGGTACTCTCCTCCCTTCTCTCCTCCTCTCTCCATCACGCTGCTTTTGGGGAGAAGAGCTGAATGAAATGCATAGGTAGTCAATTTTGAGTTACTCAGATAGGTAGGAAGGGACCCAGTTTCCAGATACTTATCAGTGTATTTAGATCACTTGTGGCAGCTGAGGTCAGTGGTGCCACTTGCATGAGGAAACTATGAAAGCATTTCCCAAAGTATTCTTTGTGATGAGAGCAGCAGGAAGAGGGGATGGAGTAGATGTAATGCCCTGGAGAAAAACATGGAAATAAGAAAAAAAACTTTGGAAACAGAATTCTGATTTTTACTTCAAGATTTGCGCTTTTTGACTGTTTGAATTCTTTTCAAAGTCAATCATAAAAATCTTAAGTTGTTAAACAGGGAAACCAAACACGTTTGTTTCATTTTTGCTGGAGCTCAATGATAGTAAACAAAGGACTTACACAGAGGACCCACAGCTTATTTGTGGAAATACAGCTTGATGTAAGAGGGCCAGAAGACGATTTTATTTTTAAGGTAACATGTCTAACTTCAGTAGGTAGTGTTTTATGTTGAAGTACTAAAAATAAGTAAATAAATAAATAATTCTGCTTTTACATACAGATATCTTTTACTACTTTCTGGCAGTCTGAAGTAGTGTACTAGCACTTATTTGGGATCTGTCAATTTGGATAGTATTTCAAATTACCTGGCTTTAGTGTGAGGGAGGCTTTGTCTGCTCTCATGAGTGTACATGACGGGTGGAGACTCTTGCACGTTCAGTTCCTCCTTCCCTTGCTTGCCCTCCCCATGTACTTTCTGCCATCCCAGATTGTGGGCACGTATCGATCAAATTACAGGAGGTTCAGATTTTGATTGGGTTTTAGGACAGTTCTTGCACATAGAGAGTCTGTTTTTTTGATGGGCAGAGGCTGATAAAGATCAGTCCATGGACAGCTGAATAGTCTAGGATCAGGAAGACAAGCATGCAGCAGGAGGGGGAAATGGGGTGTGAAAAAGCACAAAATGACTCTGCCATGATAGCCCTGTACGTGGATGTGAAGCAGTCTTGCGTGTTGAAATGTCTTGAAAGATACCAAGATAACTCCTTGCAATAGCAAGTTGCTGAATGTAATGAGGCAATAATTTCAGTGTAGATGCAGTACAGTTGTTGACGATTCTGTTCCTTTTTTTTTCTTCTGCAGATATTCCTGAAATACCAGAAAGCATCTCATTCTGCAGAGCACTACAGGTAGCAGATTTCAGTGGGAATCCACTGACTAGGTAACTTCCACCTTCTTTTTAGTACCTGCTGTACCAGAATTATAATCTTGCTGTAACAATTACAATTTTAAATAAGCCCTTAAAAATTGTGATCTAGGATCTCTATGAAATCTTGCCAACAGTGTCTGTCTCTGACAGGGACTGCAGCAAAAGTTCAGATCTGTTTCATCCCCTGGGAGGGGATGAAATTTGTTAGCTAACCAGGAAAAATGTAAATCTGATTGTCTCTTAAGTAATTTTCATTTCTCTTCTTAAATGCATAGGAAAAGCATGCTCATACTTGGGAGAGATAAGGCAGTGGGTAGCACGAATGCATTGGCACAAACCCAGGTGCCTGATGATTTGGAATAGACTTTACATCAGCCGCTGCAGATAATGGCTTTTACTAATGATTAAAGCTTGGACTAGTGTTTCATCACCCTCCCATCAATTGGGACACAGTGACATGCAGTAACATGTGGCAAAAATGCACTGCATATGTTGGTGGCTGCTACAGCTGCTGCCAGTCCACGTTCTGATGAGGGGATTGGGTATTACGCACACTTTCAGTATAGAGGAGGAGTTTTGTTGACAATTCTCTGTTCCATTTGCTGAATGACATGGAATTTATCTAGCAAAATGAGGCTGGAGATAGCAAGGAAGAGGTGATCTGCTAGTTAAGGCCTTTGAATAATGTTTGGAGAACTGTTTCCTAAACCAGCCAGTGCCACAGAGCTCCTTTGTGATGCTCTGCAACTTACATAAGCCAGAGTATTCACAGTGGGTGCTCGCTGACCTGCTTTGCTTTGCGCCGAGATGGTCTCGGAGTACTTGCACAATCAGCCGGCTGGCTAGGGTGCAGTAGTGCTAACAAACAAGAGAGTGTCTGCAATATCTTAAGCCACTCCAGTGGTTTTGCAGGATGACTTCTCCACGTGTACAGCTGAGATTCTTCAGAAGTGCACTTTGAATATTGCTCATAGTGCATCCTAAGTTCTGTGGAAAGGCACATCTCTAAGCATTAAAGGGACGCTTGTGATCTTAATCCCTGTGCCTCTGTAGCCCATTTATATAGTGGGGATAATAATACCACAAAAATCCAGTAAAGCAAACAGAGGCTGAACTGATGTTTAGATATGCAAGTGGCGAGGGTCACCAAGCAGCTTTTTCCCAGGCATCAGTGTGCACTACATAAAGCTCAGAAAAGCTCAGAGCTGCATCTCGTGGTACTGAAATCAAAATTGTTTGTAGTAGGGTGCTAGTTATCTTTCTGCATTTTCTGAGCTGAATAAGGCCTGGGGCCCAAGTAAAGTGTTCCCTTAAACAGTAGGTGTAATGCACAGCTACAGCCGAGTGGAATTAACAAAAGAGTGGAAAGGCTTTTTAATGGGGTGAAATAGATCTCATAACTCTTTGTTGGCAGTTCAAGGGAATTCTAAAAATTGTTGATAAAGTGGCTCCAAAGTGTATGTGTGTCCTGGAAAACATCACTCTAAGCAGCTTACTAAGTTAGAAAACACAGATACCAAAAGCTGTTGAGACACGGTTGCCAGGTATTTTCTGTGATGAGATCCAGAATTTCAGTCTTAACAGCATGTAGCTTTTAGCGTTAATTTGCCCAGGCAGCGTGGGAAAGTCTAGTATGATTTCCTTTTTTGTGTGATATCCTGGAACTTTTTTTAGCCATTAATTCTTGTCCTTTCTTCCTCTAAGCTTAAAAGCCAGTTGGAGATCTTCCCAGTCAATGTCCTACCACTAATACAGTATGTTGCCTCATTGTTGAACTTAATCATTGATGAACCTGCAGCATTAAAAGTAGCTTTTTTCCAGGTGTTTTCAGCTGATTTCAGGTTTATATTAATAAAAAGCAGGCACATTTCTTGTAGATTAGACTGGAAATCCACTATCTGCTATAGAAAGAATAGTTCTAGTGGGAAGGGACCTAACAAGGATCATCTAGTCCATCTACCTGTCCACTTCAGGGGTGACCAAAAGATAATCAGACCATTTAACTGCAGCCTGAAACCTGCTGGTGCCTAAATGATAATGAATAGTTACAGTAGAGCTCACATTTTGGAGATAGGGAGATAACCTTCTGTTAAGAAGGTCCAGAAAATGACAAACAGTGCAGTATGGAGTTGAGCACATGAAAAGTCCCCCTTCCCCCCCACTGTAATCTGCCTTTTCCTCATCATGCAGTTGTCTTTACCTGTAGGTGCACATCTCCTTTTGGCTAGCTGCCTGCAGGTTATGCCATGTGCCTTGAGCTGGGTGATGGGGAGAGGGTCAAGCAGAAGTTGGATGGATGGGCCAGGGGCTTCTCCTCCTCTGTCTTGTCACCCGTTCTGCCCCACCTTGTCTTCTGTGCAACTGCAAACTGAGCTGCTTGGTGCAACCCAGCTGCCAGTGAGCAGTGAGTGGTACAGGAATCGGTCTGTGTGAGGGGAGGGGGGCACTGAGCCTTGCAGAAGACTGGCTGGGTGACGGACCAAAAAGCTTTGGGAACCTTGGGAGTGTTTTGCATATGGCTGCATTTTATAGCATAGGAAGGGAGGGATTACATACTGTTGTGTTGTGAACCAGTAAATGTGAAATGCTGTAAGAGTGGAACGTCGTCTTCATACTGAACAGACTGTTTCTTCAAAACGCAGAAACTGAAGAGCAGTGTAGTAACTAACGTGAAATGGCCATGCTGTCAGCATGTACGTAACTGAAGCCTGAATAAAAATAATTAAATTATTTTACCATTTAGGTGATACAGAAAATAGTAGTGAAAAAGGTTTTTTTTATTATGTTTGTTATTTTAAAATTTGTTAAAATGCCTAAAAATGTTCTCAAGCCCTATACCTTTTTAAAGTTGCAGGGAACTTTAAAGGGGCAGGGAACTGGGGGGTTAGGAGACAGGGGTATTACCTGTTCTTTGACACAGAAGAAACTTTATAGTCTCTAAGCCATGGGTTTGGGTTTTTTTTCTTACTATGATCCTTAGAATTTTCTGAGAGTCACGCTGAAGTCTGGGCACGCCTCCCTCTGTGTGTATTTGCTAAATAGATTCTTTTTTTTTTTTTTTTTACTACATGTTCTCTTTTCCAGTATGTATTACATGAATGTGAGTATTTCTGTTCTAAGTCCTTGATTTGAATTAATATCTCCATAGGTTGCCTGAAAGCTTTCCTGAATTACAGAATCTAACGTGTCTTTCAGTAAATGACATCTCTCTGCAAGCACTACCTGAAAACATTGGGAAGTAAGTTCTTCATATTTTATTACTATCTTAATTTATTTTCTGTTTATTATTATGCCTATTGTATAAATGACTTACATCATTGTATGTAATATATCTGTGAAGTTATTCACAGATCTGCGCTTATTTTTTATGTTCTTTCCATTCTGAGGGATTTGCACTTGAAATTAGCATGCTACTGCAGAATCTGAAGCGTGTGTGTCTCAACTCTGTTCTCTGATATGGAGTAACTTGGAATTTTAGGTACAAAATTAATTAGGTGTTTTGTGATGCAAATCTGACCTTTTGCTTTCCTTTGTTTTAGTAGCCCATTGATCCATTATTGTGAACTCATCAGATGGCTTGCAGCTTAGCTCAAAACTGGGCAGTTGTTGGCAGAACAGATGGGTAAAAGCTGGCTGTGATCAGGATAGAAATTAGAAGGTTCCAAACTACAGGAGCAGTCTGATCCTGAAAAAAAACTCCAGTGGGAGCTGTGGAGTTGAAAACTCAAAGGCATAGATCTTAAGATGAAATTTGATAAGCTTTTAGTATGTGTTAACTCTAGAAGGTAGCACAAGGTTGCAAGGACAGGCTTCCAAAGTAGACACATGTGGAAAGTCAAGCGAACATTGTTTACCTGTCTCATTCGGACTGAAATAAACATCCGTACTTGCAGAAGGGAAATCTCTCTCCTCTTAGTAGACAGCAAGGTACTTCTTTCAATTTGAAGGAGAAGAGGTAATTACATGTATCCTCACTTGAATGTGTGAGAATGGCACTGCTGGTTCAGATCAAAAGCTCATCTAGCCCAGCTTTCTTCTACAGTTGCCTCAAGTAGATGCCTAGTGAGTAATCAGAAGAGAAGTGTGTGTTTGATTACTCTTTCCATCCCCTGACTATTCCTGGTTCAGAGGATTTCCCGAGCTTTGGATGTTGGTTTGTCTGATTGGTAACCCATAATTCATTTCTTTTCCATGTATTTGTACCGTTTCTCCTTGAGATTGTGTGGACATCTTTAGCATTCTCCCCTGGCAAATAGCATCACAGGTCTATTACCCTTTGCATTCATTGACTTGTTGCTGGGTTTTTTTTGAGACTGGCTCTACCTACCTTGCCTGTGATCCCTAGCATTGGAAGAGGCAGTGAGCAGCTATGTACTCGATCTGCTGTCAGTGCCTTGGTAGTTTTCTCCTGTATCCCTAGCTGCTTTTTTGGAGGCTGAAGAATATAACTTGCTATTCCAGCTTTAACTGGAGAAGTTACAGTTTGTTACTTTTACTGGGAAACATACCATTTTAGAGAATTTGAAATACCTTGCAGCACCTGATTGTTCTCTTTTCTTTTTTTTCTGCCCCACCCCCCCTTTTTTTTTTTTCCTTTTAAACCTGCACCTACCTTTATGACTACCTTGCCCATACTGTTGTTCTAAGTTGCCATGTACTGAACCACTTCCATCTTACTTCAGGAAGCTGTGGTAACTCAGAAGTTGAGTCACAAGTATTGGTAGAGACCTATTAATCTTGGACATTCTTTCATAAAGCAAAATATTTCCAACACACATTCTTTAGGGAGTCAGTATAGTCCCTAACAGTAAAACCCAACTGTTTCTAAACAGAGGAGTCCTCCAGAAGGGATCTTATTAGTAAGAGCTCCTGCAATGTAGTCAAGTTCAGACCGGCATTGCTTTAGCCACTTCCCATGGGTATGAAAGCTGTCAGCTGGCACCACTCCAGCAGCAACAGAAGTGGAGAATGTCTTTTGAAACCATCCACAAGCACTAACAGGTACAGCTAACATGTGCCCAGTGACTATGGCAAAGTCTTACCTAAAAATTCCATGGGCAGGGGCTTCTGTGACATTCTTCATTTTCTTTAAAAGTTAACAAAACTTTTCATGCAGCTTTTTTGCAGCACTAGCAGCTAAGAACAGGCTTGTTCAGGCTTTGCAGTTACTGAAAACCAAGGCCAAAAATCTGGGATCTTGCCTGATTCTGAAAATGAATACAAGAAACGTGGCAAGCTGAAATGATTCCCAAAGCGTGAGGGGGACTGCAGCTTTGCAGACAGTAGCTAGAAGAAGGTTGCTGGCTGCCCTGAGAGGTCACTTAATAGTGTGAGTGGTGATAGCCTCTGTTTTGGAGGAAATGACTGGGAACAACTTCGCTTAAAATGAAGATACCAGACATTTGTAGGGATGTCAGTATGTGGAGCCGTGCAAGAATAAGGGTAAAAATTTGCCCATTATTGATCCTAAGGTCCTAAGACTATTGGTCCAGAGATAGGTTATGGTAGTATTTCAGCCCCGCATGAGCTGTTGTAACCTGTCCTCCCTTAAGGTCTCTATGCAGTTCCCAATATTGAAGCTAAAATCCAGAGGTCCTCACTTGCTTTGAGAAGAGCCAAGTGCTTGTTCTGGTGCTCTTGGTGAGTTCTTCTGGGTGGCTAGACTTCTGTTCAAGTCTGACCAGCCTGCTTTGATTTGGGAAGGGCTTCTATGTTACCTGTCTAGGATATGAATATTGTATTTTTACAAAAACACTTAAATCTCATTAGTAGAAATTTCTGCTGTCAGATTCATGTGGAAAGAAGCAGAGACAAATGTGTGGGGCTCTTGTCTTTGGCTCAGCAGGTATTCATCGTATGGCATGGGAATATGGCAATTGGGAAGTCGATGGTAAGCTTGGACTAAAGATGTATGCTTTCCAACTCAGAAGAATATTAATGTAGTATGAGGTGTATTCCATCGAAAATGCAAGTATACCTGAAGTCTGTTGGGGAGTGTCTTGGTGACACAGAGAAAGGTATCCTGACTTGTTCCCCTTGGAAATTACTGGGAGATCTTGTTTGTGCCTAGTTAGAACTGTAACCTGAAGTCCTTATGGCTTACTTGCCTCTGAGAGTGAATTCTATCAAATTTTTAGCATTAGATCTAAAATAAGTAATAGACTTATTTTTTTTCAGTCTGGCTAACAACAAGCGTGGCTTTCCTTTTCTAGTTCACAAAATTGTCATCGTTTATTGCATGTGAATTTGGTGGTGCATCTGACCACCCTGTGTTTGATAAAAGCAGTGAAATGCTCTCTGGCTTCTCCAAAGGTTGCTTACTTGTGCTATTCATTCCCTTCTCTGTTTTTTTCCCCTCTGCACTTGCTGGACTAAAAAAATGCTAGGAGTTAGAAAGCAATGCTAATTTTGTCTTTCTGGCTGAACAGACCAAGTAAGGCTCTCAAAGGCGTTTGCATATGTTTGCAAATGTCTTACTGGAGTTTCTTTGTGTTTTGGATAATAATCCATGGTTTGTTTGGATGGTGTTTGATGGAATAGGCTGGACCCGTGTGCTCTATATGAGATCTGTCAAATAGTGAGCAAACAAATACACACTGGTGGTTTGTTCTACTATAGTTGTGCTTGTTTTGGCAAAACCTCGAAGTCCCTGTGCTTGCTGCCAGTCTTCTGGCCACTGGAATATGTGGAAACTTGGAGAAATGCATCCTAAATTCTTAGGGTCTTACACTCTTGTCTGGGAAACTGCCTAATAAAGGCAGTGAAATCTCTAATTCATCTTCGTGTAGTACAGGGATCAGTATGCACTTAGTGTCTCTTTCTCGTTTTTGTTATTATTAAGCTACCTGCTTAAAATCTTGTGGCACTGCAGATTTGCCCTACTGTCTTAAGTGGGGAAAGCAACAAAAGTAATGGCAATATTTTTCAAACAGCAGTACTTTGAAAGTTAGTTAGGAAGTTCTTCCTAATGGCAGATAGTAGACTTGAATTGCTTTGCAGTGAACCATTAGTAGAAGTGCGTCTTCCTCGTGAATTCAGCTATCCAGTCTGGTTTTCACATGGTTTGATGTGTAAGATGAATGCCAATGTCCAGCTTCACTGTCCCGGGCCAATGCCTGAACATCTTCAGGCCACTGATGCGTAGAGTTGCTGTTAATAATTTTACTGTGCTGTTAAGAGTTATTTTGCATAAACCTTTTATATTTTTCTTGTCCTTTTTGTTGTCAAAAGGGTCCCGACTGGATATTTGAAGAACATAGGCAAGGCCTCCCATAATCTTTTGTCTTACCTCATTCTTGCTCTGTGTACGTCAACTTCTCTTCTTCTGTGTGACCACTTCAATCTGCTTATCCAGTGCTTGTGTATGTGCTGAATGTTTTCCCTTCTTAGGTGAAGGTTTCCTCTTTTTTTAAGTTCATGTATTGTTTGAAAGTGTACTAGAAAGATGTGTGATGTGCTGCTTTAGGACTTGGTAACAGACTAGTTGTCTTAAATATTACCAGTGCTATTTTTCATGTTTCTCTGATTTGTGTTCTGTTAACTCATGGTGTGGTTGCTATCTGGAGTAAAATAGTGAATGCTAATGCACGTGAGATATTAATAATTAGGTGGGTACATGAAGCAGGAGTTGTCCCACTGGCTAGTTGAATGATTTGGAGAAACAAATTACACAATTTAAGCTGTGAGTGGGAGTGTCTTTTACAGCATTTCTCAGTCTGATGAGAGCAAGTCTGATTTCCTTGCCTATTCTGCAGGACCATGTGTGCCTGTAGAGCTGCCCAATGAGCAAGCATAACCAGTTCCTCCCAATGTGGGTAGCATCTGGGAATTTCCACTTGCTTTCAGGATTTTTCTTCAATACTTCCTTACTCATGTAACACGCAAAACACAGGGCATAACTTTTTACTGAAATTCACAAATGAGAGTATTTGTATGTAAGGGTATTTGGGTAAATCAGGGTGTTTGCCTGTAAGGCTTCCTTGGGCATACCTTACAGTACTATGAATAACCTAATGTATGTCTGTGCATATGTGTTCATTCTGTAGCTTTGGCTTCAGGGTTAGTTCACCACCACCAACAACCCACTGTGATGTTGGCTTTTTACCAGCAAAAATTTTGGAACTTAAGAGAGCCATGCAGTGCTTTCATGGCCTGACGTCTAGAAAGAGAAGAGACAGTGTCAGCTTTGCGTGTTTATTTATTTATTTGTGGTTCTTAGGCTTGAACGAAATCCAGGTACCTTCTTTGGGAGGCCTTTTATGTGCGTCTCCAATGTTTAATCTAGCATCAGACTCTCAGATGGGTGCTTCATAAGGAGCCTGTCCTAGCCAACACAACAGTCCTTTCAGCATGAAATGCATATTTGAAAAAGGTGGTTATCCTGTGGGGACAAGAAAATCAACAAGTTTCTTTAACAGCTGAAGCAAAGTGCAGAGCTTCACTACTGTGCCTTAAATTATGATTTAAAGCCTACTGCCTGTGAGCACACCAAACATCTAGCTCGTATCCAGTTTTTATCTTTCACCATTTTTTCAGCAGTCTTGTTTGGGCCTGAAAAAGACAAGGATTACCTCTTTTTTTTGTTATTTTTTGATGCTAAGGTTTAAAGTAGGAGATTATTATTGACTGGCAGGTAGTGTGTTTTGGAAGTTCCCTGCCTGAGATCTATGAGCTCCAGCATAACAAATAGTAAAACTTCCCTGTGCCATACGCAATCTTCATTCCCCGCACCCACCCCCCCCCCCAAAAAAAAACAACCAACAACCAAACAAAAAACCAAAACCCAACAACCAAACCAAAAAAACCCACAACAAAAAACAACAACGTACAGATGGTCTTCTACTTGGACATGATCTCCAAATCCTGAGGATTCAACAAAAGATCTTAGTTATAACATGATTTGTTATATCCCCATCATTCACGGCCTCTCTCCCCAGCTCCCCCCCAGCTTTTTTTTCAGAGAACTGCACGGTCTGTGATGAGAGAAAGTGGAATAGCGTTATTTTAGTTTTAGAAACTTTTTTATGTGGGGAGGGGTGAATTTCTTTAGATGGGAAGCATATTCTTCTGATGCTGATGACTGATGAGTCTGGTTTACCCCCAAGCTGCAAGCAGGCTGAATGGATCTGTGGACCTTACTACTGAAAGGGAATTACCAGGTAAGCAGAGAAATTCTCCTCTTAACGTCTGCAGCTAGCAGGTAGAATGCTGAAATAGGCATTTCATTATGACACTGAACATAATGAAAAGAATAGAGCAAATGTTACTGCACTTAAGAGCATGGGTTTGCATAAAGATTTGTTACAGGCATGCTTTTGAAGAATTGTGGAACCACAAATATACAGTATTTTGTGTTAGAGAAACAAAGTCACTGAGTGTGGTGTGGTTTTTTTTTTATATATGTGTGTTTAATTCTAGAGATTTTCAAGTTTTCAGCAACTTCTGAACTCAGAATCTTTAATGTTGATCTGAATAAGAGTAGCTGGAGGATACAAGGTCTTCAAAGGCAAGGATGATATGCTCAATGCAGATTGATCCAGAAGCAGATCAGGATGGCATTCTTATTCTGGTAATGGATTTCTGGGCCTGTCCTTGACTGTGTTTTTCTTAGCGTATGCTGGGATACCTCAAGTGTAGATTACGCATCTGGTAGCATCCCACAGAATGGAAAAGGCTCTTAAAATTGTGTGGAACAAGGGAATGTAATTCTGTTTTAAGGTTTAGCATAATAATGTCTGATTAATATATGATACAACAAAAGTGATGGGGAGGCTTATCTTGCAAATACATAGAAGGAGGACTATTTGTAGGTGGTATGGCTAGGCTGATATAGTATTAGAAGCTCTCACTAGCTTATCTGAATTTAACATGACAAGTAATATTTGCAGTGTTTGAGTAGGTAGAGTATTCAGTGTTAATCACAGCTGTTTGCTAAATGGCAGAAATGAATGTTAAGGAACTCAAAAGTTTATTTCAGGAACACTGTTTAAAATATAGTAGTGAATGCCATGCCATCTGGCCTTTAAATAAGAGATGTTGCATCTTGTATGTTACACAGGGAAGAGATATTTAAGATCTATTTAGCAATATTTTTTTGAAGTAAAGTTGTCCCATTTTTAAGTCAATGAAGACTGATGTTGCATAAGTGGAATGGAAGATATTTGAAAATGTTTTAATAGTCAGTTGGCTTAGCCTCCCCAACCTGTTTCAGTAATCTTGATAAACCAATTGGAGAAGGTTCGGTTAAAGCACTCAGAAGTGAACAGGCTGAGCTGTAATTATGAATCTCTCTCTTTTTCTTAATGATGCCTTTTGAAGGTCATAGAGAGTTCAGTTTTCCTGTCTGTTCTTTTTGACCATGCTTGTTGCAGTGTGAGAGATAGAGTAAAGCTGATTTAAGCAACTTGAAAACCAAGCTTGTGTAGAAAACTAGCTTTAATTAGCAGCTTAAACTACCTCTAGTAGATATTTAGGGAACTCCTTGGCCATAAACTGTAGAACTTTCCTCTGTTTTCAAAATTTGTATGTGGCTTGTACTACTGGCCACCTGTTCAGTCTTTCCTCCAGTTAGTGGCTGATAAGATCCTAATGTTTTTTATCCAGTTTTTGTTTGTGGATGATCTGTAGCTCTTTACAAGTCAGTTGGTGGTATTGACAATTCAAGTAGCTGACTATGCAAATGATCTTCCTCTGGCTTTTAGTTTCTTTGTTGTTTAAGTCTAGATGCAAAGTTACCAACTTTACTTTCTTTTGTGCCTATTTAAAATTAGTCTTCCTGGGAAGGAGTATTTTCCTGCCATGTCCACTTCTAGCTCTGTAGAAAATGGCAAGTGTTAGGAACATAATCCTTACTATCATATTTCCTTAGTAGAATTGCTCTTACTAGAATATTTACAAGGACACTGCTTGCCAAACTCTAGAATTGTACTACTAAGGAAAGCCTTGTGCCTTTCCCTTGCACGTTATACACCTAAATTTGAGAGGAAAGAATAGTGTTTAACTTCAGTGCAATTTACTTCAAGTTCCTTTGCCTTCAAAAAGAAAGAGGGGGGAGTGTCTCAAAGATGACTTCTGGAAGAATGGTCTTTAAAAATACTGGTAAGACATAATAGCAGTTTAATCAAAACTAAATCTAGTTACCTTGCTTTGCAGTTGTTTTTACAGCATCCCTTATATTCTGAGGTAGAACCATAGGACTTCACATGTGTGAAGATAGTTTGCTTTGAAATGGATATGTACCCTCATTTAGAAAATTAGTATTTCTTTTAATTTATGGCTTACATAAGAATTTCTGGGATTCAGTAGCTAAGAATTTGCAAAGATCACTCTTCTCTGTTGCATGGTGTGGGCATAAGGTCTCTCCCTTTAAATTCTTTCAGATTAATCTTACAAAAGTTCATTAGTGCTCTTTATCATTCACGCTGTAAATCTGGTTTCCATAGCCAAAGCTTAACCAAAGAGGCAGGAGACAGGTTACAGCTGACTTTTGGAGGGAAAAAAAAAATAATGCTTTAACCTTAAGCTGAACTTTTCTGAGAAATAATCTTCTTGAGAAAAGGAAACTAGCTGCAATTCTGTATTATTTGTAGGCTACCATATAATGGATATGAATTTTAAAGTTCTTTCTTGATAACATTGTCTAATTATATGCCAGCATTAAGAAGCAGTTGTAAGCAAAATAAGCATGTAGTGTTGACTCTTCTAAAAAGAAGGGCAAAATGCACATCGGGAGCATATAAACCATGAACTACATGGTTATATGATAACAGAACCTTAGGAAATTCAGGAAGCGTAATTCTTTCCTGTAAGGCTAATTTTGCTTTTGTTACATTGGAAGTCTCGTTACACCAAAAATTGTCATGGAGCTGGTTCTTCAGACACTGAGGAAGCATGTGGTCCTAGCAGGTATAGTAACTGTGTGGGTGAAATAAGGCAGACTCAGGGAAGAACTGAAGTGGCAGGTACCTCTGGAAAGGAGTGTGTACTACAGAAGCTCTCGAGACCACCCAAGTTTTGGCACCTAATTTCATAGAATCGTTTGGGTTGGGAAGGGCCTTCAAAGATCATCTAGTCCAACCCTCCTGTTGTGGGCAGAGACATCTTTCATTGGATCTGGTTGCTCAATGCCCCAGCCTGACCCTGAATGCTTCTAGAGACTGAGCATCCACAGCTTCTTAGGGGAACCTGTTCTACTGCGTCACCATCCTCATCATAAAAAAATTCTTCCTTATGTACAAAGTAAACCTACCTGTCTCAACACTCCCCAAACTATCACGCTGCAACAAGGTCTTTTACCATCTCATACCAACACACTCTTCATACAGTCCCTCTGCTGCCTTCTCCTCATCTCACCACGTCCAGGGCACACTCTCTCTTCTTTGTGCTTCTTCCTCCTCTCTCTTCGTTGGCTGCCCAACCACTTAACAGAACCAGCCACAGCTGCACCGTATCTACCCTGAAGCCAGCCCACAACTGTGTGCTATCAACGTTAATTAACCCAGCTTCATTCCTCTACACCTACCCTCTTTCAGTTTAAACCCGTTGTCCCTTGTTCTGTAACAGGCCCAGCTAAAGTCTCCATCTTTTTTAAAAGCCCCCTTGAAGTACTGAAAGGCTGCAATAAGGTCTCCTCGGAGCCTTCTCCTCTCCAGGTTGAGCAGCCCCAACTCCCTGAGCCTTTTTCCGTAGGAGAGGTGTCCCAGCCCTCTGATCATTTCTGTGGCCCTCCTTTGGACCTGCTCCAACAGGTTGATCGATGCCTTTCCTGCGCTGAGGGCCCAGAGCTGGATGCAGTACTCCAGGAGGGCTCTCACCAGAGTGGAGCAGAGGGGCAGAATCACCTCCCCCAGCCTCCTGGCCACGCTTCTTTTGATGCAGCCCAGGATTTGATTGGTATGGGAGCTGGAGTTTGGAGCTCCTTCTGCAGTTGATATAGTCAGTGAGGAGAGGGTGAGAGAAAGAGGCTGCTTTTGGGAGTGACCTGGAACAGAAGCCTATCCCAAAGGTATATGCTGTACCTTCAAATACTGATGCTATGAGTAAGTGGCATTCTGACTAGTAAGTGGCAATGACTAGTGATTGATTAACCCTGTCATTTCCTTGGGGGAGAAAAAGCTGCTAAACCTCAGGTTCTCAATGAATTGTCGGTCTTCAGCTAGGAGCCTTGTGGGATGGGAGTAGCTTAATAGGATCCTGTCAGATGAGTGACTAGACACCTAACTGGTGTGTCCTGGGGCAGGGTCATGCATATTTCTGCTAGTTTTATTTGGGCAGTGGGATGGGCTGTAATGTATTTAAACATGGATAGTTTCATGCATTGTGTATGCTGCTATCAAAGCACCACAGTTACCTTCTCATCTCTTGGAAGACCTTTGACAGAAAAAGATGGCACGTTCCTTTTCTGTGCGAAAACCAAAGAGTTGCCTAGTTTAAACGCCCTTCCTTCCCAGTCTGGTGTCATGATGAATGTTTCAAAGCATACGTGCTGTGTAGAGATGCAGGGGCAGGCATTTTCAAAGTGATGGTGATCTTCAGGTGCTGGCCTAGTGAACTGGAGTCCTTTGGAACTGGTGGGGATAACCAGATTGTCAACTTCAGTATGCTGCATCCTTGGATTGTGTTCTGTAGCCATTGCTATTGCTGCATAACACACATAATAGCAGAGCAAATTCAGAATCGGTGATGTGTTCTACTTTAGCTATCCTTATTCTGTAGGACCTTCCCTTGTTCTGTATAAATATGGGGACTGTGCCCATTCTCCTGTCTTTCCCTTTTTGCAGTCTTAGAATCCTGAGGAAAAACTACATTTGGGATTTTACATTCCCCTAATCAACTGAAACTTTCTGGAAAGGGTGCAAATGGGGCCTTGTATTTCTGCAGGTGCTTTAGATGTGTTCACCTGTTCCAACTTTGCTTCCTTGTTTCCCAAAGCCTGATGCCTGGTCCTATGTGCTCAGCTGTGTGGTGCTTTTGACATAAGGTCAAGATGTGTGACTTTTTCTGCTCAAGTAAGAGAAGGCTGTTGTCCAGTTTTTATTAACTAAGCACCTTTAGCTTTTATGTTAGTCCTTTTTATCATCTATCTTAATTTTCTCCTAATTTTTTCCACATTTCTCTTTACGCCTTTTGATTTTTCATTTTTACAATAAAATGGCATATTTCTTACTGTGCTTCCTAATGCTTTCCTCAGAAGCCTTTGTTGGTGTACCCCAAGGACTTAGGTGGTCTCAGTTCTGTTACAGGGATGGGTATGAAATGGTATGGGGATAAAAACTGGGATATATAGTGTCATCTGTTGTGACTCTTAAGCCTGACACTCTGTCCCCTTGAATAGAGGAACGCAGCTGTCCCTGATAAAGTTAAAGCACTCTTGATAGCTCATCTCAGTTTCATATTTTATAACTTTACGAGACAGAGTGTATTTAATGTATGGTATACACCGAAAATGTGGTTTCATCGAAGATAACTAGGGAACATGTCTCTTGTCTTAAAAAAAGACAATTATTCCCTCTGCCTTTTTTTTTTTTTAACTGCAGTTGATACTGTTTTACCTATTGCAACAAATTGCTGTTGTCCAGAGAGGCATCTGCTTTTGAAACAGTTGTTTTGTAGGGCATGTTGCTACTGATAATCTCTTTGTAATTAATCCAAATAAAACCTGGCTTGCTTTGATTCCAGTCTTAGTGGCTGGTTTTAGCCTTACCTTTATTTTGGAGGAGACCACTGCAGTTGATGTAAAGGAGTATTTGCAGTGTTTCCTATCTATAGACACTATTGGATTGTGAGTTCTCTCTCAAATCCTGACAGGGATTCTCAGGAAAGAGACTTCGAACATTCATGGACTACTTTGTTGCTATTAGTTTTGTTGTCAATTATTGATTTCATACGCTTCTTTTCATTCTGCTAGCTGATGTGATGACGTGCAATATCTGTGGTTACTTTAGGTACAGCACTGAATGAATGTATCTGGTTTGTACTGAAAGTGAAATTTTAGGCCATGTTTGTAGCTTTAAATTTGACTTGGTTCCACCCTTACCTTAGAAATCACCTGGAATGCTGAGATGGAAAACTTTGTAATTATTTCAGTTACTACATCTTCCACCTGGGTTGCCTGTTGCCTTGTGCTTAGTAATTTCACACATGCTCAGTGTTTGAGGTGTGTATGGTAGCTTTTGTGTTGAGGATTATTACAATGTTAATGCTTTTTACAAGCTTCTGTGAAATAGCTTCTTACTATGGTCGTCTTGGAAAAGTACTTAGGTTTTTTTGCATTTTTTTCTTGATTTTTTTTTTTTCTTTCTGCTTTAGAATATAGATGACATTCTGCTTGTACATTTTCTGTTGGGTTTTTCTGGGGGAGCAAGGACTGTTTGTGTTGGGGAGCAGCCTGCCATGCCCTATGGTGCGTTTGCGTTTCTAAATGCAGTTGTGAACAGCTGCTGATGGATATGTTTCCTGTCTCAGTAAACTATATTGCTGTTGCCTTTGTGTTTTATGGATTGAAACAGGTAACGCCCGTGACTAGTTTTCTGTCCTAGGTGAAGATCAGGTTTAGGGAAAGACACTGAAACTGTTAAGGTATGGCTTCCTTTAGTTTCTTTCAGGGACTTCAGGAAGACTCTTGATGAACAGTGCACCTGTAAAATTAAGGGCAGAAGGAAAAGAAGAAATGATTTTGTTTAGTATATTGTGAAAAATCTCTGTAGTTGAGACAGAATTGTACTTTCTGGAGAGAATGTCATTAAATTAGAAAACATACTTGAAAAATAGCAAGTAATGCAGGAGTTTTCTTGCAAATGACTCTTTCTTAATGTACTTTAAAACCAGAAAAATGTTATTGAACAATATGTTGTGTTAAGAACCTGTTGGTAAATTTAAGGAAGAGCTATACCTCTACTCTGTAATGTGTTGGAGATTGGTGCTTCAGTACATCACCATGCCTTTTGTATGATGCTATTTGATATAATTGTCACGTTTTCCCATTTTTGTTTGTAGCACATAGGTTTACTGGGAGTTACTTCTGTAACTAGTCAAAATATAAGAGTAACAAGTCAAAACTTTCCTCTTATTTTATGGCCTTTCTTTCAGATCAATCCACCTTGAGCATAATACTTCAGTGCAGTGGGGCAGCTTTGCTGGTGTAGACTTCATAGAATTACTCTGTATTTTATGTTACTGGGTGAGAAGCTTTATTTTGCCTGTTGGGGTCCGCTTACATTGAGTTTGGACTCAAGACCTTGGAAGACATAGAAAAGATAAAGGCAGCGTCTTTGTTTTGTTTCAGGGTAAACTTAGTTGTGAGCATGCTGTGGATGTGGGTAGCTGTAGAATAAAGCATTTCTCCCCCAGGAAGCCATGCCATTAGAGAGAAAAACATGGGCCTGTAGGTAGCTGACTCCTGTAAGAAGAGAACATAGCCTGGGACTGTGATTGGCCACAGCCGGTCTCCAAAACGCATGGCATGCCATTGGGTGCAAAGGCAGCCGTTGGTGGGTATCCACAAGGGCACAGCGACCCAGTGCATCCTCATGGTGCTGCTGGCTGGGCAGTACAGATTCCTTCCTTGCACCTTCTTGGCAGTTGTACTGGCCCAGGTGTTTAAGGGGATTTATTCTGTGTTGGATTAAGGATCTGTTTTACTCCTTTTTTTAATTTTTTTTTATTATTATTTTTTTTTCTGGGTTATTTTAAAGCAGGGTCAATTTCGTGAGCTGGTTCACTGGCCTGCCCCAGTTTAATGATATGATGAGGCTGGTTAAGATGGTGGTTCCCAGGTTCTTGCTGTTGAACATGGTTTTGCTGACAAAGATTTGTCTTTGCCACAGCCAAAGTGGTGTCTGATGTAAGAAGAGAAATTAAGAGATTGCACCATTTTACCCGTCAACACTTCAGCGTGATGGGGAGGGAGATAAAAAGATGTGGGGTGATCTGTAAACACAAGATTACAAGGCAGCTTGATGGTGTGTGCATCCTTTTTATGTGCTCCTTATTAAAGTGAATCATGGGCCTTACCTAATAGGAGCTTGAAGAGAAAGTGTGACATTGAAAGGAAGATTGAAGTAGGTTTCTAGAAAACCTGTAAACAAAAATGTAATAGTCTGTGAGTGACAGTGAAAGAGCAGACCCATGTTCCTCTCTGAGAGAAATGGTTCTCAGTCACCTCTTCCCTGTCCCCCTCCACTGGTTTTGTTTCCATGAGGATGTTGGGTACCATGTCTGGTCTTAACTTGTGTTTTATATTGTTGAAATTTTTATGTGAGACTTTTCTCTTTGCATCATTGGAATGATGGCTTCCTTATTACCTTGTTTCTGTCGAATGATTGTGAGTGGTAATAGCTGACTTATTCTTACCTGTCATTTAATTGAATTTATAATAGGCTTCTACTAAAATATCTTCACCTGTGTGGTATGTTTTAACTGTATTTCTTCCGGAGGAGTACAGAACTGATTGGGTAAAATGTGCTTATTTTAAAAGCTGGAGAGAGATGCTGAGGCAGTAATCAAAGCTCCTGTGAAGTTTTGTTCACTGTTTTCTGAATGCCGTACAATATAGGTGCTTGAAATGCTCCTGTGAGGTTTTGTTCACTGTTTTCTGAATGCTGTACAAAATAGGTGCTTGAAATAAGGATTTATTTTCCAGACACCATCCAAATTCAATGAAAAATCTTTTTTTCTCCTTTAATAACCCATTACATCAGTTATGTTGCTTTCCCTGCTTAGATAGCTGTATTTGAGTTGCAATATGAAGGGTTTTCTTCAGTTTTATTCAGGTTATCAGCTGCTTTTTTACTGGGGCTAACTAACGACACTGTAATTCAGTATGTTTTGTTTGAAGGGAAGATAAATCTTCCAGTTTTATGTGGTCTGTGTGCATGGACTTGTGGGTTTATTTTCCTGAGGTATACAAAAAAAATTGTTTTGGTTTAGATTTAAAATGTGTTTCAAATGTAGTAGAATTCCTTTTTAAGTTTAGATTTTATTTAAGGCCTAGCACACTGTCCCCCTTCCCTGCACACCAGGACAGAACGTATTCTGTAGTAGGAAACAACTTATTTGCAGTCACCATATCTGATTTTTATTTTTCCCTGGGACGCTGGAGGATTAGAGCAGATTATAGTGTTGGGATAATATCTGACTCCTTGTGTTCCATTTAGTCATAAATAAACCCCTGAAAAATCTGAATGTTGCTATGGTGATGTTAGTAAAAGCCTGGGATACGGAGCAAGTGAGCCGCTTAGAAGCATAATGTCACTTACAGTAATGAGCGCGCTGTTGTTAGAAGAGCGATGGGTTTACTTGATTGTCTCTAACTATGGTAGCCCACGCCAGATTCTGAAAGCGAGGAAGTAAATGTAAATCGTATGAATATGCCCTGTTCAGTAACTTGCAGCTACTGATGTTTCAACAAATAGAAATTTGCATGTTTACTTTCTAGCTTTAATGTGTTGGAAGTATCATAGAGAAACAAGCGAGAGCTTCCAGTCTTTGTATGCTGCCTTTGGTCTAGTTGAATTAAAACAGCAAAAGAATCGGTTCTCAGCAATTGTGTTTTAAACTGCATAAACACACACTCTTCTTCTGAAAATGTGTTATAGAAAAAGTAAGATTGCATTAAAATGTGATTTTTTGTTTGGTTTTTAGTCTTTATAACCTGGCTTCACTGGAACTTAGAGAAAATTTGCTGACATATTTACCTGAGTAAGTGACATTTCATGTGTTTTTTATTATATTAACATAAAATGTTCTTATTCTTAAAATCTGCTAACATATGAAACTGAATGACAGCTAGAAAAAATGTTCAGTGCCAATTGTCAACATAGATACAGCTTTGTTTTAGCAACACTTATCGATATCCATTATCTCTGGTTGTACTTGGCTAGCAGCAGGAGCCCACAGTCTGTGTCGATTGGTTTTGCTCTGTAAAAATATTGTGTGCAAAATACAGTAGCACCAAACATTTCTTCCTGCATGCATTGAGTGAGTGCATCGGCAGTGGGAGTGGTGGTTTGGGTTGTTCTCATGCTGAAATTTCCTAACTGTGCAAGTAGCATATCAGGATCTCGGAGACTTCCACTCTAGACCTTCACAGCATTTAAATAAGCGTTTGTGTTCAGGGCTAAGTAACCAAAAGCTTCCCAAACCTGGAGATCAAAGCCTTGCTGACAAACTAGGCCTACTGATGCCTGAAGTCTCATTCCACCCACCATGATTTTTTTGCGGAAAAAAGATACCTAGATGTCTCTGTGCTGTCTGTATTGTGGCAGAGGAATTGATAGTGGGTTTTTTTTTTTATTTTTGTGGGGTGTTTTTCTTTTTTTTCTTTTTTTTGTTTCTTTGTTTGTAATTTGTGAGATTAATCAGGGATCTTCCTTTTTGGCTGCCTGGAAGAACCCTCTTCTTTCTCTAGAGAGGGAGTTTCCTTCCTTCACTACCTGGCTGCTTCTTGCAAGAATTTTGGTGACTCCTAGTCTGCTTGTTCAGATAATCTAATGGATCCTGTAGTAGATTTAACCTATTTTGATCTGAGTCTCTTTCCCAGTTGCTTTGGGGGCCTTTTTCCTGTCAGTCTACCCAGTACCTCAGTTGCAGCTGTTTATAGCTGTGAGCCACGAGGCAATTTAAATGTCAGTGGTCAGAAGATATGAATTCCTAGCTAGCTTTTGCCATGTGGTGTCAGAATGAAGCTATCACAAATGTTGACAATTTTATTGCTTCTGGAAAATTCTGACTGTCAGTAATGTAGCTGGCAAGTCTCACTAGCTTTTGTGCCACTGTGGCTTTGGGGAAGGTAAGCAAGCACTCTACAACAGACAGCTTTTGAAATAGAAGGATGGCCCTCTCTCTCTCTCTGTTCATGTTCAGAAGACTTTTTTTGGCATCCTTTTGGCCTTCTCTCTGCATCCTCAAATCCAACCTGAAATACTTCAGAAATGGATAGATCACGTTGGGAAGTTGAAATGATGGGTTTATTGAGTCTTGAGTCACACTGTTACATGTGATTACTATGGGGAATTTTTATCCAATTGTGTAACTGTAAATTCCCCCTAAAAAGAAATGTAACCAACTATACTAAACTATGTAGCATTGCCCCCTCTGAGGGAGCGATGGTTAAAATATAGAGTAATGATTTGATTGCCTATACCAAGTTGTGAGTTTCAAGGGCATACAGTAATATTGACAAACCAAATTATTTTTTCAGTAAGGTATTACTACAAGTAGACTGTGCCCAGTAAAATAACTGTTTGTCTACAATACATTGTAATTTGAGATACAAGTTTCAGTAAAATGAGCTCATTCAAATACATGGGGTTTCTGTTGGTTTAGTTTGATGTGGTTTTGTTTTGACTTATCTCCTCTTACAGATCACTTGCCCAGCTGCAGCGACTGGAAGAACTTGATTTAGGAAACAATGAACTTTATCACTTGGTAAGAGAACATGCCACTGAAAGTGCACGTTGGTCTTGTTTTACGCATCATTTACATTAAATAGATCATAGGATGTCCCAAATTGAAGAAAGAAAAATGTATGGAGGGAGAGCCTTTCTATAGGTACAGATGAATTTTTGCAGTTAGTGCTTCCTTTATCTGCTCAGTCTTGTTCGGTATAATATTACTTTAAACAAAAACCTGCATCTGATTTCTAGAAAATGAGAGTGCTGCACAGAATTTTTGTACAGCAAGAAAAAGGAGTGGAAAGGCACAAACCCTTGTCTGCAATTGTAGTTTTAATGAACGTATGGGCTTCTCTAGGGAGACGGACAGGCTGAGCACAGATGAAAGCTCAGCTATTTCCAGGGTGGGAGTAGGAATCTTTGGGAAAGGGCTGAGGCAGACTACTGAGGGTTGCAGTGTCTGATGTTGTAGCAGATAGAGCTACCAAAAAATACCTGTCATCTCCCTTAAGGTGACTCAATTAAATGTTGGATTTGCAGTAGATTTAAGACTGTGCATGTAATTTGTTAGTGCATGTCAGGTGAAGTATGGTGGCTTGTTAAGCTATAACAATTAATTTGTATGATGTTCCCAAATACTCAGTCACCCTTGCTGCATTTAACAGTGGTACCTCTAAATAGTGCTTGAAGTAAGAATTGGTTTACTCAGACTGTGATTACAGGGTGGCCGTCTAGTTTTTTACTTGAAGCTCCTGTGCTACTTAACATTATTATTTTTTATGTTATAGCCAGAAACAATTGGTGCACTTTTCAATCTTAAAGACCTCTGGTTGGATGGAAACCAATTAGCCGAAATACCTCAGGTAAAGATGGGCTCTACTGCTAGTGTTTTGAAGATGCTTTTAGAAGAAAACCTTTTTGTTTTTACCTAAAAGGAGGTGATGTAAAATCAAATAGTTTTCAGTTTACTTTGTCTGGTTTTGGTTTTGGGTGTGTGAGCATTTTCTCTTAATGAGTTCCTCTGCAAGGGATTGTACATGATATCATGTGTTGTCAGACATTTTCTTTTAAACATTTTGACAAGGAATTGTTTCCTAATAGGCATATTGTTCAATTTATAGGATGACACATTGTCTGTGTACAGTCCTGGCCCAGTAATCAGGGGGCCACTAGTTGGCTGAGCTAACCCTCACCTTTTGTATCTATTGACATTGCAGTTTTGAGGGTGAATCAGTTTTTTGCAGTCATCTTCATCTATTCAAATACATTGGGAGAAGTACAATAATAGTAACAACAACTGTTCCCATAAATAGAAGTTTTGATTTATGTAGGCAAATCCCACAGCAATGATGTGATGAGGGGCCTTAGCATTTAAAGCTTACAGCACTCTAAATTCCCTTTCTTAAGAACTTTGATAACGTGTGGAATGGTTTCTTTTCCCCTTTTTTTTTTTCCTTTAGAGCCAAGTCAAAACCTGTTTTCTCCTGTTCTCATGCAGTTTGCTCTTATTTGCTGTATTGATCTCATTGTGAATGGTGTAAATTGGAAATCAGTTACAGTTTAGTGGGCTTTGACTTTTTTGTTGTTGGCTTGGCCTAATAATTTTCTGAGTAGAGGTAAACACTGATAATCATTCATAAAAAGTGAAGTGTGACTTCAGCAGCTTTTTTTATTGAAGTTGGCCGTTATTGTGTGTTTTGTCAAATGTCCAGAAGATGAACTTGTAGGGTAATGGGTGTGTATGTGTGTGTTGTAGTAAAAGATCCTTAATGAAAGAGAGGGAAATAGTTCCAAAATAAAAGGACTGATTTTGTGAGTTAGTCACTGTATGAAAATTTATTGTGTGTAAAAGTAAAGGATGCTTTTGCCCCAGCCATTCTGTTCTTCAAAAGATTATTTGGATGATTAAAATGAGAAATATTCTAGAGTGTGTATAGGGGTGTCTGTGTACATGGGGAATGGGAGGGTGCTCTGATGGCTAACAGACAAAAGTATTTCTCTGTCAGACTTTTATGCTAATTAGCAGATTACCATAGTAAAAAAAAAAAAAATCATTAATAATTGTAGATGGTGGCAGTATAACTTGGCAGTTCAAATATGCTTGCTAAAGCAACACTCCCAATTCCTATTTCTACGTTTGTTGCAGCTGGGAGATGTGAAGATACAAAATCCCTAGATGTCATGGCATGTTGCTGTATCAGCCAGGAGGGACTAATCCTAATTTGCCTAGGGTTAATTGGGAGGGGCAGACTTTAATTATGTGGAGGTTGATAATCTGTCGTTCTGTAAAACACAGCTTTGCAGTTTTTACTTGAGGAAAGCTCTAGTTGGCTGGTGCTCGCCTGGGTGTGCTCAGCATACCTTGTCTGACTACTGAAGCCAGTCTTAATAGTTAGAACAAGAAACTGTGACTGAATTGGTTGGTATATCATATGTAAAATGTAATTATTTACTTTTTTCTGTGTTTAGAGGTCATACAAAGAACAGCCAATTTAGAGGTCATACAGAGAATTATTGTTCTTTCTGGAATTTCATTGTGATGGTACATTTTTCAGATTGCTTTGTTACGTGTTGGACATGACTTTTAAGTTTTTTGTCTTGTGTCACAGGAAGTAGGAAACCTGAAAAACCTGCTTTGTCTTGATGTTTCTGAAAATAAATTGGAATGCCTTCCTGAAGAAATTAGTGGTCTCACTTCTTTAACAGACTTGCTTGTTTCTCAGAATTTACTTCAGGTCTTACCTGATGGCATCGGTAAGTACAAGGGGAATGCTATCACACAGAACTATGTAATCCACTGTAAATTGGAAGTAATTTGTCTTCAAGTCTTTTGAAGTCTTTTTGTGTAAGAGATGAGCTTGTCTGCCTCAGCTTTTTTTTTTTTTTTTTGCTTAGTAAGAAATGCATAGCTCTATTAATTTTGCATTTTAATTGTCTGCATGATGACTACCTTGTAATTATTTTTTGTCTTCACTTGATACTTACATTAACTTTTATTTTGTTCAGGTATCTTCTCTGTTCCTATTGTGTCCACATCACCATCATAATTCTTCATGTAACTCTTTAACGTAGTAAAATTCTAGCTTGTAACATGCTGTAGGTCACTTGGTAAGACTGACTGACAGTTCCACTACAAAAAATACGTCCTTTTTAGGGGGGATATGTAATTATCTTCAACTGGACAAAGTGATTAAACCTATACTGAACCCTGTGGAAGGCTGTTCCACCTTTGGTCCATTACTCCTCACCCTTGAGGATCTGGACTACAGCCTTTCTGTGCCTAACCCCTTAAAACAGATTTAATAACTGAGGAATGCTTTCTGAAGCATTACCAATGCCTTCTTTAAGGTAAATGTTTTTACCCTTGCATTAGCTGTGACAAGTAGTTGGCAAGGCATTGTTTCTCTACTAGTCATCAGCTGTTTTTCTGGAGAGTTTCATGTTGCAAGAGCATGCCTTCTTGCCAGTGTCCCCTGCCACTCCCCCAAAAAGTCAGTGTATAGGGGAAGAAGGAGTTGTGGATGTGGAAAAGAATGGACAGACCTTCCCCCTCCTTCCATGTGCTATATGAACCTAAGAGAAATGTTTTTGTAGAAGTTCAGCTTGTGAGAGTGGGGTGACTACTGGTCCTTCAGTTGGCTAACGTGGGTTTGGTAGAGAGTTGTGGCAGCCCTCTCTGATGACCTGAGTTTGCCGTAATAGTTGTTGTACATCACAAATGCAGATGTACCTTCTGAAAGGCTACAGCCCAGACAGCCTGCTGAAGGAGAGCTAGTCTGTAACTCCAGCTGGTGAACAAGAGGAGCTGCTGCTTCTTGAAAAGCCTGTTAAATGGAGATCCTTTGCTGAGGAAGGTCATTGCAAAGGGCCAGGCCACTTCATGCCAGGTGTAGCTAGGATGCACATCTTGGAACATTTTCTGAATGTAATGTTGTGGCAAAGGCAAAAGAATTTGTTACTTATGTGAATGTAGTAGCTTGCTTATGTTTGGAAAACTGGCTAGGGCTACAGTACTTGCTCCTTTTGTGTAATACTGGAATTTACTATGCAAAATGGAGAAAATCTGGTGTTGCAGTTGAAGTGAACCTCACTGGTCTCTGTGGAAGCTACTGGGAGGAGCTCAACTGATCACTGAGTCATTGGGTGGATTTGTAGATCCATAGAGTTTCTGAAGCAGGGCTCTTGCCAACACCAGCAGGTGAGGTCAGCTGTGACCTGCCTCGCCAAGTCTCTGAATCCCTCGTGGAAGCAGCTCCAGCATCCCCTGGGCAGCCTGTGTCGGTGCTGCACCACCTGCCAGTGAGGAAGCTTCTCTGGATGTCCAGCTGGGACCTGGCACGCTTCAATTTG
>JAVJGJ010000059.1:18813891-18852006 GCA_035590215.1 Microhierax caerulescens | reverse complement strand
CCTTCAAGTAGTTGTGGGCTGTTCCTAGATGCTTCCATGTCTGCTGCTTTGCTGGAGTCAGCAAAGCCAGTGCTCTCGGCCTCAGCTCACCTGTGCCCTGGTCATCTCGACAGCTTCCTGCTGGACCCCCATCAGCGTCTTTCTTGAACTGGGGAGTTGGTGGGGAGGACAGGACATGAAACTGAGCATGATTTTACAGGTGTGACCTCACTGGTGCCAAGTAGATGGGATATAGTAATTTCCATTGATCTGCTGGCTGTAATTCTCCTAATGTAGTCCAGCCAGTGTTTATTGCTGGTGAGATCTCGCTCACTGCTTGTTCATACTCAGCCTGGTGCCCACCGTGGCCCCAGGCCCTTTTAGCAGGGCTGTTGTACAGCCTGTCACTTCCCAGCCTGTACTGGTGCTCAGGTTTATTCTGCCTAGGTGCCGAGGACTGCACTTCTTGTTGAACCATAAGTTTCTGTTTAGGTTGTGATCTTTCTGTGTATCAGCTGTCTCTTCATGGTTTAGCATCATCAGCAATTTTGATGTGCCAGCCTGTTGCAGGTTATTTTGGACCAAGTGGGAATGGGCAGGGAGGTGTCAGCAGCTAGTGATATCTTCAGAATTCTCTGTCTTGGGCTGTGCCTGGGTCAGCACTGCTTTGCACTGAAGACAGTTCTGGTACACAGGAGCAGAATAAGGTGAGCTTTCTGCTCTGAAATATTATTTTGTCCTTCCTGAGGGGAAGACCTTCAAAGAAGATTGATTTCTAGTCTGAAAAATAAACCTTGGTTTCATGTCTGACTAATTGAGTTTTATGTTAGGAAAGTGAGACCTTGATCCTGTTTGGGTTTGGACTATCACTTCACTGCAAGCCTTTCTTACTGTGGCTGAGGGCATAGGTGATGTTCTGAACACTTCTTTACTAATAAACATTGAATACTTGAGGAAAAAATAGATCATTTTCTCCTGTTTGTATTTCTCCTTTGGGCAGACATGTCCTTGACATTTACATGGGGTACTCTTCAGATTGCAACTTTAATACAATTTAATGTGCTTACATTTTGGATATGAGTATTTATATTGAATGTGAATTCAGTGATGTTATAAACTTGCACAGATAGTGCAAGCGCCAAGCGAAGCAGTGCTCAAATTCTTCTTTTACCTGAAAAAAATAATTATGTTAAGAGTTCTGCAGTAGTAAAATTTTCTGTAATTAAAGCAGGTATTGCAGGATACTAAACAAACAAATGTGGTGCTTTTTCTGTCCAGGAAAATTGAGGAGGCTTTCCATTTTGAAGGTTGATCAGAACAAACTAATTCAACTAACGGATTCAATTGGAGACTGCGAAAGCCTTACAGAACTAGTTCTAACAGAAAACCAACTGCAGGTAAGCATGGTTATGGCTGCTCAAATGGCTGGCAGAAGTAAGACCTGCTGCGAAGTGCTGAATCACTTAGTTTGTAAAGTTACTCAACCTTGCTGCCGCTAAGTAGCAAGTTTCTTTTACATGCATCTTACTTCTTACCTGTTAAATGAACACTGGAGGTCAAGTTGTGTGTAGTAACAATCCGCTCTTCCAAAGGCTTAAGCAATTACATATTCACTCTTGAATCTTTCATGACCAGTAAGGGAACTGGAGCATGTGGAGTGCAGGTATCACTTACTTTGTTGTGTTTTTAATGTGGAGTTTGTGCCATGTTGCGCTATTGCTGATTTTTTTTTTTCTGTATGTTATGTGGATCAGACTTGCTGGAACCAAATAGAAGCCCAAAGCACTGCAGAGCTGCTGTTGTACTGTTCCTTGCTGTACTGATCTACTCCAGCCAAATATTAAATATGATATGAGGTCAATTAAAATAAAATCTCCGACTTCATTCTATTAGGTGTTTCCTTCTGTTATTTTCAAACTGCCTTCATGCGATACCGTCACTTGGAGAGTAGAAGTGGTTATAAAAATCTAGGTTCGAGCATTTTTAAAGTTAGGTTAGTGCTTGATTGATTTAAGAGCTTAAGCCTGTTGGAAAGATGCCACTCCAGAGGTCAGTTCATAGCACCTCAGTTAGCTAATTGAGAGGCAAGGTTCTATTTAGGAAACCTAAAGTTAGATGATATGGAAATTCTGCATACATACTTCTCTAAACATCTGCTGTGCATCTTTCATCTTAGTGCAGGGGTAACTAGTGAGTGAATTTCTATTAGAAACTGGCATTCCTGGACATTTCTTCTGCAAGATAAAACCTTGGATCTCCTTTGGAAGCCCTGTAGTAATGAGTGTTAATTACACTCTGGTTTTGAAAATGAATCAGTCTATTAATTCATTTTTAAAGTGGGATAAGTTTTGTTCTGACTATGAATTTTCAATTTTTTTTGCATGTTATTTTGTTTTTGTTGGCACAGTCATTGCCAAAGAGCATCGGAAAACTAAAGAAGCTGAACAATTTGAATGCCGATAGAAACAAATTAACATCTTTGCCCAAAGAGGTAAGTTTTGTGCAATTAACTCTCACAGATGTGCTTATACAAACAGCAGACTCTTGGTTTCAAATGCCTACAAGGAGTAGCAGGCAGCTTTGATCCACTGGGTTTTCTTCCCAAACTGATCACAACCAAAAACTTGTCCCATTAAATCTGAACAGCAGCAGTGGAGACCTGGTGCCTTGGAAGTGCAAAATGTCTTTGAAGTTGAACAAGGAAGCTTGGGTCTAATTAGCTTGTAACTAGTAATTCCCAGAGTGGGTGTCAGGTCCAGCACTATTTGAAGACTGGGAGTTCTAGTAGAATGAATGCATGTAAATCAATATGCCTTTTCTGTGTGCAGTATAAAACTACTGCTGGAGTCTTCCTCACCTTACCCATGTAAGCAACAGCAAACAGGGTTTCAGGTTTTATATTCTAAAAAATTATTTGGAGGCTGTTTTGACAGTCTTTTTGGTTTTGGAGATCTGCTTTTGTCTTTAAGTATGGGAAACTGATGTGACAAAGATCACTGATACATCAAGTCTTACAGCTGTGATCACTGGTACTTTTTGTCTTTTTTAACAGTACATGGAGTGAAATGGGGTTAGAATTTCTGTTGTGAAACTAAATATAACAAAGGCCTCACAAGTTTAGTTCAGCAGTAAATTCTGGAAAGAGATCAGGGGAAGCAGCATTCTGTGATCGGAACACAGGACTGCGAGTTGGTTCTGTTTGCATTACTGCTTCTCTGTACTTTTTGTCCCAGTAGTTCTCCCCGTTACTTCTCCTGTCTGGTTCTAACATGGCTCTGAGGTCATAGCTTCTGCTCATGACTTTCAGTCACTTCAGGAGCAGGAGGGGAATGTACTCAGGTGGCAGCCGATGGATGAGAATTAAGAGGATCATCAGCTCTGGCTAGTGAGCACACACTTCTGTTCAGGGCTGCTTACTGACAGAGCTTGGACAGCTCGAGGAGGAGGTGCGAGGAGGAAGTAAAATAGCTGGGAACCTGGAGCTGGGGAGAGACAATGGCCTGAAGAGGAGGGATCCAGCAGGGGCAGAGGGTGCTGTTGTGGTACTGGCAGCAGCAATTCCAGTGGCCCAGAGCTGGCACAGGTCAGTTACCTAATCGGGGCTCCATGATAGCCCTTATTGCTTCTTTACAGATTGGCTTGAAAGTGTATGTTTGGTGGGGGGGAAGGTGAGGGAAGGAGGAGAAGATGGGAGTACCGCAGCTCCTCTAGCAGGACAGTGTCTCTTCTGTGGAGGTGCTGCTGGTTCTGAAGAGAGAATTGCAGAGCGTACCCAGATGAATTGCATAAGTGCTAGCAAAAAGCAGGACCTTGGGAAAACCACGTTTCTGGGTTGGGATGTGGTGGCAATTTTGATCTGGTGCTCATTCAGCAGAAAACTTCCTGTGTCTTTGCAAAGAACTTAATACATTACACGTGTCCTAAACTATCTGTACTTGAGACTTTTACAATTTTGTGTCCAGTCAACCTTTAAGCAGAAGGGCTCTGAGTTTTTTTTAATATGTAAGGTTTTACTGATAAACTTTATTTCCAGATTGACCAGTAATAGCTTATGTGCATATAAGCACTTTTAAAGGAAGTCCATGGTATTGGAAACATGTGTGAGGGTGAGTAGTGTGGCTTGCAAGGAGGAGGGCCAGAAGCAGGTGAGAGGAGAAAGCTCAGCTTCAGAGGCAGGTTAAACAGGATGAATGTGGAGTGTGTCTGTTTGGGAGGAATAACGGAGTCAAGGACTCGGGGCAGAAGAATGGAAGGATTAATGCTGAACAAGAAACTGGAGACTTGGAACCAGAAATGGGTTTCAGAGGTGGAAAGCATTGCCCAGTCAGTGAAGGAGCTGGGGATATCCAAGGGTGAAGTGGAGAACGAGAACATGTGTGGAGAACATTAGTGAACATGAGAGAGGGGAGGGGACACCTGCACTAGGAGTGGGATAAAGCCAGGGATGAGCCTTGTCTTTGGAGAAGGCAGGTGATGAGGAAATGGAAGGTGGTGTCTGGAATGAGGTGAGCTGGGGAGTTGTAGAAAATCCAGGAAATAAAGATGGGAGAGGGTGGTTCCCAGGAAGCTTGGCAGAGAAACAGAGGAAACCAAGCTCCTTGGCATCTGCTTCTTTGAAATAATATTTTTTTTCCTCCAAATGTCTCCACACCTATGTGTTTTTCCCATTAAAGAAAATGCTTTGAAATTGCATTTGCTGTAAGATTTCCATAATGGTTCATTGAAGTATGTTTTGCTCGGTGGATTTTTAAAATTCTTTTATTTTTTTTATTTTTAAAGGAAGTCAGTCCTTCACTGACTGGAGGGTCATATCCACCCTCTAGATCGGTGGATTTGAATTCCAAGCTGATAATGGGAAAAAATAGAAAGCATAACAACTGATGCAATGGTTTATCTCAAAAATACTGTTAATATGTAAATGTTGCAGAATCTACCATCTAGCTAATGACTTTTCAGTTTCAGTTTTCCAAGTTGTAGTTGCAGTTCCTTGTGCTTAATCTGTGCAATAAAACACTTCCCTCAAAGTCTTTAGGTTGCCTTTGTTAACAAAGTTTTAAAAATGGAAAAAAATCTACCACTCTGCTCTTGTTTTGTCTGCTCGTAGAGCTGCATTTTCTTTGTATAGTATTTTTCTTAGTCATTAGCCTTTTGCTTTAAACCAAACATGAACTTTTCTGTAGTACAAGTTTTCTGGTTAAATTTCAGAGGAGTTCAGTGAAGAGTTGCATTTCATAGCTCTAAAAGAAAAATGTTTTGCGTAAATGGAGTGACAGGTGCTATGAGTACTATTTGCTGTTACACAGAGCATACACACAAGCAGCTTCACGGGTGCTGATAATGGCAAACATCCCAATTTTGAGTTTCCCTTTGGGTGGCAGAGAGGAACAATTTGGTGTCTTGGTGAAATGTTTATTTTCCATTTTCTTTCTCATCATTACTGAACTGGAAGAAAAATAGTACAAAATGCATTGGTACAGCACTTAAGAAAAACCAAAAAATGTGTCGCCCTTTTGCTAGCTGTTGGAAGATTCTGCTTGACAGTGAGAAATCATACAGTCTTCTCCATTTATTTTCATCTCAAACTGACCTGATTAATATTTAAAGCCAGGCATGAGCTTCTGACAGCATTTTCAATACCCCTCCCTGCTGTGTATCGCCTAAGACGTCTGCTGAGATAGTATGGCAAAGATTGGGGGTCTCAGACCTTTGCACATCAGTCACTATTGGTACTTGTACGCTGGTTGTCCCTTCACAGAAGCAGTGTCAGGTGGCAAGTAGAGTACGCACTGCAGATGTTCTTGCTTGTTATCTTCCCCTCTTTTCCTTCCCACCTCCTCTCATTCTTTCTCTGCCTTACGGAGTGCTAGAACAGCTGTGCGTTTGTGGTCTTCATCTTTATAGGAAATAGGTGTGGGATAGCCCTTTACTGGTTTCTGTTGGAGAGGGACAAAGGCATAGAGTCTGGTAATGTGTACAGAAAAAAAAGGAACTCAGTTACTAAGTAGAAGAGTACATGTAACCAGTATCATATGTACCTGCTGGTGTCTCTGTCCTTCCCTTCAGAATTATTCTTGTAGCAAAGAGAGCTTTTATAGAAAGGCTGGCGGAAATGATGCACCTGCTATAATATAACCTGGTGAGATAATCTGTGAAGTCTGGCTTTTTTGTGGTAGTGTGGTGTTTTTTGGTGGTTTGGGGTCTTTTTTAGTGTTTTTTGTTGTTGTTGTTTTTGTTTGTTTTGTTAGCACTTTTACTAGGACTGGATTTTGGGTCAAACTGTCAAACCATTACATTGTCAAATTGTTTCAAGGAGTGCTTGTAAAACCAATCTCTACCTTTTGGTGTAAGATTGCTTGATTTGGGATTATTGAGGAGTTTATATGCAAATACCTGTTCAAAGATTCTTTTGTATCTGATGCCTATACATAAGGTAAAACGTGGAACAGCTGAATGTTATGACCAAGAGTTGAGTCACTGACAGATTTCATCTCCAGTATCTCATCCTGCAGCTCAGTCCCTCTCTCACTGAACTGAGTGGTGAAACAGACTTCGACAAGAACCGAGAATGTCTAAACCTGTTCATAGTTACAAATGTTTTTCCCCTTAAACTTGAAAGACCTGCCTGGTGACTCTTTGGTATTGAAATCCCACCCTGGCACTGGAACGCTGGTGAAACTGGTGTGTTGATTTTGGCACTTGCATAAATAATCTCCTTGGAATGTTTTCCAGTTCATGTGCTTTTGTTAATGAGTCTGTACAACCTGCAGACATCTGGTAATGCGTCCTTCCTGGCTTTGAGGTATATTGTGAGAATTATTGCTACAATAGGTAAAACCAGCAGGGTTGTTTGGGGTTTTTTTTGGCATATCTGTGCTTTTTAGTTGTTTGGTTTTTTGGGTTTTTTTTTTTTTTTTTTTTTTTTTAAACAAGTTGGGGCTGCTTTGTTGTTTCT
The DNA here is from genome assembly GCA_035590215.1 of Microhierax caerulescens. Taxonomy (NCBI): domain Eukaryota; kingdom Metazoa; phylum Chordata; class Aves; order Falconiformes; family Falconidae; genus Microhierax; species Microhierax caerulescens. The sequence goes on along the minus strand of JAVJGJ010000059.1, from coordinate 18,845,075 downwards.
GGTTTTATCTTCTGATGTCCCGTCCCTTCTATCGTTTACGTAAAAGTATCTGTGCATGTGTCTCGAAGGCAAAAAAGGCACTGCAGAAAAATGCAGGAAAACTTGTCTTGAGTCAGAAGGCAGAGAAGCTCTCTTTTTGTACTCCTCCCATACTACTCACTAGTGGTGCAGGGGTTGTTGAAGTGAGTTTGCTGAAGGTTTTCCTAGCCAATTTAAAGTTAATGATAACTGAATAATAGTTAGTGAATTGGACAGTTTTTCCACCTCTAAATGTATTCTATGCTTGTAGTTATAGAATTAATCTATTTTATGTGGGGCTAAGGAAAAGTCTTATTTACTTTGCATTCAAACAAAATCTTGGTTATGACAGCCTCAAAAAGATTTTGCAACACAATAGGAACTGTGTTTAAATTCCCAGTATAGCTATCAGAATTAACCTAGTAAGAGTTCTTGATGCTGACAGGTGTATTTTGAGTTGAATGAAAGAGATGCATCAGTAGGATCTTAACTAGTCACATGCTGAAGAATAATCATTGTGGTATTTGTCGTAATGTCTTATTTTTTTGCATTGCTTATACCTGTGTGAAAGATGAACTCATAAAGGGCAGCAGAATTGATTCACAGCTTTTAAGCAGTTAACAGATGCTGAGATCAAATCAACTAATGTAACTTGAAAGAATTCAAAGTTTCCCACCTTTAATTTGTCTTTTGGCTTTAGAGCACCAACAATGTGAGGATGTGCTGCCATAATCAGTGAAGTTTTGTCTGTGGTGGTGAATGACTGTAAATGACAGCTGGGCTCAAGAGAAGGAGCAAACAGGAGTTTGGGAGGGATATGAATGGGAAGAGAAGGGTGAATCAGTGAAGCTGCACGCTGTTCTTGGCTTTACCTCCAGAAAACTGCAAAGGTGTCATCAGCAAGAAAAATCAAATGGCAACTACCAGTTTATTGTAACAGAGAAGCATGGTAAAAGTCAGGTGAATGAAAATACACAGGTGATGCAGGTGTCACAATAATAGTCTGTCTGCAGTAGAGGAGTCATCAGAAACATCAGCAGAGGAGTGATGCAAAACTTGCAGTTCTGGAGGAGTGTTTAGGGTGGGCTGGCAGCGGATCTGTGAATGTCAAGATAGCAGGAGGCCGAAGTGGCGAACACTGGTCATAATCAGAATGTACAGGGCAGTTTTAGCAGCCAAGCTGACATACCCTTTTTGTATGCCCAAGTCTTACTGCTTCTTCAGAACATGAAAGCTTGTTAGAGTGAGGTGGAAGAGAAGAGCAAAAAAAATCCTCCATAGGGGAGGATTTTATGTGGAACCCAGAAGGGTCCTCATGACGCCCTTCCTCTGAAGCATTTACCTGAATGCAAATAGCAGTTTTGTTCAGACTTTGTAGTACTGTAAAATCAGTGATCTCAAAATTAGCGCTTCATAGCAATGATCATTTTCTGCCTGACTGATGAGTGGGTTTTGATTTTATTTTTTATCTAGGCTGACTGTTCTTTGGAGGTGGTATGATGAGACAAGTGAATAGCCCTTAAATTTAAGTTGCTGGAGTGAAATAAATCTCAAGAGTATGACTTAGACATGGACAACTCATTTGAGACCTTTTCCTGATGTCTAGCTCGCTACAGAAGAATGCAAGGACTTCTTTAAGCCTCCAGTCTTTGGAACAGTTACTCATGTGCCTAGAACTAAGCACATGCTTGTCCCCATTAATTGAAATCTGTGCTTGAAATGAACTGTGTGCTTAACTGTTAAATGGGCTTGCGGTCTCAACTGTGTACTTGATGCCTATGCAGTGGTTTGGCAAAGTCTGTTGTAAGCATGTGATCAGACCCTTGGAAAGCATGCCTCTCTGTCAGTTAGTGACTCTCAGCCAAACCAGTGATGTTCTGATACCGTATTACTTCGTGGCGGTCACAATGATGTTTTCCTTTCAGCATGCCATTTAGTGTGCACTTTGCCTCAGTGATACTGCTTTGTGTTTAGGTTTTCAAGCGTTGGACCTGATGTCTTTCTGTACTGCTAGATGGGTGCTATCTGTTTTTTTGAAATGATAAAATATTTTAGGTTTTTTTAGCTGTCAGCTTGTCTTTTTTCTCTGTGATACCTCACCTGATGCTGCTTGTTAGATGCTGCTGCATTTTCTAAAAACTTTCATTAAAAAAATACCAGTATTTGTCTATTTAATCTCCCACCACCACCCTACTTAAAAAAAAAAAAAAAAAAAAAGTCTTTCTACCTCTGAATAAAACAAAACGTTTGAACAATTGCCTATTGACTGATAGAACAAAGTTAAAATAACTGAAGTTAAAACAACTTAGAAGTTCTAACCCTCTTTGGCAGTAGAAGAATGTATGTTCTGTCTCCATTTGTTGGCATGCTCTTGTCCAGTATGGATAAAGAAAAAGAAATTGAACATCTCTTGTATTTTCTTAATTGTTAGCCGCTTGGAAAATTAAGGGGTCAGGTAAATTGATAAGCCTGTAAGTATTACTCAATCCATGATTCTACTGTTACCTTTCATTAAGCTGCTTTAAATGCATGACGACTCAGGCCGGCTGGTTCCACTGCTGCATTTTTCCATTGTCAGAAGCATAGAAGTTTTGATCTCATCAGGGCTGCATGGCTTTACTTTGTTTGGCTAAACTGTTTGGATCTCCATGCTCCAAGACTGAATAACGCAAACTTCATTTGTAGAAAAGCAAACACTCTCTGTACAGTTTGGGCATCACTTGCCAGCTCATCAACATTTACTAATTGTATCTCTTGCTTTTCACAGCTTCTCATGTTAGATCTACCAGTTAGACACTTGGGAGTGTGTGTGATATTTCTATATGGCACTGTATTGTGTGAATGTGTCAAGGCACGTTATTTAAGAATCTGTACATGCTTTGAAGTGAATAGCAGAGTTACTGCACTAAGAAATGTTTGCTCGCAATTTGGGTGCTGGTTTCTAAGGGCTTTGATTCACAAGCTGAAACGGTTAACAAGGTTGCTGCTCCTAGTGTACGTGCAGGGCCAGGAAAGCTGATATTCTTGTGAAATAGCTGCATCTTAGAGTGCAGTGATTTAAGGAAAACTATCTCTTTTTTGTCAAGAGAATGTTGCGCTGTAACTTGGTGCTGTAAATAGCTTGTGAATCAGAAGCCTTGAGCAGCTGCTTGCTGCCTTCTTCCATTAAAATGTATTTATGCTACAAAGGAAGGTGAGTGGGTATAAATGTTCCGGTTTTTTGCTTTATTTTCTAAGTCACAGTTGCATCATTTGAAAATGGATTTTTTTCCTTGGTAAATAGTGTAGGTTAAGTCGACATGACTTTTACTTTGACAAGTGTGAAAGCTTTTGTGGCATTTGTCTGTGATCTCAAACTTTGGTTTGGACTGAATTGTGGATTTTGCAGAGGCAGAACTGACAGTTAAATAAAACACAAATATTTTCAGCTTGAATTTGGGGACTTCTGACCAAGGTGTAGTGACATGTTGGCTATATTGTGACAGGAGAACCTTCTTACATGGGTGTGAATATGGAAGTCCTCTGATATTTGAAACACGATCTTTCAGTAGGTTTGCTGTCTATCATTAGGTTCTAAGGCTGCTTAACTTGAAAGCTTCAAAAGGCATTAGGATATTTTGTCTCTAGTACTTGGAGTAAGAGAAGAAACATATTTTTTTTTTTCTTCCATTCTTATGGTGAGTTTTGGAACTGGAAAACAAACAGCAGCGCTTTTTGAAGCTCTGTATGATAAGCAAAGAAAGGTAAGTTTCCTTTGTGAATAGGAACAAAGAGTTCCTTGAAACAGCTTTCAAGTTGCTAAAACCAATAATCTTGGTGTTTCTAGGAGTCGTAATTACGACCTGGAACAAAAAGGTGGAATGTGGTTTTTTTAATCAAATATAGAGGATTCATTTTTCTGAAAACATAGGTGTTTGATGCAAAATACAGATAATTTAAGGGTGAACCTGAAAAATCCCATCTTTTGCACCCAAAAACTAGCTTGGAAATGCAGATGCTTACACTTGGATAAATTGGTAGAGACAGAGGGTATTGGATTAGATTAACGAGTTCATATGGGAAACATCTTGAAATTAGATGCTTCTAATAAAACGGGACATCAAAGATGTTATTCATACAATCTTCTACTTTTTGTGAACTCTTCATTACTCTTTGGGGACTCAGTATGGGAGTTGATTGGTGTATTTAGCATTTTGCCTTGCCTAAAGCCCCATTGTGCTTGCTTGTATCTGAAGTTGCTATAAGGAAAGAAAGAATTAATATGTAAAACATAGAGCTAGAAAAAGTTTTAAGTTAAAGCTGGTATTTTTTGTGAGGGTTGTCTACAAAGTGGCACTTGTATGGTTACTAATCTCTTGCTGGCGTGGAAGGCTTTAAAAGGTAGGTCAGACCTGACCTATTTGTAAAGATATACATTCTTTGCAGATACAGATGTTCAAGAAACTCTCCAACAGACTCGCTTCAGGTCAGACTTCTTTTGAGCTAACACTTGTTTGCAGTCTGTACCTCTGGGTGAAGTGTCTGGCAGGCATTGTAACTTGAATGTGCTGTGACATACTACATGACCCGTACTGCATGCCTTTGTTTACACTGTCATACTGAAACAAAACCAGACTTTTTTTTTTCTTTTTTTTTTTTCCCCCCTCCCCCTTTTATCTAATATAGATCGGGGGCTGCTGCAGTCTTAACGTCTTTTCTGTACGTGACAACAGATTATCTCGAATTCCCACTGAAATTTCACAAGCCACTGAACTCCATGTTCTGGATGTTGCTGGAAACAGGCAAGAGATTTTTGTATTGTCACATTCTTTTGCTGGATTTACTTAATTCTTTCTAACAACAAAAGGTATTATGTCTAAGAATGAAGTAATAAAAAAATAAAAAATTGGCAAAGTAGGCTTCCACCTTGGCCCAAAGTAGCATAAGTTGTGTGTTGTCATGAGTACATTTTCTGGATTGCTTTGACCATGAGGAAAAGACAGGATTTAAAAAACAACAACAACCCTCTGGATTTGTATATTTCTGAATTAAAGCTGAGAAACTAGGCGATTTGGTAAAGCTTCAGGGTAAACTACCAGACTCGATGCCAAGTAACACTAATATTGAGTCTTATCTTAGAGATACAGTGCAAGTAATAAATAATGTCAGTTTGACCTTGTAGCTTTTTGTGAATCTTGGTTGATGTGCTTCAGACACCAAAATGGAAAAGGGAGTGGATTGAAGCAGAAACCAGCAAATTGGTACTGTTGCTTAGCAGGAAGTTAAATGAAAAAAAAAAAATAGAGAAAAAATACCCCAACAAAACAGAGGGAAAGCAAATGGCATCTCATCTATGCAATATAATTGTCTCATAGGCACTTACATATTTCTGTTCTGGCAATTGTTTATATCTAAGGCTCCAGAGCAGAAGCAGCTGTCTGCCTTCCAGGGCGTTTTACTGCAGTAGAAAAAGCTCAGCGTTGTTTTGTCTGTTATTCACAGCTACAGAAAATTATGGTAAAAAGTTAGGCTGTAGATTCTTTTTAAAAGAACGGAGTAGCTGGAGTTGATGACTACTGCAGTGCTTTCTATTAGAGGCATTAATCTCAACCCTGTTTATTCCAGCTCAGGGATGTATACTTAAGAGTCAACGTTATGACCATCTATTAAATCTCCTAGAGGTTGCCCTGACTTTTTTACTTTTCTTCTTTGAACTAGGCTGACGTATCTTCCCCTCTCACTGACTACCTTAAAGCTGAAGGCTTTGTGGTTGTCTGATAACCAGTCCCAACCTTTGCTGACGTTTCAGACTGACACAGACCCTGAAACAGGAGAAAAGATTTTAACATGTGTATTACTTCCTCAAATGCCTTCTGAGCCTGGTTGCCAAGGTAAGTGCCTAGAATCAGTTTTTCCTTACTACTTCTTTGTTTACTGTGTTGTTGAATCCGTAAAGGTTTGTAAAACATGCATAAGCTCTAAAGAACAAAGAGTAGCAAAGCTCTGACTGAATTCTTGCTGTTAAACTTAGGTTTGTTTTTTGGTTTGGGGTGGGTTTTTTCTTTTTTTTTTTTTCTTTTTTTTTTTTTATAATCATACTAGTTTTCAGAAGACTTGAAGCACATGGCTGTGAGTGTTATTGAAAGTACAATTATACCAACTACAATAAATAAAATGCAGACCTGGAAGAAGACTTAATCGTATCATTATTTGGAGGCTTGCCAGTGAGCCATGTAATGGTGTCCATATTTGTGTACATTGATTATACATCTTAAATACATATATATGTAGTGAAAATTGGTGGCTTTGCAATTACAGTCTCTTTACCAGAAAAATAATTGCATATTTAGTAATAAGCAGTAGGTGGTTTACTTTTTAGCAAGCAAATTTTCTTTCAAAGTACTTTACAATAACTTTATTATAATCTTCAACAAATGTAGAATTGCAATATAAGTTGGTTTTACCTTTTATACTGGAACTTGCCTTGGGATCAGGTGGAACCATAAACTCTTTTTCACTGTTGGCTGGGTTGCTGTTCTAGTAATTTCTGGATGTTTTTTTGTCCTCAAGCTTTTATAGCTATGCATGAGCATTCGAGGGGACTCATCTGAGCTAATACTTAAAACTCCTGCTGTAATCACTGAAGAGTAATGTATCCCATTCAAGAACAGCCTTTTAAAGATAAATCATGTAGATTCTTCTCCACTGAGTACAAAGGGGGCCTGTTATGAAATTCCCTGAGGATAAAAGCTCGGCTGTAGATATCTGTGTTGAAGGTATCCAAACTTACCTAGATTAATCCCAGTCTTTCAATACTATGCAGCTGGAGCAAACAGAAATCATTAAAACAGTCAAGTGTAGAAATGGCTCTGTTTTGTGTCAACTTCTGGATTTTAAGAATGCAAACTGCATTAAGAATTAAAATAAGTAAACTAATTGACCCTTTTAGATTTAGAGAAGACTAGTTCAAGAAGAGTGGCTGAGGTAGACCGACTTTCTCTAAACTACTAGAAATTAGATTTCCTCCTCTCCAAATGAATCTTGTGGCTTTAAGTGTATAAGGCTTCGAATTAAGACTGCTGGAAATATTATGCCCGGCAAAACTAGGATGAGGTCAGTAAAAGCAATAATCCTGTGTTATGGAATGCCATTTAGGGAACTGGCTAATGTCAGAGGGCAGCCATGATCCAGAAGAAAAGCATGTATAGTGGCAAGCATATTAAATGATATAATCAGTACTCTTAAAACTGCCACAAACCTGAAACAGTCCAAGTACAGAAATTTCTCATTATATACAGAAACTATTTGTTGTGTGTACTTGACAACAGAAATTTATGCAAGTTCTGTTCTCTATGAAAAAAGTAAAGCAGCTGATTGTAACTCTTGGATGAGTGAGTGGTTGGCTATTGCAGTTATTAACAATACAGCATGTTGATGTTTCAGACTTGCTGTGAAAAAGTAACTTTCTGTGAAAAAGTTACGTTTTGCTGTTCTAACAGATAACCTACCACGATGTGGTGCACTGGAGAGTTTGGTAAATGAAATGTCAGATGAAACATGGAATGAGCGGGCAGTGAATAGAGTCAGTGCGATTCGCTTCTTAGAAGATGAAAAAGATGAAGAGGATAATGAAATGGTATGTTTTCCAAGACTTTTGATACCTGCAGACACTGACTTCAATGCAAAGTGTAATCTGTATCTGAGCTCTCTTGCTGTAAATATTTCAGCTGTGACTGCATGCTTTTTGCACACATATGTAGCAGAAACTGTTCATGTTGACTGCCAAAACTTTTCATGTTGACTTAAAATGCCTTTTAATATTTTTTTTTCTGCCTTGAGTATAACTTTTGTGTTCTGATGGAGGACAGTCTTTGTTTCACTTTGTTTTCCTTTGTCTGCTCGGGATGTTTTCCTTTCAGAATCTTTCTCTGCATCTGTGAAGCTTTACTGCCTGAAAGTATATAGGGTCTACTTTAGGCTTCTAGCACGTGTCTCCATTAAGTTTGCCATTGTTTGTCTCTCTAACTTCTATTGCCAACCTCTCTCCCCCCGCCCCCACCTTTTTTTTTTTTCTCCCACCTCCCTTCACCATTTGCATCGAAATAACCATTATGTCCGCAAACAGCAAGAATGTTGCTCATTAGTTTCCCACTTAAATAAAGGATGTGGGAACATCTGTCACTGTACTTATAAGACCTCTCCGTTAAGTTGGGCTCTGCATGTTCTGAAGATCAAAATGCAAAGTGATCTTTAGCTTTACTAACTTCCATTAACAATTAAAACTTTGTGAAGATTAAGACTGCTTCAGGCAGATCTTCAGCTTGCTTCTCTGATGCTCTAAAAACTTGCTGGAGGTCCTCATTAGAGCTCAGCTTGAGATACTTCAGGGCACTGCCTGGCTTGTAGCACGCTAGAAATATGGTCTTACTTTATAAAGCAAGTATAAGAATTCTTAGTAGGGAAATAAACATGAATGTTTTCAAGTAAGTTGGTGGCTTAATCCAAAGCAGCAGAAACTAAATGTCTCTGGCAAGCATGGTTCATAGACTTAACTGATAAGGGAGTTCAGAATAATGCTCCTTAACCACTGTGCCAACCTGAGAACGCCTATACAATAACAAGGGCTCGTGTTAATGATAACTGATTTCAGTCATGATATTACAGCCTGACTTGAGGCAAGAGCCTTTTTAGGGGAAAAAGAAGTTTACAATCCTACTGAGGAGGCAAGAAGGGCAGGTTTCCAAAGCAGTCTTGACCAATGCACCAATTTGTGGGTCATCAGTTCCGCTGTGATCGGCACGGTTTACATGTATAGCGCTGAAAAGTAATTGCATGTATATATGTATTATACCGATATATATCTGTGCAATTATTCTTGTTCTGTTGGTCTCTAGTCTGGATGCTCACTGGTGTTTTCGTGAATTTTGTTTTCATTGTAAAGGTTTCAGCACAGTGATGTTAGACATTGTTGTGTCTGAGATGGGAGAGAAATGCTCCCTCTTATTCCTTTCAAGATACTTTTTCTCAATTGACAAGAGAACCAAAGCGTGTGGTGTGGCCGGAAGGCATACAGGGCTCCACACAAACGTGTAATTGAACCTGTAAAGAAATCTTGTGGGATTCCCTCAAAACCAGCTGAATGCTTTTGTTTGAAATGTGATCTTAAATCACTCGGATGGTTTTTGGGGACAAAAAAAATAATTCCCATCATTATATTTATAAAAGAATCTTCATAACTTGTAATTTTAATTCGCTCGAGTGGCTTTCAGATTAGTAGGTCAAGAGATGAAAAAAATTGCTCCTAGATAGTTCTTAAAATCTCTTTCACTGTCTTCATAAACCAGCAGCTATGAAAATTATGTTCGGCATAGAGCATCATAGCTTGAAAAGGAAAAGAGGGAAAAGAAATAAAAAGGTTGATACCTAATATTTGGTATGTGAATGCTAAGGCCTTGAAAGTGTATGTTGTTTTTCAAAGAGATGAAGGCAAAACCACTTTTTGCGCTGTTTATTTTTAGAGAACACTTCTAAGGCGAGCCACTCCACACCCTGGAGAATTAAAGAACATGAAAAAGACAGTGGAGAATTTACGGAATGATATGAATGCTGCTAAAGGACTGGATTCAAACAAAAACGAGGTCAATAATGCCATTGACAGAGTGACCACTTCTGTGTAGAGTTTCATCTCCAGGTTTTACCTCCTGTGTCTTCCCCTGCTGTTGAAATGTTCCTGTCATCTTCTGGGACCTCACTGAGCCCCTTTTTGTTTCAACCAGAACATGATTCATCATCTCCATATATGTGAAAAGTGCTGCCCAGTGGAAGAAAGTGCCTTATTTCATCCAGGCAGTGAATCAATAATTTCCAAATCAATATTGTAATTTTAATAGTGCTAGGCTTTTTTAAGTATAATACACTACTGTATGCAGAATACGATATTTTTGTCTTAAACACAGGGGAAATAATGCTTTTCTTTTCCAGGGTGCTGGGATATCTTTTTCCCAGTGGCTGGATGTGCTGGTGAGAAATATAGTTTTGTGGAAAATTGATACACTTTTTTTATTTTTTGGCAGCTCAGATGGTGTAAATTTTAAATTTTTGTATAGGACTTTCATAACAAGATGATGTATTTCATTTTTAAGAGAAAATTTATCTTGAGCGGTACATATTTTAGTATTTGTGGAAGAGAACAAGTTTCATGGACAACTGTACTCATTTGTTTGTACCACCCATTGTGCCTTACTGTGTCTTGTATGTCATATTAGTCCTAAATATAGCAGTTCTCAAGGAAAGTAAGTAGATTAAACCTTGGTCTCCTGTTTTAGATATGTATTTCTTTTCAGACAGTAATTTGTTGGGATTTTTACAGCAGAGAACTTGTTTATATCATGGGGTTTTAGGTTGTGAAGCACAAATGTTAGTTTTGTTGTAAACAAAATTAAGATTAAAATGACCAAACTGCTATTGTTTATTACATAATGCACTCACACTTTAACTTAGTTGTAATGAAACATCTTGTTTTGGATGTGGTGTTGCGTTGCAGTCACTAGGAATTAATGCTTCCATTGGTTTTTTTTTTTTTTTAAATGTGCCATCTGTAAAATAACTTGAAAAACAGCATGATAGACTTTTAAAAACACGGTATGAAAACTAGTTTTATGTATTACACAAGAAAGCATGAGTCTTTGAAGTGCTTTGGTGGTTTTATATAAATATATAAAACCGTAATAAAAAAAAATACCTTTAAAAGCTTCAGTAGATTTATTATATCACTAACCGTAGCAATTAAAGTATGTATGAATTAATACTGGAATTTACTGTCATTGTTACTGTGTTGCACTTCCAGTGGTCCAATGCTGATTTCAAGGTCTTAATAAATCTATGAGTTCTGGTTTGTTTATAAAGGTAAGTATTAACTGAGCTGAATTTGGTAAATAGCAATTTTGCAAAAGGCTGATAAAGATTGCTTTTGGTGTCTCTGGGTTCTGCATGTGCCATGAGCTAACAAAGATCACTAACTTGTTTGGTGCGAGGATGTGAGCAGTCTGAGTTCAGAGTGAAGATTTGACATACTTAGTGTGAACTAATGCAATGAACCTGAATTTGAACAAAATGAAAAACATGACGCTTCATGTATGGCCAGCCATGTCCCTTCTCCTGCTGAATGCTTCTTCTAGTAAACATTGGTTGTGTGAGGGTTTCTGGAAAGACTGGGAAGGAGGAGATCAGGGAAATCGTAAAAACTTTGATGTTAAAATTAGTAACTGCAGTATTTGATAATTTTTGTAATTTAACTTTCTAGATTTTTATTTGAAGCTTTTACAAAAGGCACTGCTTTCTTTTTGATATTGAACAAGTAGGTATTGCAAGCCCTCTGCAGACATTCAAATCCAGCCTGGCAAAATGATTTCTTCTCATTCCAAAGCTTCCTCATTTCAGCTTCAGGGCACGGTCTCTTTGCAGGTGGTGCTGCAGGTCGATAGGTGTTAGGTTAGCTCAGGGGTAGTGCATTTCATTTGTCCCAAGGCAGAGTTCTCCTGGTTATTCTTGGTAAGCTACTGTTAGAATAAAACCAGAAAGAAAATGAGGTTTTGGCACAGCTGCCTCCAACTGTGGGTAGAGTTTTCTTTTTAAAGTACTTACAGGGGTTGACACAACAGAAGTTTAAAAGTATAGAAGGCTCTGTACCCAGAGTCCAAGTAAACCTCAGCAAGCTCATGTGAGATGAAGACGAGTTCCTAAAAAAGACAGACCAGAGCCAAAGGCAGCAAGACTTTGCTCTGGTGCCAGTTTTTCATTTGGAGGCTGTGGTTTGTTTCAGTTTTAGCATCTGCTCCGGATACAAACAGGAGAGCTCCATCAGCAAGATGAAACGAATGTGTAAAGCCTGGATTTGGGCCTTGCCTAACATGCCACCAGATCAAAATAATTAACCACCTCTGTGCACCTACTCCCTTTTGCTGAAGTCCAAACAAGGCATGAATCTTGTTACAGCTTTGTGACAGGAGCTTTGTCACTAGGCACTTGCTTTTTGTACACTCCAGCAGGCTCATGGAGGCTGCAGCGCAGTCCAAGAGCTCACCAGAAGGCAGGCGCTACTTGCTGTGTCGGCTTTGACATGAAGTCATCGGTCAGCAGACAATTTCTTTTTATCTTTCTCTTTATTTTTAATAGTGGAAGGAATATTTGTTTTGGTTTCTCTGGCTGGGTGATCCAGGCTTGTTGCCTTCACTGGGGACAGTTCCATATTCCTACACCCTAGCGTGGCTGGTCTCCTTGTGGCCATTTCAGACGGAGACAGGTGGTATGAATTGCTTAGTGAAGGTGTTTGCCCCCGTTCATTTCTAAAAGACAACAAACTGAGCTCAGACTAGATGCCAACAACAGTTGCTTGATGAGAGGTTGGAGGAGCTGAAGTCCACCACCAGCCCATCCTGCTACTATCCTTGAGGGAGTATTGGTGTTTCGTGCTTGTGACTGCCGCCTGCCTTCGCGCTGTGAATCTGTGTAATGGAAGTCTGGATTTTTGTTATCTTTTCCAGTGAGTGTCTGGGGAGATCGGAAAGAGGAAATGCAGTTTTCAGTCTTCTGCACTAACACTGTATAGCACTATGTTAATGTCTTTTGTGTATGGTCTCTGGGTGAGGCGATTTGAGATTCTGCTCTGCTGCAGGTAGGTCAGCAGTATATATGTTTGGCATGGGGAGTCTGAGTCTGGCAAGAAGTGCATTTTTCCAGGCTAGTAAAATCTTGAGGTATGACAGCAGCTGCTGGTGGTGTGGAATACTAGCAGCTGAAGTGTCATTTGTTTTCAGGGCTTGGAAAGATGCTTGGATCCTCCCTGTGCAAACACTGACGAGTGGCTACCCTCTTCCACAAATCCTAAATGTCTGGTTCACTGGAGCTTTATCATGAAAGTGACTTACGTGTCATTCCACCTAATCGGACCTCCAGCAGCCTAGACCCTAGCACTCCCTCTGATCTCTCGGAGGATCCATATGTGTGCCATTTTATAAAGTGGTTTAGGTACACTTGTCAATAAAGTTGTCAACAGTGTCAATAAAGTTCCAGGCAGTTTTAACAGGATTTTATAGCCAGAAAAAGCTGATGATGTTTGTTATGCTGAAGCAGTGTGTGTCCTTGAAAGCCTGAGTCGTCCTTTCACAGACACTGGCTCTTTTTTCTTGCTGTTGCTTTGAGGAGCCTGAGCAGTGAATATATTTTGTAAGCATAACTTACTTTTTCTCTATAAACTGCTTTTTCAATTGCTTTGTGAGTCTTTTGAGAGACTGGTTTAATGCAAGGAAAGAAACACTAAAAAATCTGCACGCTGCTTTATTAGCTGTAAACAGGTAACCAGGGAAAACCAATTGACCATGGTGGTGGAGTGGATTTAATATTAACCTGTCCATTACTGCATGTGATTTCTCCTTACTGAAAGGCACAGTTCCATAGTCCTACAAGAGTGGGGGTGGGGTGGGGTAGTGCTCTCCTGGTACCATTGTTAGTGTAGTCGGTGTAGCAACAGGTTTTTTCCATCCTCTTTGTGTTGCTCCAGGCTTTTTCCACAGCGTTCATGTAATTTATGTGTCAAGACTATTTTTCTGGCTTACACTCAATATTTTTGAAAATCAGCATACTGTGGGAAAGTGCATACTGGAAACGTGCATACCGCTGTCCTTTCCAGCAAGTGACTTGTTTGTGCCCAGGGACAGGCTGATCAACCTGCTTGTCTGGTATTGGTGCTTTACTAGTGCTGGGTGGACCGTTTTTAGCTGATTAGCTATTTAACAGATTTCACTACTTGCTGCTCATGAATTCAGCTTTTGAGGAGAGCAGTGACATGAGATTTTTTTTTTTTTTTTTTTTTAAAGTATATTCTTTAGTATGTCAGTTGACCCTCTCCTGGTTCACTGTAAACACCTACCCTCATGGGGGCCAAGGCATACTATGTATCAGAAGTGTCTAGACGTTTTGTTAATGGGGAATGCACTGCCATTCTTTGTCTGAGCTCTGGGAAATAAAGTTACTTTAGTTTTTCAGTTGACTTGTTAAGAGTGTTTCCCCTCTTTAGTTTTCATCAAACACACAAATCTGTTTCCGTGCTTCAGTTACTATTGGAGAAGATGACAAAAGCTGACTGGTCTTGGCTATCAATAATGTTTTGGGTGTTCCCTTCCTCCTGAACCAGTTGTGACATTTTCAAGGGGACGGTGCCTTCCTCTTCCATTCTGAAGTCAGGAAAATATCAGTATTCAACCAGCTTAATTTTAAAATCTTGCATTTTTCAAGAGGAAAAGCAGATACCTGGTTTGAGGACAGCTTTGTGAGCTCCTTTGCAGAAGCCATCTTCTCTCCAGGTGGATGTTGGAGACACTGTGCGTTTTATCGCCTCTTGTACTGTTATGGTGGGAGCAGGACGGCCAGTCCTGGGTTATGTGGCGCAGAGAGCTTTGAGGAGCTCGGGGTGTGTGGCTGGGCTGTGCCTCGCGCTAACTTCAGGAGCAAGGGTTGGTTGCAGCCTGATTTTTGAATCTGTAACTTGTTCAGGGTGTGCCTCTTAACACTGATGTTGTTAGTCTGTTAACACTGAGATCTTAAGAAGTAGCTTATCTTTATATGGGGGAAGTCCTCTTCTGAAAAGTACAGCATCAGTATTGTCTGTGGGAAGAACTCTGTGTTCCTCAGTGATGTTTTGCAGAAGGGATTTAGCAAATCTCCCCTGGCATTAATACCGGGAAGTGGACACCTGATGTCCAGTAACCTTTGACACTTTTTCTCTTCATGGTCATCTGTTGCTGGAGAATGTTGTCTTCACTGAAATCTCTGGATGTGCCACTGGAGGCATGGTGACAGCCATACCTAAAATGTTAGCAACACGCACTGCAGTAGACACGTTACTGACTGTGTTAACTTTCCTCAGAATCTGTGGATGCACACACACACAGCTTGCAAATGCCACCAGAGCATCAGCAGCTTGAATTTCTGTTTGTAAGCATCCCCAGAATAATGCAGAGATGGGACTTAACTCTCCAAAGTTAATTTTGTGTTGTACTAAAATTACCTTCTTTTGATCCTGAAGCAAACTTGACCAAATTATTGGACGGTGCTACTGATGGAAATAGTTTGATTCTCTGATCTCTCCCAATAATCTGCTAGTTTTACCCAAACCCAAAATAAATGGGCTGCATGAAACCATTTTGAAGTAGTTCTTAGAAGATATGATTATCCTGTATTTCTGGAAGATTAAACAAGGCACTACTTAATTATAAACGTGAGTGAATGTCTCTATTTGTTGATGACATCGTGGACTTTTGCTAAGCAATTTCAAACCAAACCAAAATCTAAACTAACTAGTACAAGGAGTGATTGTTTGAATATTGCTGATAATTATATTTTTTCCATTCAAAAGGGGAGAAAACTGCAACTCTGTAGAGCATTTGAATAGTGGATGTTTTTAGAATAACCTACAGCAATTATTATTATTTTTTTAAATGGTGGCTTTAGGAAATTAAAAAAAAAAATCTCATCTGGCTGGTTAATACTTGAACAGTGAAGTTTAGAATTAAGTCACGTATCTACTGCTAGCAAGGTTTCCCTGTGGAAGGCTTGCTTCAGTAATCTGTTCAGGCAGCTTTTATGTTGCCTCTTCTACAGTTAAAGCATATTCAAGGGTGCCTTTGTTTCTGCAGCATTTTGTTTAGCTTTCATTCTTATTTCATGCGAATCGCACAAAGCTCTTTTAAGAGACAGCCTTTTGTACTTTAAAAAGGGAACGAGTCTGAAATAGTTTTCAGTTAGTGGAATATGTTATGCATATATATAGTTATATGGTATAAAAGAAAAAGAGTGATTATGTTCCAGGAAATACATCTTTAAAGACGTTTTCTTTCCCATATTTACTAAGCTATTTAAGAAGGTCTTTGTTTAAAATATAAAAATAGGCAAAAATGTGTGTTTGTAGTTTTGAGTTGAAATACAGTAACAGGTGTATTACTATCAAAATAACTGAAATCAGGCACTGGCTTCTGCTTGCTGACAGAGACCGGGTTGTTGCTGTGAGCAGGGTGTTCCATCGTCACTGTAAGGTTTCAGTGTGGTACTCCAGAAACGTGAGCGGTTTTCTTGTCCTGGCTTTTATTGTTAGGGTGGTCTGGATTCTTTTTCATTTGCCAGAATGATTTAGGGTGATATGTAGCATTTGCACACATTTGTTGCCTGGAGGAAATTCATTGTCTAGAGGATTTATTAGTGAGATCTTATCAGAATAGACACCTTGTACTTTATGAGAACAGTTTGTGCCCTTAACGTACAGGGTTATGGCACAGAGGAATATTTACGTTCTGAAGAGACAGCCTTTGAAAACGTGAAAAACATGTTGAAAGGAGGTGAAAAGGGAGCCCACCTGACTTGCTGGTGAAATATTGAAGGGAAATTATCTTTCACTAATCAGTTAAGATCATTACTAATGAAGGGAGATGAAAAATGTATTTCCATGGAACATAACTGATGAGGCTGATAAATAGTTTTTCCCTCCAGACAGCACTCCTGCATTTTAAAAAAATCAGTGTTTTGCACTCCTGTGAAGTTTAAAGTCCTGAATACTGAATTTGCCTTCTTCCTTTGTTTTATTCCAAATATTTTTAAGAGAATGTAAATCTATGTGCCTCAGTCTGTGTTTGCTACTAATGACTTAAACCAGTGACGTTTTTGATCTTTCTGGGACTCAGCTTCCCATGTATATAACACAAGAAGAAACTTCCTACCTGGAAGCAGAAGAAACTACTGACCTGGGTAGTAAGAAGATCAATTATCATCTGTCAAATTCTGTAAGACAAACTGATTTTTCTCTCTTAACATTAGGCTATTTGCCAGTAGCCTCTTATGTCTTGAAGCATGGTTCTATAGTATTTAATATAATGAGAATGAACTAATAAATTACTGGAGGTTTTCTAAGATAACTGTATTTTTTGAGTACAAATCTACTATCTATTAGCTGAACTGTAGTAATTTCCGCCTTGTGGGGTGATGGAAGCTTATTGCCCATCTAACACAGTTTTCATTAATACATCAGAGTAATGATTTGGTTTTATTTTTGGGGAGGGAAAACAAGGTCTGGTAAAAAAATCAGATCAAGTAGTGGCTTTGCATTAAATCACAGCAAACGGAGCTGCACCTTCCATCGCTTCCTTGTAGCAAACTCTGCATGTGGCTGGCCTCACTAGAACTTGCAGCATTGTGTAGCACCTTGGCTACTCTTGGCTTTGTCCAAAAGGATGTGGAGGGCTGGGCATGGTGGTCAGTGGGCCCTGCAATAGCATAACCGGTGTTCTCTGTTCCTCACATGCTGCTACTGAACTCTGGATTAGAACTCCACTGTCATCTTGTTTCTGCTTACTGCCCCCCACCTTTCCTTCCACCAAAAAGGATGGAGCTGTAAAAAATGATCGAGGATTAAGATTTGTTTTCACAGTAACATTAGCCTGTGCTCACAGCAGCAGCATTCATTGGCTTTGGTTCTCCATTTTATTTTATAAAAGCAAAATCCACAGGGTGTTTCGCTTACAACAGGTGCGTGCAAATGTAGGCTAAAAGGCACTTCTGGTTGTTCCATTCAATCTTTTGCCATTGATATAACCAAACTGTGAAACTGCTTTCATTAAGGTAATGCCATCCCTGGTGTTGTGAACAGCTTTTACCCAGAATGGTCATTTTGTTTCTATTTAAAGTGCTGCAGATCAAGAATATTGAGACTAAAATCTCTTAGGTTACAGCAGGTGTGAAGCAGACACTGAATTTCCCTTACAGCTGTATGCCAGTGTGAGGAAAAGCCATAGCAGAAGACGGGCAGGGAGCAGGGGTGCCCTGCAGCTCTGCCTTCCCAGCTTGGCTGCGAGGGACTATAGGGATGTAAAATCTACTGATGGACGTCAGCTTGCTCCTTGTGTAGTGCGTATGCGAGGCTACCTCAGCAGCTGAATGTATGCCTGAGATGGTGAAGCAATTGTCAGCATAAGCTTAATTCAAAATCTTGTATCTGTTACCTTGAGAGAATAGCCTTTTACTGACTTGCTTACAGAATTTGGCAGGCTGGGTTTGAGAAGCTGTTGTTTAGGATTAGGGATCAGGGTCAAACAAGGATGAGCTGTTCCCTTGGAAGAAATTAAATATTTTACTGTACCTGTGTTTATTTTCAGAGTGAAATTGCTTTATGACTTCCTAATGAGCTTAAAAGTTGACAAGGATTTAAACTGTCTCTGAAAATACCCTGAACACTGGCAGGTGTCACCTTAGATATTCTGAAATAAACCAGGCCAAAGCAACAGCAAACAATTTCAGCTAGCGTGCTATCTACCTATCTGATTAGAATTGCTATCCAGCTAGTTTGTCTTCACAGGAAACAAAGCTGCTGTTTAAGGGTGCCCTATGTTCCCTTATTCAAGGCAAGCCTAAAGAAACAGGAGGAGATACCCTGCCTTGCATTTTGAATGGTCAGGAGGAACGGGAGCCACTACTGTGTCACGGTTGTTTGTGCTGCTTTCGCATTCAGTTCACTGATGAACTAAGTTGGCAATCAGCTCAAGTGTCCTGGGTGATGTGGTTTAGAATATCCAGAAGCGTGGGCTATCTATCAGCAAGCAGTGGTATCGCTGAGAGTCAGTGCAGCTCAAAATGTGATTTAACAGCAATTTCCTATAGAGGCCAATCACACCTTCTATGTACAATGCAAATAATCCTTTGTTGGGCTTATGCTCATACCAACACTTAAAGAAAGTTCTATAGCCTTTTTTCAACGAGAGGCTGAGATACTGTCCTTGTCCATTTCCTAGTCTTTTCAGCCCTACTAAAACCAAAGCAAATGAAGAATCCCAAGGGGAGCTCCATCTGCAGCTGAAGATGAATCAGTATCTCCAGCATGGACAGCCTTGTCCTATCTCCTTTTCTTTCTCAACCTTATATCTAATAGAGATGGTGACATCTGTGGTGCTGATAACAGCAGGAAATCTCTGTGTGTGTACATAACCATTCTGCATTAAAAAGGACAAAAAGAGAGCTTAAAGAATTGTTAAATCTGAATCAAATACCTGTTTAAACAATATGAAAGTCACCGTGTGCTGCTGATTGCCCCACTGTAAGCTTCTTGCTGATTTATTTGTTAGTTTCTGTTCTCCATCTCTTTGCCTTGTTGGAGCATGTGCTATAATGTGTCTATTTATATGACATCGGGTTGCTTTCTGCTGTTGGATTTGTATCGCCATAAGAAAATTTAAAGGCAAAATTAAGATAAAGCTTAAAAGAAAGATGAAGATTACTTTGAAAAATGACTTTTGAAGTTCAGTGAAATTTAATTTCATATATCTATTTAAGACTCAACTTGTCATGTATGAACTTCTGTGTATGGAGGACAGAGGGGTTTGGATGTAAATCAGTAACGGATGTTTTGGGTAAATGGGACTATAATCACTTTGAGAATCAGCAAACTTTAAAAGATCAGTATAGTATTGCATTTTCTGTTGTGACTGTTCAACAAATGGGACATTTAATTTAATGAATAATAAAAAGAGGGGGATGACTTGATAGGTTTTTCAACTCAGGTCACTAAAGGTCTAAGTGCTCTTATTTGTTTTCTTAATAGTACAGAGTATAACATTATTGAAGACTGTTGATCTTTAATTCTTCTTTACGATGCTGAAGGTGGGCTTGGTTCCATGCTCATGTAAGTCCCTGAAGGCTTCCACTAATTTCAGCAGCCTTCGTTTGCTCTTTGTATCACCAGTCTTGCCCATTAACTGGCAAAGTGTCTCTGGGACTGAAGGTACCTCTCAAGGTAAAAAGGGGAAACCCAGTACTTACAAGATACTAAAATACCTTGCAGAACTTGCCAGGCGATTTCTGCACATATATACATCAATCACTTTCTTAAAATCTATTCATTGCCTTTTATTTTTTCTTTTCTTCTTTTTTTTTGTCGTCTCCCTCTCAGGACTCTATTAGGTGGCTTCCCAAGTCTCCTAAACTGTACAGTGGCCATAACTGGAGGTCCCAGGGCTCTCGCTGGGCCTCGTTGAAAGGAAAAGAAAGTCTTTATGGTGGTAACCTGTACAAATTCAGCTCTGCTAATGGAAAATGGAGGGAAGGAAGGATCAGTCCTGAACAAGAAGCGGAGGAACTGGAGGATCCTGATGATGTAGGTGGTCTCTTTGAAGCCAGGAGAGACAATGTTGTGTGTCCATTGAGAAACTACAATCTGCCTGCAGTGCTATGCTCCCGAGTGCTTTGGGTCAGCAGGAGGCTGCACTGCCTATGCTTTCACATCCTTGCTTGTGCAGAGGGTATAGAATGATGTTCAATATTGATTTTATTCCTTTACTTTGCTTGCAATTAAACAATCTATCCAACCCCTGAAAGTACAGTGCAACTTGCAGGTTAAGATGAGTAGCCTGAGCAATGATGAGATATGTACGTTTTTTCTTTTACTCCTACTTGTATCCCTGGTTACCAGCGTCCCTCCATCTCTTTCAGGTAAGCAGGTTGTTTGTTAGCAGTGCTTGAAGCTCGGTGTCTCCCAAGGACTGGATGGTAGAAGACTGAGGTTACGGTGCTAGTCCACTGCATGTTTGGGTTTGGGTAGCTGTTCCAGGATGCTGACATCTGGAAACCCTGGATGCTGTGGTTTCTCTAGCCTTTGCCCACCAGGTGTCTATCACCTGGAAGGCAGCTTGGCTGTCCTCTCAGTCATAGCCTTGGAAAAGGAGGTGGTGATTGCACTCTTACAGCCTTTCCCTTTCAGGGCATTGCTCACCAGTCTTTCCTCCAGATGCTTACTGAGAGTTGAGGAGGAATTGGGGCTCCTGCTCCTCTTCCAGGACCTCTGCTGCCTTCCTACCCCCTGACTGCTGCTGGAGTGCTCCCTCCTTCAGCCCTGCTCCTAGCTCTTGCTCCAGCCCTGTCTCCCCAGCCCCCATGGCACCCCAGCACTGCTGATGGGTCCGGGTTAGTCAGCCTGGTGCCGTTAAAGAGAAAGAGGAATCTCTCTCAAGAGAAGAAAGTTAATTAATGTTTTATGTGAGTTAAAGCTAAACAGATTCCCTCATAAGTGAAAATAGGAAGTAATCATTCCTTGCTTGCTTGCTCCTTGGGGTTGGTGATGCTTCTTTCCATCCCAGCCAGAAAAGAGATTTCAGAAAAGCTCCGATACAGATTGAAAAATAGTGTCCGGTGGGGTTTCTGCACAGCTGTCCATGGTAATGCCACTGTTTTTTATTTCTGGTATTAAACTTCCAAGCTTATGAAGACATTTATAGGGTTTATTTTCAAAGGTGTTGACCTTTATTTGCTGCGCTGGTTTACTGCCTACAGAAAATACAAAGATTATGGTCATATGAAGACCTGATTCAACCTTATGTATCAAATTAAGGAGTAAAAATCAGCTAAATATAAATAAAGCATCCATAAAATGTGAACAGAATTTGGACATCATGGAACAGTATTTGGACATCATGGCTGAATCTCATTTAACCACTTTGCCAGGCATAACTGATAAGTGGAAAACACGGTGTTTTGCAGTTGAACTCGACTGAAGCCTTAATTGTTTGGTGGATGTGTTTTAATTGTTTATTTCTCTTCTCAAGGCTTAAGCATAGGGTGACATTGTCATTTCCTTCCTGCATCTCAGAGTAGGTACAGCTTAGATCCAGACCTCAAAGCAAGCTTCAGGATGACTCACCTTTGAGGCTCTGATTCCAGTGGACCCCTAAATCACTAAATGTGCAGGTCTCCCCTCACTGCTCTTTGCAGCTAAATAAATTCAGTCCAATTACTTAAACTAAATCTTCTTAGAGATGTAGATGCAAGGTAGGGGCTTGGCTTTCCTCTGACACCTGTGCTCCCAAAACCAGAATATCAGCATTGAGTAACTGAGAAATGTGGGTGTTTTTTCTGTATGTGAAGCTCTTTCCTTTGCCTCATGTAGTTCCTTGGAGTGTGGATTCAGTGCTATTTTGCTGCCAGAGGCTGCCCAAAATAGTCTCCTCATGCTCCATCCTCTCAGTAGGGCACTGCAGGATTTATTTGGGTATGTGTGTGTTGTATGTGCTTATACGTGCCAGGGCATCTAGTGAAAGGCTGCATGAGTCCCAGCCCTCTCCCTGTTCCCGCAATTTCCACTCCCATGTTGAGGGAAAACCATTCCCAGAGAAATAGTGGTAAACCAAAGATACTTGTACGTCTGCTTTAAAGTTGCAGTTTTGTCTTCAGTGAAACAAATCCGAATGTACGGCAATGTGATACAGAGGAACAACCCCAACTTACCGTGGGTAGTGTCTGGGTATCGGGTGGGTGTTCTCCTTGCTGTTGCCGTGTTTACCTTTTTTATCTTTAACCCCCAGGAACCTATTTCCAAGTTTTCTGGCAGCCTTTTTGATACCGATGATAGCACGAGAGATCAAAGGAATACCAGAATGGCTCCTCAAGAAAAGCACAAGTTGGCGATGAAAGGGAAGACTCTTCCAGGGACTAACACTAAGGTGCAGCCACCCATCTCAGCAGCAGGCACCTTCACTGGGGAGAGCGGCCAGATCCCAGGGGAATCAAGGGTGCTGGATGCACCACAGCCCCCACTGAAGGTATTGTACTGCTGCATGGGCTGGGCTTGCTGATGGGGGGGGGGACACGGACACAACACGTGTGTGTGGAAGTCTTGTGTGTCCATGGGAAAGCCCACTTCTTGTGTGAGGCAGTTTATAAAACACGCAAAGAAGGGGGGACGTTGCGTGTTAGATGTCGTGAGACTGACCTTTCACTGAGAGTGTAAGCTGAGGTCCTTGCTCCCGCTGGCTTATATGGAAAAAAAGTTTTCCATTAAAAACCCCAACAGCTTTCATTGTAGCCATTCAGTACTGTCTCATTTTATATATCCAGCTTTGGTATTTTAAGGTCAAGCCAAGGGTGTGTGCAGGTGGGCACTCAGCTAAGCTTTCATTTAGTCCGCGGTTTAGGAGCAGTGGCATGACCTTACCCTGATGGCAAGAGAACACCTCTGTCTCGTGAAAAGAGGTGCCAATGTTCAAGTGAAAATTTATCAGTGAGAACCGCAGGGTTTGGGCTGAAGTTCATGGAGGAAACTATCCTCTGAACTCAATGGATCTGTCCTGTCTTGGCGTGCTTTGGCATACATGAGGAGGAAACATGCTTCATGGGTCGGCTCCCAGGCGTGTCTCGGTACAGATCAAACCTCTGCTGACTGCCTGCGGGTCAGAATTGTGCTGCATCCCCAGGGCCGTGGGGTGCAGCGCCGGGAAAGGCGGCTCGCCCGGTATGGCACCCGTGCTGGGACCTGTCACCAAAGCACTGCTGGTGATCACAGGCTTGTGAAGTCTCAAGCGTGCAGGTAATGCTAAGTCTAAGCAACATTTGTTAGGGTGATTTTCATTTGTTTGATACGGTATTTTCATACCTTTTTAGGAATTAGGAATTTCAGGTGAGTATGTTATACGTGCAAGTGTAACTGCATGCATTTGTTAAAATTTAAAGCGCAGCTGTATTGAAATGTTCTGAATTATAAAATATAACAAGATATTCAAGCCTGAACTCTTAGCGATGTGAAGAAAATCAATGAGACTAAGAGCATTTTACTAATGCAGTAAGGTGAAATGCGATTTTTCTTTCAGATTCCACTACACTACGTCAAGGTGTTCTTTAAATTTAAAGTGATTCTTCGTTTAGCAATTAGCAAAGAATTATTTACTAATAAGCATACTATATACTAAATAAGGAAATAACTCAAATAACTGAGGGGAAAAACTCTTAAATATAAGCTGTCTTTGGAACTTGAAACTAATTTTATTTGGCCTTTGTTGTGAATCCTGTAAATTCAAAAAATGATCTAATGTTTTGTTCTTAATTTTTGCCGATACCAGCAGGAGGAGAACAGACTAGATAAATTACAATTTATGCTGCTTTTTTAAAAGCTTCCGGATATTTTTACATTTAAGTCAGCAGTTAGAGTACCGTCAAATCTTTTGACTGAGTTAACAGATACATACCAAAAGTCAGTTTAAAGAAAAGAAAATAACTGTAATAGTGCTCAAATTCAGTTATCTGCTCTCGAAAGAGGTGAGAGTAAGCAAATCAGGCTGTAGATGAGGTTCCAAAGCAAAGTTTTTTCATAAACTTATTAAAAACCAATTATTTGTCACTTCCGGATGCTGGTGGTGATGCCATTGTGAATGCTCAGTAAATCAATGGGTTTTATGAAGCAACTGGTTTGGTCAGCAGCCTTATAAACAACCTTATATGGTTTTGGCATGACTGTAAAACCCTGAAGAAATGATTCATTTTTGATGTTATTGAAGAGTAAAGCTAGTCTTGCATGTGCCGGTGTTGAAACATAGCACCATTTTTCTTTGGCTGAGCTCTACAGAGGCAAATCTGCCAGAGTTCAGATAGATTTTCATTGCTCGTATAATTAATAGGCAATGTTTTTGATTAATCAAGCCACTTACCCATTATAATTCTTTTCCAGGTAACCATTACTGTGTGCAGTCAAATGGGGAGTCTTGGTATTAGCATTGCTGGTGGAAAGGGCTCATCTCCATGTAAAGACAATAATGAGGTGCATTTCATTACTCAAAATATATCTATTAATCGTTAGAAAGAAACTGATGAACAGTTCTTCGAAGCTGTTGTGTTTTGTTGATTTCTTTCTGAGGTAGTTCTCGATGTAACGTTACTGTTTTTGTAATAAGGCTAACGAGGGTAAACATGGGTAACATTTCCCAAAGTAGAAGCCGACAGTAGATTTTGATGGGGAACTTCCTGGAGGGATGATTTTGGAGAGAAAACCCGATGTAAGCAAGTGGTTTTCCAAAGACAACCTGATGGCTGAAGCACCCTTGGCTGGTTTCCATTTTCTACCTCAATTTGGGGTCACTCCCTTGACAATCCACATGCTTCTCCCATCCCATTTGCTCATTCCCAGGAGCCAACTTGATTTGAGAGAAGTATTTCTCACATCTTCTCACTCCATTATCATTTAAATAAATCTTTGTTTCCCAGTCTGTCCCCCGTGGCACAGTGCAAACAATTAATGACTTCTGTTCATTGTTGTTTGTGTCAGCCAGGGAAGCTTTTTTTTTGTTTGTTTTGTTGCTGATGTGCAAAGACATTTAGCTTTTATTTTAATGGAGGCAGCAGAACAACAAGCCTTGAAAATTAATTACTTCCTGTTTGCTTTTTACATCTAAAACCATGGAAGAAACTTTGTCAGGTCTGAAACACCTCTTTTGTGTTATCACAGGGGATGGTGATCCCACGGGTGCCGAAAGATGGTTCTGCAGACCTGGCTGGAGCGCAAGCAGGAGACAGAGTGGCAGAGGTAGACGGGTTGTTTGTCAGTGATGTGGGTGTGCTCCCTTGTTGTTGTCTTTAAATTAAATTGCTCAGAGTTGGCAAATTTGAGACCTAGATCTAGACTTCCCAGACTGCATTATTAAAGAATGCATGATGACATTAAATTCTTGTATTCCTTCTTATTATATTCTGGTTTTCAGATCTTTATGTTCAAGGTGCTTAACAAAATATTACTCACTAATTCCTAAAAGAAAAGAATGGTCTTAGTAAGCAGTTATGTGAGCACAAATGCAGTTGTACTTCATCCAAGAAGCTTTCTTATAACAGTGCATTAGATCTACTAGATGAGTTTATTGCAGTTGTAACGAAGAAATATGAACTAGATGAACTTGTTTCTCTGAGGTAATTTTTGGTTGGGAGAGAACAGCTCCAAGTAACTCCCCTGATGGAGGCTTACAGTGCAAGTGCCAAGGGATAAATCTGTGTCTCAAGCCTCATCTTTCACTCTCTTGAGCTTCAGAGGTTCCCAAGAGCAGTGGTGATCATGTACGGTTTTGTGATACATATTTTTGACTGATTGTTTGGTTTTTACCTGCTGAGAAAGGTAGAGATGGAGAAGAGCCTCTACAAAATTACTTTGAGGTGAAACTGGTCCATAATTTTTTACAGCTCTTGTTCTCTTAAACTGTCATTTGTACTCGCTTGAATTAATTGTTTTTACTCCAGTATACTCCATGTTGAGTTAAGGTGGGATAGAGCAAGCAATAATTTGCGTCTGTTAGATTTCCAGGAATAAGGATACAACCTACATCAAACTAAATCAATCTAAAGACAAATCAGTGATAAATCTACTAATTTTGTAAAACTATGCTATAGACCTTAGTAACGGAGGATTGTGTTCCACTATGCATGTATGGAAATTAGTTCAACATTTTTAAAAGGTTTAATGGTGGATAAAATTCTGTATCATTTTACCTTTTTTTCTTTTATGAAAGGACTATCCTTATCCAATTTTTGTATTTTAACAGATGTGAGAGAATTTAAATAATTCTTTATATATTTCACATTATCAGATCCTTAGGGAAATTAATCAGGATTTTTAGTTGCTGCACCTTTAATTTCTGAGCAGAATTTCTAGTAAAGTCAACACCTTAAAAGTCACCCACTTAGCTTCATGGAGGAACCTGAGCAATCATTCATTATTCATAATTCATAATTGGGGCTATTTGAAATATATTAGCTACTAATGTCTGTTCATTTTAGAAATAGTGAAACAAGTAAGAAAGAGAAGAAATTTCTGCTCCATGCTGTTCTGTCCTGCTGTTGTTATCCTACAAATACTTATGATTTCTCAGCCTCCCACAAGATGGCAGAATCATTCATCTATTTAAAGAATGTAGAAAAATATTTTCTGCTTTTTGTATGTGTGGGAGATGAGAAGGAATGAATGTGTTCATGTGTGCTATAAAGTCTTGATTTTTTGACCACAGGACTAATATGTGTACAAATAACCAGCATTTTCCTCTTGATGCTGTGCTACAACTTCTTCTTGAACTGACCATTTCAGCAGTTCAAATGTACAGTGGGTTCATCAAAAATGGGGAGCAGCAAGGACTGCAGTGCAATTTTCCTTGCTTTTGTTGTGCAACCATATATAATGACAGGGCCAGGTATTTGTATACTGACCTTAGAGGAAGGGAAATGTTCTTCTTAAACAGCATTCAGAATAAAAAATATGCCTTTCTGCTGTTTTGTTTTTAAAGGCATCCATCGTTTTGGAACCCAACACCCTTGATGCTGGTCCTACTGAAGCTTCATCCAAGGGCAGCCCCTTCCCGACAGTGAACCACATCATAACAGTAAGTAAGGTGGCCCCAGCGAGTGACAACACATCACATTCTCAGCGAAGCACTCTGTGTTGTCTGTCACTGGTGCTAGTAAGGATGGTAAAGGCTGGCACAAAACTTGAGTGGCTGTGTAAGAGGAGCACATGTACCAAAGGTCAGTGACCCCACCATGTGTTTACTTGGCTGTTGCTGCAGCTGGGACGTGGCTTCTGGAGGAGCTCAGCTCCTGGATAAGCACCAGCGTAGCAACCATAGCAAGCCAGAGTTTTTGAAACACTCTGGTCTGGGAGCCTTAAGGGTGGTGTCCATTCTCTCCAGCTTGAGTGTTTATGCTGTTCTCTGGACTGCCTCTCTAGCTAATGGAAGGAGCAGTATCTCCAGGGTGCCTCTTTTAGGATGGGGAGGTTGAGCTGCTACCTGGCAGTGACCATTTTTTATCTTTTGACTAGAGGGGGAACTTGTGTGACAGGCTAAGACTGCATGTCCATATTTCAGGTGACTGATGTCGGAGGAGATTAAGCCTACCACACGTCACAGAAGGAGATGGCTGAGCTTGCAGGGTGGCTTTTAGAAATCTGATCCACTTTTGTGAACTCCTCTAAAAATTTCAACTCTGAAGACCTACCCCAATCATGGTCATCTACCTGTACTCCTGAAATTCTGTCTTCACTAGGAAGATACGATAAGATCAGGGTATCTGAATGATTAAGGTCAAAGCCCATCCTATTTGTGTTAAGCCTGAAGTACCAGGAAGCAGCAACGGTTTCTCCTACAGCAAATGCCAAGGAGTGTTTGATTCCCCTCCTTCCAGCCTTTTTTTTATCCTTTTCCAGGTATACCATTCACAACTCAGCTAACGGCAAAAAGTGAAAAGTTCATCTATTATACAAAAGACTACAATAAAAGACTGCATTCAGTTTTTATTAACCATTCACATTTTTAAAAATAAGGTGATTTGTTTGTTAGTTGACTAAAAAATAAGCAAACAGACCATGCAAACCTGGTTTGCTCTGGTTTTCTATGCAGATTACTATTTAAGAAAGGTTGAGCTGCAGCTTTTGTCTCTGAGGTGGACTAACAAAGGTTTCCTCTTCTATTCAGTTGCTTAACTTATTTTGAGGCCTCTGGTCTCCAGCATCATCCTGTGAAACACTTAAACTGTTCTATTTTCCAATTGAAAACACTTCCATCATTTTTTTTTTTTTTTATTTTTTTTTAGTCCATCTGTACTTGGTAGCAGTTTCTTGTGGTCTTAACTCGCATTGCAGGAAGCATGAGGCTTCCTGTTAGAGGAACCACTGTTGAAAGGCTTGATTCACACACTGCTACTGACCTGGATCTGTTGCAGTATTATCTGACTTTTAGTGTTTTCAGCCAAAAAGAGGAAATGACCATTTTTTATGTTGTATGTCTCCCTTTAAAATTTTTCATCTGCAAGGGGAGAAGGAGGCAGATTAGATCAAGCTACTTACCTTAGAGCACTGTGCAGAGAGAGAGTCAACAGGCTGAGCATGTTTCAAGTGTCAAAAGCAGCCAGTGTGCAAATTCTTTTGTGGATAAACATTTGTATTTATGGCTTTGTTTCTTTTTTAAATCAGAATCTTTGTGCTGTAGCAAATTCTGTATGTTATTGTCTTTAACCCAGACCAGCATTTGTCAGTCTTTGGGATTACAGGCTTTTGAGGAGTACTCTGCTGACTTGGGAACTGGCCAGTATCTCGTCTGCTTTTGCTCTGGGTTTACTCTGGCGAAGTTCCTCTTGTTCCTCAGTAACTGTCTTATATGAAAAATGCTTACAGCCTAGCTTCTTATGGAGGACATGCTGTGCACATTGAGATAAGCAGATGGCAGTAGGACCTTAATGCAGAATCATCATCTTTGCTAGGAATCTAGGAAGGTCTGTTTCCATCATATTTCTGGCTAGATTTCTAGAGGAGGTGAGTGCATCTACATCAAGGGAGGGAAGGAGAGAAGCATGGTGGCAAAGAAGCCGAAGGCTCACTCCTGTTATTCTTCCTGCAAAAACTGAATTGTGTGCTGGATGCTCCTGCCTTCCTTCTCCCTCTCTTCCATGTCATCACTGCTTCCTGCCTTCCAGCAAAAACTGCCTTCACCTGTTCATTTTTAACGAATTTTGAATAAGCCTCCTCTTTGCCTATGCAATCTGTAATTAATATGTGTCTCTCACTTGCTAGCCGTAGCCCTTTGGCCATCTCTTGCCATTGCCCATCGCGTCTCCCAGCATGGTGCTCTGACACTGCAGAGGGCGATGCTGCTGCCAGATTCAGGTGCCCTCTCTGTTCTCTGTGGGGCTGGTTGCTCTCACTTCTTCTGAAAGGCCCATTTGAATTGTTAACTCATCCAGCCAAACTCAATTTCAAATCCTTTGTGCCAGCTTTAAGATTTCATGACCAATAATTAATTGGACAAACAATGAAAAGTGTTTTCACTCTGAGTCATTGTTTTGCAAAGGAAAAATGAGAATTGCCCTTGTTTTTAATTATGATAGAATATTGAAATGTAGAGGCCCCAGAACATTAATTAAAATTAGGTACCTTTTTTTACATTCCATATTTTATAGATTTGTCTCAGCTATGCTAATCACTCCTAAAAATATGGAATCTGTTTATTTTACTTTGTTCAATACATATATAACAAAACAAAAATATTTTAATTGAACTTAAACAGAGTCTTTGGATTTTGAAATGGTAATCTTAGAGTAAGATTATCTATCTAAAGAGTGCATCAAAATATAACAGATTAGAGCCACAACTGATACAGCTATCTACATGCAGACTGTGTGTAAAATATTGCATGTTTAACTACAGGGAAGAAAAAAAATAACCAGGGATACAAACATTACCAATAGTGCCACGTGCTGACTTTAACAGAAGGAATTTTCACTTGGATTCTGGCATCTTTATTTCCAGTTCTCTATTTTTCTGTCTTCTGCCCTCTGCTCCTTATTTCGTGCTCATCTTCTCAAACATAGAACAAACTCTGCACAATCCTTCCCCATCAGAAATATCTTTGTTCAAGCTCTGACTAAAATTCCTAAAGGATTTTGTCTGACTGAATGGAGAGTATTGACAGGTTTCAGCATCTCCTGTCACTTCATGATATGCATCAGCATGTCATCTTCTTTGACCCATTTTTGGGGCTATCCACATCAAAAGGATATTAGAATCTTTGTAAATAATATAAAATATCTTAAATATTTTAATCTAGTATTTAACTGTACTTCTTACTGTATTATTTTTTTTAATTATATGCCTTCGCCCTGGCAATTTCCTCAATTAGGTTTTTTTCATATAGTTCACCAGGTGTACGAGTCCCATATCGAGGATTTTCAAAGACATTTGAAGTAAGAGTTGTTATTAAAGGCGATTACGTAAAAGAATAGTATTGGAAAAATATGAAGAACTACTTCAAGCTAAAAAAGTCAAATATTTTGATTGCTCTGTTAAAAGTGCAGAGATACCGAATCACAGAATGGTGAGGGTTGGAAGGGACCTCTGGAGATCATCTAGTCCAACCCTCTGCTAAAGCAGGTTGCACAGGATGGTGTCCAGGTGGGTTTTGAATGTCTTCACAGAGGAAGATTCCACAGCTCCTCTGGGAAGCCTGTTCCAGTGCTCTGTCACCCTCAAAGAAAGAAGTTTTTTTCCTCATATCCAGATGGAACTTCTTGTGTTGCAGTTTGTGCCTGTTGCCCCTTGTCCAGTCGCTGGGCACCACTGAAGAGAGCCCAGCCCCAGCCTCTTAACACTCCCCCTTAAGACACTTGTTCAGTACACTTGATCAATAAGATCCCCTCTCATTTGTCACTTCTCCAGGCTAAACAGGCCCAGCTCACTCAGCCTTTCCTCATAAGGGAGATGCCCCAGTCCCCTCATCATCTTTGTAGACTTCCACTGGGCCCTCTCCAGCAGTTCCCAGTCTCTCTTGAACTGGGGAGCCCAGCACTGGACACAGCACCCCAGATGTGGC
>JAVJGJ010000059.1:18779688-18803816 GCA_035590215.1 Microhierax caerulescens | reverse complement strand
GAACTACAGGCCTGTCAGCCTGACCTCAGTGCTGGAGAAGGTTATGGAGCAGATCGCACTGAGTGCCATCATACAGCACGTGCAGGACAACCAGGGGATCAGGCCCAGTCAGCATGGCTTTAGGAAAGGCAGCTCCTGCTTGACTAAACCGATCTTCTATTTCAAGGTGACCCACTTAGCGGATGAGGGAAAGGCTGTGGACGTTGTCTACCTCAGCTTTAGTAAAGCCTTTGACACAGTTTTCCACAGCATTCTCCTGGAGAAACTGGCTGCTGATGCCTTGGATGGGCATGCTGTTTGCTGGGTAAAACACTGGCTGGATGGCCGAGCCCACGAATGGAGTGCTGGTGAATGGAGTTCAGTCCAGTTGTTGGCCAGTCACAAGTGGTGTTCCCCAGGGCTCAGTACTGGGCCCAGTTCTGTTTAGTATCTTTATCAGTGATGTGGATGAAGGGATCAAGTGCACCCTCAGTAAGTTTGCAGATGGCACCAAGTTGGGGTGGAGTGTTGGTATCTGCTTGAGGGCAGGAAGGCTCTGCAGAGGGATCTGGACAGGCTGGACCGATGGACCATGGCCAGTTGTATGAGGTTCAGCAAAGAGAAGTGCCAGGTCCTGCACTTGGGTCACAGCAACCCCATGCAATGCTACAGGCTTGGGGAAGAGTGGCTGGAAAGCTGCCTCATGGAAAAGTGTGCCCAGATGGCCAAGAAGGCCAAGAGCACCCTGGCTTGTGTCAGAAACAGTGTGGCCAGCAGGACAAGGGAAGTGATCGTCCCCCTGTGCTCGGCACTGGTGAGGCTGCAGCTCAAATCCTGTGCTCAGTTTTGGGCCCCTCACTGCAAGACATTGAGCGTGTCCAGAGAAGGGCAATGAAACTGGTGAATGGTCTGGAAAACAAGTCTTATGAGGAGTGGCTGAGAGAGCTGGGGCTGTTTAGCCTGGAGATGAGGAGGCTCAGGGGGGATCTTATTGCTCTCTACAGCTGCCTGGAAGGAAGTTGTAATGAAGTGGGTGTCAGTCTCTTCTCCCAAGTAACAAGCAACAGGACAAGAGGGAACGTCCTTAAGCTTCACCAGGGCAGGTTTAGATTGGGTATAAGGAAAAATTTCTTCCCCAGAATGGTTGTCAAGCATTTGAACAGGCTGCCCATGGAAATGGTTGAGTCACCATCCCTGGAGGTGTTTAAAAGACATGTAGATGTGGCACTTTAAGGATGTAGTTTAGTGGTGGACTTGGCAGTGCCAGGTTAATGGTTGGACTCGATGATCTTAAATATCTTTTCCAACATAAACAGTTCTATGGTTCCATGAAGCCCTGCGGTGTTACACCTCTCACATGTTTTTCTCATCGCCTGCTTTCCCCCTGTACCTTTAAGATGCCCCCTTTAAACACTTCCCTGCTCTTGATCTGACTCTCTTCTCTGAAATCTTTCACATCTTACTGAAGATCCCTCGGATAATCCTCACGCGCCCTTCCACTTCCGATGAAGACACCGACCAGTTGCCCCCAGACCCGGATGACTTTGAGCCCGAGGAGCCCGACAGCGCAGAAGGCCATGCCTATTCGGACTGTCTGAACAGTGCTTTTTATCCTCCCTAATAAAGTACTTTTCTGGAAAGAATTAATGGGTGGTTTTCTTTCCCATTTTTCAATTATGTTTAATGTAGTACTTGAACCGCTATGCCTTATTTCTATGGAAAACCATTACACGGAGGATGGATTTGAGCTGGGGGAGTAAAACCCATGTTTGTATTTCTTTGCCTTGAACTTTCCTTTGGCCAGAACCTGTGCACATGAAACAAAACAAACTGGCTGAGGTTATGTGAATGACACCATGTGTTTCAATAGTGACTTATAAAGGCATCCTACAGCACCTAAACGCAATGGTGAAAAGAGCAGGTCATTTTTTATTCAGAAGGTACTTTACCCATTTGGAAACACACTGAAAACAATAGTAAAGTTTGGGTTGTTTCTTTTAAATCTTGTGCCCATGCTTCGTCTATATAGCGTACCTTTTTGTCTACCCCCAGGTTCCTTTGAATTGTCCCTTTTGATGTGGTTTTCTATGAGAATAAAAAATCCTTTTCTGTCTTTTAAATAGTGCTGTTTGTTTTTTTTCCCTGCAGAGAAATGTTATTTCCATTAGAATTCTGTATCTCAATCTAGCGTAATAAAGAGTAGTTTCTCCAGGTATATCAGTGATACAAAGGTATATCAGATTTGAACAGGACCTGTAAATTACATTTTATTAGATCTAAATGCAGAAGGCATCTTATGCAACTATGCACCTGAGATTGAATTAAGAAGCAATTTCTCATGCTTGAGGAACTGAGACACTTTTATTTCTTCTCACTTGCATATAACCAGAATACCTTAAATTTGCCTTACTGTGACATGCCAGTATTTTGTGTATAGATTTATATAAGTGTGTGTGTGCACGTGTGTGTGTGTATGAGGTACGCATTATTCTTGTACAACAGCGTTCTTTAATTCTCTTCACTGCTGTTCAGGTTTCTAATGCATTTTGAGGTGCTTAACAAGATCCTTTGGGGATTGTTCTTTATTTGGGGTTCCATGGTGCTGCCTTAACTCAGGTAGGGTCTGGCCCTGCTAGACTGGGTTGTTGTGACCTTTTTTCGTGTGCATCAAGTGTGCGTAGATGTTTTTTATGATGTATATATGGTTTCTTTTCCTGTAAATATAATATGGCAAAACTCAGTGACCTGGTAAATTCTCATCTTTTACTCGCATTCTGAAATATTTCTCAGATGATCATTCATATTTCACTTGAATGAATGCTGGTAACTGGCTTTTCAGGAATTAGGAAGTTCCCAGGAGAGTACGCCTGTTACAGTTAGAACAATTTCTCCTACTGATAAAAGGAATGTTTTATTTTGAAAAGATAGGTTTGCAATAAGACTATGATATCAGGAATTCTCTTGCTTTTCAGCTGCATCCACTGTGACTTTTTTATTATCTTGTACATTATAATTTTAATTGAAGATAATATATCAGCAATAGGAATATTAAACTAGTTTTCATTCATTTACAAAATTAACATTAAAGCCATAGAAGATTCTATAGTAATAATACATACTGCATTATTATATTTCATAAACATTTAAATTTGAATTAGCTTAAATGATATTGATAAATGAAATTATTTTAAAAAATATTTGCTTCTCATCCCTTTTCATCCTCCAAAATAAACAGGGTTCTTCCTCCATGACTTAATGTTTGATCAGTGCGTATTGTAAAAAATATCACCAACCTCAGAAACCGTGAACACTTTTGCAATCCAGCTATTAACATATGGTTTAGTATGCTTTATTATGTATTACTAGACTACAGAAAAAGTAAACTCATTCTGTTGTCATAAACCAGCCCTGGGCTGCAGAATAAGTTGTAGTGAGAGTTAGTGAAATAAGGTAGGAGTTCTGATACGAACTCTGTATTTTCATTCTTTTTCCTCCTCATGCACAAGTGTGTGTTTTAGATTCTTTATTAGGTTTTGAAGTCAAAGTGTTTGCTATCAAAATTACGTGTTCTTAACCAAATGCTCTCAGCATCCAGATAGCTTTTAAGCACTTGGATCTTTTATCTGTCCTTGTCAACTGCATTTGTTTTCAAGGCAAATTTCCTATTGCAGTGTAGAGAATTTTGCTGTGGGTATAACCATATGATGGTAACACTTTTTGTGGAAAAAAATGGAACACAAGTTGATGAATGAACCCAAATAGTTTTGTAAGTGGACATGCAACTCTGCAAAAGTTACCAGTCAAAGCCTCTGCTACACATTTATTCAGGCTTTGCTTAAACAGAAAAATGTTGGGGCAGGTGACTGCATTTCACTTTTGTTCTGCAAAAGAGGGCAGAGGTGGAAGGCAGATGCTGGTGTCCTTATCAGCACTGAGTAATGTCTCTTTTTGAGGTTTGGTGTTTGATAAGAGTGGGCAGAGACAGAACATGGAAAAGGCGCAGAGGGAGTTGGTCTGTTAATGACAGCTCATATCCCATGCTCTCGCTTCCTGCTGACAGGGGTGGTGCCTAGAAAAAGCCCACTATCTGACCACAGGCAGGCAGTTGTTTTCCGTGCCCAACTGGCTTCTCCTCATTCCCAGCTGCCACATCAGTTAAAAGATAACTAAGAAGGTATTTAATGTTTTCCCAGTGTATTTTGTTAGCCAGGTCTCATCATTGCCACATCCATCATTGTGGAGGAAGGCAAAGCAAACGGTACCACTGAATATGGGAGGGAACTTCTATTTTGTGATGCATCTATTGAAATGCATTTTACAGCCTGTGGTAATTTGGCTTGCTGGGGTACAGCAGTAATATTCAGGGACATCATGTGTATATAGCTGAAACAACAGACGCCCATCAGAAAAGAGGTTCGGTGTCCCGCTGCTGTCTGTACTCCTGCAGGACACCAGGTGTAGGACCTTGCCAGCACACGGACAGCCCACTTTAACACAACCGAGTTAAAAGACCCGTGAAGAGAAGAAAGCACTTACAGCTTCCATGGAGTGCCATACCAGAGAAGGCTCGGAGCTCTCAGAATCAATTTATTGAAATGTCAAAATAACCTTCCTTGGTTTTATCCTCAAACATATTCAGACTTGCCCCTTTGGAGAAAATTTGTCAAGGAGCCTCCCGCTCCCCGTGCGTGACATGTAGGGCTCTGCTTCCTCACATGCAAAGCAGAGACTCGCTGCGCCTGTTGGTGTTTCCCTCTTTTTCCACGCCTGCTACCTCAGTTCCCGCAGAGCCAGCGGGCTGGACCAGGGAGCGACAGCGGCAGCTGCCGGGTGCTGCGGCAGGAATGTGGACCCTCCTCTCCTAAGGATCAGCTTCCCGCCCTCGTCTCCCAGCCGCCTGGAAGGTAAGCCCGCTCCCTATACACTCCCGGCAGCTCCGTCATGCTCTTCGTTTCTGCAAGGAACGTGTCATGAAATACCAGCTAGAAATGCTGCCGAGGTCCTGACGTTTCCAGGCATGTGCATGTGACCTTGGGTGGACGTGCTGGAGTAACATAGAGGATGCTTGCTGGTGTGGCACGCTGGGGCTGAGGGAAGGGTGGGCAGCAGAAATAACCTGGAAAGCTTAACCTGTGGCTTCTGCTGGACTGGTGGTTACCAGAAGTGAGGGAGCCTACTGAGCTTTGTACTTGTTTTTTCTTTTGACTTTTTGACTTGTTTTAAGTGTGGGGCAGAAACTGTCTCCATATCAGCCCTCTAAAAATCACTGCGGACGTGCTTTCTGCATTAGTCTTAGGGGTTTTTAACTGGTACATGTGACTTATGTAGGTGGCTTTCAACTGAGTATTGAGCACATCAGGGACTGAATGAATACTTCTGACTATTGAATGCTTACGGTGGTCTGATGCTGAGCAAATAAAAGCTACCGGCTTAAGAAAGAAGTGGTGCAGATGTATGACATGTGAGACAATCATTGGCAGGCAGCCCTGGGCTGCAGCCAAGTCAGGCTGAAAATGAAAAAAGTGCGAAGTGAAAGAATTGCAGTAGTGGTTTGAGTGAAAACACAGCTGAGAGTGGCACACAAACGTCATGACAGTCACTTGCGTCCTTCTCCAGGAGCAGTAGACACCAAGACATAAAATGCATTTGCTTAAATGGTTTATTTACACAATATTACCATTTTGGATATTGAGTACTTGGCTCTTACAAAAGAAACCAAAACAACCCTCCCTCTTCATTAGTTTAATCTCCTGGCCTCCTGTTAGGTCCTGCTCTGAGAAGCAAAACAGGTGTCAAGAGACCAGTGACTGTAATACAAAGAAGTAATTGAAAATAGCGCAGTAATTTAGGCAGTGTCTAGAACATGCTTTTTACTTAGCACCTGTTTACTGTGTCCCTTGCAAAGTACAACAGGAAATACACAGTTACTAACAGTGTTTTAAAAAGTCCTTGGAATAGAATAACTACTATTTCTGTGTAGGAATAAGAAGTGTACTCCCATAATTACATAAAACCAAATTCTCACGTGGTTTGGATCATGGTGTTTCCTCAGGTTTAGCGTTAATATGTCATGCTGAGCAGGCCATGGTAGATAACAAGGTGTTGTCAGCCTATATGTGCAATCTCCAGGGTCCTTATGGATTAGCATCCAGGCTACAGAAGAGCCTGCATCCAGTGATTCTTGTGCACTCTGATTTCAACACAATGTCATGAAGTTTGGTGTCATATTCTGTTGCGTTCTTAGCTTTTTGCCCCCCTGTGCTCATCTCCAAAGCAGTCTGCTCCGGCTCCCTAGAACTTGAGCAGTCAGCAGCATGATGCAACTAGAATACGAATTTCTATTCACGAGAAATAGAGCAATTAGGTCTTTCCCTATCCTAGTGTTTTAATTTTCACAAACCCCCCCCCCCCTCTTTCTATGGAATTTCCTGTTCAGACTCTAGCAGCCACACAGTAGAAGGGGAAGGAAGTTTTGGGGTTTTTTTTATGCGCGTGCTATTAGACACCTTTACAAGAATGTTGATGGAAAACCCCATTGTAAAACTGCATACTCTCATCAGCATCTTATGTTGAAGTTATTATGAGTAAAGTCACTTCACGGTCACTTCCTTGGGTCTTTCTGTAGTGATTGCCTTTGACATTCACATGGGTGAGCTGATACATGTAAACAGTATAAGACCCTGGAAGTAGAGAGTATAAATGTGATTGAAGATTAAGTTTTAGGGTATTTAGTGTGAGTGCTAAGTCACAGAAAGCATAAAATCCAGATAAAATCTGCCATGCTGATGTAACTCTGAATGGATGTATGTCTCAAGTCCTACGTTGCTGGTTCATTGCACCAGTGACAGCCTGCTCTTTTACCGACACAGGTGTTCCCCAGCACAAGGAGGGAGTGACCCCCCGGGGAGCTGCCATTTGGGAACATGCTGACAGCCAGGGTATCCCAGTCACTGGTGGGACAGGGCTGGGTGGGGAGCGCGCCGAGCATGCACAGCTAAACATGCCCACCTGAGATGCCCCAGTCCTTGAATGTGATTTAAAACCATTGCAAATGGACAAGTTAGTGGGAGCAGAGGAGCTTCAGGTTTTTCACCTGTGCTGCAGAAATGGTCAGTAATGTAAGCAGCAGCGTAATGTAAGCTGCTGTTTGGATCCCACTGAAGACCTCCTTTGAGGATGTTAAGTGGTGCAAAGCATTATGCGTGTCCCTGGCCATGGGGATAAGTTTCAGCCTTGCAGAAAAGATTTTGGAGATAGAAACTTCTTAATACTGTTTGCTTTCCTGCTGAAGAGCATGGAACGACTACGGCTTTTCTCTGGGTATCATGTCACTTGCTCTTGTTCCTTTTATCCCAGCACTTCCAGGAGTCACAGTGGGGTGTATTTTTACCCTTGTGACATAAAGCTCGTATTTAATTCCTTCTACTACAGCAGCCCTTGTAGTTGTGACTGGTTCTTTGTATTTCCATTGCAACATTTACTTTTTTGCTGCCTGCCTTACACATCTGAAAAAGGGAGACTAAGGACAATTAACTGTTGCTGGAGCAACTTGTTCTTTATTCTGAAAAATGTTTCAGAACAGGAATACTCTAAGATTTTTTGGGTTTTCTTTGTCAACTTTTCATATGTAATCTGTATAGACTGTTGTGTGACAACTTCTTTGACTGCCTTTTCTTCCTATCCAAGGCTCTAAAGATCACGTGAGTATAGATAGCATCTATGAAGAAAAAAAGAGAGTGCCTAGTTTTGACTGTAATTTCCACAAAGGCAATTGGAAAATGATAGATGAAAAAGTTTTTTGTAGCTATTTATTTATTTACTTGTTCATTTATTTTAGAAGAGTGTTCTTTCACTATTGTGAGGAGAGGAAGAAAGGAAAAGGATGTGTGTTTTCTTCACTAGGGATTTAGTGAGATGCCTGCCAGATTTACAAAAGGCTATGTGTTTCTTAAGGAACCACAGACTGACAAGAGGGCACATTCTTATTTAACAGTAGCAAACGTTTTCTGTGTGATTTTGTGCCGTTGTGCTTCTCCGTCCCTTGCTGGTACACGCAGAGCCAACCTTTGTGTGAATCACCCCCGAGACCGCATGAGCTCAGTTGATGTGGCAACCGAAGGGTGTGTTACAAACCTTGGCATCCACAGCAAAGCCATCAAGAGGTTCCCCCGGCGCTGGAGTTTCTAATATTGGCCTCCTGACTTTGTCGTTGTAAACCAGAGACAGGTTATTCTTCTGCAGTCAACTAACAGACTCTGCGACCACCATCTGTATAGGCATTAGCTCCATTTTAGATTCTCGCTGGTCATTTCTTGTAGGTAGGGGTGCTCGTAGTGCCTGCTGAAAGTTTTGCAATTCTTTCGCATGTTGAAAATCCACCAAGGTCTCATGTTCTGATACTAGGGGAGTACAGTCTGCACGAGCATGTATTAGGATAGCTCAGTCCCAGCTACTCAACAGGGAAAGATCAACAGTCATGCTGAAACACCATTTTAAGATACTGTTCTGTACACTTTCTGACTCTACATAACAACATGCGATGCCAGATAATCATATGTGTGGTTTTACTTGCTCAATAATCTCCATGAACACAAGTTAGTGCTACTGAAACATTCATTTTTGTGGACTTTTTCAGTGTAAGCTCTGGGGGTAGAGGGGGTGAGGGGGGAGTGAATGGGGATGGTAACCAAAATCCCTCCTGAACAGTTTGCTGTGATGCCAAACCAAGGTTTATTGTTATCAGAGGCAGCTGCCTGCCCTCTCTCCACGCTTCTATTTGTGGATTTTCAACAGCTATAAATGGAAACATGCGCTGACCAGAAATCACCACAGTGCTGCCTGATACTCCTCTCTCCTGACTCCAAAAGTACAGGGATATCTAACATGTAGTCAGGTTAAGTCACTTCTGCTCAGGATATTAGGGTGGTTTGTTTTCCCCTGGGAAATGGAGTTAGGAAAACATGAAAGAGAAGTCTCAGGAAGAGAAGCTTTAGAGGAAAAGCAAACGGTAAGATATGTTGAAAAATGTTGATTTTATGATTTTTTAAAAATTTAGTGATAAGAAGGAAAGGAAAATCATCTGTTGTACTTTAGTATTTCCCAGCTTCCTTTAACCACTGCCCTTGAAGATTAAAACTTCTTTCATGTATGTCAAATTGATTATGACAGTACATTTCTGTGGAAATTACAGAAATTTGTGAATACCTTTTGTGTGCATGTGAAGTGCAAAACCTGAAATGTAGTTCCATGTTGATTTGTTGTCATAACCCAGACTGAAAGCTGATAGTCTATGGGTTTCTTGGATTTTCCTAAGGGAGTATTTTATGTCTTTTATATTCTTTCCCATAACTTAAGATCAGTAAATGGCAGAAGAAATTTTTTGCCTGTGTTTGGAGATTACTGAAAAGAGGTGTGACCAAAACAAATTATTAAGCAAAAGTGAAAACGGTCGAAACACAGCTTATTCCTGATTAGTTTTGGCTTGAAATGCAATTTATAATTTGTCTTGCTATAACAAGGTTATTTTCCTGATACCACAAAAAGGGCAGTTTATTCTTGGCTTTGCAAAGCTGTGAAGAAAGGTGGCCATCACTTGTGTTAAGAAACAAATTAGCGCTGAATTTTTTATCACTTATCTTAAACAGTAGTGGTGTTGCGTTGGTTTGGTTTCATGGTGAGCCAGTGTTTACTCTTGTTTAATCACAACATTTGCCTCTACTAGCCTCAGTTAAGTGAGACTTGGCAAGCTTGTGTGTTAGTGAATAGTTTTAAATACAGCTTCACCAAGGCAAGGTGCAGTGGGTAGGAAACGGGAAGTGCTTAAACTGAAAGTCATGACCTGGCCTTAAAGTACCTTTTCTATTTTTTACCAAAAGAAGTGTTTGTCTAAAGAGTAATATCTGAAAGAGCATTATTGCTAAAGCTTCAGCGTGAAGTTATAATATGAATATTATCTTGATATTTTACTTTTTCATTTTCTCATTAATGAATTAATACTTTAGACAATGACCTCA
The DNA here is from genome assembly GCA_035590215.1 of Microhierax caerulescens. Classification (NCBI taxonomy): domain Eukaryota; kingdom Metazoa; phylum Chordata; class Aves; order Falconiformes; family Falconidae; genus Microhierax; species Microhierax caerulescens. The sequence continues at coordinate 18,793,824 of JAVJGJ010000059.1, read as the reverse complement.
TTTTGAATTTGTGGTTGATATATAAAATATAAGGAAAACTCTTCAAAATTAAAACCAATTGTAAAATCCACAAAAGCTTCAGGAAAGCTTTCAAAGGAAACCTTTGAAATTTTGTCGTAGCTCATGTGTGGAGAAAATACGTAACAATGTCATGAGACCGAATGATTATCTAAGTGCGGACTGCATCCCGATGCACAAAGAGTTGAACAGGCAACCTTAAGTGAGGCTTTTCCAAAATGCGGAGTGCTTCATTTGGAACCCTAATGATCTTCTGAAGACTTTCTCTGTGTGCATCATGTACTAATTTTAAGAATGACAAACTGGAGCAGCCAGGGACCCCACTGATGGGAGCCATGTTAATGTCTGTGCCCGGCCACCCGCTGTTCAGTCGTATCAAAACTGAATCCTCCTAACACGTCGAGCTGAGAGGGGCCCCGTTAGCAGCAGCAGGTCACATCCCTGTGTGTGCTCAGCGAGGGGGATGGAGGCGGCCCTGGCTCGGCAGGGTTCATGGCGCCCTGCTGACGGCAGAGGAATGCCCTGGCCCCATGCCAGTCCTCCTGCCCCTTATCCTATCCCCTTCCAGCGGAGCCCTAGCCTCCCCTCCCTCCCACCTCTCTTTCTGTTTGCCTGTTTAGTCTTAATGCCTTTCTTTCTGATTGCCAGACAAATTTCACTTTGCCCCCTCATTTTTTCCCCTGGTTTTGTATCTCCTGGGCTTTTATTGATCCTGCCCTTTTCTCTTTGTTACGTGCAGATCAGGTCAATATTCAAACACTGCATGGGAGCGGTGGCCATCTGTGGTACAGATACTATTTGTACGCACTATTATTGATATCTCTTCACTTATTTAACTTCAGTATAGCAAATACATAAACTGTTTCATATTATAGGCACCATGAGGCATCCATTTTTTATATTATATCCTATAAATGGCATAATACTTTATAACTGAGTGATACTTTTTTAATGTATATTTTCTAGGAGCCTAGGATAACTCAGCTGAAAAGGGACCTCAGGAGGTCTCTAGCCTAACCTCCTGCTTAAAGCCACTATGGGGTCAGACCAGGCTTCTCAGGGATTTATGCAGTTGGATCTTGAAAACCTCCAAGGTTAGAGACTGCACAACCTCTGGGCAACCTCCCCCACTGCTGGGCTGTCCTCACATGGAAAAAGGTTTCTCCTCTTATGAAGTCAAAATATTTCTTGTTTTGATTTTTGTTCACTTCTCTTTCCTGTTGCCATGCATTTCTGTACAAAGTCCTGGCTCCAACTTCTTGATAACCTCACACAGGGACTGGGGCTGCTATTAGGTCCTTCTGAAGCCACCTCTTCTCCAGACTGAACGAGACGAGCTCCCTCAGCCTCTCCTCACAGGGCAAGTGCTCCAGCCCTGACCACCTTGGTGGTCTCCGCTGAACCTGCTTCAATCTTTCAAAGTCTTCAATTGGAGGGCCCAAAACTGGATGTTCTTTTCTAGATGTAGTCTAGTGAGTGTTGAGTAGAGACGGAGAATGCCTTCCTTTGCCCTAGTGGTTGTGCCTCTGCTAGCACAGCCCAGGTGCTGTTGACCACCCCAGCTGCCAGGGCCTACTCCTGGCTCAGGCTCGGCTCGTATCTTACCAGGACCCCCAGGGTCTTGTCAGCAGATCTTGTTCCCCAGGCAGTCAGGCCTCAGGTCCATAATGCTCCTGTTGGCACATTCCTTCAGCCTGCCCTGGCCCCTCTGAATGGCAGACCTGCCCTCAGGCAGGACTCTTCCCCCCAGTTTATCTGCAAACTTGCCTCACCTCCGCTGGGTCATTGATGAAGGTGTTAAACACAACAGGTCTCAGGATCTGCAGAGCCTTGCAACACTCCACTTGTTATGTCCTCCAAGAAGAGTACAGAACATTAATCATGAACATCTGAGCCTGGTCATCGAACCTGCTTTTTAGTCAGCTATTTTTCTATCCCCAAGGCTGTCACATCCCAGCATGGATATGAGAATATTGTGGGAGACAGTGCTGGAAGCAAGTCAGGGTAAATGACATCCACTGTTCTCCGCTCTTTCACAAATCCAGTCACTATCTCATAGAAGGCAATCAGGTTGGTCAGGTATGATTTGCCCTTGGTAAATCACCAACCACCTTCTTCCCACAAGCAGGTATGGATTCAGTTAACCCAAGTCATCCCTGCCTTGATCCTCATCCACTGCTGGTTGCTCTCCTTCCTGGCCCCGGTTGCTAAACACAGAGGTCTGGGAGACCATGTTGGTGAAGGCAAAGACACCACTGAATCACCCTAGCCTTATCTGTACCTGCTTCCACCTTCTGTGCTACCTTTTTGCACTGCAGCTCGGTTACAAACGTCTTCTTCAGTCACGCTGGTGTCCTTGGAAATCTGCTTGTCTTCCTGAATATTAGCATGGACAGTCCTGCGTGCTTAAGAGGTTGTTTTCACAGACACGATGGCTTCCTGAAGCTCCTTGTGTTTCCAAGCTGACTCCCATAGGATCCCACTTATCAGCTCCTGGGTAAGTCAAAGTCAGCTCTTCTAAAGCCCAGGGTCTGTGCTCTGGTACTTGCCTTCCTCAGTCCCCCACAAGATCTTTAGCTTCGCTATTTCACAGTTGCCACAACCAAGCCTGTCACAGAGTATCACATCCCTAGCTACCTCTTCCTTGTTTCTGGATCCAGCTGTGCACAGCACTGGTTGGTTTGTGTGGTGCCTGTATTGCGAAGCTATCCTCGACAGCCACCAGAAATCCTCTGGATTGCTTGCATCCTGCTGTTTCGTTCTCCAGCAGTTGTCAGAAAAGATAGCCTTCTGCAAAAAACCAGGATCCACGGTCCAGATACTTCCTTGAGTCATTTAAAGAGGTTGTGAGGAGCATTGCCCACTGCCTCACCCCGGTCATGCTATCTGTAGCCCAGTCCCATCATGATGTCACCCTCACTGACCTCTCTGATCCTGACTCACCAGCACTTGCCCAGCCCTGTTGCCCAACCTGTAGAAGAGCTCCCCACATCTGAGCTGCTGCTTCACACAGAGAGATCCTCTGCTCCTTGTCTTCCCTGTCTGTCTTTCTGAAGAGCCTGTGTGCATCATTAAAGCTCTACAGCCATAGGAGTTGTCCCACCACATCTCAGTTACTTCTATAATGTCACAGTTCTATGATCTATGCATATTTATGTGTAAGGCAAATCTTGGGTTTGTATTCTTTTTTACAAATATTTCTGCTTATTTTCAAAAGAACAAAGTCTATGTCATCCTGAAAATATTCTGATTGCAGTGTGTCAATTAACTAGAGACCAGTTCATGCTGAAGGTATAACCTCTAAGTGGTATTGTACCTTTACATTCACTGCTTACTGTGAATGAGATAAATAACATAAGATTCTCTATCACTTGAGACTATTTCACTTAATGTTTGTGAAATTCATTGTTAAAGAATTCTTGTCCTTGCTTCCTGGAAGAAGGCTCCTTGGCAGCCAGAATCCTGAAGAGAGTCTGTGTGGAGCTGTCTGTGGAAATGGAAGATAATGGAGGGGGCAATTTGTGATGGGAAAATAGAATGACTCATTATAGATTGAACTAAGCAGATAGACTCAATTTTCCTTTTCATAGTTTTGATTTTAGCATCGCTCAGAAGGACAGAGTAATACTAGAGTTTCCCTATTGAAACAGCGGCTCAGCTCAAAATAGTCTGTTTACATTCTGAAGTCCTCCTCTGTTGATGCGTATTGCCTCTGTTATTTGAAATTGGTTTATATTTTATTTTTTTTAAAAATAATTTCAATTTAAATCAAATAATAAATTATTTAAAATTAAATTAAACAAAATCAAATTAATTTTAATTTAAATTAATTTAAATTTAAATTAAAATTATATTTTACACTTGCCTGTTTCCTATTTGATCTTTTCTCTCCCCATGAAAAAAAAAAAGCACATGAAGTATTGCATTTAAAATAGCATTTACATTTGTATGTTTAATAGGGAACATTCTATATTTGTACTTTAGTTTGCATTATAAGGCGGTTTACTCTCTTGTTACATTAAATAGTGATTAAGAAAAGAACAGTCATATAGAGGAAATAAATTAAACCAAATGAGTATATGGATCAGAAAGAATGCCATGCACTGCTTGAAATGGCGTTAAGGTTATTTTTTGGATGAGAGGGTGTACTCTGTGAGAAAGAGCTGCAGGACTTGCGTTCAGAGAATTAGCTTTTGCTTTCCACAAACTGTACACGGGTACAGCTCATACAGAGCTAGGCAGTTCAGATCAGACCCACTCAAGTGAAACAATGATTAATTTTTGTACGCTGGCAGCAACAGAAAGAGTCCTGTCAGGATCAAGTCCTCTCTGTGGGAAGTGTGGGAAGTAAAGACTGCTTGGAGAAGTCAGCCGTTTCCTGAAGTTTGCCACCTAAGGGGGCTCAAACAGAATGGATGTTGATGGCTGATGACTCATATGGTGATGGCTGGCCCTGCTTGCAGGTTTAGCTCTTTATTTAACTGCGTGTAAACCAGGCAAAAAGTGAGTTTGACTGGGAAGCGTTTGAAGAGCAGAAGCAAAGAGGAGAGCTGGGTGAGAGCTGGTGGGAGTTGGGGATGGCAGGAGGCACCAGGTACAATCTTCTCCCCTGCCATGGGGACCTCTTCTGCCAGGTCGCCCTTGCTCTTGGGCTGGTGAGGGCTGGTGTCAGAGAGGCAGAGCCGGCAGCACAGCCTGCTCTCTTTGCCAGGAGCAGGACCCCATGGCCAGTTGTCTGTCACGCTGCCTCCAGGTAGGCACCAGGCTCCTGGAGCAGGCACGGCTGGCTGGCTGCCCGACAGCGGCTGGGGCACTCACAGCAGGCAGCTGGGTGGCTGCAGGACTGGTCGAAGAGGCGCAGTAAAAGCTCTTAGTGCAAAGCAGCAGGGAAGGAAGAGGAGCTGAGGGCAAAGCAAGTGTTTCATTGTGAGGTACGGGCAGTCAGGCGCCCTGACAACAGCATCATCTTTGGCAACAGCAGCAATCTCTGTGGTCAAGCAACAACAGAACAGCTACTTCTGCCCTTGGCATTGGAGAGGGACTGTGCTTATGCCTGTGTGACACACCAGCCCATGAGCCTCTCCTCCTGCTGTCCACAAGCAATTGTCCTTCCAGATTCACTGCAGTGGGTGAGGGGAGCAACCCTGGAAAAGTCGGGATGGGAGGGACGTGCTTGCTGCTCCAGGGAAGCAACTTTGGAGGCATTGGAGTCTGTGAGAGGGGGCAGGTCCACAGGTTCCTCGTGCATCAGGTGTCTCATGCCCGTGGACCGCTCAGGGTCTGTGTGCCTGCACATGTCTAGCCAGGGCAGCGGGGTGAGACCACAGAACTGCACTGCTGAGGTCAGTTGGGCATCATCTGTTTTGGAGAGAGGAGGTGATAATCGCCGTGGGTGAGGACGGCAGGGATTCAGAGGAGGTGAAATACAGCGATACAGCCCGGAGTGCAGAACATGCACGTGCTTCGGCAGGTTATGCTCTGTGAGAAAACCAGTGGCACATATACGAGACTGCCAGATACAACCCCCTAGTTCTTTTTGCTTGTTGCCTCCCTGAACAGAGGACAGGCTGGTGGCTGCTGGGCTGCCAGTTTATGTGGTACAGACAAGAGGGTAAAGGTGAGAGGTAAAATGAGATTTTTTCATTTAAATCCTCGTTCTTAACTGGCTTACTTTACACCTTGACTTTTCTACTTATGTCTCCTGTAAGAACACCCCTACCCAGAAAAGGAACTCCTAAAAATATGTCGCCTGCCATTCCTCAGTTTGATAGTTCAGTACTGAAGTATGAGCATCATGCTCATCTCCAACATAGCATATGAAACTAAATAGCCACACTTACTATAGAGTCAGAGAAAGTTTTATGCATGTACACATTTGAATGATTCCTGTTTGTCTAAGAGAAAAGCTTTGTTTCTTTCTCTGGAGGTTGTTTGTGACCTTCTCTGGGAGCTTCTGTCATGCAGTTGAATTCAGCTGGGTGAGTCATCACACTTAAGGTGTTTTGTGCTACCTTGTCCCAGATTACAGCAGCCTCAGCTAAGGAGCTGGCCGTGGGAGACACTTCAAAATATCCCTGAGCTTTGAACAAGACTTAGGCTTCATAGTGGCTACAGCAAGAAACCGATAAGATCGTAGTATGGAGGCAATCGCATCTTGCTGTGCACGTACAAGATGCCCAAGACAGCATCCCAGCTAAAGGATCAGTATTTCCTCTTGCATACCTAGAGCTGAGGCATTCCTTCCTCACTGTGGGGAGGATGTGATCACGGAGGAGGAAGGAATAAACTTGGAGGCTGCAAGTAGTGACATATTTTTAGCGCTGTTGATGTGACATTAAACAAGACCAAAGCAAGCGGGAAGCACTGAACCCTGGTCTGTCCCCCTTCCTAATCCTGTCATTTAGCTCTCATCTTGTTGAGTTTATGCTACCTTTTCCTTAATCTGATGGCTGTCACACAGAGGCACTGCTGGAACACTTGAGGTAGGCTTTGGTTACATCAGTGGGGAAAGAGCTATCTTGGAGAGGTGTCATCCGTGCATTTTTGGCTGGAGGTTACATGAAACGTTTCCATGCAATCTCATGCAGGTATTCAGATGAGGAGGGCAGCAGATTCTTGCAGGGACTTGAATGTGGTGGTAAAAGAGGATTTTAGAAACACGCAGCAATTGCATATTTTAACTTTTTGGGGTGAGAAAAGATCAGAGTCCCTGCAACAGCTGCATCATCTGCTTCAACGAAGTCATGCAGGGCAAGTGAAATGATTGCATTTTGAGGGAGGCAGCAAAGAAAGGAATATTAATACGAAGACACAGCCCCTGCTGATGATTTAAAACAGTTCTGGAAAGTGTTTCTAGGCACTGCAACTCTCTTGAATTCAAGTAAATCAAAAGATTGGCCTGTGGTGTGGTATGGTATCGTTTTGGGCCTTGCCTGAATGATACCCATGTGTAGCTTGAAAATTAGAATGGGCCAGAGACCATTTCCAGAATTAAGTTTGGATTTGGAGACTCTTATTGAAAAAAATCACGTGTTTTCAAAAGTATTCCTCAGGAATGTGGGAGTGAGTTATGGATGATACTTGGGAAGATGTTCACTGTCTGTTGCTGCTGTTAACACTGGAATTTGGACAGACAGTGCCAGGGAAAGGGGCAATGGCCACAAACTACAACACAAGAAATCCTATCTGAATATGAGGAGAAACTTCTTTCCTTTGAGGGTGAAGAGCACTGGGACAGGCTGCCCAGAGGGGTTGTGGAGTCTCCTTCTCTGGAGACATTCAAAGCCCGCCTGGACAGAATCCTGTGTGACCTCCTTTATGAGCGGTTTGGGATAGGTCATCTCCAGAGGTCCCTTCCAACCCCTGACTGTTCTGTGATTCTTTGAAAAGCTTCTTCATTAGAAGTGTAGGGCAGCACTGGAAGAACGAAGGAATTTGTGATATCCACCCCAGGAAATCTTCAGGACTCAACTATGCGAAGCCATGTCTGACCTTGCTTTGGCAGTAGTGTTACTTTGAGCTGAATGCTGGAGGGCGTGATTTCTGAAGGTCCCTTCCAAACAGTATTTCTTTCATTTGATTCTGAAGCTGTGCTACTGCATTTGTCACAAAACATGCTAACAGCTTTTTCCATTTGCAAGACACCTTTAACATATTTAGCATAGGTACACAGTGAGACTGTGCTTATCATTAAGGGCTCCTCGTTCTTGCGTTACAAACTTAAGGCTTTTAATGCTCTGTCTCCTGAATTCTGAAAGCAGTCATACAGCAGTAGCATTAAATCTGTTACTTTGATATGAATTCTTGGAAACAGAGCAACTTGGCAATGAACAGAATAAAAAGAAAGAAGTGGTTAATGAAAGGAAGAGAGAAGGTGAACATTAACTGAGCTAAACTTTGAGGGCAACAGGCAGACAAGCAATAGCATGCTTCCATGTTTGTTTTGTATCAGCTATGAAACGTATATCGTTTCATTATGTTGTAACCATATTGCCCTCTCTGGACACACTGTTAGATCCTATTTAAAGGCTGGTAATTAATGATTGCTTCTCAGAATAATTTTCCTAAATGCATTTTAGACATTGAGTCTAAACATCTTAAGCACTAACTTATCCAGATAAAACAAAGTCTGTCAAAGGAAAATGATTGAAGTATCAAGACATCAGTTTTACTGCTTTACTGACATAAGGCTGGTGTGGCAACAATGATGAAATAACTTCATGGGTATTTCTCCAAAAGGTGAATATATTAACTTTATCAGGGCATTTTATAAAAAAAAAAAAAATCTCCTAAGGAAGGCAGGGGTTATATTTTCTCTCTTTTTTAATAAAAAATATTGTCATATAATGTACTGTTGATTATTAAAGGAACTATAAATAATGCATCACATCTCTATTGAGTGATGGTTGTGGTTTTTTCCATCTCTCCTTGAGGATAAGATTCCATTGGATGAGGAGAAGGGATAGTAGGGTGGCTTATATTTCACTTGTAAATATATAATCTGCTGCACTGATGTTAGCAAAGGCAGGCTGAAGAAATGCAATGTGTGTGAGGGATGAATTTGTGTTGCAGGCAAATGGTGAAGTGCTGGTGATGGGAAATGGGCAATGCCTTACGGTCCTTCATTTCTAGGACCATCCAAAACTTTTGATTCCTGTTTCCTCTTTGGAGGTAAGGAATACCTTAATTGCCTGAGCCCTGCTGTATCAAGGGAACAGAACTGCAACTCTTTTTTTCCTGCCATAGAAAGGAAAAAAGAAGTGTCCTAGCTTACCAAGCCACCACATTGCATGCTAAGTGCTGCAGTAGGAGCTGTGCAGCCTTCCCTGCTTTTTGGAGTCAAGTGCTGTGCCAGTGCGAGTGGAGAGACCAGGGAGCACATTCTGATGTGCCGAGGCAGGGGAGTTGCTGTATTGCAGCCCTGCAAACGCTATCACGGCCTATGCAGTCCTGCACAGCCAGACCTACAGGCCACCACCTGTGCAGAGGGAGAAGGCTTTCCACGATGGCTCTGCATTTTCACAAGAGATTTTTGTTCGCATCTGATTTTTTAAAATTTATCATGATGTGGTTAGCTGAAGTATCAGATACCTTCTCCAGTAGTAAAAATTGTATCTTATGTTTTGGCAATGATCATCCTGTCATCAGATCTATTTGATGGTGTTGTTTTAAGACAAGATTGATCTTGATTAAATTTGATAGTCATACAGGAAACAATTTTGCATTAAATACTTCATTGTTGAGAGTTAACTGGTAGCTTTTCCCAAAGGACTGACGGTGACATGTAGTACATACTCAAAATACTTTCTGATGGTGTTTTTACTGTATTCATCCCTACCTAGCAAAGTTAAAAGGATTAATTAAATATAGATTGAACTAATGAAGGCCTATTCTTGAGGAAAAGGGACAAAAGCAGATTTGCTGAATTTAAGTGAAAAAATAATTCTGTTCAACAGCTTTTAGTTTCTTCAGGATTCTAAAAAGTGGAAAGCAGCAGGCTGAAGATTTTCTTATCTTGAATTGTACACAGATGAATGTATTCATACTCCAGAACTGACATATTTACAGAAATTAAAAAAAAATAAATTATTCACATTTGTCTCTATGAGACAGAAATGGAATCATTGCCATTCTGTCCTTACTGTTTCGTGTCTCTTATCTTGATCATGAAGAAAATTTGGAAATCAAACATGAAAATTATAGGCATTCTTAAATGATATGAAATAAATCAATTGGATTCACTTGAACCACTTAAAATTGAAGATTCTGGAAACAGCCATCAATTTTTTCCCTCTGTTGAATAGATTTAAAATTGTTTTTGTAGTGGTTCCATACATCTCATAAAAAGTTACTGACAGTACATTTATCACCATTTTACTGCTTCTTACAAATATAGCTGTTGGTGATGATTTTATATAACAAACTTGCTAGAAAAAATGATTAGATTTTTCAGCCTCAAGCAAGAACTGTAATTTAATATCCTTCTTTAGTAAATGCACCTTGAAGTACATCCAGATCAAAAGCCAGACATCAACTGAACTAAGAGATAATCAAAAAAAGAGATGGTAATTCTTAGCAAAGCTCCTGAGCCAAAACTGTGCTCTCGCTTTCAGTCTAAGACAACAGTAGCAGAATGCAAAGTATTTGTCTTTGAAACCCCAGCAGAGATAAGGACATGATTTCTCTCTCTCTCTCTGTTTTTCTTTAATGGATAATATTTCTGTCATTAAACTGATCTCAGTTGAAAATATATCAACTTTCATTATAGTTATGTTACTTACAATCTATTAGGTGAACTGATACTGGTATTTGTGTATAAAAAAATAATCCTAAGAAACTGTCAATGGTTTATGGCTAAATAGAGGAGTAGGTAAATCTAAGAAGAAAGAATTTTTTGTTTGTTTGTTTGTTTTTTTTAATAGCAAGGTATCCTCGTTTATAATGCCTTATTCTGTGAAGGAAAGTGTATGTATGTGCCAAAAGATTACAATAATAAATTATTCCTGTAGTGAAGGAATGAAACCCTCAGTTCCTCCCCTACTTCTAAGGAGCAGAACTCAGGGCTGAGGGCATTGGCCAAATTTGCCAATACTGTACTTGTACAATGACTTGTACAATGCAGTACTGTATTGTGTGATGGATTTCCTAGGGTTTTCAGGGGCTCCAGTATTTATGGCATCTAAGAATCTACATCTGAAACAGTTTAAAGTTTGGAAATTAGGATTATCTGAGCAAATTTAATTTTCCCTTAGTTTTATTTAAGTGTTAATGACAATAATGTCAATAACAGGATTATGAGCTATTTCTTTCTTTAGAAATGGTGATTGTGCTTAGGAATCACCACCAGCAGCTACATCAGGATATGATGCGATCAGAGCAAAAAAGTGGTTACCCTCAGTGATCTTGTAAGTAAAATACAGTAAAATCATAGAATGGTTTGGGTTGGAAGGGACCTTAAAGATCATCTAGTTCTACTCTCACTGCCATGGGCAGGGACACCTTCCACTAGATCAGGTTGCTCAAAGCTCCGTCCAACCTGGCCTCGACCTTTTCTGGTGATGGGGCATCCACATGAGAGCAAAGATGTAGAGCAAAGTGGAGGTGAACTATGTTCTGCAACAGGCAAAACAAGTAACTGTGGGTAAGCGCCCCTTTTGAAGCAGAATTACTGAATAGCAACAGTATTGAAGTTTTAAAGACGAAAGAACTAGAGTCTGCCATTTCTCCCATCAGCAGCAATGAAACTGGCAGTAGGCAGAAGCTGGGAAGTGAACATTCTCATATAAATAAGACACTCCTGTGATCACACTGGATGTGAAAGGCATGGTCAGAAAATGTCTTTCTGAAAATAAGATCTGAGAAGAAAACCTTATCATAAATAAGAGAGAGATGACTAGTGGAACAGCAGAAAATAAAACCTAATATTTCATCCTTCTGTTTCAAATAGAATATTTTTGCATTTTCCAGAACATCTATTTCCTGACATTTGCAGAAAATGTAAGTCAGTCAAATGACTGGGATGGCCAAGGAAAAGGAAACATGGCATTTTCACCCTCCCACACAATGGCAGTCAAAAGGATGAGTTCAGAAAACAGTTCTGCACACTGCAGAGTGCTCTCAGAAATTACCCACTGGCAGGAAGGGCCGTGGGTGGCACTCTCAAAATTACTAGGGACAAGTTAAAACAGCTTCTTAGAAACAGAAAAAAATGTGGATATTTGTTATTTTTTAGAGGTAGAAATGATCAGACCACTTGACTTCCTAGGAACACTGTAGCACTGTCTTTGTGAAGTGCTCAAATACTGCAGATGTTGAGTGGCCTGAAAGAGCCTTGAAATAAATTTCATGATGCTCTCTGCAGTGTAAGGCTTAGGAGGGGTGTGAAACCAGGCACTGCAGTATCAGGATGTGCTTTGACACATGCTGATATTGATTTTCAGAATGTACTATGGTGTAACAATCAATATTACATGTTCCTTAAGGTGGAGAATTTAGTCTCATTTGAAATGTTGTCCCTAGTATTCTGAAAGCATCTCTTTTATGTTTAAATGCATATTTTTTTTGATAGAAGATGCTCTTAAGAACAGAATTATTTATATAGTCTTATTTTTGTGGTATATTGTAGGTATTCTGTAAAACATTATTTCTCCATGCAATTGTGTATCATAATGTTGCAATTAACGTTCCTGAGTTCTGTTTTTATTACTATTTCTCATACAAAATCTTACAGATTTAGATGTTCCCTCATTAATGATGCAGGAGGGGTTTTAAATGTTTCAGTTGTCTTTTTTTCAGACTTCTTAAACAAGAATGTTCCAGTAGAGGAATTATCTTTGAAATGATGGCTTTCGCATAAAATGTAAATAGTTACCAATAGTTATCTCACTGACCTGTCTCAGGGTAGCAGTAATTCAATTTGATAGTTGTTTGCTTCCCTTGTAAGTACAGAGATATTTCATAGTTTTATATTTTAGCCACCTTATTTTTAATGGCTGTGTGAGGGTACAATTTCTAAGTAAATAATCCAGCACCTCTACATGTGCGGTCCAAGAATGTATCAAAAGTTCATTGCATGTAAATGATTTAGTGTTAGTCAATGAACCCCCAAATATTTTAGTCCTTTCAAAAGCAGATAACCCATTTCAATCAATGTCTGAATGAGCAGATGATAATTTTCCAGTAAATCTGTTGTTACTTATGTGTGTATGTCTTCTCACATATAGACTCTATTAGGTAAAGTGAAGATCTGTGTGGCATGTCTGAAATACCACCCTACAGCAGAACAGATGTCAAACCATGAAGAGCAGTGGTTTTGTACTTGGGCAGGTATGGGACAGCATTTGCGGCAGAAAGTGTGAAGGGAGCTGGTGACCTGTTTTGTAGACCAGCTTTCACTTTTGAAGCAGAACCCAAAGGTCTTTTGAAGCATCGCTAGATGTTTCTGAGCTCAGTGCAGCAGCTTTTGCTCTCAAAAGAAGAGAGTGAGACTTGTTTCAAATGTGGCTGTGCCTTCTTCTGAAAGAATCTGACCATTCTGGGATGTGCCCTAGCCACACTTTGGGTTTTTTTATCTGTAGGGGTAGTGGAAGCTGGGAGAGACATTTGAGTGCTCCAGCTTATTGAACCTAGAGTAAAATGAGTCAGACAATGTTCAGGACTCAAAATGGTTGTTTTGGAAACCAATGGAGACTCTAAATCATTGCATAAGTATTTATAATCTTTGTATCATCATCCGCATTACTAATATTGTAATTTTATATGACGTATGGTGCAATTTCACCCATGAATCATCTACATCAGGGCCTCTTAGTTCAAGGTTAGGAGCAAATACTTAACTGTTGACTCCTGCTGTCTCCAGAACACACTGCACATGCTATTGTACAAAAAATTCTTCATTTGAATTCTTTGTATATGTCTTTCAAGTTAAGTTCAGACTTTTGTTTTAAGGTGCTATTGAATATACAGAAAAAAACCCATTCTTCCATGTGATCTTGTAACAATATTCAGAAGACTGTAAACAGCTCATTTCCGCCCTCTAATTCATGATTAAACATCCCTTACATTCTTAAATCCAATAAATAGTTCTCTAATTAAATATGTATGATTTAAAATCTGTAGATTTCATTAACAGAAAGTTATTGCCATAAATGACAATTTATGTGTGGTTTTGTGCTGGAAAATGAGGTACATTTTAAAGCAGTTTCAATGAAGTTTTAAAACTGCAGCTATGTCATAACTTTTAAATGTTTTTCTTTGCTGTTGCTTTCATTTCAAAGGAATGAACGCATCTGACAGAAAAATCATCAGAAAGTACAATTTAGGTGTGTTAGCGGTGTGTTGAAATCAGTTATTTAGAAAATGACTGGAACGACTAGCTAGGTATTATGTGGCATGGCGAGTGTTTAGGGCATTTGAAACTATTAACCCACAAAATAATTGAAAACTACTTTTTAATATTTTAAAAAAGACACAGAACAACCTTTTATTTCCCAGTGAATGTTATTTGCAACAGCCTGTTGCTTTTCAAATTTGTTTCATTACATTCTCATCTGTTAAGTTTATGTTTTCGGTCCGCTAGTGTGACGTTTCAATCTGCTGTGCCACCCGCGGGGGGGGGGG
>JAVJGJ010000059.1:18733989-18779588 GCA_035590215.1 Microhierax caerulescens | reverse complement strand
CGAGCAGCAATGCTGCACTGTCACAGATGCCTCTGGCACCTGGCTGTGCCCCGGGGTGCCGGTCTCATAATGTGGCATCTCTGCTTTTCCTGAGCCTTGCACGTTGCCTGTCAGGAGATGTGGGTCTGTGATACCTGCTCAATAAGTCAAGGGCAGGTTTTGGGCATGGGATTGTACCTCGATGCTGAGCTAAGTCAAGGCAGTAGCACCTTTGGACAGGCAATAGTGGTAGCACAAGTACCTAAGGAGGTTTTAGTCCCCAAATTAGGACGTGTGTGGGTTTGTAGATGTTGAAAAGGGCTGCACGTTGAAAGGAGGAGTAGGGCTTGACAAGTTGAACTCTAGGAGCATAAGAGCTGTTTTGAATTGCTAAATTGGTTTTGGTGCGGGCTTCAACTGAGTTGTTTCCTGAAGCAATGGGACTTCGCTAAATTGTTTTTCTCCCTCCCTGCACAGGCCAGTGAAATCAGTGCTGCAGGGAAAAGTACTGGTGAAGTAAAAAGTGGGATGAGTCTGGAGAGGTCTTTGCACTCAGCAGTGCTGTGGCCAAATGTGGAAATTGCAGTGTTAGTAGCTGAATTAATCTGGTTGAAGTCCCAAGCAATGTGGGGTACACCACAAATATTTTTAGTACTGCACTGCAGGTTACAGACATAGTTGCCACACATAAATTAGACAAGGCTTGGGAACAAAGCTAATAGTAAGACAGGAGAGGCAGGGGATCTTAAAAATCATTATAAGAAGGTGGAGAAAAAGTAATAGGAGTCAGAAATGGAAGAAATGAAAGAAAAGGAATAGAATACTATTGAAAAATGAAGGAATACCACTAAAAGATGGTGGGAGTGAAAATCAAATAGTCAACTGTGAATAAAAAAAAAAGTTCAAGAAATATGGGAATAGAGAAAAAGAAGAAAAAATAGGGGACATGATAGGTTGAATGTTCTGCACCTTATCCTTTCAATAATTGTCATGTGTGAATAGCTGCATTTTACTGACTGATCTAATACTTCATCATTTGCACCTACTATGAAGTTTTGCCACACTTTCGGTAAACAATTGTGTAGCATTCACAGATTACTTGCCAGAACACCTGTAAGTAGCTTGTAATCATGGCTGAGCAGGAGAAAATCCTGCTGCTAATGCATTTATAACAACCTTTCACATTGGTGAAGTGATTCTCCCAACATCTGTTAATTCCCCACCAGATATACTTAAAAGCCTCTTCCAAGAAAGTTTAGTTGTGCTTTTTCACATATTGCAGAATAAGGGATTCTAGTAAGGAGACCAAAACCTTTCTGCCGTTGCATTTGCTTGCTTACTTCATTAGCATAGTTTTCCATGTGGGTTGATACCGATACTAGGGACAACTCTCTTCTTTCTGTACAAACAAGTTTTGCCATTGCCTCCCATACCTGAGCCTAGCTGAACTGTAAACAAGATTTCCCTCCTTTCCCTCTGGCACTTTTCTATAAACTACTTCACTGTACTTGCTACTTGATCTTACCCAAAATACTTTTATGTTGATCTATAAAAATAGATATAGATAGGTATAAATAAGACTTTTATATCCCAGGATACCTGCATAACTAAAGATATATGTCTGCTCAGGAAGCCTGGAGTGGCATATTCCATCATATCTTCAAGTCAGAACATTTCAGGTCTTTGCTTGATTTATTTTGCTATTATTATTTCCATGGTTAATATCTCTCCAGCATCCACAGACAATCCTCTGCTGCTGTTCTTCCAGTGCCAAGGTTGCCTTCTCACTCATCAGCGCTAGGCAATATGTCACATTTTTAGGTGACCTCTTGTTCTCCCGTGTCTTCTGAAGTGTTTACAGGATTTGTGTCACTCTGGCTCACTGCACGCCAGGCACGTGAAGCAGCTGCTGTGCTCCAGCCTGATGGGAGCTTTGGGCATCATAACAAGAATTGCTCTCTCACAGCTTTGCAGCACTCTTCAGTCCCATGGTTGGTTCTTTATTTGAATCTAGAGATAACCTCACTTTTTTTTTTTTTTTTTTTCTTCATCATTAAGAAGCGTGGAGTGATATCAGATAACATAAATTAGAATGTCCAGTTGTGTGTTGTTTGTGGGACCTCACAAAGTTGTTTTCATTCCTTTGTTTTCCGTTCGGTTGTCTTCTGTCACTTACAACAACAACAGACTGACTGGTAGTAGTCTTTCATTTTTGACATGTTACTTACTTATTTATTTTTTTTTTCATCTGGTTACCAGCCTGTTCCTGTCTGATAAATACTTGGGGCTACAACTTTGTGTGGCTCTATGCACACACTTCATTAGAAGCTGCTGATTTTGTTTGGGTTGCTTCTGTGATTTAATCTCCCTAGGGATCAGAGTCTGTGATTGAAGAATTTGATAACTCCATGGCAATGATTGTTGTAAGAACCGTGTGATTGGCTGCTAATACAGAGTTGAATGCAAGCGCTGACTGTATTTGCCGTTAGAAAAAGCACTCATGCTGTTATTTGCTAGTGCTCAGCTTCATGTGGCTCCCTTTCTACAAATGCAGCCAGTTGTGATTATATACCGTCCTGTTTTGAACAAAAGAAACAACAAAACCCAAAACACTGGAACTTCAAATATTTTTCTAAAGCTTACCACTACTGAACACAGGTTTAGCCTAGCCAGCCTGCTTGCATGTTGAAATAGTCCCTGCTCCTGCTGCTGGCTGTTCTTAAGGGCTCTCTGTGCAGGCTTGGCTGCAGTAAACACTGGCAAAATCTTGGGGAAAACCCAAAAAACAAACAGGAAACTTTGGTGTTCTTCTGAAGGATTTTCTTGTAAACTGCTGTAACTATTTTCTGGTTTTAGCAGCATTTGAACATTACAGTTTGGGGGGATCTATTTCTTCCCAGTTTTGAAATAATTAGTTTATATTGATTGTACCGGAAGACAACAGTAAGTCATTGCTCTCTGAATTAGTATGGGATGAATGAAATGGTAGTTAGTGCAAAATATTTTTAGGATTCTGGTGTTTATTTGTATTTTTAATTTTTTTTTCTTCCCTGTACAGGTGATTTAAAAGGGCTCAGAAGAGATTGTCTTAGCTTAATATGACAAATTTCCTTCCCTAACATGCTTATTTCAGTTATCTAGGAGAAGTATTTAATGTGAATAATATGTGTCCATTTCAGTTTGTCGTAAAAGTTGAGATTTAGTTATGCACAGCAACAGTCACTGCTGAAATACAGTAGTTAATCTGATGGATAATTTAAGAGAAAAGGAGGAGAGGGGGTTGGGAGAGGGAGAAAAGAAATCTGTGAAATATTTTTTATCACAAACAGGTCAGAGCTGTTTTGTGCTATGTGCTATTTTGTGTTGCAGTGACAGCTCTAGATTGTTATTGGGAAATTCCCATATGTCTGATTCTCTAGAAAAATAGTTGCAGGGGTTTTAGGAAGCAGGTTTTGTGTGATGATTTGGTATTTCACTGCCTTGAAATGAAAAGACAGAGACAATGCAGTAGAAAGAAGCATTAGAAAAAGCAGCCTTATCTCTTACTGTTTCTGTTCTCCCCTAATGAGATGGAGGTAAAAATTCAATTAACAGCATTAGTCACAGTCTAAGGTTTGAGTTCCCCAGAAAAACATGCTGCTGTTAAGTTCTGCTGCTATTCTTAGCGATTTTTCAACCTTGCCCCAAAGGGTGGAAGATGAGATTACTGCTGATGAGTCATATTGATGACAAACAGAATGGATAATGTCAAGTAGGTTTTTGGCTCCTACACTAACTGGTTTACCGGTAAATAGCTGTACTGAAATAATGTATCAGGAATAGTGAATTGGGCCAAATACGGTAGTTTTAAAGTAGGGTTGTGAAAGCAGGTGGAGTGGTGGCTTGCATTTTGTGTTTGTGCTTTTAGGTGTGTTTCCTAGTGTAAAACTGAGGCTTAAACTGCATTTGGTAATGCTAGGAAAAAGTGGTGTGTGTGAGGCAGGTTTATAATATTCCTTGCTTGACTAACTGCCAGAAGAGAAGTGTTGGCGATATCAGGTGAGAAAAAATGCACATGCTAACAAAATTGGAGGTCCATCTAGCCCAGTGTCCTTTCCCCGACTGTTGCCTGCAGTTCGTGCTTCAGGAAAAAAGGCATGGGGAAAAAGGCTGATATTCCTGCACTCCCTATTCCTCCTGGCCTTAGTGTAAATGAGTGGTTCTGTTCACTCTAGATGGACCTTCTTGGGTTTTGAACTGTTTTTGGCATCTGGAAATTCCTGAGGCAGTGAGTTTCATAACGTGATTACGTGTTCTATGACACCACACGGATTTTGATTGTATGGGAAATTCATGCAGCGCCTCATGGCAATTTTGGTCTTATACCAAGAACATATGACATTGTAGTGAAAACTGACCTTTATACATATCTGCTTTTCTACATAATATTGCCATAGTCATAGTCTTGCACTATAACACCACTGGCTCATGTTTACAGGGAATCTTGTGCAAGAAAGGTCCAATTAATGTTGCTTAGACAGGATTCTTATTCCCTGTTTTAGTTGTCTATAATGTACATCTGAGTGAGAAACTCATTTTACAGTCAATTAAAAATAATAAAACCACAGGATTTGTAAAGCATGATTAATCTGATCCATATTAAAGATTTTCCTTTGAGTAGGATGAGCTGCATCTCAGAAGTGCCAATTTCTCTCTATTGCATATAAAGAGAGCACAACTCAGATGTAGATTTCTATTCTGGACACCTTTGCATGTGGTGAGATGAATACTACTCTTAGTGAAGTCTTTCACTAGGGGACAAGGAATATACATAATCCTTGGGAAAACCTGTGCTTTATGAAATCATTCACCAGGTCCTTCCTTGGACACCCTTTGGGCACATGGTAGCTGGACCCTTTGGGAAGTAGTTAAGGTGTTTCTGCAGTAGGCAAAGAAATCACAAGGAAACTTTATCTGATTAAACATTCTTAAAACTACTTTTTTTTTTTTTCCTTAATGCCTGACATCATCATGTGCCCACAGCTTTTTTGTGAAATTGTCTAGAATTTCAAGACAGCCCATTCCTGGGATGATGTAAGTGTTTCATTTGGACTGTAAAGATTGTTCCCAGCACAATGTCTCTTAAAAGGCCACCCAGAACATTTTGATTAATGCTGTCTTGTTTACATTGGACAGCTAGCAAAAGGGAGGAAAAAACACAAAAAAAGCAAAGCAAGGTGAAAAAAACACCTTGTTCCTTTAACCGAAGCGGGGTGGCAGGTAAATGTTATCCTCACAAGCACATGGTGCACTGTGGGTTGGAGAATAAGAGATGGTCCCAGGCTGGGGGAAGAAGAGAGCTGGTTCCTGCACCTGGGAGATAGTGAGTCTCTGCTTGCAAATGCCCTGGTGGGATGCCTTTAGCTGAGAGCTTGCCATCTCAAATCCATTCCAAAAATTTGATCTCCCTGACGGCTGAGGCATCTGTCGCTGCCCTACCGCGAGGCACAAACATACGGCCTTGCGATTGATGTTGCCCTTTTGATGTCAAGTCTTTCCTGATCCTGATGCCAAATCCATAGTGTTTGATTCCAATAGGTAACTGGAAATGACATTTTAACTATTTTCCAGTGAAAAGATAGGAGAGGAAAATGGATCCAAGGACATAAACTAACCTAGACTGAGCCAATAAGTAAGCGTTCAAGAACTTCTAGCATTTAATTTACTCTGATTTTGCAATTTCTGTAACTAACAGCAAATTACATTTAGGTTCTAGTTGTGCTTTCTGGCATTCTTGTGCTATGCATTCTTCAAAACAAACAAAAATGACATTCATGCCCATTTCTTGCTTGTTCTGGCATTTCAACATTCCTTCCCACAGAAATTTCAGGTGCCAGCATTAGATTTCAATACAGGAATTGTAAAGAAAATATCAGAGTACCATTTTAAGTTTATTTAAGACCTATGCTATGAACTTTGGCTGTGGAAGTCACATTCTAGGTGTTTGAGACCTACATGAGATTTCAATATTCTCCTTGCTAATCTTCAGGAATAATCAAAGAGATGAGAGTTGGTAGGTCCCAAGTTACAAACATTTTTCTGCTACTAATTCAGAGCCTGATCTTGCTTTAATTACCCAATTCTTCATTCCCTATAACTGGAAATTTGGCAGTTTTTATTTCAGCTAACATGGCCAGTCAGTAGGTTTCGATTCATCTCTCCAGAGTTTAGACAGCTGCATTTACATCTGAACAGGTTGTCTAGACCCCTGTTGTAGTTAGGGGGTGGAAATAGGGACTTCTCAGGCATCATTCTCTGATGTAGTTTAGATGCCTATCTTACGGTGAAATGAATCATTCTCTAAGAAGTGCCTGTTCTCTCTCCTTTGACTATAATGGAGCCTTGAACAAGCTCAAATGTAGATGTGGCAAGTACTTACATTTCCTTAACTGTCTGTATAGGAAACTGCAATTTAAGTCTGCAGAAACTTTGGCTTTTCAGATTATTCCAATGCTTTTTTTTACTTCTTTTAAATTATTTCATTCATCTCTCAGAGTTATCTTTGGTGTGGAACAGAGGTATCAGCTGACACACCAAAGTTTTAAATGTGAAGTTCAAGAAATACGCAAGTGAAAATGCAGAGAAAACTTAGACTGAAATCTGGGCAAAGTCCCAAGAAATAGCTAGTGACATTCCTACTCCTGTGAAAAGTGTTAGACTATTTTAAGGGCCACTCTGATTCGATAGCACAGGGAGTTTCAGTCTGAAAAAGGACTTTCAGTATGTTAAGTATGTCAGTGGCATTTATTATGTTATACACTTTTGTCCTTCTTTCATGTGTTCTGAAGTCATTCTTTCACACAAACTGGTTAAATACTCTGCTACGTCCAGAATATTCTTTGTGGTACCTGCAGAGCAGGAGTGAGGCAGAGGAGAGCTGTGCCTGCAGGCACAGTGAGACGGACAGGGGGTTGGGAAGGGAGCTGCTGCTCCTCTCAGCCATGTTGCTTGCTGGATTACAGGCTCTGCAAATCAAACTGGCTCAACCGAGCAATTGCCTGAAGTTTGTGTGAAGTGGAACTATGTATATATATTTTATATATGTATATATAAAACTGTCAGGTTCAGTTTGCTTTGGTCAGAACTTCTTAAAAAAAAACAACAATCAGTTTTACTGGAAACTGATGTGGAGTTATTACAGGCTCTCTAGAAAATTCTGTACCTCCACTTGACCCCAAATGTGCATGAGGCAATGAAGCTGGCTGCTTTCTTCTCCCTGTGCACCCCTACCCTGCCCTTGTAAAAAGATATCCACGTTTATTTAATTCACAGACCCAAAGGGAAGTCTTAGAAGGACATCTTCATTTTTGTCTGCCTTCCCCACCTGATCCTTATGAACACACTGGTTTAGCATTATGCATGCTACTGGCAAACGGTAGGGACAGTTGGGACAAGAGTCCCAAACCTTTGCTAATGTCAGTGGAAAGCAGCCACATGCTTTGCAGGGCTGGTGGAGGCATTCATGAGGTACGTGACTTTCTAGAGTGCTGAAGGGCTTCCCAGTGTGGTCTTTCCTAAGCATCGCCTGTGCATTCGAATCCTTGCCTTTGGTGATTAAACTCAGTTCAGCATTAGGGAAGTGGAAGCAATAGAAATAAATAATATATAATAATAATAAATAATCACATACATATATATTATATATATAATTATTATAAAATAATAAATAATTATAAAAATATAATAATAATAAATAAATATATAATAAATAAATATATAATAAATAAATAGAAATAGGAAAAAAAATAATTAAGGAAGGAGAGGGCACAAACCACAGCAGTAAATCCACAGCCACATCAGTTTTGACAGTTAAAGCCAAAGCTGTAAGTGAAAAAGCATTCACTCGGCAGCTGCCTGTAAGTTCCTCGGTGGCTGAGTTTGAGAATTACTTTTTTACACAGACACATAAACCAATGAAGTTGGCCAGTGTATTTTGAGAGGAGATTCATAGGCATGCACATTCTCCTGGCAATGCTTTCAGAGACAGATAAGACAAACATGACACCAAGTGCTACTGAATAGCCCAGGCTGGCTGAACAGCCTTTCTGATACCCGGTACCACAGCTCTTTCTCTGCACAGTTCCTAGAGAATAGCTGGGTAATGGCAGGGATGAACACGTATTTATCTCAAGTTTTCTAATTGACGAGATACTTGGCATCTCCAGGGCCCATTGCACACCAGTGGGCAGAAGCGCTTGGTACTGTCCTGTCAGAGCAGTGTATGTTCCTTGACTGGCTCTGTCACAGATGAGTTGCTTTTCTCCCCCATCCTGAAAACCCTGTTCCAAAGACCCTATAAACCTTAGGATAAAGTATCGATAATGCATCAAAGCAGTCCTTGTAATATTACGGCATGTAGATCATTTGTAGTCTGTTTAGTTTAAAACCAAGCTGGTGTCTTCCTATTTATTTTCCAGATTTATACCACAATTCTTTAACTAGAGATAGCAATCATAATGCTGAATAATGTCTGAATCTAAAGCAGCTGTAATAGAAGAGGGAATGAGCATGTCATCTTGCAAGAATGACCTCTTGCCTGGTGGCTGGGGAATACTTGGGTTTAAGTTTTTTTCAGGCAGTATTTATTCAGAAATCTTGCTTTAAAAGGAAAAACCACTGCCTGTATTACACACCTGCCTTAATGTTTCGTAGTGTAACCGTCTCCACATCGCCAGCCTTGTCCCTGGTGTAATAGAAAAAATCCTTGAGAACTGAAAATACTTGTTGGATCAAACAAGTTATAAATACTTATGGAGGATATTAACTGGATACTGAATGATTTTAAAATGGAAAGAAAATGAAGGAAAACATTGTAAGAAATAAATAATAGTCCTTACTATAGATTCATGAATATTTGAGGTACAAACCACCTTTTTGAGCCTTACCTACTTTCCTATGTTACTAAAAATCTCATCTTTTAAATTTGGCACAGCTTTTGCATTATTGTTCTGGGGGATTATTTCACAGAGTGGTAGGTGGCACTGTGGAATGTTTCTTGATAGCCAGATAAACTATTTTCCTGCTATGTTTTTTTTTTTTGGTTTTTTTTTTCTGCTGACTCTGGTGTGGGCCAGTGAAGCCACAGGGAGATACAAGGAGTGGTGCCAGTTCACACCAGCTGAAGAAGCAGCCCACAGTCCCATAATTCTCCCTCAGAAGAGTTTTACTTCTTTCATGAACTCTTCAGATAACTGAGACTTTTATGATTTCCTGAAGCCACAGGCATCGTTCTGTCCAACTGCACAATTTCAGCTCTTTATAACCTTGCCCCATCATTATTTTAATGCTTTCTCCTAGGAAAAGTGGTGTCAGATTGTTTGTGGGGTTTTTTTTTGCTAACTACTGTCAATATATCTAGACATCTTCAAAGAAAAAAAAAAGGGGCTTGCAATGTTTTATAGGATCCTAAAGTGCTGCTCTGCGGCAGGGTATTCTATATGACTGGTACAATACAGTATGCATTGTTTTATATGGGA
Source organism: Microhierax caerulescens (assembly GCA_035590215.1). Lineage (NCBI taxonomy): Eukaryota > Metazoa > Chordata > Aves > Falconiformes > Falconidae > Microhierax > Microhierax caerulescens. The sequence continues at coordinate 18,770,094 of JAVJGJ010000059.1, read as the reverse complement.
CTGTATTTCGACATATAGCACAGATGATAAAAAGGCTGAAGTTGACCACTAAGTGATCACTAGGCTTGAAGGTGATCACTAGCTTCACCTAGATCTAAGTTTGAGTTTTCTTTTGTGATTATCCCTCCCCAAAGAGCTAATATTATGGTAATTTTGTGGTTAGAAAGTAATTTGCTACTTTCTTTCTGTATCATGTTTCATGTATAGTTTATGATTTGCTGACAAATCAAGGGGACTGTATCAGAGTACAGTACCATTAACATTTCCTTTTCTTGGTGTCATGTCATTTGCCAGTTTTGAGGCTGTTTGGTTTAATTCAAAGTTTTGTTTCATTACTTATTGCATGGATCAAGTTTGTTTTCTGGAAAACTTTAGAGAATTAAGGTTCAACAAGGTGTGGTAATATTTATACATATTTACATACATATGAACATGAAATTGTTTCTGTTTGGTGATAACTGGCACACAGATCCCTGAGGCTATTGCCTTTATATCATTGGTATTCTGCATCATCAGGAATGAACTTGGCTGGCAGTTGTTAAAAAGTTCACTTCCATAACAGGCAGAGAAATGTAATTGCTTTTGCAGTATTGCATTCCATAAGCTCAAGGGCTCTCACTGCGTTTTATTACAGTTGCAGTTGACTGATGAAGATTAACCTTATGCTAATCACTGTAAATGTAAAACCTGGTCTTAGATGGCACTTAGTACAAAGACTGCTGATGTAATTTATTAATACAAACTTATAAAGTTGGGGTTTTTTTAGTGATTAAGCATCCATTTTAGAGTTTGACAGATTAATACATTACTCCTGACCACCTATAGTATTTATGGTGCACCTTCAGTCACCACAAGACATGCTGCTCCTGATTTCGGACAGCACAGAAAAAATATCTTGCAAGTTAACTATGTTTAAACTGTTTAAAACCTGAACTTCTTGAAGTAATAATATTGTCAACACCTTTATCGGTGATTCTTCAAATCTTTTGGTACCTGTCATGTGTCTTACTTAAGGGGATGGATATTCATGACAAAAAGAGCAATTAAAAAAAAAGATTGGTGTTCTAGAGGCTTATGTAAAGAGTAAGCTGTAACTTATATTTTACATTTAGCTCCGAATATTGCACAATAATAATGCCTAGCCTTGTTTACAGTGTAGTCTTCTCTCTCATTTGGGAGGATCTTGCCCAGGATTTGACTAGGTTTCCATTAGAAAATCCCACTGCAATAGTTTCATAGTTAAAGGAAAATTAGTATTTAAGTAGAAAGAAGTCATGTGACAGAACACAACCCAAGTCCAGTCTGTGCTTTCTTTTCTCGTTAGGGAAAGCAACAACAGACCTCCATTTGACCTTGCATAAACACTTTAATTGAAGTACTTTGGACAAAATTTGAGGAGATGTTCTTTCTTCACTGAAATCAATAGCGGAAGTCTCAGAGGCACCTCTGGTAGCAGCATTTCCCACCTCTCGGAACTCATCCACTCATCTGGGCAGATACATTGCTGTGTTAGCACCCTTCTGTCCCAGCAGCACATGAACATGCTGGTTAGGCACTGCGACATGAGCGTTCGCTACCACCACTGCGGGCAAGGTTCACTGGAGCTCGCTGACGTAGGGTCAAGACACTAAGAACTACTTCCAAGTTGTTAGAGATTTAGGGACTAGTCTTTCCTGAAGGAGATACTTGACCTTCACAGAAAAACTGCTGCCACCCGTATGATTTTTTTAAAGGGGTATTTTTATTTTTATTGTATGAAGATTCTCACAGCTGGAAAACAGTATGATGGTACAAAAGTTTTTTTTGGCTCTCCTTTATTGACAATGAAAAATGCAATATGTTTCTTGCATACATCTGCTGGGGATCTTTAAATCTCATAAAATCTTCACTGGGAGTAAATCTGTGAAACTATTTCCAGGTCTTGGGTACATAATCAAATATTTTATTATACTTCTCTTATCATATTAGTAAGTCCTATATATGGTATGACAAAGCTGAGGTATTTTCTTAATATAAAAATGATTTGAATGTCCAACTACAATCATTGTTAGTCTTTTATAATAGCTGCATTTGGAGGAATATTAGTTTACTTGTAATGCCTGAAGGTTTATTACTTATGCATCGGCTTCTTAAATTAGATAGCCTCGGTACATCAGCTTTCTGTAGCAGAGCATGTTGATTAGTGTTTTCTAGAAAGATTTGACATAAGTTAGGTTGATGTTGGCAGAGGGAGATGGGTAGCATATGTAGTGCATTATCACTATACATTTTAGCTGCTGACAGTGACAAAAGCAAGCTGACATTAATGCATCTGGATAAGTGATACTGCTATTACCCGTGTCAGTTTTGTCATCAAATACACAACACATTGACTCTGATTTAATGCAATAAATTTGGCATGTATTAACATACATATCACATTGACTTCTTCATGACATATTCCTTGACAGGAGTACAATTATTATATGTTACTTCCATTCACTTGTCAGCATTGCCCTTAACATCTTCAGAAGGCAATAATGTGATATTTCTTTTTGTGCCCTTTTTTTTTTTTTTTTTTTTTTTCATGATAGAGATAGTGTTTATTGGTTTGGATATGAAATGGTTATAGGTAACATTTTCTTATGAGAGGCTGTCATACAATTAATTTTGTTGCCAGCTATTCAAAGTGTTGTGAACAGGTTCAGCCTCATTCAAGGCTTTTTCCTCTTTCAAAGAGTACAAATATGTTTTGGATGTTTTAATCAAAATTAAATGTCAAGAAAAACACACATTTTCTGTTGAAAATGGAATTGTGGTATTACTTATGTAATGACTGATGTATGTTTAAAATGTGCTAATCATTTGATTGCAAGATGCTAACTCCTGAATGCGAATGACTGGTATCAAAACAGTAGGCTGATTTAACAGGGATGATCTGGAAAACAATGCACTGCAAACTGCACGGCCATCCAAAGTACAGGTATTTGAGAGGCATATAACTGGCACGGGCTCTGAATGGATGGTGAGAATCTGAGCTGAGAGGATTTAACCTGCACAAGTCCACAATGACTCGCCACTCTAGGTCTCACTGGAATTCATTTGGCCAAAGACGTTTATCTTATTTTCACCATGTGGGTACTATGGAAGGATAAAGTAAGCATGGGGTTTTCTCTAGAGCATAAAATGTCCAGGAGCACAAGAAATGTGAATGGAAAAGATCTTCTGTGTGAACTAAGAGGTGCTTGCTGGGATTTGTGAGCTGTTGGGGGTGGAACTGCAATAGCTTTTAGTTCAGCATTGCCTTTGCAGCATTGATCTTCTGGCACTTTGGGTGGACAGTGCTGCATGTGTGCTTCTCCTACAGCTTACGGGGCCGTGTTTAAAGGAAAGGGTGAAAGCACCTCCTGCCATGCTTTGCACCACCTGGATGGGAGCCGCTTCAGCGCGGAGGATGGGTTACGTGGTTAGCACGGAGCTGTGCTGTGCTTACCAGCTTAAGTGATGTGTTAGACAATTAGCTTGAGCTTTGCATGGCTGCTGACCCAGACTGGCTCAGGTCTCGCAAGCTCAGGAGCTTAAGAAGGGGTCACTCTGACCTGTGCACAGTAATCACCCAAGAAAATTACCACCCCGAAGTCATGACGGGGAGCTGTCTCAGGGAGCCATCAGGAAAAATCAGCTGTAGAAAAGAGCCTAAACCTTGGCCCTTAAAAGTGGCCAGCATCTGACGCTGGGCCACGGGGAAGCAGCTCGCCTTGTTCAGCATTCTCAGCTGTGACTTTCCAAATTTAGGCCTCTAAACTAGCTATCAGTTTCTTGTGAGAATGAGACGATGAAAACTGCCATGCCAGATCGGCCGGAGTCCCGTCTGGCGCAGTGTCCTGTCACAGGCTGCGGCTGATAGCTGACACCTACAGAAATGTGTGAGAAAGGGGCAAACATTACGAACTGAACTTAGATCTCTGCTCGCAGGAGAATTACGATACCTTATCATTAGGCACAGACTGTGTGTGTGAATTTCTTTTCATTAAAGTCTTTCACGTTGTTTAAGTAACTGAATATTCACTGGGCCAGAGTGGAGGACCTGAACTTTTTGTTCCCATGCCCTGATGATCAGCTAGTCCTTAGCTACTTCTGCATTGCCCTAAATATTAATTATTTACATGAATGTTTTTGTACAATTGCTATGTAATTTTTAGTGAATCCATCTGTGTGACTTCATAAGAAATTATGTTCAGTTGATATTTTAACATTTTTTTTTGTTTCTAAATATTCTTATTATGTGCTTTTTTTTTTTTTTCCTTGAATGGTTCAATTTTCCTTAGACAATTTTAAGAAATTTTTAATGGCTCTTAAAATATTCCTCACTCTGGACAGAATTTAGTTAAGCATTTGAAAAACTTACATTTGATGGCAAGAACTAACAGCAAATTAACATTTCATGTATTTTTTGTGCACCCTTTTCCCTGATATGAGTCAACTGCATCCATTGCCTATTCCTGAAAAATATTGTGCCTTGATTTTATTTTAGATTTCAGTTGTCAACGATCATATTGTTATTTTATAATGGAAAAAAAATTCTGTGCATTGAACCAGCACTTCTATGCATTGAACCAGCACTCATTAGGCTCCTAGGAGGTATGTGTTTGGAAACTCAGTTAGTAGACATTGTGTGGGTGCTGCAAAAGTGTGAACTCAGTCTCAACAGAGAGGAAACGAAGCTTTGCCCTGGAGTGATTATTTTGCCAATCAGTTGTTATGAGTGATACAGTGTATACAAATTCTTACCCAGAATATTTTTTTAAGTGTCTATTTGTGTACTAGTGGCTTTAAAGTGGTGACAAACTGGGTGGGGAAAAAAAAAGTAAATATATTAGAAGTGGTTCAGAATTCAATGCTGCAGACTAAGAAATCCTCCAAAAGAGGTTTTCATGTTTCAGGCTTGTTTTACCATATATGAGAGGTACCATGATCGCAAGTGCTTCTGTAACACATTCAAGCAAGTTATCCCTTGTTAGCAGAGACATATTCTCATGCTGCCCAGGGAAGAAGTAATAGTGGCCTATTTAAATAAACCCATTTTCTTCATGGTCATTTTTTTATTTTGCCATTGCAGATGTGCAACAGCCCATAGATGGCTGGTTCTCTATCTGTACCTCCCCTGACAGATAAAAGCCTTTTAAAATAGACTCATAATCATGTGCGCATACTCCAAGAGAGATAAGTTGAGTCTGGATGAGAAGAGCAATTTCTGAAGTGTGCCACTTAGGTAATTATGAGGGCTGAAGCAAGCTGATAATTTAGAATTTGATCTTTTGATGTGACACGATATAATTCTTGTGGGACTGTGCCTTTAATTAGTCTTCGTGGAATGAAGTATATTTTTAAATAGGCAGGTGCAAACAATATCACATCACATTTTATTTTTGTTTTTATGTGATCTCAAAAACTTCATAAAAACTGGCTCAAAATCTAATTTTTTCCCAGGTAACCATTAAAAACTCTAGAATTTCCTCTGAGCAAGGCCTGATCTATTTTGATAAGTATATAGTCTGTGGACATGGCTATTTGCAAAAGCAAATCCTAAATTCTTGCCACTTCACCTTCACCCATGTAGCATCCTTCTGTCTTTCCTTTTGCAAACACATGCTTTCTACAGAAAGCATGCCAAAAGCCTCTTATGAGGCCCAAATGCTCTAATAGATGTTTGAGGTTCTGGTAAACCAGAGGGAAAGTCTAACGAATAAGAAACAGTTTGTGCCCTATGTGGCCAACAAGGAGCTCTGAAGCAGACCTGATTTTGTTTTGTAGCAAAAATCCTCTGTATAAGCCTTTTGTGCTGTTGAATTGTGCCAAGAACAACCATGAGCCAGTGCAGCCTTAAATCTCGTACATATTTATCGCTAGTAGGAAGCCAAACAAAAATGCCTGCCAATTACTTCAAATCTATCTGTGAGTATATGCATTCCTCAAATGCATTGTTCTGGAAGAAGAATAAAGGCTGAGGACAGCCATTCAGTCCAGACCCTTTGTCTGCAGCCTTCTGGCTTGTTTGACTTCAGGTGCTGCAGTGGGTCTCAGCTGCTCGCTGGTGAAGGGCAGGTGCCAGCGAGTGCTGCAGAACAAAAGTTGTCCTCTCACAGGTACCTAGAGCTCCTTGCTGGCTCCTCACAACCTTCACCCAAGGCCTTAGCTTCGGAATTTTTGTGCCGATTGCTTCCTTGACCCTGGGAGGTCATATCGCCATTATAATGTTCAATGACTGGGTTTGACATTTCTGGCTGGGAAAAAAAAAATTATCTGAAGGAAAGTTTCAACCTTTGGCAGTTTCTTTTCTGATGCTAATGGAGGAAGACATCTTTCAAAGCATAGGCTGAAAAACACATCTGAGAGAGACACATCTGAAAATAGCCTGGCAGCTGGGGCATTCATCAGTGCTGTGGGAAACTCAGGCTAAGTTTCCATCTCATCCCTCAGAGAGAGGCATATTCAAAAACAGTTCTGTCTCCCCATCCTGATGTTTCCACTGGCTAGCCCGTCCTGAATTCAAGGAACCTTCCAGAGTAAAAGTGGGTCAAAGCAAATATGTTCTTTGAAAGATTTTGTTCAAGCAAACTGACTTTTTTATGTGGAAGAAATACTTAAATGAAAATTTCCAGGTCCATTTCAGAACTGCAAAATAGATGAGATTTCCTATGTATAATGGCAATCTGGAGTCAGCCGAGGCAATACTACATGCAACAAACACAGTGTTTGATGACTTCTACTAAAATTAAAGGCTTCCTTTAAAATGAATGAAATTTTACCAACTACTATTGTATTTGGTAATGTCCTACAAAGATCTTTTCTGGGAAGCAGAGGAAAAGTAAGTACTTGGTACAAGAGGGCTCTTGAGTCACTTCCAAAACCAACTTGTTTCATTTCCTAAACTTTCAAACTCTTTTTTCCATGCCAATGTACAGCTAATTAATAAACAAAGCCTAACAGGCCGGGCAGATGCAAAATCAGAGACTGAAGCTGTAAGACATGTACCCCATGCGGTAACTACTTTTGTTTAGTAAATTGCATGTCATTTGTTACACTTCCTTTACAAGTCAGAGAACGGACACTTCGGAGAGGAGGACTGATCCTGTGGGCACACCTGCCTTGTGCTTCTCATGAGTCCTCATGAGCTCTCCTGTTGACCTGCAGACTGCTGAAATCAAAACCTCAGCTGGATAATATTGGCCAGACTGAGCTCCTAATCACTTATTTTTTTTTTCCTGACGAAACAGCTGTAGTCAGTAGGAACATAAAATCTAACACCATGAAAAAGACAGAATTTCCCAGAAAGAGTGCAGCAATGCCCTTTTCTTAAAAAAATAAGTTAAGATAATTTTAAAATAACCCAAAGCTTTAGTATGAAGCATGCATAAATACAATTACATTGTATTGCCAAGACGTTGCTGGTAAGGTGTTCTTAATGAATGACTTACAGTTTTAGGGGTTTTAATTTTTATTATTATTTATTTTTAGTTTGAACCTAGATGTGCTTCTGTATTATGTAAGCCTGTGAAGCTGTTCAGAAGACATTAATTATGAGGCTTTCAGATTGCACAATGCCTTGTGCATGCAGATGTGAGAGCTTTATTAAAAATGCTTGTGATTTCTTATATTGTTCACAGGACTTATATACATTCTGGGATGAAGAATCCTAGCAAGAGTTATTTGCTGAAACATAAGAAGGAGTTTTATTAAGTCCAAATCTGTTTATTATCTGTAAATATTCTAACTTGTGAAAACATGGGGTGAAAAAATAATACATGAGTTATAGGGTCTTTCCTGTTGAACCAAAATGAAGGATATGTATTTGACATCTGGCTTAATGATCCCTGCTCTTGGAAACTCAAACTTTGACTAATATCTCAAAAGAACAGACTGATAACTGGAAGACTTTAAGTTTTAAAACTTTTATATTAATCTCCTAATTTATGTAATTTGAATTGCAATCTTCATTTCTGCCTGAAACGCATCTTCTAGGAGGTAGATGAAAAACAGAAAGCAATCTCTGTTGGTAGGAAATTGTGCATATATAATATTAGTTTCCAGAGTTTTGATATATTAAATCTAACTTGGAGTTGAATCTCTTTTTGAATTAATGTACAGTTATAATTGGGAATATGGTGATAAATGATACTGCTATGTTACTAGTAATGACAGAAACAAAGTTTAATTGACATCCAAGATGTATTTCTTCTGCTTTCAAAGCTAAGTCCAAGTTCAGAAATTGTACCCATTTTCACTCAGTTCTCAGGTAAAATCTGACTTATTTCAGGTAACTCTCAGCAAAAAATGGTCCAAAGTGATAAACCCCCCAGCATTTCTTCTGAAGTCTTGCAGGTCTCTCCTTAATCCAGACATTTTAGAACATTGCAGTAAGCAAGCAATGTTCTCCCTGAATGTGGCAGCTTTTATTTTAGGAGACTGCAGACATCTGCCACTGAGGCAAAAGGAGCAAAAGTCTCTTTGAAAGGCTACAGAATTTTGGAATCTAAAACTTACAGTTTGAAGAAGAGGATATGCCTCTAGCTAATAAAAAACGTAACACAAGATAGCCTTGACTTAAGAACACTCTTAACATAATCAAAATGCTAAACTGCCAGGCAGGAGGACAGAAGGAATACATCCCATGTGGCATATGTTACTTATGTCACAATGCACAGCTTAATGCACAACCATTTCTCGCTGGTGATGAAGGTAGTTTAAGGATCTATAAGGAATATACTGGAATTACTGTCAGGGTCAGGCTTGACTGCTGAGTGTATTTTGGGATATTACAGGTAGTATGGACCTTGAAATATTTTAAGGTGATAAAAATATTTATGAAATCTCTGAAATTGTAGTTCTGGCAATAAACTAACTCAGTTGCTTCTTTAATCTAAAGCTGGGATTATTACATCCATGCCTTTCTCCAGTTGTTAGAATGAAGATGCAACATGGAAGTACAAATACACAGGAATCAAGTACTGAATCTACATTTTTTGTTACTCCATGCAAAAGCGTTTTCCATTGCCTTGTTACTTGCATTCTTATACTGGGAACTTCTGAAGGAAATCTTGGTAGGAAGTAAATGACAACATTCAGGTTTTTGCTCATTAAAATTGTTGCCTGCCCTTTTAAAAATCTTGTGATGCTCTCGGTTAGTTCACAATATCTATAGAGATAGCGTTATTTACACATTTTCAGCTGAAAGCCTAAAGTATTCTTTATAACATTGACAGGGTTTTGCTTAAATTTGGAAGATGTTTCTTTAGAAGCTTGATGTTAGTAGTGTACTTGGTCATGAAGCCAAACCTAAATACATTGCATTTTCTCACTTTTCCAGAAGTCTGCTTCGGATGTTGTAAACTCTGCCATAAATTAAATGTAGATTTCAAACTGGAAATGGAGAGACAGTGATCAAAAGAAACCTAGGTGATAAAAAAAATAGGAAGGAGATAATCACTAGTTGATAAATGTGTTAATTGACATTGAAATGTAAGACCAAGAGCATAAGGCTAGAAAGAAGGAAAACCTGATTTTGAAAATGAGTAATATAATTTGTATCTCTGTTCTGGCAGGAATATGACTTGCAGGGCAAAAGCAGAATTTGACTTGGGTAAAGACAGCCATCTGAATGGGATAGTCCTAGTTATGAATTCCTGCTTGGCTGGACTCAGATGGGAGCTTTGATAGATGTCATATGTCATCCTTAGGTACAGAAACCAGAGAGATGAGTTGTCCTAAGTTAAGACTGGCATTTGCTAGCTACCAAAACTAGTCAAATAATGTCATGTGGATGTAGGATATCTGGGAATATATGGTGAAGACGTTGCAGTTATCCATGGACTGTCAGAATATTTTAGTACAGACAAGGTTATAGGCACTTACACAGGGCTGCACAGAAAGCCTGAGGCAAAGTATAGATTTCAGTTTGCAGGCTGCCCAGATTTGTTGGCTAAAGAAATTATGCTTGTTCTTGGTACAAAATGTGCAGTCTGCTGTTCTCCTACAGTTCTCTTATTCTTTCTCCTACACTCTAAAATATCTGAGGAATGGAACATGACTGTATTTAGCTGAATAATTATGCCAGACTGCAAAACTCAAAATGATTTTTTTGTGTGTGTGTGAGACAAAGTCAAGTTTGTAAAATGACAATTCTTCACACAAATGCTTTTGTTGGTAAAAATAAAAATAACATTACTTAATTGGAAAAAGTGTAGCTATTCTTCCAAATAGATAAAGTTGTATGAAAATGACCCTGGCACTGTTAAACATTCAGTATTCTTGACATCTGGGAAAGATTAAGTTAAATGTTTAAAGACAGCTGCTTTTAAATGATTAGCACAGAGAAGAAAATGAGATCCTGTTTATCATCCTGCTCTCCTGTGAATGTGCAGAAGAAGCCAACAGCCATTCAGCTTTACCTTTTTTGTTTGTTAGTAGCAGAGTGCCATAATAATTACTCTTTGTCGCCAGCATTCTTCTTGGCCCACACAGACCTACTCAGAAAATAGCTCATTAAAAGGACCTCTGAAAATGCTTGCTGAGAAAGGGAAAATATGACCTCTTCTTCAGTTTTATTACACACATTTCTTCACTGCTTTTTTATGTTCATTTTTTACTTATCTCCCAACTGCGCTCTACATACTCCAGCCAGCGGCCTGGGGAAAGAGGCATCTGAATTATCAGCCCACTGAGTTTTATTAGCAGAGGACAGGTAAGAATGCTCATAGATGGGCTCATATTGATTATTAATTAAATCCCTTATGCAAATGACTGTAAAGGTTGGTGTGGCTTCTGATGGGAAGCCTATTGCTGATTATACAGCATGAAATAATCAATTTCTTAATGACTGAAATAGCAACTGCCTCCTCCTATGTTTGGTCAAAACCCTGAAAATTTAGTGTCTGATATTTCCAAAATACTCTGTATCCCTGATACACCATCAATGAGATCTCTGTTCCTTATGGAAAGGAGCTGAGGGATCTGGGTTAGCTGGTATAAGACTTTCACTGCTGTCTGCTGGAATGGCAGCAGAGAAGAATGACTGCAGATAAATTGGAAGTCCTCAGTGTGGTCATATAAGAGTGGATAAAGACTACGGTTTAATTTGTACTCTGTGACATCTATGAAAGCATCTCTCTTTTTTTTTAATACCTTTTTCTGATTGATCAAAAAACTCATAAATCTAGAAGCCAGATGGATTCTTGGATCTTGAAAATTGTATTTGAGAGTATGTCGTGATCAATCAGATAATTCTAAAACATTAAAGATGTGCTATTATCTGTCATTGATATGTGAGTGCCACGTACCTAACCTTTGAAAATTCAAGCTGTACAGCTCTGTGTGCTTCTTTATATCCTTTGGATCCCTGCTCCAAAAATATAGCTCTTTAGCAAGACAAATGATGAGACACAGGATGCAGCAGTTTGGGAAAGGAGGTACCTATTTAGAATGCCATCCTTCAGATATTTAAATGAAATAAACCCAAAGGTTTAATAGTAATAACAGAAGAGTCTGAACACAGGATACAACTTGATACAATCTGTGCTGCCAAGAGCAAAGCTCATCAAACTTTTCTCTCCATGTCAGATCAATTAAACCAAACTCAGTCATAATGTTTTAACATTGAAAATCCCTTACTTTCTATGATTTTCAAACATGAAAATATTTTTTTTAAAACCTAACTTGAAAAAGCTATTAACAAAATTAAATGTGCTTTAACTATTGTTTAGCTGAGAACAGACAGAAGTAGTAAAAGAGGAAACAAGAGGAACAGGAAACTTTCAAAGGAACAAAAAACAGTCAAAATGAACGAGGAGACAGCTGTCAGTGGAAAGCATATACACATGGTATCTATAGTATGCGTCTGAGTTATAGAATCTTTCTGCTTTTTGGGGTTTCAGTGAGAGTAGGTGGAGCTGGTTGGTTGAATCAGGGGGCAGCAGGTAATGGCAGGAGCTGTTAACCTGGGCAGAGAGAATGGGCACATTCAAGTCACCCAAAGGTAGCTGAAGTCTCTAGATGGGGAGACACCTCCTGGTGTTTGTCTTGTAGCCTCTTCTGGAAGGAGGTGGTTTTCTTTGCTGAAAGTGCTGTGGTGAGAATGAATTTGAGCCTGAACCTGTGGTCTTTCAGGTTTGAGAAGAATTTTTTTGAAGTGCTACAATACCAGGTGACCATGCTATTATTTGCGTTATAAAGGACCGTAGTTGTTCCCTTGTTGCAGTCAGACTTGGATGATAGGGGTGTTCACACTCTGTGTTGAAGTGTTTTGAATAGTCTTATACCTGGGGAAACAGAGAGAGACTGCTAGTGCTGCTGCATGTGCCAAAATGCTGTTAAAGTGCTTTTGCTAACAGGTTTGTGGTGAAGCACGGAGAGCCCCAACATCCAGCACATCCTCATCAGAGTCCATGAGGGATTCCACACGTGACTGTTAACCTAGAGCTGTTTAAATCATAGCTCAGCTGCTAAAGTGAGGCTGTACAAGTCCTCCTTTCATTGTGTGTAAACAAAGCAGGAAGGCAGTTCTTCAGAAAATGAGCAGAAAAGCTGTGCAGGTGGGAAATGCTCAGGCTCATCTGTTGTGGCCAAATGCCAAATGACTACCGAGCCTCAAGGGTAAGGTGAAAAAGCAGATACCTATGCAACTGATGCGAGCTACAGAAACACGCAGAGAGATGCAAAAATTTGTAGTTAATCTATCTGAAGTGTGAACGGTCTAATCACAGAGTTACAATGTTGGCAATTCCCTTTTGTCTGACGGGGTTAAGTTGGAGGAGGAACTCATCACAACTAGTATTTATCAGAACACTTCTTGTTGGCCAAGCTATTATCATTAGTAGGACAAGGCTGTTCTTACTAACAGAGGATAACTATTCAAATGGTGCGTTTAGCAACTCATGCAGGTTTCTTGTACACTCATGCACTAACTCATAGCTACCCAGCTGAAGCCACAGCTGGGAGGGCAACCCTTTGTGCAGAAGCAGAAGGTTCTGTGGCGATGCCTTTGGCTTCTAGGTGAGTGGTCAGAAAGTTGTTCGGGGCCTCTTGTTTCTTTGTATGGATAATCTCACAGTTTTTGTCCAGGTATATCAGCTACAGGGTTCTTGGATGGAGTTCAACTTGTTCACTGCTGATGTCAGTATGTCCTGATGGTCTTGGGCAGATTGGGCTGACGTTTGATATTTTGAATTTATAATTTCTTGTGTATTCAATGAATCACTAATCTTCTGAGTTTATCAGTTTAGAAAAAAACTTTCATGCACTACCTTTCATACTTACTCTCTCTTCAATTTACTGTTTTCTCTGACCACCTCCTCACTGTACTGTTCACACAAGTGCACACAAGTTCACATGTGCACAGGGCTTATATGTTGGTTACTAGTCCAGCTACAGTGAAAATGGTCCAATTATTACAGCTCATTCTCAATAATTATACGGTTAGAACTGTCCTAGACAAACTTTCTCATTTCTACCACTTCTTGTTTATGCATTGTTATGGAAGCTGCCAGCATCTCCAGTTGTTTGCAGGTACATGTATGCCCGCACTTTTAGTCCACTTGAAGTTATTTTTCTACATTTGCTAAGAGTTCACTTGTTCTTTCTTTGTTGGCCAGCAAATTCTATGTAATATCCAATTTCTATGGTGTTTGGTATGTTTTACACATGATGGATACTGGCTCTTTGCTTTCTTTATTATCCTTAATACTAGCACAAAAGGTTGCATTCCTGTAGTGAGTAATAACTGATTATTAATGATTTGTGCCTTGTAGCCCTAGGGGCCCTGTCCTATACTTGCACTTTCAAGGCTTCTGCTGTTATCTTGTGCTTGTACTTTTAGAGGCATCTGTTAAAAACCTTTGGTTTTCTTCAACAGTCTTCAAGCTATGGTTTCCTGATACCATGGCATGTTTTATTAGCATGTGTATGTATCCTTTTTCTTGAGTCACTCAGTAGTTAGTTTGCTGTACAAAAATAATGGTCCACTGGAAGACACATGCAGGGATATGTATAGTCATAGATGTGATGCTGGGCACCACCTGCTCCCAAAGTGTATTGCTTGCAATAGTAACACTGGTATGCTACCAAACTTGCTTTGCAATGCATCTTTGAAAGCAGAACTGCTGAGGTGCTCATCTGTGGTGGCAGCACTCTGTGGGCTTCATCCTCCTGCAGCAGGGAGGGCAGGACTGGCAGTGCTTGGTGGTGGCGAACCCTCACCACGCACGAGGGTCAGCACTGCGAGGAGGGAGCTGCTCTGGCTGAAATCCCGTGCTACTGGAGATATGGAGTTCCTTGCTAGCATCATCCCACAAGACTGGTCTCAGCTCTGACAGATGTCAATAGGGATTTATTTCTATTCCCAGTGCTTGATTTGGAAATTACACCTGCTTAGTGATAGGTGCAGCTTTTGGGAAAAGAAAATGAGGGGAATTATGTCATTCACATTAATGAGGCTATGGTCCAAGACTGCTGTGAGGATGACAGCAGCATTCTGTGACTCTCTTGCAGGGCTGAAATTGCAATAAACTTTTACAGGAAAAATAGTAAGTTCAGGTTAACTTTTAATTTCTCACTGAATAATTGAGATGGAGTTATTCAAAACAGGACTGGAGAACTGGGATCTGTTGTGCTTCACTGCTGTTATACTAATGTGACAAAGCAGTCTGCAGCCTTTGTGCTGGGCAGAAGTATGATGACATTGTACAAGCATAGATTGTCTATATCAGAGTGTGTGAATGTGTATACGCTAGTATGGATGCTCTACATATGAACTTGTAAATCCTATGACCTTACAAGGACCTAGGTTTAGGTGTAGATATTTTTATGTATCTACAGGCACCAGACTTGGTCTGAAGTCTCCCATTTCCCAGGGAGTCTTTTGAATGCTAATATATTTGATGAGGACGATGTGCAAGCTAGACAGCACCAGGCTGTTGGGATTTTTTTCATTTTCTTTTGCAGTCAGATTTCAGATTTTTTCAGTCTACTTTTGCCAGTCCTTGACTGCCTTCTATGCAAGAGCTAATGGCAAGCCACAAAAAAAAGTCCTGTGCAAAATCAGCAGCAATATTTGTGTGTCATTTCTGATCGACCCACACAGTAAAATGCATGCAGGACAGACAGAAGAAAATAGTGATTACCTGCTGAGGCAGTAGCTGTAGGCAGTCTGTTACTGCAGATGTTACACCAGAGATGTTTTTAGCTTGGAAAATGTTGCTTCCTAGGAGGTTTAGGAGACTGGAGCAAATAAGGGCTTTAAGGGTGTCAGTGATCCTAAAATATGATTTAGCAACCTAGGTCACCTCTAGGTTCTAATGTTTTATGATCAGTTAGTCAAACTGCATTTAATGACATCAATTACACAGAACAAGCGACGTATTTTACTCTCCCTTTGCAATGGAGGAAATGAAGTGTTCTTTACTTACTTTACACCATGCCTAGCTGCATATGTGTAGACCAGTATGGAAGAGCAATTACAGTTGTATAAAGTCTGCTGGGCTGAAGAGCTAATTAAAATTATTGTTGAAAAGAAACACTTCAGCTGAATGAGCTCTTGCATTTTGAATAATAGATGACAATTTTATACTATTATTCATTTGCTCCTTCTAGCGCTTGACATATTAATTTTCAAAAGATATTTGTCTGTGTGTGCGTTTTAGCGTGTGCTGCTGTACTGAAAGAAGGAAAAGTGGATTGCTAAAGGTGATACATTGGGCACAGTGTCTGGACCATGGCCGTCGGTGGGAATTTTAGCACAAACTTCAACTGGGCTGTAATTTCATCTGGGGCTTTTGGAGTGGATTTAGCTTTTCCCCCTGAAGTTTCACAGATACAGAGTTGGTGTTCAGTTGATCATGTGTTGCTCTTTGTACAAGTTTTCAGATAAGCCAGAGCTTATTATTACATAATAATCAGCTAGTCCGTATTAGGTTACTGTGATAGCTATAATAAGCCAGGATGTGAAGATAAGCTGAAAATTCTTACATCTCATTGACTGATAATTTCATCTGTACTAGACTACCCTTTTTCTCTGTCTCGAGGAGGGGACAATGTCTCTTTGTGGTTTGACTTTATTATCAACACAGAAAAGG
The DNA here is from genome assembly GCA_035590215.1 of Microhierax caerulescens. NCBI lineage: Eukaryota > Metazoa > Chordata > Aves > Falconiformes > Falconidae > Microhierax > Microhierax caerulescens. Next base: position 18,753,991 of record JAVJGJ010000059.1, on the reverse strand, counting down.
AGTTTAAGGAGAGATGACACAACCCGGGCTGTGTGTTTGGGTGGCCCCTCTCCCTGGTGGGGTGGGCAGTGTTAACTGTGCTCTCTCTCTGTTAGAGCTATATTTATCATGCAGGAATTGTGGGCATGTGAATTTGTGCTCTGACCAAAACAGCGCTTCAGTCAACACAGTTCTATGTCATGACAAACATGCTTCTTATTTTGCTGTTATTTATTCATGTATTTCCTTTTCTGTCCTTTAAACAAATAACCAAACAGCTTCAACAGAAAGTACTTGGTATTTTGAAAGTGAGGTTTTCTCAGGATGTCGTTTTATTAGCGAAATTACTTACATTAGCAAATCAGTGGAAGAAGTGGTAACGCGAACCAACATATTCAATTTCACTTTAGCGATCTGTATTCCAGGAGGAAATCCTGAGAAGCAATCACTGACAATGGGACCTCAATTTAAATTACAAAATAGACAGTATGCTGAATGCATATAGAGAATGCGAGAGATTAAATGGAAGTGTTCATTTGTCTTCATAAGGTAACCAAGACAATAAAAATGTGCTCTACAAGTAAGGACTGTAGAAGCTCTGGTAATGAAAACAATAATTAATGTAATTTACATTACTGTCCCTGGAGCAGTTGTAAATTGATGGTATTAATTATGCAACAAACCTGTTTGTAAATTGATGACATATGAAGTCATGGAAGTCATCTAGAACAAGTTTCTCCTTTTGAAGCAATTTGGCCCCCAATGGACACAATTTTGAAGCGTATCGCCCCCAATGGATATTCAAAGATTATTTATATTAAATTCTATAATTTATATTCTTCAAAGAACTAAGTAACATGAATGGATATAATTAAAAGCAATTGATTATTTAATTGTCTGTGAAGTTGCTTATATAATATAAACCAGAATTAATTAGTATTAACTTGCATAGATGTCACATAAGGTATTTTTCTGCCACCATAACTCTATTCGTTCAAGTGAATTACAGCAACAGAGAATGTATGGCATTGAATTTCTTCTGCTGTTGCTATTGGTTATGGAGAAAAGATGATAATTTCCAAGAAAGTTTCATATATATATATATATATATATATATATATATATATGAATGTTAAAGTTATTTTTCTGTTGTTTACCTCTACAAGTCAGAGTGGCTATTAATCGACGCAATTAAATACCAAAAGTCCATCCTGTTCATTTCTTTCAGTTCTTCAAGGATAGATAAACCAGCCAGACATATACTAAATGAGATAAGTATATGAGAAAAGGTGCAAAAATCCTTTCTCTACCTTAAAAAATAAAGTAATTGTCCCATCTGCTTCACATCATCCAATTAAAATTTAAATTTTAACATGTCAAAGTATTTTTACATATTTTTTGAAAATTGTAAAATAAACCCAACCCCTTGAAATGTATTTTTAAGCAAGAGTTTTTCCTCTTTTGTCTTCCCTAGTAGAAACATTTGCATTTTCTGACCAGTCTTGTGATATTTTCTCATTGTCTAGGTTTCGGGGTGGGGGGTTGGGGGGTTAGGGGCAGCCTAGATTGCATGACCAGTTTTACCTGCTAGAAATTCCTGTTTCGCACTTGCTATGAGTGAATCTAAGAGGAGTGCGTTCCTGCACGCTGCCTCACGCAGTAGCTGGCAAGTTAAATCTTTCTGAAATATAGTAATTCTATTTGCTGGTTTATACTTCCTGAACTCTAGGAAAAATAAAATGTACTAGGGGAATAGAATTTAAGTCATGCTTTAATGGCTTCCTCCACCTGAAAAAATATTCTAGCTTGCACATCTTTGTATGTGTTTTCCAGTCTTAGTTTTAGCTTGCAAGTGATTTTGATGGTTATTTCTAGAATGTGTTTAGGCTAAATATAGCAAGGTTTTCTTCATGTTATTCTTTAATTTTCCCACCAAAGTAATAAAATTGGAAGCACAGGATAAGACGCAGTACAGACTTAGGTGCTGGCAAGATGTCCCTGTTACTATGCAATCATCTGGAGCCTCATAACTTGGCTTTTTGTTTGTATTTCCTTGTTACAAATATGCAGATAAAGTACTGGGAGTTGAGCAATGCTGCTACATTTGATAGGAATTTCCTATAAATCTGTTTGTGTGTGGGTTTTCTATTTGCACACTTTTTCTCTCTTCCTTTCATAAGAAGCATGTTGTGCTCTGACACAAGAATACCCACTGATAGAAACAGCTGCTGTCGAGCGTCAATCAAGAGCATGACAAGAACTGAGTTAGAGGGGGAAAACATTATTAAACATGACTGAAGCAGCCAGAGTGACTAGCTGCATTTTCTCATTGGAGATAGAAGATGAAAGCATAGCTACAGATCTGCAGGAAAGCAAAGGCCATCTCAAGCTGATTCCAGTGGAGACCCCAGGTGCTGTTTAAGGCTGTAATGGGTAGTGCCAGCTGTACAGAAATCACTAATGCTGATATGATGGGTGCTCCTGCCTGTGTGCAGGTAATTCTGCTTCTTGAGGAGCACCTTTGGGTACAGCAAGTGCTCGGGTGGAGGCTGCATCCCTGGCTGTGTTGCAGGGACTGGTGGCTTCTCATTAGTATGTCCTTGAGTACAGGTGTTACTCTGCTGACTTACATCAGGAACGAGGACTAAGTGTCTAATGGACCAGCTATTAATATTTAAAATTTGTGTTGCTGATTTATGAAAAGCAGTGATTGGATTCAGGTATGGTGGCTGCAAGGACAAAGCTATGTTGTTTCTCCCTCACATAAAATAACATCCAGAGCTCCTGGCGCGGTGCAGCATTTAGCAGTCACTCTTTTGCTACTGATTCAGGCCATGCATCATGTACGCCGGTGCTTGACCACTTGTGTGAAGTGGAGTGGGGAAAGTAGGAGGCCACCTTGTCCCTGTATCCTTGCAATGTACACCTCTAACCAGGTAGTGAGCCTGCGGTGTAACATAACGTACGCTTGTGAGTTTGTGAATATAAAGGTCTGATTTCAGAACTGAGATGCCTGCCATTTGTTCAGATTTTTCACTTTCAAGCACCAAAACACCTTGTTGTTTCAGAATTAGAGGCAGGCACATAGAAGATTATTGTGGGTGTGTCTGAGAGAGCAGAGTTCTAAATTATAGAGAAAAGAGCAGTTGGCAGTGTTTGTATAAATAAACTGCTGCTGTTTTGCCCCAGCCCTCCAGAAGACTTCTTTTAGTAGAAGTAATTAATACTTGCTTAGATTTAAAAAAAAAAACCTGGAAATCTGTGTCTATCGTTTTTAATATTGCAGCCATGAGAAGAACGAGTCCTGTGAATGTATTCCATAATTCCACTCTGTTCTGTAATTGCTATTTACTTATGGATGCAAATTACAAAGAAGCATAATGAGAGCCATAGCTCTCCAATTTGTTTCACTTTAAACAAGCAAACCACAAAAAAGGAGCCAAAGCAGCAGTCCTGTGTTTCTGTATGATTCAATACAGTTCAAGGTTCTGCATATTGGAGTTCATTGAAAACAGTTAACTGCCATAAGCTTTAAAACCAATGGTAAAACAAGGGGAAAATGTATACATTCCACAGTTTTGAATCAGAAAGAATGGATTTCTACACCAACTAGTAGTGGGAAAGTCAGCATGTCAGGTTTGGGATGTGGTTCCCTCCATTTACCTTGTCAAGGCCTCCGCAGTTCCTCCGCCTGGTATCTGGCAAAGCAACTGAGAGTTTTACCATCATGTGGACTTATTTTTCCTGTCCAGTATCTCCTGTGAAGGAGATGGAAGTGATGGGAGAGCACTGAGATAAAAGTGAACGTTTAGGTGAAATTGCCTTCTGTTAGTCTCTCTTCTCGTCAGTATCTTCAAGCCCTGCATACGCAGTCCTAGAGAGAATGCATGGTGGGGAGGGAGAAATGAGCAGACAGACACAAAATTAATTGGTGTATGTGGCTGAATGGCCCAAATAAAATGGGAGAAGATCCTTTCCTTGTATCAGAATTCATCCCAGATATTCAGAATTATCTGCATTTGCATTAGAAAATGTAAACATGTTTTGTTTTCCTTTTGCAGAGCGAAGGTTTTTTCCAATTTAAGTGGTTAAGCAAATACTCTAGAGGCTATAATATGTCCAGATGCAGTAGTATAATTACATTGTTGTTCTACTAAAGTGGAGTTAAACAAAGATAAAAACAACCTTGAAATGAATTGAATATGATTTTCTTATGCTAGTATGGAAAACGGAAAGAATAACAAATTCTTGAACAATTTTTCTCCTGTCTACCATTGCCACACCACTAGAATATATAGGATATCCTATATAGGATGCTGATGGGTATAATCGAGGCAATATTCTGTTAAAGAAGTCCTTAATATACAATGAGTCAATAAAAATACCCCATCATTGGTATAATTAATAATAGGATTGTAAATTACATAGGATTAATTAATCCATGTTATTTCAACTCTGACAAAAATAATCTTTATTTGGAGAAAAAAGTTGAACTAATTATGCGTTTTTATAGGTTACTTCTCAAGAACCTGGAACCAAACCATTGACCTTCACATTTGTACCATCTATCGGACGACTTCCAACTCATTTTGAGGTTGGGGATGTCACAAAGTTCCTTGTGACAATTCCCGAGGAACCAAAGGATCTGAGCAATCAAGAAATTATAAATAAGGTAGATTTTTGTTTGCACTAATTATCCCACTTTTTCAAAAGGTACATAAAATTTTATCCTGAGCATCGCTGAACTGAAGCTCTTTCCCTTGAACTGTTTCTTGGCTTGTGCTTGGTTTTAATTACTGAACTTACCAGAGAAGTAGAATTGTTGCACAAGAGAAGGCTGGTATCTGCTCAACAACCTGTTTTGCCTTTGGCAGAGTTTAGATTGGAAGGAAAGCCTTGCCCATCTCGATACTGTCCTCTGTCAGTCATGCAAGACTATATTCTTGGCAAACAAGGGGAGATTCCTTCCTTATCTTCGTGGGAGCAAGGGTGGTGTGCGAGGAGTGTAACCACATGGGGATCGACCAAGAGTTGGTCACTGTATCCTGGTTCCAGCAAATGCCAGTGCTGTGGCTTCCAGCAGAGGTGCCAATCCCTTTCGTAGCTGTAATAATGCATCAAAGTGGAAGCTTGCTTTTTGTTTTGGAAAGCTTGTCCCCATGATCTATGAGGGTGAAGCCAGCAGCACAACATTCCTGGTTCTCCTTTGTTTAGCCAGCCCACAGTGTTTGTTATTCCTTTCCTGCCTCACAGCACTTAACAACCTCTTATTTTATTTTATGCTGCTTGAAAGGCAACAGCAACCCTCAGGTTAATATTAGTGATTATGGTGATTCTGTTCTTGTGTAACAGCTCCTTCCCTGGGACGTTGCTGGGGATGTAGTTCTGAGTGCTCCTCCACTAATAAACTTTTCACAGCAGTTCACTGCCTTCTGACCTGAATGAGCTCTAGCATTTTCAGTGTCCTATCGCTCTAAAAAGGGGTTAGATCTGGGCAAAGAATGGATGTGATTGAAGAGACATGCACTGGAATATTATCCTCAGGATGTTTAACTCATAAGTTTCATTTCCAGCCACTCAGTATTGGGTTTTCTGTAAGTAACACACTGAGTAAAGCAGAATCATGTCTTCCTGATGTCTGTCTCACTTTGTTTCTTTGTAGGCAGACAGAACTTTCTTGGCAGGTGATGCAGTTCTGAGGCCTTCATAGCACTGATTATTCTCTTTTCTAAAATGTCTAGAACCTGAACAGTATTTTAAAAAAATGACCAACATCAGATAATGAAAATAACACCTCCAAAGTCATGCTGCTGTTGTTCCCCTTTATGGTCCAAATTTTATTTAAAGAACTGAGCTCCAGGGACTCATGGAGCTACAGGGGAAGTGGAAATTTGTAATTACTATATTCCTCATGCAGGATTCAAGTATGAGCCCCATCTACAGGCCTTCTCTTGCAGTATGCAATATTTCTGTTTGTTTTTTTTTTAACTTGATTCTTCCTTAAGAGAAATATGATTTACCATAGCAGTTTCAATGTTGAATCGTTTGGTGATGTGCATGTCATATGCCCAGCTTGAACTACTCCTGCTGTCATCCAAAGAGTGCTTGAGAAGTCACATAGTGGAAGTGGAAGCTGCAGAAAATACGAAGAACAATTGTGGTCTGTGCCGAGAAGCTTGAACATACAGTAAAGCTCTCTGACCTCAGATCCTTTGTCTGCTCTCTTCAGAGAATGCCCTGGCTTAAAGGCCTTTGTTTCTTCATTAGTATGTATAGGTTTTGTCCCAGATTTGACTGTCAGACTGCTCTGAGGAGCATTGTCTGCTCCCATGGATGCCGCAGTTGGGATGCCTTCCCATCATGTCTGGTGTAGTCTGATCTGACAGCTCATTCGGCTTGACTGCACCCTCCTTTTTCATTCCTGTGCCAGCTCTGGGGTCGGGTCATCATTATGCTCAGAGTCCCCTGTTGCTCTGCGAGCCACCAGGAAGGCAGCCCCCACAGCATCAGCTGGGGACTGGAAGCGGGGGGCTCCCTGGGGAGCTGGTTTCTGCTTGGTGCTCATGCCCAGATTCTTCATTGACTCTCTGTGCTTTTGGTAGTGCAGTGTCAGCTACCGCTGCGAGCCAAAGTTACTTTGCATTTTGGGGAACACAAATAAAATGCAGCTAACTCGGGTCTTTGTCCTTGTATCTTTTGCAGTCTAATGTGGTATCTGATGAGCTGGCCTTAAAGTGTGCAGCCAGCCAAGACCGTGTCCCCACCATCTCTACAAACAGCACCCGAACGGCTTTCCAGTCCCCAGGGTGTAACTCGAGCAAACGAGAAATGCAGGAGAATGACCTTTTTAAGGCTGAGTTTATCCTGATTACGGACTCTGGTGATGAAGATGAAGTGGCTGCTGCCTCGAACAACGCTCATCGGCCTTCCAATGGCTATGGTCCCATCAATGCTCAGCTGCTGGCCACGTCCCACGTCTCCCCTGGCACTGGGGCAGGGAAACCTCCTGGCGATGGTCAAGTTCCAGGTGCTACACTTTCCCACAGCACTGCTGATCTGCAGAAACATCAGGTAATGTGCTCTTTAAACTCTGGAACTAGCCTTTGCTTTCTAAAGCTTTCAGGACATGGACGCTGAGCCTGTTTGTAAAGCAGCTCGGCCTATTTATTCTTTAATTAGCATTTTTGTTGGCCATGCCTGTAAAGTTTGGACATTAAGGAGTTGTCCCGTCTTTTCTGACTTGCTGCCTCTCCCTGTGGCTCTGGAGCACATGGTACACATGGAGCAGGTAACGCAAATCTATTGTTCTTTCCATTAAGAGCAGCTCATCATCAAGAGCAAGTTAATCAGAAGGTGTTAGATTCCTAGCTAACCTAAATTGGCTGAGGTCATTGAAATCAATAAAGCCTGTAGATCATTTGGATTATTAACATCTGACATCCCGGGCCTAGGTTTTTTTTTTTTTCTAAGCACCCTCTGCAGGTCTTTATGCAAGAGAAAGATGCTGTAAAAATCCTATTATTCTGATTGTTAGTTAGCACTGATTTTGCACAGATTTAACAAAGTAATGAAGATAGAAGGCCTATTTTATGTTGATATGTATATAGAACAAATAATCTATTGATTTATTCAAGTTTTAAATTGTCATTGGGACAATTCAAAAAAGGTTCTTTGATATGTTTCATTTTAAAAATCCATCAATCTGATTTACTGCATGAAATATTAATTTCTCCTATCTTAGAAAGAGCGCTGATAGTTTTCAAGGGTGTACATAAATTGGGAAGCTTTACCTTTAGTCCAATAGCAACATACTCCTCACATGGAATAAATCTGGACATTTTCTTTGACTGCGACAGTGTTCCTATCAGCTGAAAATGCAATTCTTCATCAGTATTTCTAAAAAGAAGTTAAGTGTGTCTACTTGGTCTCTGAAAATGAATAGAACTTCCTATCTTGTGTTGAAATACTTGTGCTACTCAATTTTTCATCGTATTCAGAGTCAGTTTTTGTTTGAGAAAATTGTGAATAAGAAATCCATTCTGCTTTGGGATTCACAGCATTAACAAACACTCATTTTTTCTGAGAAACTCTCAGTGAAGCTGGTGAGAATTCTACCTGAGGAAGGTGTAAAGTCATAGGTAAATCTTTGCAGAGGAAGCAGCCTGTAAAAGAATAGTTGTCTCAGGGAAAAACAAATTTAGTTCAGCAATATTCTGCCAGGCTTACTTGGGTGGTGACTTTAAAAACTATTACAGAAATGGGGCAGAATTTTTGTAAGACTACAGAAAATTTCAGATGCTGTGGCTTTCTTAAGCTTTTGATGACAAGTAAGCAGGGAATTGTCTGGCAAAGTAACAGAAAATGCAGATTGCGCAGAAGAAGGAATTAAAGCCTAACTTTACTAACTATTCACCTGAATGTGAAGAGAGGCAGTGTGTAATGTGGGCAATGCATATCTCTTCAATATTCTTAGGTCACAAGTTTTCAAGACTGGAAGTACTTCCATATTCTTCATAATCTAAATCTCTCTAGCTATCTCTGTCGCTTCATAAGAAAAGGTTGTTTTTACCAAGCTACTTTTCACTAATGTTCTGATTCTTCTTCAGTGTTGCCTTAGGCTTTGCTCTTTCTGGCTTACTATCTAATGAAGTATCATCAGCCCAGAAATGAAGAAAAAATATGAAAAGATTAGATAGATGTATTATTTATCTGTTGGTGGATTTGCTTTGTATGAAGGATTCTGTATAGGGGCTACCTTGTCAGTTCTGGGATTATAATGGCAGTATCACGTAACACCTAAGAATTACTACATACAACGTTATGTTAATTTAAAAGTACAATTAGATTATGGGTTTCCTGTCAGAGGTGGAAAAAACAAGGGCTGGCATTGGGGACCATTGTGTTGTACAGGGGATCACTCTAACTGAACCAGAGGGCTCCTACAGCTTCATGAATTTCTAACTTCGTTTAAATGAAAAAAACCCAAAGAAAATAATTTTTAAGAAATGGAAGCTTCTGTTGGTCTTTAAAATGTAAAGATCCTGACTGATGTTGGAAAATGTCATACTATATTCAAAGTCTGAAAAAAGAAAAACAACCCAGTTAAAAAACCATCACCAGTTATTCTGGTCATATTTGGAATTTTTTGGTGATAATTTGCTGTTTATGTATTGTGCCTTTTTTTTTTTTTTTTTTTTTATAATGTTAAAGAGCATCTAGTTATGCAAGAGAGAGGCAGACTGGCTCCTGCCCTTGGGAGTTTACCCTTTGGGGTGAAGGGGATGTCTGCTTCCCTGAATGAACTCACCTTGGAGAAACTTCCTGACTCACTCTGGTGGATCAGTAGCCAGAAGGTTTTTTTAGCTAGTTTACTTGATATTCCTCTGTCCAGTGCATGTCATCTGGCTTGGCTTTTCCAGACAAATCAGTCAAGAGTCCCTACAAACTCTTGTGATCGCCAGGAAGAATGCACCTTCCCCGTTCAGAGAAACCAGTGTTCTAAATGGCATCTGTATGAATGAAGTCTCAGCTCACAGTCTGATTTATTGTGCTGTCTCCAGAGAGTTTGTCAAGTTTTCCACAGTCTCCAGTGCTTTTTTCTGACATTCTGGTTCTCAGGTTGCAGGCTTCTAGGGGATTTACTTTTTCCTATCTAGAACCAAATTCTCCTGAGATCAAAGCATGGTTAACTGGCCCCAGGACCAGGTCTACATCAAGCCATACTTTCTCTCAGACATGATTTTTGCCATTCGGGCTCTCAGTTGGTCACACTCTCCCTTTTTCTGTTTGCCCAGCACACTTCTCAGGGCATTGCTGCTATAAGTAACCACAGTGTTTGTGCCCTTCTGAAACAATGTGCTCTCATCAGGAAGACCACGTGCCTTGTGTCCAGCTCAGCTCTGCCATTTCAAATGTGCTGAAGGTCTCCTGGTTTAGGCCCAGTGCTAAGTCTAGGACCAATTTGATATTTCTGGGAACATAATCTACAAGGCATTAAGATCTTCTTCAAGCCCCGTGACTGCTTTGTGCTAAGGTAACCTTGCCACCTATTTCAACTTTCTTTATATGTTTTTGGGAAATGTGCATCTATCTGAGGTCCTGAGAAGAGAAAAAGGCTTGCAGTTGAATTGGAGACCTACTGTGTTCCTACAGAAACGCAGACCTACTTCAGTCACTTGGTTCCTCTGCACTAACCCAGTACTACTACGGGAGTATTTTAAACCAGTGGAGAAACTGAACAGGAAGAAAAGGCAAAACAAATTCCACTGATCAAGGGAAGTTGTTATATCTCATCTACTGGCACTGGTGAGGCCGCACCTGTAAAACCATGCTCAGTTTGATGGTCACTCACTCCCAAATTCAAGTGAGATGTGAAGAAGGAAATGGGGGTCCAGTCACTGTAAATGTGGCTCGGGCACAGGTGAGCTGAGGCTGAGAGCACTGGCTTTGCTGACTCCAGCAAAGCAGCAGACATGGAAGCATCTAGGAACAGCCCACAACTACTTGAAGGGCAGTTACAGGGATGACAGAGCCAAACTCTTCTCTGCAGTGGCAGGCAAGACAGCGATGGCCACAAATTGAAGCGTGCCAGGTCCCAGCTGGACATCCAGAGAAGCTTCCTCACTGGCAGGTGGTGCAGCACCGACACAGACTGCCCAGGGGATGCTGGAGCTGCTTCCACGAGGGATTTAGAGACTTGGCGAGGCAGGTCACAGCTGACCTCACCTGCTGGTGTTGGCAAGAGCCCTGCTTTGAGTAGGAAGCTGGACAAGATGACCTCGAGAAATTATTTCCAACCAACTTTGATTATAATTCTTCCAACCTGTAAATAAGAGGGCAATCATCTATAGTTATGGTTAATACTTTAACCCAATAGCAAAATCTTTTCCAGAAAACTTGAATAATGGCTCAATTAGCTCAGCACTTAATGTTCAGTGCTGTTCACACTGGAAGATGACTACTGCAACATCTCTTTATTAAACTTACATGAGCATATTTATCATCTGCTAGCATGAACATTTTCCTAGCTGCTTATAAATCTTTCTTATTAAGTTTTAACTAATTAGAAGTCATTGCACATCCTGCTCTTTCATTATGGAGTTTCATATTTGTTCCTCATTTTCTTTTAATCTATTGTCTTTGTAAGGAAAATTTATCTATTCTATTTTGAAATATAGAGGTTTCATTCCCCAGTTCTCTTTTGGTAGTTGATCAACTGCCAGAACTCATTATTAATTTCAGCAGGCTGCTCCAAATTATCAGATGTATCACCATGCTTCTTTTTAACTTGTTACATAATTTTATGTTTCATGACATATTTAATAATATTTTCCATAATTTTAAAATATTAATAAATTATTGTAAATTTCCAATATTTTTTCTTATTCTTAATTAGCAGCTTTTCCAACAAGAGTCATAATTTATTGATCCAATCTAATATATGCTACAATGATATTACAGATATACATCTTTTTATTCTAATATTTGCCCTGTATACATCCATTGGCTTTCCATGTGCTGAGGTGTATAAAATAAGGTGAAGTTAATGTGGTTGTAAATGCATTCTGATAGTTGGAGTTTATTTCTATAAATCAAGGCATTGCATTGACTTTTTCTGCAGTTATACAGAAAGTATCTTCAATTTACAAGGCTTGCAATTTACATGGTGTCACTTAGCAGGAAGAGCTCACTGATTTTAAGTTATAAGACCTAATAGGGCTCTGATGTGCATGTTTAGCCTTTAAGGTGTAGTTTAGCCTTAAAAAACCTCTTCTGTCACAGCTTCTCTCAGCAAGTGCTCTCACTTGAAAATTATTTGATTTGTTCTTTTTTTTGTTTGTTTTGTGATGTATCAACACTATATGATATAATAATAACAAAACCAGTAATATTAATAACAACAACAATAATAATCTCTCTTATGGGGAAGACATTTGTATTTAAAAATACAATTCATAAGCTGAGCCACAGCCATGCACAAGGCATGTATGTAGAAACTGGATGGTATAATTGTCTTTTATAGAATTGCATAATCTTTTCAGGATATCAAATATAGAAAGATAAATAAGTGTTCTTATATGAAGTTTGTAGGAATAAGCGTCAATTTCCCTGCTTTCAAATTGCTCAGTCAAAAGGTGGTAATTTATAGCCTTTTTGTTTTACAGTTGACTTAGATCACTATTTCATACGGATATGTTTTATTTATACTGTGTATACCCCAGTTTTTAATTTCAGCATTATAATAACTTCGAAGACTTTGAGATAATTTCTTTCGTTAGAAGCACAAAACTGTATGAAAGGTTGATAATATACTTGTATGCTCTAGTTAGTTTTGAGAAAACCTAATTTGAATAGACCTAAGAAAAAAAGTACTCAAGAAATAACTCATTACTGTTTTATTAATGTATTGTAAGACTATGGAGATGGGGATAAGGACTTTTACATGCCTACAAACTGTCAAATGCACTGCTCTCTGAATTACAAGAGAAGTGAAAAACAAACTGGATGTCTGATTTAAGTAGTTGTGAGCAAATTTCTTGTTCTGATATCACAGTGCTGCAGAAGGTGTTGTTTACTGAATGGGAAAACGAGTACTTGACTTGAATCTCATTTACAGAAAGGCTACTTTCCACTGAACTGGTAAAGTGAGATGGGACAATATTGCAATTTTCTCACTTTCTGTTGTGTTTATACAATGTGAATAGCATCACATGATTCTGGATACTGATGACACAACTGTCTTGGGGTTTGACTAAAATGAAAAATACAGTAGCCTTGAACCTTGTTATGTAAACAAAACAGAAGTCTCATAAAAATGAAGTATTATATATAACTTGTCTGCCCTCAGTCCTCTCCCTTATCTCTGAGTTTAAGACAGCCCTGTGCTTTTAACCAACAGAGCAGTACTAATGGAAGCACTATATGCATGAACACAGGACTGAAATTTGGGGTGCTTAACAGTTCCACAGGTTCCACCTTTATTAATGTTTTTGTTTTTCTTTTTTCTCCAGTTAATTTCCACTCTTTCCATCTCTGATCATCTTTCCTCTAAACCACCTGCTGTCCACTTAATTTCTCCAATTAATCAGAAAGTAGCGCGTGGTGCCATGGTTAACCTGAATCAAGCCTCTTCGCTGGAAGACTCCTGTAACAACTGGCAGTCAGCAACTGGGTTTTCTAAGCAAGATTCCTCTCTCTACTTTCAGTCTGCTTTCCATAGTTCACCTCCCTCCATGTCTAAAGTATCCTCTTCTGCATCAAACAGTTTTTACTCCACTCCTCAGCTGTATGATAACCTACAAGTTACATCAAGTGTCTATACCCCTGGCTGTATTTGCAAAATGGGACACTTCACCACATCCTCTGTTCCAGCAAAGACCCCAAGCCTTTCCCCCAGTCCTTCACGTTCAACTGAAATTCAAGGATCTTCATCTCAGTCTTCATCCCTCAGTTCTTCCAAAAGATTGAATGCTTTATCTCTTGTCCCTATACATATAACAACACATTCATTAACTCCTAACCCTAAACCTTTGTCTCCACCCTCTCTTTATGGCTCCTCTTCAACCATATGTAGTATAAATGAGCCTTGCACACAAATGTCATCTAGAGAAAATCTAGTGAAGGCAGGAGTCATATCCCCTCTGCCAAGCAGACTGACCCTCTTAACTGCTATTCTGAGATCAGGCTCTTCTCAGCGGAGACCGCTTTCTCCTGCTTCTTGTCCCACATTTTCTCCTAGCTCCCTTGGTTCTACCACGCTAGCAATAGATCAAAAGTCCAAAACAACTCCCCCAACCCCCAAGAAATCTGTTTCAAGCCTTCCTATAAGGCCAGATTCTCCTAGCAGAGAGGAATATTGGCTTTCAGGATGGGCTCAGCATCTGCCTTTACCCTCCAAGCCTCATTCCATCCCCCAGTTGAGGTCCCTTTCTCCTAAAAAGCACCTTCCAGTCAGAGCACTTCCTCCAGACCCCCAAAGTCCTTCGTTATCCCCCATCTCCTCTCATAGAAAATCCATTGCCTCTCCAGGTTTGCAGTCTACAATGCCTCCTCCTTGTTCTCCAGCACACTCTTCCCTTGCAACCCCTCCCTCTCCTTCTCCAGAAGGGCTGCGGTATGCTGCCTCCAGGTCCTGGGCACCTCAGAAGTCTCAGAGAGTACACACTTACTCACCCATCTTCACCTGCCGGTCATATCCTTTGCTTTCTTCTACCAGTCTTAGTGGCGTATTCTCCCCCACACTAGAAAAACGGTCATCTCTTTCCCCAAGTCTTTTGCATTCAGCTCCTAGGTCTAAATCAGATTCACCCCAAACCTCTGTTCAGGAGATGAGTGCCTCCTCCCCTACCCCTTCAAGTGTCTCAGAGCAGTGGTCTCTCTCATGGCCTTGTTCTACTTCACCGGTTCCACAAACTGGTAATATTAATTCCCATCCACTGCAGCTTAATCCTTCATTGGTGAACACAAATTATAGGTCTAATTCCTCCTCTCCAAGACCTGAGCAGTCTACCACCTCACCGGTATTAAAGTGCAGGTCTCCTGTCTCAGACAAGTCACCAGGCACACTGCCATCAAGACCCAGAGAGCTGACTTCACCACAGTCTTTTTCGTTGCCTCCTGACCATGAAAACATCAAACCCAAGGTACTCTTGGTGCATGCCTATTTTCTAACAGTTCTTTGTGCCTGTAGCAAAAATCACACCCAGACTGCACAATGCTAATAAAATAAATGAGCTGTGGAAAAAAAAAATGTTTAAAAAGGAACAGGTTTTATATTGATAGTGAAGATAGCAAAGACTGAATCCTGCCATATCACATTGCTAGGAATGTGTTCTGAACTATAGGGAAGATGTTGTAGGAATCCTTTAGCATAAAACCAAAATGCTTTGTTCATGAGTGGGAGTAGATACTACTGAAGATGCATTTGTGTCCAGTGGTTCTGATATACATTTGATGCACTTATTTTTGAAGCTTACCTAAAACACTAGTGTGTCAAAAATAAACCATACAACATGTTCTATACACCGCGTGCTAACATAAATCCACATGTATGCCCACCAAAAGTAACAGAAGTATGGTGATCTTGGGTGCAGGGCTGAGCTAGAAGCAACTTAATCTTTGATTTGAACTGGCTGTTCCAGTGACAACTGATTCCAAAGCACCTGGTTCAACCTGTCCTCCCCACTCCCTGGGAGGCTGTACTCAGCCCAGCCACACTGGGACCAGCCCAGAGGCATGGCTGAACTCAGCCTGAACAGGGACGTTGAGGCCAAAAGTCAGAGAGGGAAGACAAAGACAGTCTCCTGCTTCTTCCCTTTCTTTGGTATTTCTCTGATCTTGTTGTGCTAGACAGAGGATGCTTCCTACAATATGAGTTACAGCAAATATGACAGTCTCATACTCGAGGGATCAGCCACACTCCTGCTGTTTGCCATCCACCCAGACGGGGAGCCCCAGCAGAGTGAGAATAAGCAATGATGGCAATTGCTGCAGGAGGTCTTGGGAACCAGTCGTACTTCATAGCTAAAGATAGATATCAAGAACGGGAAAGGGAAATTGATTAAAAAAAAATAAATGCAATGGGTAGGTGAAAATAAAAGGAACTGCTATGCAAAAAGGAAGAGCTGGTAGCAGAAGACACCAGAGCTGCAGAAGGCTTTCCAGCCTCTTTCATGCCTGCACTCTGTGCTTCCTTTGTGCCTCCTCTTGCTGATATCTGAGCTCTGCCCATCAGGAAAAGGCTATCACAGTTTATTGATTTATTTGTTCGCAGCACAAAATTACAGCGTAGTCTGCCAGATCAAGTTGTGTCAGATATGTTCCTAACAGCTTGGCCATGGCAGGGATGACTGGAACTGCTTTGAAAATTGTTAATTGAAAATGAGAGGTTTAAATCAGCACAAAGTAGCAATTGTCATGAATTGTTCTTTTAAAAACCAAATGATCCAAGAGGAACCATTGTGCCAATCACAGCTGTACAGTGTCATTACACCCTGTCAGTATTACTTAATGAAACAAAAAGAGAAATGAAATTGTAGAAATTCCAAGAAAAAAGACCCTGAGGAAAAATTGGAAGGCATGACTGAGCCTGCAGATCGCAAAGCAGTTGTGGTTTCTGCGAGTCAGTGCCATGAGCCCTGTGAGAGTCTCTGGCAGTAAGGAAATTCCCTACTTGTGACACAGAGCTATTGCCTGAGTTTATATTTGCAGAGGTTATTACACCCTTTCTGTCTTCCCTACTGTCCCTTTTCCTTCTAATTCTGCTTTACTGTGTGGTATGCTGGCACTTTGGAAACTGTCCCACCACCCCATGGTACCAGGACCTCTGACAACACTCCAGCCTCAGCTCTCAGTATATTTCCAGAGAAAAAAGGAAAAGATAGAGAGGAGACAACATTAACATCCTAAGCATCACTTAAGGGTCTTTATCAGCAAAACTTTAGAACTAGACAAAAAGTAGGTTGCTCCATTTGATGACTGTTGATGCATGACAGAAATTTTGCATGTATAAATGTGCTAAGTGAACATCAGGGGAAAAGCACAACATCTGGAAGTGCTTGACTTTGATATGTGTAATTTTTCAACCTTGCTGCTTCAACAGTGGTTGACACTAAGACACGTATTAAAAAACACCTATTAAACCAGGATTTTGACATTAGATATACATTTCGGTATTCACATCAAACTGTTTCATTAGCATGATAGAAAAGCAATTATGCATAAAGGATTCTTTAATGGAGAGCTTTTATATGCCTATGCCTATGCAAGCACCAATTCATGCAAATCAAAGAATAACCTATGAACTTATTTAACTGTTTCCATTTGTATATACAAACACATGTGCTTTCCCATGCTTTATAGATTTATCTTTGTTTGCCAATGATTTAAAAATATGACTGTTTTGCTAAGTGAATATAAACATAAATCCACAGAACAGTGCGAAGTGTGAACTTTGCATCACCACAGACAATAAACACTCCCTCCGTGGACTCTGAAGACACTTTAATATTGTCCTCATGAACCTAATATAGCAAAATGAACAGTAGGATGGAGTGGAGACAGATAAAATTGGTGATTCTGCAGGAATAGATTAGAATAAAACCTTCTGGCTGTTGTTTGAAAACTCTTTGCAGTGGTTTCATGGGATATCACTCCTACATAGTCTTTGAATTTTCCTATTGGAATGTAGCAGAGGAATGTACGTAGATCTACCCAAGGCAGCTGTGGAACAAACTAACTGTAACAACATGGACCTCAGCACAGCTGCAAAACTGTCGCAAAGCAGAAAGGATTACTCATGAGGAGCTCTACATTACCATGGTTAGCTGCTGATTTCAAACCTTTATAGGTATGTGTCTAGCTTACTTAGGTGATCATTTGAGCAAGAAAACTAGGACATTTTCCCCCAAACTTCCCAGGCTTATACTGGCCTGAGGTCTGATATTGGAGTTGGTTTGCTTCTGCTTGGACCATGGTGGTGGCCAGCAGACCTAACTCTTTATGATGGTTTAAAAATACCGCTAGATTCCCCTGAATGAAATTACTAAATGTATTTAGGAATCTAAGAATAATTTTAAGTAATGTGAACCAATGAAGTTCGACAAAGCCAAGTGTAAGGTCTTGCACCTAGGAAGGAACAACCGCACCAGTACAGGCTGGGGCTGGCCTGCTGGGAGGCAGCTCTGCGGGGAAGGGCCTGGGAGTTCTGGTGGACACAAGTTGCCCATGGGCCAGCAGTGTGCCCTGGTGGCCAAGAAGGCCAGTGGGACCCTGGGGGGCATTAGGAGTGTGGCCAGCAGTGGAGGGACGTGATCCTGCCCCTCTGCTCTGTCCTGCTGAGGCTGCATCTGGGGTGCTGTGTCCAGTGCTGGGCTCCCCAGTTCAAGAGAGACAGGGAAATACTGGAGAGGGCCCAGCAGAGGGCTATGAAGATGATGAGGGGACTGGAGCATCTCCCTTATGAGGAAAGGCTGAGAGAGCTGGGCCTGTTTAGCCTGGAGAACACAAGACTGAGAGGGGACCTTACCAATATCTAGAAATATCCTAAAGGTGAGCGTCAAGAACAAGAAGCAATGGGAACAAACTGCAACACAAGAAGTTCCATCTGAACATGAGGAGAAACTTCTTTCTTTTGAGGGTGACAGAGCACTGGCACAGGCTGCCCAGAGGGGCTGTGGAGTCTCCTTCTCTGGAGACATTCAAAACCAGCCTGGATGTGATCCTGTGTGACCTGCTGTGGGTGAACCCGCTTTAGCAGGGGGTTGAATTAGATGGTCTCCAGAGGTCCCTCCCAACCCTGACCATTCTGTGATTCTGTGGTTCTGTGAACTAATATGTCAAGAAACTTATTCATATAGATGGGAAAGTGAACTAAAGATTTTCCACTCATCTCACACACTGTGACAATAGCACATTGCTCACAGGTTCTGCAGTATCTGGAAGTGATAAAGCACATTAAAGCAGTATAGAAAGTTCTACATTTTATCAGTCTGATATGTCTTTGCTTAGTTCACGTAACAGTACAACTAACTACAAAGTGGTCATGGTATTTTCATTGTATACGATGCCCATCTCATCATATGTAGAAACCTATGGGCTACCAAAGAGGTGGCATTGGTTTTACGTGTTCAATTATATGATTTTATTCACTGAATATCAATTATAGGTAAAAAAGGATGCATTTTGTGGATATGCCAATTTTAATATTTGGAATTTTGGTCTTCCATCTTACTTCAGTGAGCAGTATTTTATGTCTTATCTGCATATAGATTTTGTATATACATAAATATATATATAAAAACCTACACACATTTATAGGCAGCTGTTGCTTATTAAATGTTCAAAGGGCAGGATTCAACTCACATGACTTATGACATTTGGAAGTTAGATATCCAAGCACAACTTGAGCAATTCCATTATAGCTAATGGAGAGAACATGGTGTATTTACAGGATGATTTTATTTTACCTTTCTAGATGCCTATTTTGGGAAGACATGAATTATTCTGTAGAAATGCATGTGAATAGAAAAGGCATATGATTTTGACTGAAACACCTGAACAGTAGACATCGAAGTTAGAATCACCACCTCATATAAATTACTACTCCCCTGCCCTCAAAAAAAAAAAAAAAGGAAAAAAGTACAGTTCCAGCATTTGTATTCATCTGCTTTGTCAGACTGTTCATTCTGTATGATTGTTGTGATTATTGGCTTCTTGAATGTCTGTCAGTCCCCAGCTGCTCACTAAGAAATATGAGTGAAGCCAAAAGCAAACATAATATTATGTATAGAAAGAATTATAAGTGATGTCCTACAATATTTCAGGAAAGGTGCAAGGATGATATAAGTTTCTCTTACCTGAATTAAAATTTTTACCCCTCTGATGTCATTGAGACTTTTATTAGATATAAAGAAAAGAAAAAAGTGACAATACTATGACGCAGAGTACAGCATGCAGTTCAGCCTGTCATCTCACAATCACCGGTATTCATTGTTGCAGACAGCAGTGCATTGAAATACCTGAACTGATTAACAAGTAGCTTTATTTCTGGGTGACTATCACAGAAATAATCAATCAACAACTTAAAACTCTATTATTGTGTGAATTTATGATTTTTGTTAGAATGTTGCTGAAAAGGGGACAATGTAGTGAATCCCTATTGTTTAAAAACATAAAATCTAGCAGTCATGTGACTAAGAATCCTAGCTTTTGAACTCATGTAAGTATAGAAGAATCTCATAAATTATTTAAAAATTACTGAATTAAGCTTCCGTAATTACAAAAAAAATGTGGAAAATATATTTTCTAAAGAGTTATAAATAACCGGTCAAGCTAAAACTGGTCAAGTCTAAAATATAAATTGTCTAGAAAGAGTAATCTTTAAAGCTGATCTTAAAATTTTTGCATATAAATATAAATATTTATATAAATATAAATATAAATATTATAAATAACCGGTCAAGCTAAACCGGTCAAGTCTAAAATATAAATTGTCTAGAAAGAGTAATCTTTAAAGCTGATCTTA
>JAVJGJ010000059.1:18709943-18733889 GCA_035590215.1 Microhierax caerulescens | reverse complement strand
ACCGGTCAAGCTAAACCGGTCAAGTCTAAAATATAAATTGTCTAGAAAGAGTAATCTTTAAAGCTGATCTTAAAATTTTTGCACCCAAACCCATGAATTTTACATGGTTTAGATTGTTCGTTCTGTATGCGTGGTTAGAGCGTGAAAGTTCCTTTGCTTATTTTGAAATATTTGCTTGGGTGGTAGCATTCAGGAGATGAAAAGCTGGGACATGACTTAAATGATCTATCCACTCACACAAGTAATTCAGCCTTTAAGCAACCTAATCAGTCTCATTAAAGCCAATCACAGAAATCCTTCTGACTTAGTGGTCCAGGGTCATGCCACAGAGCAGCAGTTATTGGGGTGCACATACTGGCAGAAATAGCTGTGCATTATCATATAAAATTACAGGAAAACTTGGAAAAAACTCACAGCCTCTCCTGATACTAACTTAACTTTAGTAGCAGAAAGTGGTCAAAATCACTTTGGAAGTTAAAAGATGATACAGGGAATTCACTTTGTCCTGCTTCATTCCTAAAAGCAAAAGATGTACATTACAGTCCTTTAAAATCTTAACAGCAACACTAGATTTACTTTAAGAAATAGCTTTCCTAGGTACTACATAAGCTTTGTATTGTTTCAACCTATCTGTAAGATAGTTGGAATGGTCTTTCATTCTGTCGTACCTTTCCCCTCTCTTCTCTCTCTCTCTCCCTCTCTCTTCTACCCTGTTTTACTTCTCTTCCTGCTTTCTGGTTTACCCTTTTAGCAATACAAGATCAAGACAAGCTACAAGGCATTTGCAGCAATCCCTACAAACACATTACTTATGGAACAGAAGGTTAGTGTTTGCTCAAAGACATGGGAATTGCATTGTATATTTGAGACCATTAAACCTCATGTACGTATTCTGACATTTCTGTGGGGGATATTGCAGAATCTGGGAACTAACTGCTCCTACCATTTTTTCAGGGTTAACCACTTCCCGCTGAAGACCAAAGCCTTCACTAATCTGAATTTTCTGCAAACACATTACTGTAAAACAAAACGGTGTCCTAAAGGAATTGCTATTTATGGCAACATCTCAAAGTCCGTTTTGTTATTGGAAAGTTTCTGGAGCGCTGCTGTTCTGGGAACTACCAATCAGTAGGTGATGGTCAGTTAAGGATTATTTAATGGCTATGCATATACTAGTAAATTTAACATCCCAAGATATGCAAATTTAACCAGCTGTATTGCTGAACGGTGAGACCAGTCCTGATCATTGCACTGGCCACTTACCACTGTTTACTCCCAATTTCCCTGAGCACTTCAACAGTTAGCACGGGCCAGGTGCCTGTTCCCAGTACATAGTCTGGTGTAACAATCCTTTTCTGTAGGGTAGGATGATAGATCCAAAGAACAATCTTTAGTGCATTTATTTACTACCAAGGACACAGCCAACAAATGCTGGGTTGCATAGTCCTTATTTAGATAATGCAACTTCAGAGGTCAATTGAAAATTAAAATTTACATGAAGGGTTCAAAGTACCCACCAGTGTCTTTTCTAAAATCTTTCCCCAAATTATTTTTGTACAAAAGAATAGCCCACTAAGTTTAACTAAAATTTTCTATGATGAGCAATGAGCTAAGTGTCTTATATGTTTAAATGTCTTATATGTTTAAAGACATGTTTAATCGCTCTGACATCCAGTTTATAGCTTTATCAGAAAAATTGTTCTGTTCAGGACGTAGGTCAGGAACTTAGCCTCTGATTAATTTCTGTAAAATTAAGCATTCCTAACTACACATTTAAATATATATTCACCTACACAGCTTAGCTGATTTCACTAGGAGTTTGCAGATCCTAAAGAGATTGGAAAGGATGAACTTAATTTTGTGCTTGAAATATTGCTGATTGTGATCTAGTAGTTATCAGTTAACTGCTATAAAAAAGTCTTTCCCAATAGTCTTTTAATCTTGAATGATTTCTTTAGACTTTTCCATAAAGCCTGATCCTTCTCTTACTAATGTCTTAAATGCACTAATGAAGGTTATGTCTGCTTCAGCATGCAATGTGGTCCAATAGAAATAGCTCTGTAGAGGAAAATAGCTGATGCAGCTGATCCTACATCCCTAAAGAATGGATTTTGGGGGGCTTTTGTTTGGAAAGAGTGCCTGTTAGTGGCTGGAAGCATTTGGTGGACTACTGAAGTGCCACTTCATGGTTGACTTAATCTGAAAGGCATCCAGTTTGTGCACTCTAAGACTGCACCACTCTGAAAACCAAGCCAGGTAGGTGACTTCTAGAAGGTTATTCCCTCTGCGAGAACACTCCTGATGTGAACTAGTGGATTAATGTCAGCCATCTGATTACACCTTTTCAGAAGAAAAGGGATTCTCATTGATGCTTGCCGGGGCATTGACTCCCAACCTGTATGTTATTTATCCCCAGTACATAAAAGTTAACTGTACAGTCTAATGCCAGGATCTGTAGAAAAAAGTAATAACTCAAAAGATATCTATGTTTAGATAAACTTTTGGTTATCCACCACTTTATTGAAAATGCGAGCCTTGGTGTATCCTTCAATAGTGGAAGCAGTGTCATGTAAATCTTATAAGAAATTAATTTTCTGCTACAGGAAGGTCTTGACTAATTTGTAAACTGTATGTTTCAGCATGGCCTGGCTACATGCTTTCTCCTGTTTTGGGAACTATGGATAATAATCTCTCACTGACTTGTACTAGCAGCTAGTTATAGTGGTCCTAAGCTAGCTGTGTTAGCTTACATGCATTTAGAGTATGGCTCTTGAAGGAAGCATGGAGGAGTCACATGGCACGCACGGGTCCCATTGTACAAACCCTAATATCCAAGTATTATCCTCAAAAATGTTGGGGAGGGAACCGGGAAGGAACCCATGCTACACTGTAGCTCAGTGACAGTAATTATGTTGCTCCCATTTTATGCAATGCATTTTATGCACTGAATTAAAAAGAGAGGGATTCAAGACAGTAAGATTTTAACAGCATAAGCAATGTTGTATTAACATTAAAATAATAGTTATAAGGAGAAGAAGTTTTCAAGTGGGTTTGTGTTTTTTTTGCAGCAAGGGAGGCACGTAAAATCTGAAAAGCACAGAAATTACTGAGCTGAATGCATTAGGAATACATCACCTGCCTAAAGTGCTAAAAAAAGTGTTTTGCTGTGCAGTTGAACTGTAAATGCATATTCTCAGAAGTCAACTTTATCCACCGTGTGAGTAATTGTTATTTAATTTGAGTGGTTGTGAGAAATAAGATTAGTCAGAACTGTGATGTGGGTGACCCTAGTGACAATTCATATACAGTATTAATTAGATCCCATGATAGAAACCCGCCATTGACATGTCATATAAGGTACAATGGTTTGTCTGCCTCCAAATTGACTCCTTGTGTCTAACTTTCTCAAGTGATTTTTTTCTTTTATGTGTGTAGATGCTTTAATTTCAGCCAGCGTTTCCCAGCTTCTTATGAAACCATCATATTAATGGTTTTTCTAGGACATATACTTCTTATCCTCCAGTACTCTTACTAAAAATGAATTGTTCAAATCTGTTCTCATTAACGGAGAAGAAAAGGCTTGTTGATTATATATGTGTATACTTTGGCAGCCCCAGAAATAGCTTAATCTCATCAGATCTTTTAACTGGAATGCTTTCCAGCTGTTTGAGTTTGTACGATGTTCCTCACATCACTTTTGTTCTGTTCAGAAAAAGCTCAATCCAGGATAGCTCTTGGAAGGTTGGGCTGTAACTTCCTTCATAGCCAGGAGAGCAAAAACTTGTTTTTAAGGGATTCTCAGCATGGCCAGGGAGCAGCAAGAGCGGGCTGCTCCACAGGGAAGGTGAGCCAGAAGCGGGCAGCAAGCTGGCAGGACAGGCTCCTCACCACCAAGGGCACAGTTCCACAATGTCTGAGGAAGGAGGGCAGCGATGGTGATAATGGGGTGGTGGCAACCATGGTCAGTCAGCAGTGCCACCACAGCCATACAGATTCATTGCAATGAGTAGGTCCACAGACCGTGGTAGTGAACTCTGTGGTCCAGCAGATGATAGCATCCACTAGCTAGAAGAGGAAGCTGGACAAATTTAATGCAGGTATAAGGCAAAATTTTAACAGAAAGAAGGAAATATCCATTAGAAGAAATTTCTAGAGACTGAGATGGGCTCTTTGTCACAGAAACTGAAAAAACAAGACAGGACACTTTTCTGGCACTCCATACAGTAATTCCAGGCAGTTCTGTGGTTTGAGGAAGAGGTCAGACTAGATGATCGCTGTTGCTCCTTCCAGCCTAATTAACATTGAGTCAGTGAGTCACCCCTCTACTGCCACTTACTCTTGTATAGCTTCTATAGTTACACAGACACGCTCACAGTCTAATTCAAAATCCCATTCCTAATCAGGTAGTATTTAAGAAATAGTGTGTCTATTATTTAGCAATTATATTTATTAAATAGCTATAAAAATATTTTGCAGTCAAAATAGATAGTGATGAAGAGTTTATTTCAGGGAGCTACAGAAAAATTTTTAACTTTAAGTAGTTAGTCTGTTAAATTAGATCCTACTTCATCTTCAGAATTATGTTGAATTTGAGATGTAACTCAAAGACTGTTGGATGCCTTGGAATTGCAAACCAAAAAATTCTTTTAACAACTCAGTGGTCTTTGGTCTACAGCAAGGTCTAAGCAAGGGAAATTGGGTTTGCTGTGTTTGTCCAGCTATACACCCCCTCTGCATGCTGATAGGGGTGAACTTCCCTTATCTGGGCATCACGTTGATAGGAAGGAAGGCTGGACATACAGACTTGGGGGAGACAGGTGCTGCAAATGTTCTGCTCAGAGTTCCCCCAGTCTGAACTGTGGTGAAACCAGGAAGATGGAGTGTGCCATGAAGCACATCTACTTCACAGTTGAGATTTATCCCACATTTACCAAGTCTTCTGAAAAGCACTAGGAGTAACTGGCTATGTATGGAAGAGGTGCAAATGAAAGCACTGTTGACTTATCTGGTTTGCGTTTATCAACTAATTACAAGTGAAGAACCATAATTTCCATTTTAAATAAATGTCGGAAAAAATCTATCTTAAAGAATAAAAATTGTAGGTTATTGATTTTGTCTGTTTATGGCTGTTCTTCATGTTTTCTCTGGTCACAATGCAATCTGGCTAATTTCAAGAGAGTTTAAAACAGTCTTTCCATATGCTGTTACATTTCTAGGAAAACTCCAAAGACCTAGTAATTGCATTCCATCACCTATACAGCAGACTGCCAGCAGTGCAGAATATTCTCTTTGTTGAGAAAAAAGAAAAGGCAAAAAAATGAAGCATTTTCCTTCTCATGCAGAAGAAAACAGAGTTTTCATGGGTTATTTTTTTTGTTTGTTTTGGTTTGTTTGTTTGTTTTTTCATGAAAAGAAAGAAATGCAACTAAGGAAATATGGCAGGGATTTGCTACACTGGAGACCCATCTTTAGGTTCTTGCTTAGAGGGCACTCTTTACCTTTTGTATTATCAAACATCCATTGGTATAGACACTTGATCATGGTAAATAGAGATTCAAGTCACTCCTTGAAATCAGGAACTTGGAAGCCAATTTTGCCCACTCTCAGGTGGTAGACCTAACTGCTAGACAATTAACTACTATCAAAGATGTTTCTGTACCTGGAAAACACTTCTGGCAACATTTTGTTTAGAATACTTTGTTAAAAGAGTATTTCATTTTTTTCCTCAAGTACTTCTGGTGTGTACTTGCTAAGTGAATTTCTTGCACCCAGATTATGTATTCAAAATGCTTCTCAAGGCTATAGATAAATACCTAGTGATAAGAAAGAAAGGAAATGATTTATACAGTCATAGAGTGATAAAGAACTAGTTTGTTTGTAAAAATAACAAAGCGTGCCAATGTAAGAGCAGGCTATGAGCTCCCTCTTTCTTTCAAGGGCCTTGCAGCTTTTAATATTAATTATTTTATACGAGGAAAAGTAGTCAGGTCTTTTCAATATCATTCTCCCAGGATCTTCAAGGAATGTTAAAGGAACTCATGGTAGATTAAGTTCCACTGTACATAGGGATTTTTTTGGCATGTGCTGAGGGCTTATGAAAATATAGCGATGGGGAAAATATGCAAGAGAAATAAAAGAAAAGGAAACTTCTTGGGTTTTGCTCAGCCCAGGGTTTTCAAAATTCAGTAAGAAGGAAGCTGTGTCAGATCCAGGTTACAGTATTAATTTTTTCTCTTACTGTTGATGTGATCCATTGGTGGATGAAACAATGTTTTATATTTCCTATATGTTGCCAAGAGCTTTCATTCTTTTAGTAAAATGTTGGAGATCCTGTTTAGCTCATTTACCAGTATTCTTTCAGCTCTGATACAGGTTTAGCAATGAAATAGCTTGGGGAAAAGAGGAGGGAAAGGTTGTAGTTGTTATTGGCGTCAATGACGTATATGTATCAATTTGTCCTTTCAAGGAAAAAATTAGGTTTTCAGCAACCAGTTATTTCATCGGAACATTTAAATTCTGTCACAAATACATTTTCATTCTCCAAATTGCACTCTTCTTTTAAATTATGGTCTCACTATTGTTTCTCATATAATAAAAAATTTGAATGCCTAAGTATGTTCCAATATTAATATTGTTAGATCATCAGCATAGGAAGCGAAGCTTGAATATTGTTTTAGCACTAATCAGCATCACTGTAGATAGCACTAATGCTTTAAATTAATCATAACATTATTGCACGATAACTCCAGTAATGAGTTCAGAAACAGTAGTCATACTTTTTTAATCTCAGATTTTTCTCTATGCAGAAATGTGAGGGGAAAAAAAAAGGCATTGCTGGAAAAAAAAAAAAAAGTTGTATTTTGAGAAGCTAACAAAAGATTAAGCAGAACATTTTTTTATCTTTTTAGAGGTGATAGAGATACCTAAAATCTAGTTCTTTCTGTTTCTTCTCTTTCTTTGGAGGACTCAGGCTTTTCAAATAGAAAAAAAACCCCACAAAACCCAAAGAAAAAACCAAGAGATAAAACAATGAAAGAATTTAGATGGATCACTTTGAAGATTAAAATTTTCCATCCCCAAAGGTTCAAAAAGGCAGGAGGACACTGCAGCTTTCTCTAGCATGCCTCCTGCATGATGGCTATATCTCACAGGACCATGGAGTGCACAGGCCTCGGTGCTGCACTCACCTGAATTCTTAAGTCAATGAAAACTCCATAATACAAAAATATTTGCGTACCCAATTTCTACTGAAACTGATGTATATTTGGTACTTATCCAGAGTTTTGGTTCTGAACAGCCATGTGTGGATGTCACTGTAGTTCATCTAGAAAGATTTCTCAGTATCTTCTGGGTAGTTTTTTCTTGCCCTTGATTGTGTTAACCCACTCCCACTGCTCTGGTGAAGTGAATATTAGATAGAAACATTTATTTTTTTCAACAATTACTTTATTTTTTTCATGACCCTACTGGTTTCCTGGGGGTTTTGAGAAGCTTAGCAGTTTCTCCATTCTGAACCAATGACTGATTAAATTTTCTCATTTTTCCCAACTCACATTCAGACTCATCTGCTCTCTACAACACTCTGCTTTGGCAATCCTGGCTCTAATAGGTACCGGAATGACTCTTCTACTTCATTTTATGACTTCATTTTCTGTTTACCAGGAGGATGTAATCTCAAGTGAAGCTGAACTGGGGACACAAGTACTTTAATGTAGCGCTGAGCTCTTTCTGGCTGAGCCCTCCTCTTCTACAGGACTGTCTGTTGGTCTGAGAATTTGGCTGGGTATTAGCAATGAGACAATAGAGATGAGAGAGACTATTTATCTTTTAATTTTCTGTCTTGGGATAAGATTATATTCATTTCTGTATGTCAAAATGAATCATTCTTTCATTTTTTCCCTCTGGAACTACAACTACTATTAACACCAACAGGTTTGTCTAGAGCTGGAAGGGAGGGAAGAAATTTGTTTGGAAACAAACTGCCTTTCATTTATTCTTACTGTACTCTCTGATAGAAGATATGGTGTTCCATAAATGTGCTTCTGTGCAGGATCATCCTTGGATGGTATTAATATTAAAGGTAAATTGTTATTAACTTTTCTGTTACGCATACGTAAATGTATGCTGCCAGTAGCTGGACAAGGAAAGAGTAAAAAACATTGTACTTCGCAAAATGAAATTCAGAAATAATTACTTAAGTATTTGTACTTAGCAAAATTAAACTCAGAAATAATTACTTAAGTATATTCTTATTTTCTTTTTATTCAAGATTCTGCCATTTTCCTCTCAGCTCCACGTATGTGTTTTGTAACTGGCAGCCTTCATAACCACTTCACTGGGATCAGTCCATTCCCACGGAATCCCACATGCATGAAAAAGTGCTTTACCGAATGCTCTTTTTTTTTTCTTATTATATATATTTTTTTTAATAACTAGCAAAATGATACTTCAGAAAAACATAATGTGTTAAATAAATCCACAAACCCTGTGGGTCCTTCCCCTCTAGTCCAGCTTCATACATCAGCAGGCTTCCAGAGTTATTTTTGGTCTCAGCACATATTCAATTTGAAAATCACTTCAAAGCAAAAATGGGTGATGGTAGTGAGAATGTGCCTTGCAGACACTGGATGAAGATGAAAAGGGAACTGAGCACTGGGTTTTGCCTTCTGAGGGTGTTTTGTGAGTTGCCTGATAACGTGGAGGGATCAGCAAACTGATTCCCACTGTTCTCAAACCTGCTCCAAGTACGGGTGTAGGAAAGTGGGAGGTGTATCCAAGCATAAGAAGCTAGTGCTTTGTTTTGGAGAGATTGCATACCTGCTTAGTGTGGTATCATGTATGTATAGCACATATTTCGCTTTACACATTTCTGATTTCAAGCTAAAACCCAAAAATGCTGAGCACTGGTTTTGTTACAATGTGGAATCACAATCCTCTTTGAACAGGAGGTACTTCTTAAAGAAAACATCTACTGGAGGAAAAGAAATTGCCTCATGCATACTTGGACCCCTGCCTTGTCCACCTGCTTACAGCTGGTGGCTTTCCTCTGATGGTGTGTAGTTGGCAGCCCCCCAACCCCTCTGTGGCATACGGTGCACATTCACTGTGTTACATTTACTGCAAAGGAGGGGGGCATTGTTGAAGAAGAAGGCGATTTAAACTGGTAGTTTCTGATCTCTAAAAGTCAAGGCAATTCACCTCGCTCAAATGCTCTCTCTACCTCTCTGCATCCCCCCTCTAAGGCAAAATCAGAAGTTGGTAACCCAAAGAACCTTATTAGGCTCTTATTCTTACTAGGTAATTTTCTGTTTTTCCTTCTTTTCATGGTGAAATAAAAAGTGCCACCTTTGGAAACACAGTATTGCAAAATTGTATATTTGATTGGGTTTTAAAATTTTTAACTCGGTATCACACCAAACTCTTTTGAATTGCAGGCATTAGAAGAGTCAATCAAGACTGCTAATGTGACTGACGACACTGCTTTGGACACTCATTCAGAGGTAGTGCTGCTATATGCTTTCCAAATCTCTATTTGAAAACAAAGATAAAAGTTAAATGAGTGATCTGTCCTCCTTTTTTCAGATGTGCTCCCCTGCCCAGCTCAGACAACAAACAGAAGAGCTGTGTGCTGTCATTGATGAAGTCCTGCAGGACCCATTGACTATGGTAACCCTCCAGCACGTGGAACTGACTGTTTCTCTTCCTTTCCTTTTGTCTCATCATTAATAAGTCTGTTCTCTGTTGAAAATAATTTTCCAGCGCCGATGTGAGTCTTCTCCAAGTTTTCTGCAGATGAACACGGAATCAGGTGTTGGCAAGGTAGGTGAATAAGCCCACCCACACACCAAGGGCTCTTTGCAGATAGACACTGACATAAGCGAACTCACAATAGAGCCTATGGCAACAGTAAAGCCCGTCTCACCAGAAAGCTGCAGCTGAGGCACGCAGCATCAGTAGAAGTGTCTGGTGGTTTGAAAGACATGGGAGGACAGAACTGTAACCCTGGAGGCAGTGCAGTCTTTGTTACAGGATGTTTTCCTGAAGTCAGAAGGAGTTGTATTATGAAAGAAAAACTGTTTATTAAGGCTTCAGAGGCTAGGATCCACAAGGAAGAAATTCTACATACTTTGCCTTCCATATTGCAGGGTCTCTGGCCATGTCCCAGATTTCACCTCATCCATGTGTCCTTACTACAGAGGAGGCAAAGTTTCTAGCTTCAGTGATTGGAAACTTCTTTCAGAATATTTTTTTTCCATGTTCATTATTGGTTTTCAATAGTGGGATGATTAAATGAATAAGCAGACTGCTATTGAGTGCTGATTTTGTTTTAACTCTGCACCTAACAGAAGGGGGGTGTCTGCTACATCCATTTACCCTGGATAACTCAGAAACAGGTAGTAAGAGGCAGGGATAACTTTCTATACTGGTGTTGAACTTCTGGTTTCATTAAGTTATATTGATGTGCCTTATGGATTCAGAAGGATGACTATCCAAGGAAAGAGGGTCTTATAGTCACTTTGCCCCAGGTAAACTTAAGTTGGTTGTGGTAGCTACAGGAAAATGACAATGACAGAAATCCAGCTGGAAATGGGAAGAAAGGGATTTTTGGCAGAGGAGCACATCAAAAAGTTGATGCGTTCAAAACATCCTGCACAATGTCCAGTCCACCATGCCAAAATAGGGCACAAAACCAGCATTCCTGAGTGGCTACATTCAATATACACTTCAAATCTCTTTTTCATTTTTGAAATTACTTCTGTCAACCAGCATGCAGTAGTGAATCAGGCTTCAGTCAGCTGAAAGACGGAAGCATGACAGTAGCCAAAGAAGCAGTCAGGGACTGTTATTGTGGGAATTCCCATGCCTGCGCTGAATCCAAAATGGTTAAAATACTACTACTTAAGTTAAGTTATAGCATACAAGACCTACTTCCTTGGACAACTGGGAACTGAGCCTTGACCAAATGAAAGGCATCTGTTAGCAGTCATGAAACCAAATGAAGGGGCAAATGATGAGTGTAACAGGATGCAGCATAGGGAGCAAGCTAAAGGCTGTGAGGACCTCAGGCTGAGAGAGCAAAGTGCTTAAAATGAGGGCAAAAGAGAATCATAGACAGGAAGGAAAAAAGAGTGTCTATTTTAAATAAATGTCTCAGAAATAGCATGGACTAGTCAGAAGAGAGCAAGTTCCTGCAAATGAGAACATGAAAAGATGCCATTTCAAGTTATTTTGTGAGCAAACGTAACTTATATTTCATGGGGCCACCACACCTATGGCTATCTATGAATAAGCGTTTTGTTACGGGAGTTCTGAGAGGTAATTTAAACACCATCCTCAAGAGAATGGGATCAATGTTTTTGAGCAGTAAAAATGAAACAGTATTTTCTACAATAAACCTATCAAGCAAACTTTAATATACCTTATGCTCATGTATCACATGAATCTTTCTGGAAAATTGAAGTTTTATGGAATTTGAGCAATTAATAATTTATCGCAATGATGAAAATCTTGAGTTACTCTGAGGAGTAGGTCTATGCCCCTGATATTTATATATATATATATTATTTTTTTTTTTTGTGCAGGTGTCAACAATGTCACAGAGAGCAGCTGGGCGTGAAACCAGATATGTAAGTACTTTTATAATTACATTTTGCATGCAGAAATATCTAATTTCTCTGCTCTTGCTACAGTATTGGGTAGGTCTGCACAGGCATCTACTCATGACATGACATATTGACTAGTACAGAGAAGCGAGTACATTAGAGCACTGGCAATTGAGACTTGAGATGTCTTCCCACTGCTGTAAATCCATCATAGCTGGAATCTCTTCGGTGTGGTGTCTATTGATAATTTTACCTGGGTGAATATGATGTTAAAATTACTTTCTTCACACACTTCTCTGTTATTGTTTGCATCAAGCATGAGGCAACAGCCCAGCTATTTGTTGTGGATGCTGAAGGGTGTATTTGTTTGGACTCAGCCTGCACTGTAGGGGGCTTGCTTTGGTAGAAGTCTTTTAGTTCTTTCCTATCCATCAGAATTTGGGGTTAACCCAAACTTTTCTCCCCAGGGTGTTGAGCTAGCTAAACCCCCATCGTTTCTATTCATAGATGAATAGAAGCTGTTGTGTCACATATACACACATTTCAACATCATGAAAATCTCTATATTGAATCTTCAACTACCGAAACATTAAACCAAATTAACACTTCATTTCTCACACACACAGTTACTGCAGGTTCCATATTTCACTTACAACTCATCTAGTCATGTGGTGAAAAATCTCTGTTTACTATTCATCATTCAACATTTATATTGGACCTCAGATCAAAGCAGTGCTGGCAAAGCAGTGGAGGCCTTCCAGTTTTACGTCAGCACAATGCTTGACTGATCAATTCAATTTTGCTTCTTGGATGTGGTGGTAATCATACGTTATTGCATACTGTGATTTTTACTTGACAGAATGTGCTGGCTCATACTAACTAGACAAGACATCGGAAGGGAGCTTTTTAATGAAATGAAAGAGTGTGTTTCAGAGGAAGTCTGTGAGAACAGAATATATTTAATACCACTCCAGAGCAGATGTCCAGCTCCCAAAACTGTGGCTGACATATAATAAATTCAGGCATCCAACTTATAAGCCTAGAGATACAGTTAGGTTTTCTTTACTGGCATAGAAAATCACCCTTACAAACTCTCCCTTCCCAGTTGTCCGTGGAACTTTCTAGATAAGTGAAACAAACTAATATTTAAAAATACATTTGGGGATAATGCAGAGGATTATTGGTAGGCTAACATTTCCTACAAATTGTACAAGCATGTTGAATTTTTTGTGTGTCAAAAACCAGACCATGGTGTCCAGGCTGTGCTGCGGTGGCTGAACTTGGTGGATCCAGGCTCTCCTGGACTCTGCATTGCTGCAGTCTGCAGCAGAGTCTTCTGAGGGACAAGACTGGTGTCCCCAACAGCTCCCATATGTCACACAGTTATTTCACCCTCTCTTGCTCTGCTTCCTTGGTAGGACATAAAAAGGATATTTCTGTCACAGCTAATAAACCATATGGTGGCTTTGTCCTCTGGCCCTTAGGGTGAGGGCACACTGAGGGGGTTTTCCATAGAATTGTCTTCTTCTCTTCCCCTTCTACTCCCCTCCCCTCAAAGTGAGCTCCCCCAGCCCAGCACTAGGGTGGCCTCATCCCTTCAGCTCGCTGAGAGCAGTGTGCTCCATGTTACCATGCAGACCATGATGGAGAACCGCCTGGGAGAGTGGTAGTTGGTGTGGACCAAAGCGTGCAAGGGAGTGTGTTAGCCATTAACGGTGAAGGACCTGTTCCTGAGCCTCTGTGTGTGCTGGCTTGTTCATGAGAGGAGATATAGTCCAAGGGCCAATGTTTCCTCTTAGTAGGTACGAGATGTCTGTTTTAAAACAAGATGCCTATTGTTGAGACAACCTAATGGTGTCTCCGGCATAAACTGGTAACTGGGTAATGTATGGACACTTATAATATCAAATAGTGAGTTCCACCAAGAGGTCTGTGGTGTCTCAGAATAAAGATTTTCAGCCA
Source organism: Microhierax caerulescens (assembly GCA_035590215.1). Classification (NCBI taxonomy): domain Eukaryota; kingdom Metazoa; phylum Chordata; class Aves; order Falconiformes; family Falconidae; genus Microhierax; species Microhierax caerulescens. The sequence continues at coordinate 18,720,324 of JAVJGJ010000059.1, read as the reverse complement.
TCTTTTTTTCACAAATCTTTTTTCCTTTCAGAAGTAGGCGTTTAGTTTATTCAGCTTAATTAATTTTACTAAAAAGAATTAAAACGCTAATTTAGTAATACAATTTTCTTTTTTTTTTGTATTCATGATGTTTGATATTGAGATGCTTGTCAAAATGTTGCTTTGAGGGTGGTTTTGGTTAAAAGGAAAGCTTTAATTTGTTTATTAGTCATGCTAAAGTATTATTTATCAACATATACATATAAATGTATATGTATGCACACATGATAATTACTTCAATAGGTTATGTGGAGTAGTAGACTATAAAATTATGCTGAAATAGCCAGGCATTTAACAATTAAAATGGTATAGATTTACCTTGGGCTCAATTCCTTTTTGACTTGTCATGCATATCAGAAACTTTTAAGGATGTAAATGATTATACAAATAGCAAGGGACTGTATAAAAAGCATGGAAAAATGTCTGACTTCAGTGAAATTATAGCAGTTTGTACCAGCTGACAACTAAGTACTACAATTGTCATTTAGCAACTTTTTAAACTGTATGGTCTTTGATGTGATCCCATTCACCATTTTATAATAGAGCATCTCTGTTGGCTTTAGGGATGATACTGCTAATTTTTAATAATGATGTAATAATATGATCATTCTCTAAATGTATTAATTTTATGGCTATTGAGTGACCTAATACATGTATTTAGTCATTGTTTTTCCATATAATTACTGTCACCAGCAAAAGGCTTCTTAACTTTAATTTCAAGTTTCAAGTTCTAGCAAATTTATAGTTTTGTCATTTAGCCCACTTACAACTATTTAAAAAATAATTTCTCATGATTAATTGGAATAATTACTTTGTGTATTATTGTCATTGATGCTCTTCTTGACAGTTTTAAAAAAAAGTCTTCTTTAAGTGTTACAGACATGACACAAATGAAAAAATGAGAACGTGAGGCAGCTAAAAATGCACACAGACATGCAGAAATCAGTACTTTATCTTTGTCTGCTCTGCTTATATACATTTCAGGTAACCACTTCGAAATGAAATTTACTCTTAATTTGCACCACTGAAGTGAGATAATTTAATTCCAGCCCGCTAGTATTTGTAGATCATCCTGAAGCACATTGATGGCTTTAAGCTCACAATGAGATTGGTCATCACACGTGGTGGTTAATGGTATGAAAAAGAGTCCCCCGTACAAAAGCAACCATCAGTAAAAACTCTAGTTTACGCTGTCAGGGGCAGAAGATGTACTTCTTGTAGGTCTAGTGCTAAATCAGAGCTATCCCTGTGTCGGTGGGAAGGTTTCCTCTGCCAGCGGCTGTGTTTAGAGATGTGAGTGCTCTCAACAAGGAGCACAGTCCTCCACCATGGCTTGTGGTGACGCTGTTCTCACCGTCAGTGCAAGCTGACAGGTCCAGGGGGTCACTAAACATCTCTGTTTAGCACTTGGGAGACCACATCCAGAGTTCTGTGGCCAAATCTCTGCAACGTCTTTGTCACAGGGGAACAAAGGAAGAATATATTCTTCCCTTTTCAAATGTGCTGGAATTGCTTTTCGGCTTGAAACGGTGAGAGGAACATACAGCTGAGTTGATACAAATCCACCTTCTGCAGAGGGTGCAGGCTGTAATGGCACCAACTTGTCTTCTACCACATCTAACCGTTGTATCTAGTACTTTTTTTACCACCATACTGAAGAATATTCACATTTTTGAGTCTCGAGGCCTTCAAATCACACTTACATCAAGGAAAGGCATGTGATCTGTACAGAAACACGTTGGGTTATCCAGTGGAACTCTTACAGGGCTTGAAGGAGCTGATTGGAGAGATCAATGCACCAGGAATTCTGAATCTCACCACTGTGTGGGCAAATAAACATGTGGCGCATGGCTATTTCACATACACACACAAATACTTTGCATTCATCACGTTTACACTTGATCTAGAAAACAGGGCTTCTGCTGTTCAATGTATACTTATATAAAAAAAAAATAGTAATACTTGAGTAGGATTTTTCTGGTTTTTGTAATGTAAATTCAGAAGGATGAGAAGGTTGGGCTGAGCTCCCAGTAAAATTGATAGTGTTAATAACTTTGATGCTGTAAATTAACAGACAGTGACAGGCTCAGAAATATCAGGATTTATATTTTGAGATTAAATGGAGATGAAAAAGTGAAATTTTGTTGCACTTGGAAAAAAGTATCCCTGAAATCTTAACAATAGGCATTTATATTTGATTATACCTAGAAATAAACTGGAAATGACAATATTTTAACTTCTCTTACCAATTGCATGTCACTATATCAGTGGTAAAAGCTTCTGTACCTAAGCATATTGCTGTCCATGGATTTTTCTTCTGTTGTTACTATAATCACTATGATACTGTATGTAATACTGTATATATTTGCCTCTTTTGCAGGCTAACCTTTACAAATCAGCATCTATGGTAGCAGAGAGCCAGCTGGTATGTATTACACAGCTGTGATAAGCTGTTTTTCAAAATTTGCACTTGCAAAGAATCTGAATTATTATTTACTTTCTTAGTCCATTGAAAGAAGCTGCAGTCAATATCCTTCTAACAAATGGCATTGCTTCTACAGAGCTAATTGCCTTCTTCTGTACTGAGTACACACCTATTTTAAATAACTGTAAATCCTGAAGCTCCTTGTAAACCTATGGACCAAATAACAAACTAGAGTCTTGCTGAATCTTGATGTGTGTAACATTCTATAGAATCTACTGCTGGTTCTTGGACTCTTTTAGTATTCCACTTTTACATCTTTTTTTTATATGTTCTGGCATCTATTTTCTTAAAACATACTGGTTTAAAGCAAAGTTGGCATAACTAGTGAAAAGCAAGGGTCAAATCAAATAAAGAAAGGGATTATGCATCAGATGTTCATTTCAGCTCTGATCATAATTTAGTCCTGTTGGAGCCAGACTTTTTGAACAAAGTTCAGAGGACAGGTCATGGAGCCTGTCCAAACGATGGTAAACCACTAATGAATACTTGGGGAAAAAAAAGAGATGTGGATGAAAATATTTCCCATTGTATTTCAGCTAATGGAATTGTAGGGATTCCTGAATCAATTTCTGTCATGTATAATCTCTACCACTTCTTTCATTACTTTTTCCAGTTACTCTTTGAATCTTGTATACTGAGGTCTCCATAACATTCTGTAGCAATAGGTTTTACTTCTTAATTATGAATTATGTGAAACACTACTTTATTTCTTTGTTTTAAACTTACTGCTTGACTTTGACAGTTCTTATATTGAAAAAGTAAATAATTGTTCTTCCTTCACTTTCTAAATAATCATTTTCTATGTATTGACCATAATACTTTACCAGTCACCTCTTTTTCATACAGAAAAGTCAAAATTATTTAGTTGCTCTTTGAGAGGTTTGGATACTGTCCAATATCTTTGATGATTTGTATTGCTCTTTTCTATATCTTTTCCAAGTTTTTGTTTTTGAGACTGGGAGATTAAAACCTTAAACTGGTCTTGTCTAGCTCTGAACACACTTTGTATTTATAAGATGATGTGATAAGATTCTTTGTTATTTTTTCTGTTCCTTTCCTAGCAATTCCTAGTAATTTATTTAGTTCTTACTTGTATTGAGCAGTAAGCCAATGTTTGTGTAGAGCTGTATACAATAAATCCAAGGTATATTTCCTGAATAGTGAGAGCTAGTTTCTGAGCTAACTCGTTCATCATTGCATGTGTAAATTTAGGATGTAATTTAGTTTTCCCTGTGAAATGAATCAATGTTGAATTCAACTTTCACCTGCCTTTTTATCATTCATTCACTCAGTATCATAAGATCTCTCTGCAAGTCTTTGCACTGATATTTTGTCTTTACTCCCCTGAATGATTCTGTATTACCAGTAAACTTCGTCACCTTACTAGCCGCTCTTTTCTAGCCAATCTACATCCATAATTCAAAGCCCAGATTCCAGAGAAAGTGTCTGAGGAACTCTGTTCCTTACTTCCCTCCACTATGAAATGTGAACATTTATTCCAACCTTTTTCATCTTATCTTTTTAACGGGTCCATAGGAACTATTTGATTTTGCTCTGTAGCAGCTTCATTTCCTTAGTAGACTCTGCTGAAACACCTTCACCAAAGCCTTTGGAAATCCACATGCAGCGTGGCTGTGCATCCACCAATCTTTATAATCTGTGCAGCCTTATTTTGTTATCTCTGGTCATGCATTTTGGGACCAGGTGGGGAAAAAAAAAATCAAATACTGAGCCTCACATAAAACGATCTGTTGATTCTCACTTTATTTCATCTAATGTGTGTTCCTAGATGTCACAAGATCCTTGTATTGCTAATTTAAACATAACCTACATCTGCTGTAACAGCTAGCTTTCTTGTGTCTCTGACTAAATTAACTTCAAGAGATTTATCAGACATGAGTGCCCTTTCAAAAACCATTCTCTATTATTTTTTCAAATACTAAATCTGTTCTGTAGTGTAATTTGTTCCTACTACTTTGCACAGCTTGAAAAGTCACGTAGTGATTCGTGATTCCTGGTCCCCTTCAGGATGCCATAGTAAAACTTGCCCCATTGTTGCCACTTCTCGTTCTCTTGGTACTGATTATGTCTGAAGAAGTAACTTAAATACCACAATTCATAATATGGCAATTTCACACTTGAACTGCTTTACAGCTTTCTCTATTGCTTGCACTTTATTTGCTCATTTTAATAATTTGTTCTGAAATCTGTCTTATTGACAGTCTGTACTCTGTACTCCACACAGTTCCTCCAAATTGTTTCTTTAATGGTGCAAGAACCTCCTTAAGTCTTCCTGTGAGGAAAGCTGAAGAGAGGAATCAATTTTCAGCCTTGGTCTCCTCTTCTTCATGCATCTTCTTTATGTCTTAATTGTATCTACTGGCCCTACAGACTTTTAGTTGTAAGGAAATTCAGCAACATTTTCCTCAAAGTCTTTCTTGGCCTAATATATGACATTTTTATATTATGGGCTAGATTTTGTTTCTCTTTTCTTTTCTTTCTCTTTTTTCCTCTAAATTGTATTTGAATACAGCTTTCTGTCTTAAAAGCCCTTTCCTCCTTATTCCTTCTTTCACTTCTTTGCCCTGCTCTTCGAACATCCCAGTATTACTGGATCTCTTAAAATCTTATAGGCTGATGCACAGCTTCTCTGAAACTACTGTCTTAAGCAGTATTCTGGTCATTTATAATAATTGCATCCTTTGGGTAGCTCCTTTGATTCTTTTTTCCTCTTTTAAAAATAACTCTTTAAATTATTTGACTAAATATTTTATGTCATGTGTTTTAAATTGCCATCACTACAGTAGAATTCTTGTGTGTGTGTTTTCTGTCTCTGAGCGCATTGTGACCATTTATGAATGATTCCTCAGTAGTAACATTTTGTCTAAGAAATTTTGCAGTATTTATGATTCAGCTAATTACTTCTCCTCTTGTGGAATCTCTGACTAGCTACACCAGGGACTACTTATTTATGGTGACCAGAAATGTATCTATACCTCTCAAATATATGATTTTTGTCCAATGGATGGGAGAAGCATTGGGCATGCCCCTATGACTCTCACCAACAGATTTTCTACTCTTAGAATATGACTGTGAATGACTCATGATAACAAACTGTAAAGCCATACCCTGCACACCAGCACTACAAACAATATTGCCATTGCCATGAACTATAAATTATTATTTTTTTATATTAAGCAAATAAGACAACATTCACATGAGACCAGTCTTGCATACCTTGGTACTATTTTCCTAAGTTTTTTTTTGGTTCAGATATTTTAATGCTGCACCAGTCATTCATGGGTTTTGAGTGTGCAGTGGAAGGATATCAAAATGTATTTAAATACATAAATAGTAGGAGAGGAGTCATACATATTTATAGCAAATACAGAATTATATTTCTGTATTTTGTAAGCAGGCTTAAATGACAGTAACAGAAAGAACACAGTGCAGTTTCTTGCGTGAAGAGGTTGTGGGTAGGAGTTGTAATGACTCGAGGGTGGACAGAAGATGAGTTCAAGCATTTGAAGGAAGAAGTATTTTTTTCTCTAATTAATTCATTTTAAAGCCCATGTATTACTGAGATTCCTCTATTTCCTGCATTTAAAGCTGCTGAGCCCAAAGCTCCATGAAATGAATTAAACCATGGTTGAGAATATGACACCTTAGGAATTATAGCATGATTGCATTAAAGTAAAACAGTATTAAATTCAACATCTTTTAAGAGCCACTTCAGGTCAGAATGGCATCAAATATAGCATAGTTGTCAGATCCAACATAAAACCAGGCATCATGTGCGCATCTGTCCACCTAAAATAATTTCATGGCCTTTAAGCACTGGTGAATAACTTCTGGAAGGCAGTGTTTGCCATACTTTCTCAAGCACCAAAGTTCAGTCACTGTTGAAGTGAAATGTGTCAGTTATACAGAAAAGTGGTCCATACAGTGCCATCACACAATAAAGTAAGAAATGAGATTTGTGATGTACCAAAGGAAAATATGAGTGAAAGGAACTTAAATGTGCTAAAAGTTTCCTAAAGAAAGAGAAGGAAGCAGAGAGCAGCATCAGTGCTAAGGACTTGCCCTTATCCCCCTCCCTGCCTCCAGCCTGGGAAGCAAGCAGCACCTGGGCAAACCTGCTCCCTTTTCTGGTTCCAGACTGGCATGCTTGCTCCTCTGCTGGTCCCAGAACTGCAGCAGAGGTGAGTGCCTCCTCCACACTATTACTTTGTGTCTGTCCCTTTTTTCCAGCTATTGAGGGAAAGGATCATCCCCTTCCTGCGAGTAGAATGGAAAAGGACTAAATCCATTGATTTTAGTTTTGGCTTAGTTTAGAACAGTCAGTGGAAATCATAACACAGTATAGTATCAGACATCATGTTGGAAATTCAGCTGTTTCTTGAAATGCAAGTATTTTGGTATGAACAAAAACAGACCAGTTGAATTTCAAGCAGGTGGCTGTCCTTATTCTCTGTGCTCTGGTGCATGACCTGCTGCTGCTTCAGCATGGAGGTGTAGAAAATAATTATCCTACTTTCCTAGGCTTTTCAGTGATGTGACTTATTTACTATTTAGCTGGAGGAAGAAGAAATTATTCTAACCACAATTATATGCCTTCACACTTTCAAACGTACAAAAGGAGAACTTCACTGTGGGCTGATACACTGACTGGAATATTGTATTGCATTTTTGCCAGTGTAAAGCCAGCACAAGGGGAAAATAAAAAAGCCCTAATATGTTCAATAACATATTTCCCTTTATGAAGACTGATTTGTGGCAGAAAAGAACTAGAAGAGGAGTATTTTAAGGAGTCTCACGGTTCAACTAGATAAACATCTATATCTGTCTTGTTAGGGCAAAAAGCATCTTTTTGCTGCCTGTGGAACCTGCAATGCTCCTTGCCAAGGGAGCCAGTTCCTCACTACTTGAAAGCAGGTGCTCTCAACAATTTAGAGGCTCCTCAGGTGACTCTGGCTTCTCAGTGCTGACAGAAGATGACTGCATTGGCTGGGGCGTGCTGCGATGCGTACTTGCCCTGTCAGCTTCAGGGTTCATTTCCCCAAAACTAATGTGTTTGTTGGAAAGCACTGGGAATAGTTCCTTTCCATGAGGGAATTCTTTGGTTTTCCCATTTGAAGCAGAGGGCTTCAAAGATTGCAAGAGACTATTTGTACAGGAAAGTTGGATATAAAGGTTATGCAAGCAAACAGATAGACTCAGCGCTTGCTATTTGTCAAGTGAGGTCTGATGGACTCAGAGCAGGAAGGAAAGGAAGAGGGCAGCTAATTTTTATCCCAAGGCTAGCTCACCTGTTTTGTAATATATTTTTATCTGTTTTTTTTTTTTTTTTAATAATTTTTTAATCATTTTAAATTGATAAATTTATCTGATATTTTTCTTGACCATTTGTCTAATTGTCTCAGAGGTAGGCTGCTTCAAAACAGCACTGCATCGAAAACATATTACAAAAGCCAATTCCTTGTTAAACAGTAAGAGGCACGCTGACCCAGCCTATCCTCCTATTTCTGACTATGCGCTTGCTGACCCTGGCCAAAACCATGCCAGGGAGCACCCTGTCACTGAATCACTACAGCTGATTATGGGCCAGCCCTGGAGCTTGTGTCTTGGCCCTGTGTAATTTGCTAATAGAGCTACAGCCATGTGACAGCAGCATATTGCTACCGTAGCAGCCTTTACCGTTTTTCAGTGCTGTTGTAGAAGACCAACACTTCCCTTTGCAAAACTAAGTCTTAGCTTGTTTCTCAGCAGTGTCAGCTGTGCCACCCACTGTCAAAGAAAGAGTTTAAGTTTTTCATTTTGGATCAAAAATTTTATATATCCTGTCAGGGAGTTGATGAAGTATTTCAAATTCTGGTTGCTGGCTGATATCTGCCACTCTGTTAGCATTCAGACATAAACAGATGACTCAGTCAGCACTTGAGTGCACAATTTTGTTTAGAAAATGCTTCCTTAAAAGCATTCCTACAGCATGCTTTTGGAAGAGGTTTCCTACACAAGGAGAGTAGCTTGTCCTTGATGATTTCAGGTACCTCAGTGGGCTTTTAATTGAATGGTTACATGGTGTGGAGGAGTGCCAGAAGGCCATGGGTCCTTTGTCTGTGTAATGATGACTTGATAACAACTTGTAGCTTTCTTGTTTTTATATTTACTTTTCTGTTGAAAGTGAGGAGCCTTTCACTTTTGGAAGCTCTCCCTTGGAGAGGAAAATAAGTATTTTATGGTGAATCCTACAAAGAAACAGTCATGAACTATGAACTATAAATTCATAAAAATAAGCACTGCATCTTTCACTAAGTTGACTTCAATGGAAAAAAAATTAATGTAATTTGGCAGTTATTACTCTTTTTAAAAAAATAGTATCACCTCATGGCTGAGGTTTTGCTTTTGGTTGAATAGTTTCTTATTGGACGAGGCAGATGAAAGGGTGTCAACCTGTGGGAAGAGGGGACAAAATACAAACCTAAGTGAAGATATTTTGCTGCCTGGGTCTTGCTCTTCCTAGGTGTGTTGTGCTTCTCCCCAACTCTGCCACTTTCACCTCAGCCTCTGTCCTTTCAAAGTGCAGAGGCAGAAGCGCAAGTCATAGGGACATCTCCTGCTTCCTGCGCACTTCCCTCTGATGGCCACCCCTCTTGCCCTATCCTTGCTGGATGCCTGCAGGTCCTGTTTTAAGGTGATCCATAACTCACTTTACAGGATACATTCAGCAATCATCAGCTGCATTCTATTTTTTTCCAGACAGACTGCTTAAGTGTATTGCTTTTGTAAATAGGCAGCATGGTGTTATTAAATGTACATAGTCTAAATCTTATAAATAAATCTCATAGTAGATCCAGTTTCTTCTCTGCATTTTGCTACCCTGCTGGGTACTGAGGATGGGGAGTTGTGACAGCACCTATTTCTCAGTCCCAGCTGGGCAAGCTGCCCCTCTGGGCTGCGACTATTGAAGGACCTTAGCAGCAGTCCTGCTGTCATCTGCATCAGTTGTGACAAAAGACTGCCTATTTCTTATGGGGTCATTGTAACAGAGGAGAATATAACTGACTTATTTAAAAGTTTAAATTCAGTTATGCCCCCCTCCAGGACTTTGGTAATTACCAAATTCCAGTGAAAATGTACACTTTTTTACATCTTTTTCTTTGCTTACCAAATGAGTTGTCTATTTCAAAATTATCCCTTAGCCTCTGTTCGGAGTTTATGTCACAATTTGTCATGTCAGACTTTACTGTAAGAATTCTGAAAATCACAGATGTGCTAAATTGACAAGTTAATAGTCAATTTTTTGGTTGGCTGGTAGCTAATGAAGATTTTTTTTCTTGATTAGATAATGTGATTTGTCTGAAATGAGGGGAATCACACATCCATGCTGATTAAATTCTCTCACTTTTCTGAGTGAACTCTTAAAGATACTGTCACTTAGTCGCTGAGGTGAGCAGCCCTAGTGCTGGCACCATCGGCAGAAGACTCCAGTGTGGTGCACAAGGGGGTTTCCCAAACCTGGGGAACCTCAGGGGGAGCCGAGGGAAACCCCAGGGGCCCCCAGCTCACAGGGCAGCCTCTGACAGGACCTGGGTGGGGCCAGAGGCAATGGTGGCCAAGCCCCCCCACACCTGTAAAAGAAGCCCTTAGGTGTAAGCAACCAGGAGTGCTGCAAAAAGGGCAGACAATCAGGGCATGATGCAGCAGTTTGCATGGCAGGGCGTGCAGGAAGGGCGCTGGAGCCCTGTCACCTCGACCAGGGAGCGTTGGTGCCCACCTGGCAGAAAGCCATGGCCTCTCCCAGCTCAGTGCCCACCACGACGGACACAGGTGCCAGGCAGAGCTCCGGTGGGAACC
>JAVJGJ010000059.1:18655588-18707113 GCA_035590215.1 Microhierax caerulescens | reverse complement strand
GAACTACAGGCCTGTCAGCCTGACCTCAGTGCTGGAGAAGGTTATGGAGCAGATCGCACTGAGTGCCATCATACAGCTCGTGCAGGACAACCAGGGGATCAGGCCCAGTCAGCATGGCTTTAGGAAAGGCAGGTCCTGCTTGACTGACCCGATCTCCTTCTATTTCAAGGTGACCCACTTAGCAGAGGAGGGAAAGGCTGCAGATGTTGCCTACCTTAACTTTAGTAAAGCCTTTGACACAGTTTCCCACAGTGTTCTGGAGAAACTGGCTGCTGATGCCTTGGACGGACATACTGTTCACTAAGTGAAAAACTGTCTGGATGGCTGAGCCCATGAACAGGGTGGTGGTGAATGGAGTTCAGTCCAGTTGTTGGCCAGTCACAAGTGGTGTTCCCCAGGGCTCAGTACTAGGGCCAGTTCTGGTTAATATCTTTATCAGTGATGTGGATGAGAGCATGGAGTGCATCCTCAGTAAGTTTGCAGATGGCACCAAGTTGGGGGGGAGTGTTGGTATCTTCTTGAGGGCAGGAAGGCTCTGCAGAGGGATCTAAGTGGCTGTGTTGATGGACTGAGGCCAGTTGTATGAGGTTCAAGCAGAACAAGGAGAAGTGCTGGGTCCTACACCTGGGTCTCAACAACCCCTTGCAACACTACATGCTTGGGAAAGAGTAGCTGGAAAGCTGCCTGGCGGAAAAGGGCCTGGGGGTGCTGGTTGGCAGCCAGCTGAACGTGAGCCAGCAGTGGCCCAGGTGGCCAGAGGCAGTCAATAGCACCCTGGCTTGTATCAGAAACAGTGTGGCCAGCAGGACTAGGGCAGTTATCGTCCCCCTGTGCTCGGCACTGGTGAGGCCTCACCTTGAATCCTGTGCTCAATTTTGGGCCCCTCACTGTAACAAAGACATTTTGGTGCTGGAGCGTGTCCAGAGAAGGGCAATGAAGCTGGTCAAGGATCTGGAGCACAAGTCTTATGAGGAGCGGCTGAGGTTACTGGGGTTGTTTAGCCTGGTAAAAAGGAGGCCCAGGGGAGACCTTATCACTCTCTACAACTACCTGAAAGGAGGCTGTAGTGAGGTGGGTGTTGGTCTCTTCACCCAATAACAAGCAATAGGACAAAAGGAAACAGCTTCAAGTTGCACTACGGGAGATTTAGATTGGATATTAGGAATAATTTCTTCCCTGAAAGGGTGGTCAAGAATTGGAACAGGATGCCCATGGAAGTAGTTGAGTCATCATCCCTCAGGTATTTAAAGATGTGTAGATGTGGCATTTAAGGACATGGTTTAGTGGTGGACTTGGCATTGCTAAGTTAATGTTTGGGCTCAATGATCTTAAGTCTTTCCCAACTTAAATGATTCTATGATTCTATGACTTTATAAGATCCAGCATTTGATCACTGATATTATATCCCAGAAAGGCTTTCCACTAACATGTTGCTGCCTGGGTGTAAGTTAACAGCATTGCATGTTGCCCTTCCTTGTTTCACAGTTACTGTTTAGAGAAGCTCAGGAAGGAATTTGCAGTGTGAAAGCAGATATGTGGCTGTGCATGAAGTGTGACTTGATGAACTGATCAAGATGCAGCTGAACATCTAGCAAAAACAGCCAGCAAAGCCCACAAACCATAGTCTGACAGCCCAGCATCTATTTTTCTATTGGTAATAAACAGATGTCAGTGATGAAATTCTGTGTAAAAACAGCTCTTGCCTTTTTTTCCCCCCAATCTGTATTAAAAGTAGGTCATGCAACATGACACCTGAATAATTTTGGTGGTGAAAGAAAATTTTTTAAAATCTAGTCAGTTTAGCCCTACTGGAATCGACTTGTCTAACAGACATTCTGTAAATTTTGAATTATTTACTTTTTTTAATTTTTCTTACATCTCTTTTCTCCTGGGTGTGCTATGGGTCAAGACAAAACCTGGTGTCATTCGTCCCATGCTGGTGAAAGGAAAGACTGCACAGCAAAAGGAGGAGCCCTATCAACCCAATCCTTTTAAAAAGTACCTTGAAGAAATCCGTGATCAAGATAATGAGCAGGTGAGTGACTCTCAGACTGAAGGATTTTGTACCTTCAGCTAGTTTCCTTAAAGATGACAGAATAATTTTAAATCCTTATTTTGTCCTGGTCTCTTTTCTTGCAAAGTTAGATGATACCCTAAGGGGCACCTGCCCCCCTCTCCTGCAGGCTGGAGATGGTCAGCTGGGCTTTCTATAGGGACTTTAGTGATCTAAAAATCTGTATGTTGAGGAGAGGACCTTTTTATGATGTCTGTAGGAAACACTGTACAAAAGGAAGTGGAAATCCTGTGCTCCCCTGTCAAGCAGGTGTGTGGATCAGATCTACTAGAAAGCAGTTCCTCCATTTGGGGTCCAGACCTGAATCCTCCCTAAGAAGAAATGAGTGCAGCAAGAGCCTGGCGAGGTTCAGCCTTTCCTCTCCAAGGGAGACTGTAGAGAAGCCCCAGTGAGTTTCCGTGTGTCTCCCTAGTGCGTAGCTCCCCCAGGTCCATATTCATGTCCCTCCACAGCTTGAGGGGACAGCTCTTCTACCACATGCAAGGGGCATTAATGGGCAGCCCAGGGGGCAGCAAAAGTGCTGTCTTCTCCCACAAACTCTGCATAAAGCCATAGGATCACTTTGCAAAAACACATGTTAAACTTTTCTGACCTTGTGTGCTACATATGAGGCATTATTTCAGAAAAAGGCAGATAAATGGTTCTGTCAGCCTTTTCTTGTACATTTGTGTTTGTGTGCATTATTGTGAGTTAAATCTTGACTGTGCCACATAATCTGTTCTTGTAGAAACTTATTATTAACCTATCCAGTATGTTCAGAATCTTCCATCTGGAGGGTAGTAAAATGAAGTCAATAGTCCTCTTGTCAGACACAATGTGAATAGAATACCTTACTAATTGAATTTATCTTGCTTCTATGCCTCTCTAGTCACATTGTAGAGAGACTGTAGCAACGGCAGTCCACTCGTCTTCCTTTTATAACTGATTTTTTAAAAAGATTTTCATTTTAGTCCTTTCCATTCTTCCCCATAGCTCTGACTTGCTGTAGGATAATCCTGCTATTTCTCGGTAGTGCAGCATTACAAACGGAGCAAGACTATTTGTAGCATTAGAGGGCTCCAGCAACACATATGGGTAGCATCAGATGGTTTCTCATTCTATAGGTTTCTATAAAATGTCTTTGAACTTTTGTGGTTGATGGTGAATATTTGACTTCAGAGACTACAGGTGAGTTCATAATGAGTTTTTCACGCTATTAATTAACTGAAAACTTTCTGACGCCAAGGCACTTTGCTGCCATTCACCTGGGATGAAAGAGGAGGAGGGCTGACATGGAGCTAGAAAACTCCTGGTCTAGGTCATCTCAGTAGGGCCTCTCTGCAAAGGCAGGGGCACTCACACCTCCTTTTCATCAGGGCTGGGCACTGATTCTGCTGGCTATAGTTTTGCTGATGAAGGAATAATGCAGTCATGAAACTATTTTCGGACAAATACAAACCTGGGGTTATTGCCATACTCTGAAGCTTTCTGACTTCTGAAGCTATTTGTGAAAATCAATCAACTTACACGTTATAAATTACTTTTGGTATGTATTACTGAAGTACTGAGGACATAATAAGTTTGTGAATAAATGTGTTTGTTACAACGAGAGACAAAACTATTTTATATAAAAGCTATCCATTAAAATGAACTAAACAAATAGTGCACTGACTTTGATAGATGGAAAGTTAATTTCACAATGAATATGTTCAGGTTTGCTTCCTTTATTTAATAGAACAATGTTATATGCTTTAAAGTACTGATAAATTGGTATTTTTACCCTAACCTAAGAAATATTACAGGTTGCTGTAAAATACTTGTTATTTTGGGACATCTCTATTAAGACATCTTTGTTCTGAAAAAAGAAGTATGTAGATCTGTATACAGATTAATTCACTGACTTAAGAGAAACTGGTTTTGTTTGTGTGAGAAATGGCTATGTGATTCTAGTGGTAGTCTAATACAACAGTTATTAGTACAATAATAGCCAGATCTAGGGAAAACACTAAAGCGCTGAACATGACAGCATATGCTGATGATTTCAGCTCTTGCCTCTCAGAGCAGGTTTATGGTGCTGATACAAGTTCCTTGTGACTGGAGGAGACTTGGGTGCCCACATGAGGATGTTCATAATCTTACAGCATCTGTGAAACTCTCCTGAGGGTTTTCACTGACTAAGAGGGATGCAGCACTGCCTGTGGAACTGGGCTCCGTGCCCAGACAACAGCTTGAAAATTGCAGTGGCTTGTCTCTAACCACAGGGTTGTTACCCTGTAAGGACACTCGTTCTCCTTCTTCACCTATTCATAGTAGTTAGCATTTTTGGCTGCACAGCATCTGGCTTCCAAAAAGTGGGAAGTGTTACCAATATGACCCCCAAAATTAGGTAAATTGACTGCTTTCATGGGGTATGAGAGCTGTGGATTTAAACTAGGAGATTAGCAGCTAGGCTTTCTGCTTCATGCAGGAGAGCTGGTCGCAGTCCAGCTCTTCCAGTCCTCAAATAAGAACTTAGCAGGCATGTACTGTGGCTGAAGGCAAAACTGCTCATACTCTTACTGATTTTTCCTGGTTTACTTTGGACATTTTCCCAGTCCTTCTGGGAGGTTCAGGTGTTGCATTTCTGTTCTCTCCCTCGTTCTGTGTTTTTTTTTCCTTTTTTTTTTTTTTTTTTCTATTACCACCGCCAGCAACATCCTCCCTAGGTCATGCTGCTACCCCTCCTTCACCCACCCCACCTTGAAAAGACAGACCCTTTCAGGCTGTATCTTTGAGGATGATACAGACTAGATGAGGTTCCAGATGGCACCAGCTTTATTAACTTTTCTCTTGATTTTTCTTAGACCTCTGTAGTACCTCCTCTCCCTGCCAAACCTCCCAGTGTGACACTAAGTGCTGGTGACTATGTGGGTGACATTCACTTTGAGACATAATGATGCAGCAGCAGTAACTGCTGACCTTCAGCTTCACATCCCTGTATTGAACACACAGGTTTTTGCACAACAGAGTAGCCTGTTTGCTTTTCATTTCATTAAGAAACATCCCCACATGGAAAAGGCCATTTCTCTTTTAAAAAAATCAGTAGTTTTTGTTTTAGGCATCTGTTCTTATGCAGAACAGTAAGAACATCCAAAGTAATGGATGGAGGCAAAAAGAGATTTCTAAATTAGTAAAGATTGTCTGGAAAGGATGTAGCTGAGCTCACAGATAGCTCTTTTTATCTGTGTTCTGGGTACACTGTATATAGATTGACACAGATGTGCCAGTAAATTTTATAAACCAAGGAAAATCCCATCTCATTTTGACTTTTTATCATATTAGTTTATGCTGTCTTTGCTGCCTTTTTTTTTTTTTTTTTTTTTTTTTTTTTCCCTGAGGACATATACAATTTACTCTGGCCATTCAGTGGATATCTACTCGTCAAACAGTTGTTACAGACAGAGTGTAGTATTTTTGAGGTTCCAATCTGACAGTATTAAGCGTCCCGCATTTTTAGGTGCCCTTGCTGGAGATCGTAATTTCCTCATCATGAGAAAGAATATTTTCCCTCTTGCTTAGCGCATTTCATCAACATTTCAGGAATTTTGCAAGTATGCTTCAATTTGTTCAAAAAAGCACCATAAAATATACCAGAAGTATACATAACTTGTGAGCACCACTGACGTGATGGCTTCATGAAAAAATTATTTTGAAACTTGGGAAAAAGAATCTTTATTTTTGGGAAAAATAGGGCATTTTTTATGTAGTAATATGAAAACAACTTACAATAAATATTAGAGCATTCATGTGCTTGCAAATATTTATTAACAAGAATGTATGTAGGCTCCTTTGTCATTAAAAAATAAACCACTTTGGGCAATGGAAGAGCAAGATAAGGATGAACTAAAGAGATATTAGTTACACTTGGCACACAGTTGTGAGTCCAGTTTGCCAGGGTTTAATATCTTTTATCTTTAATAGAAGCAGGGCTGGTGCCTCTGAGGAGGACTGGTAGGAGGCAAGGTCGCTGTGAAGCGGCTGCTGCCTGGTCCCCTTCCACTCTTGTCACTCCCAGGCTCTGATCTGCGTGTTTGCTCATGCTCACTCTTTCAGCAGGTGATACATTAGCTGCTGCTGGAACTAATCCCAGCTCGTTACAAATTTTCTGGGTCTTGAGCTCAAAGGCACAGCTTGCAGGGGAGTTTCTGGTATAGACCCAGCCAGCCAAATGAGTGAGAATACAGGATGTGTTGTGTCAACGGCTTTGACAAAACCTAAGCATGAGATTTGTGACAAAAGCTGGGTGTGGCTCCTTGATTCTATCCCAGATAATTTTAGTCTTTTTTTTTTTTTTTTAAAGGTTTTTATCCTTTAGGTGCAAAAAACACACATGTATTTCGAGTTTTTTAACCAGAAACTATTGACTGCTGAAAACCTGCAGTAGTGAAATATATTGTCCATGCATCTTCACATCTTAAATGGCTGAGAAGGCTTTTTAGAATCTTGTTAAAAAGCCTGAAGTGCTTCTGCTACTACATAGATAGGGCAGAATTCCTTTTGTATCTCTCAGAACTTGTTTTCAGATTGGTTTTGCTTCCAATCCATCCTCTCAGAAAATGTCCCCAAATGTGACCATTTAATCTTGGCACAAGATCTTTCTGGGCTTTCCTTTTCTGTCACTTAAGCATCAGTTTAGCTGTAGGAGGGAGATGCACTGGACCCCAGTCAAAGCATAACTGGTTTATTGGGACATCTACAAGTAGGATTTTGTGTGTGTACTTTCATGCCGATGTAGAGCAATTGTATTGGCATGAAGGTAGAGTATCTTTCCGAGTTGTTCATCAAGCCCTATGACATCTAAATAAGGTGAAAGACAAGCAGTTTTCTTTCTGTCCAAAGCATCTTTCTTGCATCCATTAATCTGTTTCTGTTTACTTTTCTTTTTTTCATAGGAGACTGCTCTCCCACACCCTCTGTATCCAACTAAACTGATCCCTCCAACTAAGTCCCCTTTGCGTCCTTCATCCATCTCCCTTGCTGACTGTCTAAACTTTGGATCTTTCAGCCACTTGTCTTCCATCATGTGTGACATTCATGAGAATCCTTATAACCCTTACAGTCACAACTCTTTGTACATTAAGGTGAGCGTCAAGTGTGGTGTGATTCCAGAGCTTTGCCAGACTTTTATCTTTTTAGTTCTAGGCAGAATTCAGCTGAGTTTCTGAATTAGGATTCGGTGCTGGCAGGTGCTCTGGGAGATGCGTCTCAGACAAGCCTGTCTCCTCCGTGTCCCTGGAGATATTACTGCTTTTCCTTCCCTCAGCACAGCTTATGTCGGGGCTTGCTTTCTGCAGACTAGCTAGGGCAGGGGTCCCACCACTCTACATTTAAACTATTTGTCCTCTAAAGGAGGAATCATTTATTTCATCCCTCATGCTCAGATTATGTGTAACATTTACCCATACTAAAGTAATGGGCTATTTCTTTTTTTTTTTTTTCTTGGGAACTGAGAGAAGAGAGGCTAACCTGAGAGAAATACAGGCTTTTCCAGTGGCTCTATCTGGCATCCTGACAAGCAGTTGTCTCTTGCCAATATAAGGGGAATCACACCCTTGCTGACATTTGTGTCTTCTTTGAAACAGCAGTGAAGAAGTTAGACAAAATCTCTGTAGTCCAAGGTCTGTGGGTGACAGGGCTGGCTAACCAGCTTTGTGAGGTGAAACCAGTGCCCTCTGTCTTAACTGAAGTTTTGTCGAGGAGCAGCTGACACAAGGTGTTTACAGTACCTCAGAAGAGCTCTTGTCTGGTGTTAGAAAGCCATTACTTCTGCAAGTCCATAGAAGATGCTGTTTGGATCCCTCAGATGCATCCTTCCCAAGTCCTCTTTTTCTAACGCAGAATTTGGCTGCAAATGCTCAGGCTTTGATGGCAGGAAAGATAATCCCACTCCGAGAGGTACAGTGTGCTTTATTTGGGATGCAAGAGGTTAAGACAGGCATTAGGTGCTGTTTCTTCCGGCCATGTCATGGTTTCCTCATCAGGGGAACCACCAGTGTGAAGTTACTACCTTCAGGCACACTGGGAGCTGAGACTGCTTTGGAAAGAGGTATCACCTCTGCAGAGAATGTATGTTGGTCAGCTGTCAGACTCAAAAGAAATGCCTGGAAATGCCCTTCTCTCCCCATTGACTAGAAACATAATTTAGGTTAATAGTCACTGTCCACAGTGTCTGAAGTTGGCCACACCGTTTGGTGGGATTTATAGAATTTACCATTTTCCTAGGATGGACTAAAGAGAAAAACAACCTTACATTCCATCTTTGAGGCATCCTGCTGAACAAAAGCACCTTTGCACATCTGCTAAACTGCGTTTTTGTTCTGTTTTAGTTTATACTAAGCTGGACTGACATGTTTATTTAAGCAGCAATGATTTTATGATCAAGTATTTTTCAACAGTTTTCCTGGTTCATTGCAGGGCATTTACATGAACAAACAAATAGTTCTGTGATTGTTGAAGCCAGTTTTTATAGCAAAAATGGGTATGTGCTGTTGCTAATGAAAACACTGCTAGAAACTAAAAAAATTGTATAGGAAGGTGAATAAGGGATGGAAAAGTTTTCTGAAGATAATTAAGATAGTGTAATTTTTCAGTATATCATGTTAGCTATTTTCCCAAACAGGGATATACTTGCTGAATAATTGTTGAAAGAAGGAAATTTTGCTGCCACTGATTTCCCACAGTAGTGTGCACCCAAAACTCTTGAATGCAGAGTTCATAGGACAGCCCAGCCTATGTATTTGCATTCCACCCCTATGGTGATGATTACGAGACCTCTTCATCTGCAATTCTTTATCTGGAGAAACTTGTCATTCCAAGCAATCTTCGTGAGCTTTGCAAACTGAAAAATGCAGCCACACCTCTCTGATGTTAACAGGTTCTTCCCGTGCAATGTAAATACAAGAGCAACATCATCTCTTTGATTTCTTTAATTTCCCTCTATAACATAAATTTGCTCTCTTACTTGGGTAATTTTCTACTGTCTGCTGTTAGCAAAGGTATTTCACATACTTCGGTAAACTTCACACATCTGTAAACAACCTTCATTTTATTTTTATATTTTATATATTTTATATATATAATGTCTATTTGATATAGCTTATTTCTGTATTGAACTCTGTCTTTCTATATGATCTATATTTAACATTTAAGTCAATATTCGTTGATAAAACCCCCTGATGATATTTCCCTATTATTTCCTGTAATAACTATGTCCTTTGTACCACCCAACTACAGTTTGAGCTACTCATGTTTTTTAAATGAAATTATTTATTTTGTTGTCATAAATAATTGAAGTAATAGAAAATAGAGTACAGTAGACACAGGATCAGGTGTTGAAATTTCAGACTGTTAGACCTGCTCTGTAAACAACGTCCTGGCAAGATGGGAATTTCTTTCCACACTTTACTAAAGCTGGGCTGTCATCTCTGTAAATTCCCTGGAGATCTCCTTCTCCACTCATCATCCCTTGGGATAAGGAATAATATGTGCCATGACTTGCTTGCTGTCTCTCCTGCCATCCAGTAAACACATGGTCAATGCCCACACACTGTTACCTTTCTAACTCTATGTTGTACTTTGCTCCATCGTCCACTAGAGGGCAAAACCTGCTGCCATAAACTCTCACAGTCTTTTAAAATACGTTGTACATACACGATTGACAATGGACAGGATGTGCCAGCGAATGGTCTTGCACTTCTATAAAAAAAAAATACACTAAACGAGTGTTTCCTCAGAAATGGGAAATAGGATATGGGAAAACCCAGAATGATCGCTTGTGTCATATTAGTGAGGTGGGCTCCTAAAACCAGGATCATCTCATTTGTTGGCTCAGGGTATAAGAACGTCACAGCTGTCTCTCTCTGAAATACCTTATTGAAAGGACACTTTATTATTATTTATTATTTACTTATTGAAAG
Source organism: Microhierax caerulescens (assembly GCA_035590215.1). Taxonomy (NCBI): domain Eukaryota; kingdom Metazoa; phylum Chordata; class Aves; order Falconiformes; family Falconidae; genus Microhierax; species Microhierax caerulescens. Next base: position 18,697,105 of record JAVJGJ010000059.1, on the reverse strand, counting down.
GTGGTGTTTAGGCAGACCGGACCCAGTGCCAGGCTGGTTTTGTTTGAAGCTCCACCAAGTACCTGAATCTTCATAGCTGGTGGAATTACACAGATGAAGCTGAAAGATAGGCCTGGCAGGTTTTGTAGGTGATAACTCTTCAGAGTGATGAAATCCATAAGCTGTGCCCTAAATCATTTCACAATGCGGTTTTAGCTTTGATGGGAGAAGGCAGCAGGGCCCAAAGTATTGTGTCTGTCCTTGTGCCTGGAGAAGAGCAGAGAAAGCCCTCTTCTCTCATCTGTGCACAAGCTGCTTCTGAAATAAAAAAGTTGCCAATTCAAGTGAACTGACTGCTCTTATCACCCTTGTCATCTCCCTTGTACTCTCCTTCCCCACTCGGCCTGCCATGCACCAGGTGCTGCTGCTCTTATTTACGCTCTTTGGTCTTGAATAATTATATGACTTGAACATTCCTTTTGATTGGAATAAAAGAGCTCAGGAAGGTGGACTTGAGCACAACCATTGCAGTGATAGAAAGCCTGAGGTAACATTTATCTCTGTGGTTAACTCCAAAGCATGCCTCTGCTGGCAGTCCCTCCAGTCTTTAATGGAGGCCTGTGTAGGGTGGAAAAGCACAACTCTGCCCTCGAGGACTGTGTCCAGTTCTGGCCCCTGCAATTCAAAAAAGATGCAGAGAGAGTCCCAAAGAGGGCCGTGAGGATGATCAAAGGGCTGGAGAAGCTGCCTATGAGGAAAGGCTGAAGGAGCTAAGTCTTTTCTCCCTGGAGAAGTGAAGGCTCAGGGGGGACCTCATCACAGTACTCCAGCACTTAAAGGGTGGCTGCAAAGGTGACAGAGGCTCTCTTCTCTCTTCACAGGGAGCCTCATGAAGAAGACAAGGGATAATGGGTACAATTTGCACTGGGAGATGTTTCATCTTGTTATATAATTTTTTTATTTTTTTTTACACTGAGAACAACCAATCATTGGAACAACCTCCCCAGGGATGTGGTGGAGGTTTTCAAGATGTATTTGGACAGGGTGCTAGGTAACCTCATTTAGGCTCCCTTTCCCTCAAAAGGCTGGACCCTTCTATGATTCATGTAGAGACACAACCTGTATAAATTTCTGCCAGGGCAGAGAGCATTAGCTTTTGGGAAACCAGCTGTCATTTTGAAGGAGAAAGGAATGACCTGCCCAAGTGAAGAGCTAGCAGATGAGCAGGTGTAGCTCCCTCAGCTGGGGACCACCTTTCAGTTCTCATTGACTTTCAGACTGCCTTTTCTTTCTGTCAGCAAGGGCTGAGCATGCAATTCATGTACATCCCTGTGAAAATCTCTCTGTTGGTTAAATATTTAGCCTTGAGAATGGATTGGAGGGAACTCCCTTTTTGCAAGAGGTATGAGAAATGTTAAAAAATTACCATTTCTGCATCTGATCAGACATTACTTCTAAGAGTAAGGGTCCAAGCTTGCAGAAGACAAGTTTTCTTTAATGTCAACTTTGGGCTTAAGCTAATTTATTTTTTTTCCTGGAACTAAATGGAGTTTTCTTGAAATGACTAAATGTTGCTGTTGGAAGTCCCATAATCACTTGCAGGTCTGGAAGCTCATAGGTAAGCAGGATATTTAAAGGGGATTTTTATTATTTTTTAAATGAAATCAGTGGTGTTTACCTCACCATCCAATCTCCTACTCATTGGAGTTTGTATTTGATTAATAGTAGCATAGTGGGAATTGACATTCTGTGAATGCGGCAGCCTTTCAGGGTTGCCATGGAAAAGCACTTCTCTCCCAGACATCATCCCAGCTGCTTTTATTTCTAGAAGAGAGTTTCTTTCTCTCTTTTGAACGTTGGTATTTAAGTGCTGTACTTGTGTAGGTGTATTGTGGTTGATCAACCTTCTATCTGTGATCCGGAAGAACTGCTTTAGTGTGGAAAAAGAAATCAGAGGCAAACAAGCCTTCATTAGTGCTGTGCTACAAATTGGACTTCCTTGTTGGGAAATATTAATGCTTAATATTGTTGTGTCTTCTTTGTGTATTCTTCTAGGGCGTTGCTTGGGCTTAACGAGCTATTTTAATCGTATCATACGTAGATGACATTTCTACCTCTTTGGAGTTGGTTTGATAATGCCTGCAGAAAATGCCTCTAGAGTACTTGCTCAGCTCATCTTTACAGAAAGGCATTTCTCATAGAGCACTTTAGAAGGTTCATAACATGGTAATCAATTGATTTCTTCGAAGACATCAAATTAGCAGGAAAACGTGAAGGTAGGTTAGGCTCAACAGGAGGCACAGCAGCATGCACTTGACGTGGAGATGTCTTAAGTCTGACACTGCCTGGAAAGAACTCTCCTACCCAGTCCTGCAGAGACAGCTTTTCCAAAGGAAAAAAAAAGGAATTGATTATTGTGTCACTCCTTTTGGCTAGGGTAGTTAGACCATTTTGAGATCCTTGCTGTCCTGTTTCACTAGGAGAAGCTGTTGATGGTAGGACCCTGATATTTCTTCGGTGTAGTTCTGTTCATTTAGAAAACACACACATAAAATGTTGTTTTCTTGCACATGGTAGAATCAAACTCCAGCAGGCAATTTCCATACTTAGAAATTGAATGTGCTTTCTAGCGAAGACTGCTCAGAAGTGTCCAGGTTTCCTCTTGGAACATACAGCCACTTCGGTTGCGTTCTGCCTTCTCATCTATACAGGTTGTCTCTGCTAGGGTAGCTTAAACCAGTCTCAAGCACCAAAAAGTGCCTTAAAATGCTTCATCTTCATTCTTAGCAGTCTCTACATAATGTAAAACTTGAGTTCAGTCTTATGCCTGGGTTTCTAGGACGATTGTGTCTAGTCTTCTACATAGTAGATTTCAGGCAGACATTTTTAATACCTAAACAAATAATCAGTAGAATAGAAATTCTGGCAATAGCTGAGAACCAATTTCTGAGAAGTCTTTATCTTAGCCTTCTGTATCTCCAGATTGATATGTGAACACACATCTTAGGGGAACCACCAAAGGAAACACAACAGCCCAAATACTACAACACTCTTCGTGTCTGTTTCTAATCTCTCTGTTGGTTTATGAGAGGATTCCATGACATGTCCCATGGTGATGGGGCCAAGCTTGCCATAGCTCGGAGGCTGCTTCTGATGCTAGGATCCTGATCCATGACTAGATTTGGATTGGCTAGAACTCCATTTCTATGGGTATTTGAAACTATAGAAAATGGGAATGTTAAAAAATGATGTCTGTTAATGATTTGGCAAATGGGAACTGCAGCCTGGGGTCATGTAGCAATACACACACAAAAAAAGACAAAATTACAAAGAACAGGAGCCACTCAGAGGTAAAGGTTGTTATTAACAGCAAAAGCAGAAATATACTATTGAGTGAAAAATATCAAACAAGATGTGATGTGTATGAGAAAAAAAATGATACTTTTATTCTTTTTACTGAAGAGAACAAGAAAACAAAGTCTGAAGGAAAAAGATTCACAATTAATGGCAGAGCTAAAGAGAAATTTATATCTTACACCTCACTAAACACAGATGTTTCTAGACAATTTCATGCTGCATTTTAGATTGTAAAAAAATCTTCCAAGGTACCAAGGAAAAGTAAACAGTAAGCTGATGAATCTTTGGAAACTCTACATTTTAAAGGACAAATTGGCACAATTAGAATTCAGTTAATCTTTATGGCAAGTATTGATATAATGAGTATTCTGAAATATGGCCTTAATTAACTCACCTTCCAGTTATGTTAGAAAAATATACAAAAATCAATTAGTTATGGTAAAATTCCAAGTATGTACTTCCAGCATGAATTAGATAAGTTAGTATTTATGTAGGTTGCAGAGATGTTATGAAGTTCAAGGCATTACTATTTTTTTTTTTTTTCTTTTTGGCAAAGTGCTCTGAACTTTGATGAAGAGGTCATGTCCAATAAACTAAATTATAGTACTAGTTTCCTATTTTTCTTAATTAAACAGTGGCTATCATTTATAGTGGCTATATGATAGGCAGAATATTATCTTAATACAAATATTAATATTGTAGGTGACAGTTACACATGTGTACCCTTGAGAATTCAGTCAAAGTTTGTGGTTTGGATTTAAAGTAGTGAAGGTCAAATATCTCTGTTACATGAGAAGCTTACTCAGAAAACAGGGCTTATTCAGTTTTTCAGCTAATTTGGGAAGAAAATACATGGGGGGCAGGTCAGCTCTGAAAGTTAAAACTATTTCATTTCACACTTTCATCTGAAAAGCTGTTAAAAGTCGTTCAGTTGTTTTCTGTCAATGAGCAGTGAGCCCTTTCCCAGGTCAGAGAAACAGTCCGTTCTAAGGAATGACTCACTTTGTGTGAGTCCGCAGATAGCTCACAGTCAATATGCTGAGGGAAATGTCAAACACTTGTGATGCTGGAAATTCTGAAATTGTCTTTCTGATACAAATGAAAATCTGAAAAAATGTAAATACTCCAGAAATCAATATGCATCATTTGGGTTATATGAATGGATTCAGAGCAGATAACTCTAGTCCATGCAATTAGAAGATGTTTGTTTCTGCTGCCTTACTCTATGGGTGTGTAAGTTGTGGTTCTGATGCCTCAAGTCTTCGTTATGGGCCTGATACTCTTGCTGGCTACCAGCTCTCATATAGTGAAATTAGCCCTGTGAGGAACTGCAGAACTTGATTAGCCCACAGCAGAAAATAGAGGCTCTTATCACAATTGCCACAAAGTGCACTGACAGTGAAATACACTTTAATATATTATGGAAGTGATCCAAGATGAAACATCCAGGTCAGAAAAAACAATATTCCAGTTAAGGACAAGATTTCTTACAATTAAGCACTTCATTACAATTTTATAAATGGCTAGTGAGACTTTGCAAGAGAGATCAAAATGTTTTGCAGAAAGCTTCCCTTCTCTGTTGCTAGTATTTTTCATTGAAAAATCATTTGGCAGAAAATCCCCAGCCAGTTCCATCACAGACTAGCCCTGCATGTCCTGGGAAAGGCAGCTCAAGGCAAATCGTTGAAATACTGGGCTTGCATGCATGTCCCTCCTCCAGCACCACTTAGGGATAAGGAATTCCTTATGCAAAGCCCTGTAACTCCTCCAGCCTCTGGTGTTCAGATCTTATCGTTCAGGCTCCACTCTGGTGCCCCCTGAGAACCTGTCAGGGGATCATGTCTGCCTGTGAGTTGTCCTTCTTGTGCAGGTACTTACCAGTATCTGGAGTAAGTTTTGAAATCTTCAGGTTAAAAATGCACATGTACAGTAGTGTATAAGAATGGTTTGCAAGTCAGTCAGGACGTTCTATTGCATAGATGGCTGAAGGCACATTATAAATCTTTGTTCTGATCACCATTTCTACTTTTCATTTCCTTTTATAGAGAGGTGAGAGCTGTAAAACAATTGGGTGCTTAACTAAATCTTTGACATTGATTTTATACTGTGCCATTTCAGAAAGACTATAGACATCATAATTATAAATTGTCCCTTTACATTACATATTTTCCCTACCCATAGTTGAAGGTAGTCCTTGCTCGGGTGCTGTGGGTGTTTTACTATTTATTGGTACCCTATTTTTCATGTTCTTGTACTCAGAAAAAGATGTTTATTTATAATATTGTTTTATTAAAAAAGTTAGCTTGGTATGCATGTATAAATAAACATTTTTAGTCTTTGAGAAATTAGTAATTCTTCCTATCGTAGAGGAATGACTCTATGTTTCCTAACAGTAAACAGTAGTTTGAAAGTATAGTGTATACTTGAATATTCATTGGTTACTATAGTGGAAACATTCTTATTTCTTATGTACATTATCTCTCAGTGGTTCCAAAGAGTTTTAAACCTGTGTCTCAATTAGCAAAGGTTGCAGACCCTCTAGAGAGTGACTTAGTTTTATGAAAAAGGTCTTACACTGGGAATACCTCAGAAAGCTTTATATTAGTCCAGAGGCAGCTGTGATTCACAGCACAATAAAGATAAACTGACCTTTTAAAGTCAAATACATCTTGCTGATTACAGAGGTAAATGAACAAAGGTCTAACTAACATGTTATATAACCACCTCTTTTCTAAGCCTTGACTGAGTCTGATAGAGGTTATTTTGGTGAGGTATATAATTTCCCTTTGTACTTGCTGTATGTGCTGCAAATACTTAGATATTGCCATGATATTCTGCTCTCCTTGGTACAATTTTTGCAGCCACAAATGCAGATTTGTCTAGTTTGCTCTTTCACTGTTCTTAGAAATAACAAAGAAAATGTCACATTACCAGAAAACTGGGTGATGTCTGTAAAAGTTAAGAATTATTAATTACCCTTGTAAGAGTAGTGCAAAATTTTCTAACAGGCAAAGCAAAAAAGAATATAAATTATAAAAGCAACATTGTCATATTCTACCATCAACAGATGCAATCGTTTTATATTTGTAGAAGAAAACAGGGCTTCTTGCCAGCTACTTTGACCTGGAGATGGAAGACTGCCTATGACAGAGCTTGATGAGGTCTTACTAAGACAACGCACCCATAAGAAGTACATAGTCCAAGCTGCATTCCACAAGGTCTTGTGGACATTGGCACATTCTTAAATGATTCTGAGGAATGTTAGTCACACAATGTCTTGTAAGCAAGGGTTTACGCCACCTCATTCTGCCTACTTTGCATTCTGGTGCTTTTAAATTGACTATCTGGTACTCTAATATTGACAGCTCAGCTTTGCAGAGCGATGATCATGCTCTGTGAGGATCTTTCCCCTGTGCTTAGGGCTGTAAGTTGTACTACAATTCAGGTGCAAGGCTGAGTTTGGTCAGGTAGGCTACCTGTCCTGCTAAGTCTTCTCCTAACACCCAGGGCTGACCACCATGCAGAGAAAGCAATGTCCTCCTTTAGTACTTGTCTAGACAGTAAGAGACCTGATTACAGTGCTTATCTCACCCTGCAGAGATTCAAACTTCCCTCTCTTCCAAAAGAGCTCGGTCCTTACCCACAGAGCTGCAGAAAGCAAGTGCACTAGGACAGCAAGTTCCATCCTGCTCATGAGACTGCTGTGGTGCGCATTCAAGAACACAAAAATCCTATTTTTAAGGAAAAATCAGGGAGGAAATAAGAAGATTCTGTAGCCTCTTGGTTAAACTCCGGGAGAAGGTTCTGTAGCCTCTTGGTTAAACTCCGGGAGAACAGGCACGGGACCTTTTCCACAGCAAGGCTGACACATTTCAGATTACATTGACATTTGATGGAAATAATAGAGGGAACAGGCCTCCAGCTCATTAAGATGAAGTCACCCACGCCAAGGCACTCAGCTCCTCCGTAGCTGGCAGAGGTGTCTGATTCCAGGGAGAAACCCAACACCCTCCTTTCAGGGACCTGCAAGACTAAGCATTATTTTAGCGGAAAGCATGCATCACTTGGCTTATGTGCTCCATATTCACTAAAGTGCTACTTAAATTTCTTTATAAATGTAGCCATTCATGACTTCCTTATGACTAGACCCCACGTCATAGCAAAATCAGGTGTCCAGAAACTTGACTAGTAGAATGTATAGAGTCTTCTAAGATAACTTCAGGGTGTTTATGTCAGATAAGCCTTGTGAACATAGGGAGAACTGTATATTGTTCAGTTTTTCTCCCAGTCTTAAGCCTGTACGAACTCTTTTCCCCCATTATTAGTCAGTGAAGTCCTTGTTTGCCTCTCACTTGTCTTCTTTCAATTAAGCCTCTCTAAAATAATCAATGTTAAGAGTGTCTGTTCAGAAAATACAGATAATTTTCCCTCTCTATGGAGACTGCTATACATGTTGGTTCTTTAGTTTGAAGAGAGGGTGCTATCAAAATAAAGGAAGCAAATCTATTTATTGGAAAAAAAAAAGATCGTTACTTTTTGTTAGGTCTAAGGAGGGACTTGAGACCTCATACTCAAGTAACAAGGTAAGGCAGAAGCATGACTCACAGAGGCATTTCAGGTTAACATGGTAGGCAATGAATACCAGCAAGAAAGGCCAGGACAAGATAACAATAAAAGTGCATTTTTTCATTGATTGGTGCTCTGTGCAATTTTATAAAAAAGAGCTGTTGCATTCTCAGATCACTACCTGACTAGGGAGCTTTTCTTTCTTGCAAGGGTGGACAGTTCTTCTCAGAGAGCTTAGCTGCACATTGGAAAGTAAGGAGAAAATGATCAGTACTTTCACCCTTCTCTTTGTGATTGACTTTTCATACTTTGCCTGGAATACGGAGATGCTATATTCTGGTGAGGCCATAGGTGACTCAATGCCAGGGTTTATTTCAATGAAACAAGCTTGCCAAGATACTGCAAGTTGCTAGAACTTTGTACCTGTGCATCACCAGGGACTGCCTGCCCTTGGTAGCTGCAGAATGCTGTGTTTGGAAATGGGACTTCTGTCCTCCATGTAGGCCATTAAACACCCACCTCCCGTCTCTGTTGTGAAGAGCCACGCTGCAGCAGTGGGGTGGCATAAGGTCTGGGGGCTGCCTCAGTGGCTGTGCTGGCTGAAATCGGGGGCTGCGTATGCAGCAGAGGGAGGGATGTTGCTATTGAGAGGATCTAGGCTCCTTACCCCTTCCTTACCTTTCCTTTGCCTAAAACTATTCCCTTGCCTAAAACTATTCCCTTGTCTAAACTAACTGAAAAATACACTTATGGACTGTAGGTGTTCACTTGCCTTTTCATTTTCAGAAGAAAAAAAAAAACCACCTTAAATGGTTCAAGCTTCTGTAACTGCTGCTGTTGTTGCTAAAGTTGATTCCTGCTTCTCTGAAAATGTATCAGGGAGAGAGCAATACATAATGGATCCATAACATAATTGCAGAAAATTAGTGTATTCCACTGCAGTCTCCTTCTTTGTGTGTAGGGCTTGTTTAGCATATCAGGTTTTCTTCTCCAAAAGTACGGTTTCAAAAATAACTTTCTTAGGACAACAGCAATATTTTTTTAAGCAACGCATCATTTGTTAATTGACTATTTGATCTAAATACCAAAACAAAGTAATGCATTTGATACATTGAAAATAGCAGGCTGCTTCTAACCTTCTTTTTGTAGAATTCTGAAACACCCAAACCTTAACACTTTCAGCAAGCTTTGCTGTAAAGAGAATGTCTTTGTGTTACTGTATAGGAAAACCTCACAAGCTTATGGTCTTAACATTGCCTTTATGAGCTCCAGCTTATCTATTTACCTGTATTGTAATTAAAATCTTACTGAAACTGATATGTTTTTTCACTTGAGTCGCATCCATCGAACTTCATTAGTCAGATGCAAGTCATTTAATACTCAAAACACTGGAGAATTACTGAGATCTAAACTCCTTTCTGCACATACTAATTGCTGTTTAACCCCAGCTGGCCACTAAGTACCGTGCAGCTGCTTGCTCACCCCACTGCCTCCCCAGTAGGATGGGGAGGAGAATCAGAAAAAAGGTAAAATCCATGGGTTGAGGTAAGAACAGTTTAATAATTGAAATAAAATATAATAATAATAATAATGGTGATTTAAAAGGAGACAACAAAAAGAGAGAGATGTAAAACCCAAGAAAGACAAGTGGTGCACAACACAATTGCTCACCATCCATTGACTGATGCCCAGCCAGTCCCTCAGCAGTGATTGGAAGCTCCCCCTAGTTCATATACTCAGCATGACTTTCTATAGTATGGAACATCCCTTTCGCTAGCTGGGTCAGCTGTCCTGTCTAGGCTCCCTCCTGGCTTTTTCTGCACCTCCTGGCTGGCAGAGAATGGGAAACTGAAAAGTCCTTCATTTAGAGTAAGTACTACGTAGCAACAACTAAAACATCAGTGTGTTATCAACATTGTTCTCATATTAAACCCAAAACCACAGCACTGTACCAGTTATTAGGAGTAAAATAACTTCATCCCAGATGAAACCAGGACACTGTTACACAGCATTTCTTAGTTAAAATTTTGTTTGTCTATGAAATTAAAGATTAAGGAGAACTCTTTTGGAGGAGATTTAAGAAGATAGACATTCAGTGACAGAAATATGGTTACAGTTTTAAATAACTTTATGTGCATTATCTCATAGTGACTATATTTTAAGGCAAGTGCCCTTGCTGTGATTTTTACTTGAGATGTCTCTTTCAAATTGGAAAGTGATTTATCCTTTCCCACCCTTTTAATTATGATAATATAACAGAAACTAGGCCATACACTGAAATAGATTTTCATACAGACAAGGAGTACTAAGAGAGAGCCTGTTCAACAGGGAGCCTGTTGAAGACAAATGGGGTCTCTTGCTTTGCTATCCTTTGCATGACTGAGAGTATTGGTTTTCATTATTAAACTTTAGTGATATTTTACATAGAAATCGGACTTATAACATTTCTTTTTCCTGTTTTTAACCTCATGCTCTCTCCAACCTGTGACATCTTGGCTCGACAGCCCAGTCATCCCATAGTGCCTATTCCAGAAAATGAAACACTCAGCTCTAAGGAGGTAATCAGTTAACATTTAATGGGTTTAAGCATTTGCATTATAGCTTTATCTTTTATTTATGTATCTTGTGTGGAGTTGATGAGCAAAAATGGGCTGAACGCCCAAATATGCTTTTGTTCAATGCATAGACTAAGATAACCATTAATTATTCTTAATGATTAATGAAGAAAAAAAGAGATTTGTTTTGCAGACTGTGTTGTTTATGTGAGTTTGGAATAACAGTAACATTTACACTTCAGGTTCCTGATACGCGCTGTTGGGACGTTAGCAAGCAGGATTTGCTAAATAATTCAGTTAGCTCCATTTAAATCATGCATTCCACAATTTGTAGTCACTTCTGTTTTAAATACTAGATACAACAACTACCAGAAGCACTTAGGATCAGTTATTGAGAATTTCATAAAGGACTGTCAAGAAAACATAAAACAACATGCAGTACATGTTTGCCCAGTACCAAAATTCAGTGCCAGTTTTGTCTGACTGAAGGACACAGATCTTCCTGAAGTCTAAATTTAGTGGCCAATTCCCTACTACTTTCACATATCTAAACTCTAGGACCATAGTTGTTAACCCTAGATAATTCATTCAGTGAAAGCTGAAGCAATCTGCTACACATCATAATTTTTTTCTTGAGACAGACCATATAAAAATTAAAAAGGTTCTGCTGGCACAAGCAGGCTTTTTTTCAAACAAGGTCGTGAGCATGAAACTGAATTATAGCCTCAATGTTGAAACAAACATATGTAGTTTAATTAACTATCATATTTTTTTACTGTAGCCTTTGGAATGTAATAGAACACCTTTAATTAATAAACATTTTCAACATTATTTTAGAAATTCACATAAGAAGGCATAACTTACTACCAATAATAGCAGTATGAATACATTTATGATGCAAGAATGAATTTTTTGCTACCAAGATCTCTTTTGGTTACCAGGTGCATGCTCATTTCACTTATTTCACAAGTTTTTTGATGGGTTTAACAGTATAGATAGGAATGATAATTACATTTTTATAAAACATTTTGTTTGAAATATATTATTTTAAAATTAGATTCTAGTCTTGCTAAAAGAAGCAAAACGAGCATTTAAATAAGTGAAATGGATGTTTGCCAATAATTTTTACTAAACGAGTAACAACAAAACTTTTTGTTGTTTTGAAAAATATTGAGGGAGTTTTGAGGTCAGGCCCTTCACATGGTAGAAGCAGAGGGTTTGCTTGAATTCTGTTGACAGCCTGTCAATATATCCTCACACTATATCTGTTTCCACTGAAAAATAAGTATTTAAAAAAGTGAAAGGGAGAAAGAAAAAAAGAAAAGTAGACATCTCACTTGTTGGGTGGATCAACAGACTGCTGTTCTGCACTTGGAGTATAGGAGACAGGAAGGTAGCCCTACTTAGGTGCATCCCCACCCAACTTGTGCAGGGTGCCAAGGACTTAGAGCTACTTTATATCTTTTCGTTTGAAACTTCATTGAAGCCTTCCAGCCTCCTCCCTTATTCCTTGCCTTTGACCTTTATGCTTGTTTCTACACCATCAATCCCCTTTCCTCTGCCTCCCAGGAGCCACTTCCTGGATCTTTCGAAAGCAGCTGTTATGGTTTCAGCTGGGGCTCTATCTAAAGGAACTCTTGGATCTATCCAAGATGCCATCACAAAGTGAAGTTAGAGAACAAAAGTACCTCGCTGAGCTTCTCACATATGTTGATTTTTTTCCCATCTCATCTGTAAAGTTTCTGAAAGGTATTTCATTAGGCAGTGGTGAGAGTGAGAGGGACTGAATAGTTCTTAGGACAAATCTGTTGTTGAGATGAAGCAGATTTGTACTACATCAGTCACTCTAAAATGTGTGTATATATATATATATATACACATATATGTATACATGTTTATTTGTGTAAGTGTGTGTGTGTATATATACATTTGTATGCAGCTTCTGATGATGTAGCTGATTTTCCTGTATTTGGAAATAAGATAAAGCAAACAGCTAGATCCCCATCTCTCATCCTTCTTTACAATTACACATTGAAGGAGAGCTTTGGAGATCTAATGGAAAGACAGATCTTTTCAAGGAGAATGAGACACGTAAATTAACTGATGCTTTATTAAGATCAGTTCAGAAAGTGAAGCATCTTGCACTGACATAGTGAAGTCAGACTGCCATGACTGAGATATTCTTGAAAATATGAGGTTTTAACACAACAGAAGTGCAAAATTCCTTTGGTGAGATGCCAGCTTGGTCTGTTCCAAGTCAGATAAAATACATAACACCATCTTCTAAAAGTTTCCTTGTATTTTAAACAAACACTTTGAACAGAATGTCGATTAACAGAATTATTAAAAAGCTGTAAGATAAAGATCTCTGATGAAATTGTGGTTGCATTTATAAAGACCAAAACCAATCAATTGGCAATAAGAAGATTTATCTGGGCTGTTTTCAGTACTCCATATTTGCCTTGATAAACATCTTATTGGGTGATGGTCACGCACCACTTACAATAATGTTAGCTGGAGGCAAATAGTCAACTTTAAAGTTAAAAAAAAATGTGTCAGATACTATTTGGTACAGCTGAGCAAGCTGAGTATTTGTGTTGGTTTCTTGGGCCCTGTCACTAATATGTATATTTTAACTGTCTATGACTATACAGGTGGACTCCAGTCCACGTGTAGATACAACAGGAAGAATTATGTTAGGCTTACCTCAAGGTGGTCAGAAAATAACATCAATAGATGACACATTTTCTGTTTCTCTATTACAAATCAAAGAAAGCCTTCTTCAATGAACTTCCAAAGTATTTGTACAGGGTATGTTATCTAATTTCCCTCCCCAATTTTTAATCTCATTTTTAGCAGGAGGAGGTGAGCAGGGGACACCATGCTGACCATGTTGAGACTGAGTAATGTCTTTCCATGTTTAGGGGGTGGCAGAGAAGACACTAATATATCTAGAGCTGACCCTTTGCTTATTCTCAGTCAAGGACTGAGATCTATTGCTGGAGATGGGAGTATACAGCACTGATACACAGAAGGAGATCAACATTTATGCTGTTTTGGATACAGACAGGAAAGCAACACAGAGCCAGGAGCGGCTCAGAATGTTTGGGCCACTCTTCTTAACTGCCCTTATGGTGGCTCCTTTAAGATGCATTGTTGCTGAACTGTCTCTGAAGAACTGCCAAACCTTCACCATTTTCTCTTCTATGTGGTTGGTTCTTCAAAATTCTGTTACACCACTTTCCCTTTTCAGTGCAGTGAAAAAAAACAAGACAGGCTTTGGCTGATGATTTTTAAAATCACAACATCTTTCAGTCACTTGTATTGTTCCTTCTAAGTTAGGAACCTCTCTTGACTCTAGAAACTGTTCATACTGATATTATACTTTTTGAATTTACATACTGAGAAATCTCCACCTGATTTAAAATGTCCCTTTTATCAGTGAAGTTCTGTTTGGATGCTGAATTGATTTAGGAAAAAGTCTGTCCTGTTATAAGCCCAACATTACTTTTACTGCTGTAATAAGAACCTTAGATCTCTGTCCTTTGTCTCTGCCCTCACCAAAAATAAATACTCCTCTTGATCTAAAATTACATATAGGCTCATACTTAACTTCTGCTGCAATGTTCCTCCCTCAGAGCTAAAAACACAGTGAGAGAAAGTCAGTGTGATTTATGCAATTCTGAAAAACAATGTGTGGGCAGATGCTCTGTGAAACATAAGCACCTCCTTGACCTTTAGGAAGGAGTGAGGGTGGCAAAGAAGGGAAGGAAGGTGCTGCTAGTTTCATCTTAGTAATTCATATTGTGTTCCTCAAAGCAAAGTATTCCCAGGGGGTGGTGGGGGTGGTGGGGGGAAGGAGTTACCTTTGTGTTCAGAAGAACAACATTCTAACCTTCATGCAACTTCAGCTTCATTCCGCAACAGCGTGAAGCAAATCAGATCTGTCACTTCCCTGTGAAAGCAGGAAAACTAATAAAGGACATTCTCCTTGCAGAATCCTTCTCTACAATCAGTGCTTTTTAATTAGAGGAGATCTGAAGGATACTCCTTTAAAACCTAATCCAGACTTATACCAGTAATTTCTGATACCTACTGTCTTCTTTACAAGTAAACCTGTGTTTGCCTAGATTATGATGTGTGAGTGATGTTATAACCATTCTCAGAATTGTACTGAGTCAGAATCTTTAGAGAGAACATGGCACATATTTACCTGTATAGACACTAAAGACAACATATGCAAGTGCTAAAAGTATATACTCATTACCCTTATTCACATGTCTTGCAAAATTCCAAGTCTATTATACAATTACTTTAGGTTCATGTAATCTTTTGCTGCAGCTGTTACTCTATCTTATCCATTTGTTATTCCTGAAAGATATACAATAATTATTTAGAATGCTAATAGAATCTGAAAGGTCAATGTTCATAGAAAGACCCCATGGGAAAAAGCTGATTGACTTCAGTGGTGATAGGATTTCACTAGCTGTCTTTTGTGCAAATTTGTGACAGTTTTAGTACAAGTAGCTCCTTTTTATTTTTTTTTTTTTTTTCCCCACAAGGTGAAGCAATTAATCTGTCCTGCTCTACTTTAAAGAATTCTAATAGCAAAAGTTCTTGAAATTTGAAATTCTATGGAAATGTCAATAAGGTCCAAAGTTCTGTTATACATTGCTCTTAATCTTTATTTACTTAAGGAGTGTTTCTGGGTAGAGGTCAACATTAGTATTAATCATTGATAGATTCTACATATAAGAAGAAAATGCACCCATTTTATGAAAGACTTCTTGTAGTAATGAATTCATGTAAGGGGTTTTAAACAAGACCAAAGCTCCAACCCAATACATTATCAGAGCAGAGTGTTGTTCTTCCAGTTAAAAATCCTGTTATTGTACCCTAAATTTACAAAGAAAATCCCAGAGCTTACACACAGAACCCCCCAAAAAAACCAAAAAAAAGTTGCCTGACATCACGATCACTATGAAGTGAGGATGGATCAGCGCTGGCTGTCCCATAGCAGAGGCCTGCCCTTCTCTGTGGTGGGCAGGCATGAGGGCAGGGTGCAGTCTGCCATCTTCTCTGGGTCATCCTGACAGCCTGAGGGAGGCTGCTGCTGCTGCTTTTCCGTAACGATCCAGCTCTCACATACCGTTCAGTACCTTTTCAACCCCTAAAGAAGATCCCTGTTGAAGCAAGAACAGGGTGGTAGATACCTAATGAAACTAAAGGGAACTGCATCAGAAGCTGCTCCTACTCATGTGTCAGCTCCCTTGTCCAAGCACCTTCTTCCATCTGGTACCGGGACAGATCCTTCTCTGCATGCACACATACGGGGGCAAAAGGCTGCATTGCTCCTTTTTCTTTCCTTGGAGACACAAACACGGGCTCTCCACCTGTCACGTTACGGACACTATTCACTATTTTTACTTTCAGTCTTGCACAAAATTATAGCCCATTCTCCAGGCAGTGCAGAGCTGGTATACACTAATATGGCAGAGGATCGCTGCCAGCTCCGTAGCCAGCCAGGCTGCAGAGCATGTGTGTGTTACACTGTGACACAGCCAGCATCTGCTCCCACACCTGGGATGCAGAGTCAGAGTGATCTTTGCAGCACTGCTGATTTCCTGAGTTTATGAATTATCTAAGGAACTAGGGGACATTAGGCAATCCATAAAGAATGCTGTATAGACAGAGATGAAGCATAGAGATTAAGGCAGCAAATAAGAAAGCAAAGAGCAAAAGCAATGCATAGAAAATAAAGCTCTTGAATGATGCAAATTAGAAAATCCTTTGATGTAATTTACCTCCAAAATGGGAACTGTTCTGACTTGACCTGTGATCTTTCAAAGTATTTTGGAACAAAATGAATAACACATCTCTGAAGAAATAGTCCCATCACTCTTACTTTATTTTGACCAAACCAAGGACTGCAGCCCTGGGCTCTCTTCATATCATCATAGCAGTTCATTTAACTGAAAATTATATGGCTCTGTAAAGGAGCATTAAAAATAGGAATAACTACTGCTTTTACTAAATTAATAAGAATTTTAGGTGTTAGGCGTGACAAATTCTTCAACCACCTAAATGGATGGGCCACTAAAAGGGAACAGTAGTCTTCTGATATTTATAAACAGAAAGGTAAGTCCAAACAATACACATTTGTAAATTCTCAAATAAAAGCTTTAAATATCAGCAGACATACTTCCTATTTAATTTATACTTTAACAATGCTTCCAACTTTTTAGTTTTTAATACTTCTTTTGTACAACAGGGAATTCAAACTTGCAACAGCTATTTGGGCAGTACTTTTGGCCAGCTTCAATGATATCTCCTTGATTTAAGTAAAAAGTTTCAGTTATAGCCTACCAACATGAAAGGGCATATTAGATCACCATGCATTAACAAGTAAAAAACATTTTATGTATTTATAGGATTTTATTTCTAATGTGATTGCTATAAAAAGAATTACTGTAAATGTATTACATGGTAAATTTGCATTCAAAATTCTGAGAGTGTTGCAATATAAATGTGATACAGAGAAAGTACAAAATGTCAGTATGCCATTTAAACTGCCGTTTTAATCTATTCTGTTTGGCTTTAAGAAACAACTTTGCATTTGGTCCCCTTTACATAATGGCAGGAGTACTGGGTAATGGGTTTAGAGGAAAAGAGCTTGTCCCAAATAGGTAGGCAGAATACAGTTGTAGTTTAAAGAAGGCTTTTTAATTATTCACTAATTAAGTAATGCATAAATAATTAGAATCACAGAATCAGACAAAAATTAGTTATAGTGTTTGACCACTCATAATATTTTTTTTTTTAACCTTGTGACTAGTTAAAATTCCCCCACTTGTTGCCTCCTTTCCTTTCATAATGCAAATCTGAGCTGCCTATAACCCCTGCTTAAATAGCTGGAGAGAGAAAACAGATTACCCCTTAGCCTAGTCTTCAGGTTAAACAAGCCCTGTAACCTCCCCCCACACGTCATATGGTTCTCCCAGAAATCAAGGGATGTTCACAGCCATCTTCATGGTCCTCTACTGCATTTATTCTGTTTGCTTGACAACTCTTTTCTCTTGGGAGGGCTCAAAAACGGAAACTATGTTCCAGATGCAGCCTCACTAGTGCCCAGCAAAAGGCAACCTGCTGGCTATACTCTGATTAATGCAACTGTATATGAGCTTATCCTCCATCACCACAAGTATGATTGACTCATGTTCAGTTTGGTGACAACCATACCTCAGGTCCTTCTCTGCAGAGCTGCTAGCCAGCCAGTCAGTCACTGGCCTGTACTGTTTTGTGGGCTTTTTCACTTCCTCCAACCTGCTTTCCCCCTGTCACATACAGGATTTTGCATTTGCCTTCACAAAACTCCTGCTAGTTCATTCTTCCAGTCTGGCAAAGTCCTTCAGAATGGGAGCTGTACTCTCAGCATACCACTCTCCCTTTCTTCCAAGTCAGAAACATCCACAGACTTCCTGGGCATGTAGGCTCTCCTACCACCCAGGTCCCCAGTGAAGATGTCACCCTAACATCCTCTGAAATGCCACGTGGAACAGCAGCTTTGGACTGTTGACTACTCTTTTTAGACCAGTGGTGCAGCCAATTCTTCATCCACTCTGTAGTCCACTGTTTGGGTAGCAGGTTACCATGGGGGACTGTGTCAAAAATCTTGCTAAGGTGGAGGAAAACAACATCCATGACATATGAATACAAGGTTGGCCATGTGCTCTGTCCTCCCAGGAAGTGGTGCAAAAAAAGTGGAAACCCAACATGAGCCCGGGATGTTCTTTAATGGGCATTAAGCCAAACTGATGCTTGTTTGTTGAAATTAGCAATGTGCAGTATACTTCCTCAAACATGTCAATGCATGGAAAATCATCCCCAGTTCAGTAAGCATAGTTATAAATTAACTGTGCAAGAAACCAATGTTTTTAAAAAACAAGGTGCTGTATGAATTTGTCCACTAGTTTGTAGAACTATGCCTGCTTAACATACCATTTCCACCTTTTATTTCCTTTTTTTTTTCTACAGGTTGCCAATGAAAGAGGTTCTGTATAGCTATGATGGTGAGTATTACTATTTTTCTGACTTGATTACAGTCACACTTTGAATATATTACTACTTCTTTAATGTCACTTTAACAATTTTTTATGGTTTTGTTTAAAAAGATGATAGGATGTTTTAGCTATACACTTTAGTGTTTAGATAATAAGCTGGCTATGTTTGTTGAATGATTTTCTATTAATAATTATGAATGAAAAATAATTCCACTTAACATCACAGAATAAGGTCACAATTGAGTTAATTTTAAGTGGGATACAATCAAACAGTTGGAAGAAATTGAGGTATGGACTGAAATTAGATTGTGAAGTAATGTCATTGAAATAACATGAATATTATTGCCTATTATTTTATATTTGAGTGCATAATCACATAGTGCCATTAAAATGAATGTTTTGCTAGGGTTAAACAGTACTATATTGCAAATAATGTGCTCTGCTTGAGGGCAGATATAATGTAGTACCTAACAAGGGAGGTCAGCAAATAGGTGATATAGAAAAGGCTGAATTGTTCAATGCCTTTTATATTTATCGTTTCAGTCTTCACAAAATAAGTTAATTATAGCTAAAAGTTTATTTCCGTTATTATTAAGAATTTGGAAGTAGGCTTATGGGGAGAAAAGGAAAAGAACACCTGAAAGAATATTGAGGTAAATTGCAGTATTCAGGATGGCACAGCCTAATGAAACTTACCCTTAAAACACTTAACCAAAACAATTTCTCAAACACTAGTGATTAGCAGGATGAGTAAGTTCCCAGAAACCTGGAGAAAGGCAAACACAATGTCTTATCTAACAAAGGAGGAAAGGGAAAATCTGAAGAATTACAGAAATGTCAGCC
The DNA here is from genome assembly GCA_035590215.1 of Microhierax caerulescens. Taxonomy (NCBI): domain Eukaryota; kingdom Metazoa; phylum Chordata; class Aves; order Falconiformes; family Falconidae; genus Microhierax; species Microhierax caerulescens. The sequence continues at coordinate 18,677,745 of JAVJGJ010000059.1, read as the reverse complement.
ATAATAGCATTCCCAAGACACTGGAATAAAGTATTAAACAATCCATTTGTGGACATCTGGAGAATAGTATGGAGATAAGACGACTTGCACAGGGACACGTCAGAAACAAATCCTATCAAGCTGATATAACTTCCTTCTTTGACAGCTAAGCAGATATAGGGGATGTGGATACAGCGTACCTTCAACACAGTCCCACATGACATTCATAAACAAACAAAGCAGATACAGACTATATTAAATTCACATGAGGTAGATATGCAGCTGATTGGGAACCTTGACTCTGAGAACAATCGTCTGCTGCTGAAGTGGGAGAACATCTCGTATAGGCTTCTGCAATGCTGTCTTCTAGCTCTAGCACTATAAAACATTGCCATTAACTACTTGCTTCATCACATGGACAGTAAAATTACCAAATTAATGGATAATTCCCCTTTGGGAGGCCTGGCAAATGGCTTGGAAGGCAGGATTAGAATTTTAAAAATATCATTTATATTAGAGGAATGGCTTGAAATCAATATGAAAAAAATAACCAAAGAGAAATACAAAGAAATGTGGAAAGCACAGACAGAAAAAGAAGACAATAATGCTGCAAGAAAGAATGTGAGGATTACAGGTGACCACAAACTGAATCTGAGTTGAAGAGGCGATGCTCTTATGAAAAATGCCATTCCAGGGAGATGTTAAAGGGAGTGCTTTATAATATGATAGAGGTAATTACCTGTCTCTATTCAGTATTAGTGAAGAATCAGTTACATGGGATGTGGAAAACAAATGGGAGATTTAGAAGTTGTAAAGGTTTCAGTGTCTTCACAAAGAAGAAAAGAAAGGTAGTGTAGAAACACAGCAGTTTATATCTTTTCATAATGGACTGTTCTAAAGGGATATTAGTTGCTTCTCCATCCTTCCTAAGAGTAGGAGAAAAAGAAATGAGACTAAATTTCAGGCAGAGAGATTTAGTTTAGAATTTGGAGAGTTGCAGCTATGTGGAAATTTAAGTGGTAAAAGAGCTTACCTCAGGCTGCTGCAAAAACAGGCAAGCATCTCACAAAGTAGGTTTGGTCTGCCTGCTGTCGTCTTCTGCTACAGCTATAGCAAAAACAAGGTGGCTGTCTAGGGCTTTTTTTTCTTTGAAACTGAGTTACATCTGTTAGCCAGACCATCAGGTTGTATGAATTAGGAAAACTAAGTGACCTCAGTGCATGTTATACAGTTTACTAGTCTGAATAATTTTTTACTTGTGTTCACGTGAAAACTCTTCTTTTGCAGCTCCAAATTAGGATCACGAGCTAAAACTGTAGAGTATTTTGAGGCCTGTGTCTACACTGAGAAGAAATTCATGGCACAAATATTATTTAAAGCACCATTTAAAAAAATTAAAAATTGCTTCCAGTATGCTGATTGCAAAGACTTGTAACAATCAAATATCCTTTCAAGAGATAATCTTATGTACTAGCATAATTAACCCCAGAGATATGCACATGAATGTGCCATATTGAAATATTGTTTCTTGAAGTGCTTGATGGTTTAAGAGATGCCCAATATAACACAACATATTTTCTTTAGAAATAATATAAACGTTGAAATGAAATAAAGCTGTATTTTTGTTGCAAAGGGTTTGCTGTGTTTCTTATTTTTACTGCTGTAAATCTAGCTGCATGGATTTCAAATAGCTGAGAACAAATACTAGCATTGTTGGGGAAGGAATGCTCTCATGCTCTTAACCTTGGTCACATTTTGCAACCACATAGATACTTATGTTTTGTAAAATACTATACGAATTATTCACGACTGTGTCAGCACCCACGGCAAGCAGCATGCACAATGACTCTTACATGCCATGCAATATTCATAGGCCTTTTGGCCTGGCAGTGTCTGGGCCAGTTGGTGAGTGCAGGCAGAATTACTAGCTGCACTCCTGGTGTACACGGAAGAATCACCGCTTTCCTTTCTAGTTGATGCTGCTGTTTTTTTGACCCTGTGCTGCTCCTGCACAATGTTGTCTGAGCCTGGATCTTCAGCAATTTGCTTTCAAAATGCATTATAAAACTCTAAGGAAGCTAATTGTCTATGCTTGCATGACTCAACTGCCTTCTCTCTGATCCCTTGATCCCCTGAACCACAGATCACCCCCCAGATATGTATATGTCAGGACCTCTGCATTGCAGCCCTGTCCTGGTGTGCAGGAACATTTTCCTTCCTGACCCAGTGCTATGTATTGTGGTTAAGATTAATATTTTAATTAGAATTGCTGCTGCTTTCATTAAAATTAATGAGATGAATTAATTTATAAAATATCATCAGTTAAAACATCAAAATTAAAACCAGTTTAAATGGAATAATCCCTAAGATACTCAGCCTCTTGCACTATTGGACCTGGTGTAATTTCAGTCCACCCTGCATTTAAACTGCTGAATGCTGGAGCTGTGAAAACAGAAGTTCAGCAATGAGTAAGATTCTCCATACGGGTAAAGTATATATTTTTCCCTTTATACAGGAGCACACACATTCTTCAGAGTGTCAGGAACATATTGATAGACATATGAGGTTTGTTATTGTATTGGCTTCTTTTGTCAGTGGAAAAATAATAGAAATTGCGTACATCTTGTGGACAGCATACCCATTAACCAGATGGTGAAAAAAAACCCAACATTTTAGTGAGTTCAAGAGATGGTTCCTAGGACCAGAATCAACACATACAGGTAAATATAGCAAAAAAAAAAATATTGAAAACTTAAAAAAAAAAAGAATAGATACAAATTTATACATATAAACACATTTGTAACTAGAAATGAGTTATAAATATTGTATAAGATGTCATAGGTCTACTCACGGTAGAGCACTGAAGTGGGCAAAATTCATGTTGAGAACCAGTGTGATCCGTGTGATTCTCAGAGGTCTTTGGAAGCTTTCCTGCCCATTTTTTCAAAGCATTTCCTTTTCTCTGAGTTTATTCCAAACCCAACCTTCTTTGCCTCTTGAGTTTAATTTTTGTAAAGCCCAAATCCCATCTAGCATTTCTAGCCAAGACAATTACTTATATGGTACAGTTTAGGTTTAAATTAGCCCAGGTGACAGACTGAAGCCTGTAGGTGGAAGGAACACAAGCAAAAGAAAGATCTACTAGGATAATAGAAAGGGCAAAAGAGGAGTCCTTTCATTGACCTCTGGGTTTATGGGTTTGTTCATCTGTGGATACTTTAAAAAACGCTTTCCTTATCAGTTTAAACAGCTTCTGTCTATGAATGAAAAATGAGACCATATTGGCAATTACAGTATAGGAAATCTATCCTGAGAAACCAATGGAAAAAGTATTAAGCGGTAAAAAAAGTCCTTTAAGGAGAGATTGTAAAGAGCAAAACTCAACACAAAAAATTTATTTCTTTTTTCAGTAACACTATAAAATTAATGGATGCTCCTTATTCAGTAGTGTAATTAATTTAGTCCAAGTTCCAATGCCTTTAACCTGCGTTTATTCATTATTTTTCCAGTAAAATACACATTCCCATCAGGATCATAATGACTGCCTAAGTTTAGCAAGGGCTTATGGTCCCCTTTGCCCCCTCATCTTCTCTTGCAGTCTGATATACAGTATTCACGCCATCCTGTGCCTGCTTGTGATGTTTCTGTTGTTGCTATGTGCTACAACTCAAGCTGACAAAAAAAGACTTACTAAAGTTGGCCCAAGTGAACTGAAGGCAGATATGCCTAGCACAAGGGATGTATCTGGGCACTGACATGGAGTAAGCTGTGGGAAGGAGGGTCAGAATTCATTACTTGAGAAAATTTGGTTGCTGCATCAGAGACTAAGGGTAACCCTTGGCCCAAAAGTTCAGCTGTCTGGGATGCAAAGCCTGGTTTGGTGTGGCACAGCTCTGTGGTCTTGACTGAATTTTAATGAGAAAATTGCTTAAATAGCAGGAAGTTCACAAGCTAAAGCTATGCAAAATGAGAAAAGTGAAAGCACAGACAGAAGCATTTTGTTAAAATGCTAACGGTAGCAGCTCAAGGATACAAAAGGAAAGAATCTATACCTCAAGGTATTAAAAATACCCCAGAGAATCAGAAAGTGGCAACTCAGCAACACTGAGGATCAGCCTGTTAGGAGGATTAAGAAGCCCAGTCCTTCCCCACCTGACCAGTGCTTGCCTACCCTGCACAGACTCCTGGCTGCTTTACTGGGGTTTGTGAGCACGTTAATAGTGACTATTGTATGTGTGCTAGCCAAGTCATAATTGTTTTATATAAACAATTTGTATGTATCATTCTTGCAGTGTCTCTTTGTACATTGTAAAAGACATCTGAATAAAAATGAGCTGATGATTTCTATGTAAGACTGCTCTCACTTCTGCACGAAGTGGTATCTAGCCACACACTGCGAAATCCTAGGCTTTTTCTACACTAGCCAATTCATGCAGCCCAAAGGATCCCAGTCCTCTTGTGGCAGCCAGCAGAAAGGTGCCACGGTCTTCTGATGGGGTGGGCTCTGCTGTATGTCCTGGGAGTTACCTTCAGCACACAGAGCCTCACCAGCCATTGCTATCACCTGTACCCTGAAGGTGACTAGAAATGAGATTTTTATGGTGCCCGATAGGCTCATTCAGACAAATCAGGGAGACTTTCGAAAGAAACTCTGTGGAATAATCCTGCTCCAGCTTTAAAGAGATTTTTGGATACTTTAAACTGGATTGTAGTTGTTACTCCACCAAGTGTTCTGTGATATTAATATTTGAATTCCTGCCAAATGTGTGGGTTTTTTTGATCCTCAAGTATAGACATCAGGTGATGCTGAAACACATACAAGTCAGACATTTATGTACTTAACTGTGCAGATTGGAACTAGGACTTGGACCCTAACTCAAATGTTTAGCAGAGCTATTATGCTTGGAAAAGGTTAATTTTCAATAGAGAAGAAGGATCATGTTTAACTGTTTCTAAATAGTTGCAGGTAAATCAATGTGTGCTTTCATACAGTGGATGGAGAGCTACTTTTGCTTACAAAGCTTGCTACTATTGCTTGTAATAAAAATATTTGCCGAACCACAATAGAATAGATTTGTGGGGTTTTTTCAGGTTTGCACACATGCCAGCACTTTGGAAAAATAGATTTTATCAAGTTTCAACACTGTTTCTTGTGTCACAAAACAAAGCTCTTTAGAAGCGCATTTTCATGTCCCTTTAAAAGAAATCTAATTCCTGTGTAAACTAGCTCACATAATTTCCAAGCAAATCTTTTGCCTCTGGCTTATCATCAGCAAGTATTTAAAGCTGAAATTTTTTTAAAAAATAATCAAACAACAAAACAAACCAACAAAGAAAACCAAATGAAACCAGGGGTCTGTTAGTTAAAACACAGGTATGCCTGTTCACTTAATCAGATGGTGAATAACATTTATCACATAAGATAGCTTTTCTATTTCTTATGTTTTCAAGGGAAGGAGATAACTTTGTAAAAATATTTCCAAAGACCTGTAATAACAAAGAAGATTTGCATTTTGCTAATGTTAGTGAAAATCAGGAGTCATTCTCTTGGAACTGATGGAGCTGCACAGACAAAAGGAAAAGAACTGGATCATCATTTCTAGTGAGCACTTCATTTGAGTTTCCATGAATATGTCTTTTCTTATTTTCCTCATGTTATATTTGATGCATTATAGCAGTCAGTGACAGACTTTAAATGTTGTCCAGATTTTTGTCTTATAATACTTAATAAAAAAAACGCAAAGCGAATTGGAAGGCTAAGATTTATATCCTATTATGTGATGTATAGTGATTGCATGTTGCTGACCTTGGCCTTTCTGTTAACTTCCACACAGAAGATGCCTTTCAACAGAGCAAAGTAAAAACCCTGTGGTCTGATGCAATTTTCCCTCATCTGTAGTTCTTTAGCTGTGGTGGGGACAGTGTGGGAAGAAGGTCCAATAAAAGCATTGCTGGCAAGATACTGCATTAAAGACTTGAACATTTGAATTAAAAGCTTATATGTATAGACATACACACACATACACATTTTCCCTCTTAATGTCTCTACCATTCATAGCAAAGCACCCAAACCAGCTGTGTTCCTAGCTGTGCTTTCAAAAGTAGCTGCCCTCTGATGCTATGGCTTCCTGTGGCACCGAACAGCCCAGCTGAAGTCACAAAGGGAAATATCCCCTTCATTGCCTAGAAAGCAATCTGTCATCAACTTCTGCAGCTTCCTCTCATTTACTACAAAATGGAGACAAAAGGATGGCTCATTTTTTACCTCTACTTGTTCAGCTTTGGAGACTTAAATTGTCTTGTAACAGTTCAGATTTGAAACTATGATTATTTTTTTTTTTTTCCATTTAGCTTTATGTGTTACCTCTGCTAGGAACTTCAAAGTTCTTTGCTACTTTTTTTCTGACTCTCTTAAATTTTTACAACAGTACCATGCATATTTCTTTAGGTCTGCTGTTCCAAACCCTGGAGATCATAGATCAAGCAGTAAGGGCTGTTAGGCTTACTTTTTGATATCTGCTCTGGTTTTCCTTGTGATTTTATTACTATGGCCATTTCCTTTTAAAATAGGAATCAACACTCATCAGTGGGTATTTATTACACTATCAATGATTGCCAAGTTCATTTTGACAAAAGATATGCAAACCTGGAAAGGGTATCTTTGGGTAATAGTTTATAATGAATAATCCCCTGACTTTTTATGAATTTGCCAACAGTAAAAAGATTGCAAAATGAAACATATAAAGCTAAGCTACATCACTGGAAACAAGACTGAAATGGGGGATGCAGGATATGTTTACTACAGTGATACAGTCCTACATATAAGAAAGGAAAGTGAAGATGAAATTCAACCTAAGTGTTACATAGTTTTCAATCAAATGGAGAACAAGTAAATGAAGCCTGAAAGAAAGACAGCTTCCATTGACACCATGTATTCATTCCTCACATTGTTTTGATCTTAGAAGTTAGAAGTATAGAATTAAAATACTGGACCATCTATATTCTGTATATTCTGAAACCTTTACTATAAACTTTCTCATTTCCAAAAGAATGTACCAAATATAATGATGAATTCATAGTTGTGGCTCTGTTTTCAGTATCTCTGTATCTTGGGCAAATAAATCAGTTTACAGTGTCTGACTAATAATTAACACATACAGAGTCTTCCTAGAAAATTGTAGTCTGCAGATTTGTTCAGATTTCTTTCTGAATACCAGCTGAAGGTATTGCTTTTACAGTAAATGAACATTTACTGATAAAGTGAAGTACAGAGGGCCTCAAGAAAAGGCTACTAGAGGCAGAAGAATGTGGCTTACAAGTCAGATATTGCTCTTATATTGCATTGCAAGTGAAGTTTGGATGGCAAAGCAGCGTGACTCTAGAAGAAATTTCCCCCGAGGACTTTATTCTGTCGAAGACGACGGTTCTGCAAAATGGAACAGGCTAAAAAGGAATCTGTATCAGGGAAGATCCTGCAGGGTACGAGGCTGTTGCACAGGAAGAAATGATGACTGCAGCTTTAACATTGTCTCTAGAGCAGCTATATGTTACTGTGACCAGTTCTGTGCCTCAGGTTCTCCTGGCCCTGTAGACTGTTGTGCTGACTACTGGGATGTCTGTGACCACCCTGTTGAGCCCACCAGGTCAGATGAGCCTTGGCCACCTCCAGCATCAGGTAGGTACAGAGAAAATGCTCAGCTGGCATTAATGCATCGTGATAAAAATAATCTTGCAAGTAAAAGTACTAATTAATCTTTAGAGTGTATACATCCTAAAAATGTGACTAAAGACATAGTGGACAAAGATAAAAAGTATGAAACTAGAGTAAGTATTATGCTTGCTGTTATTTCTTTATCTCTAGGGCTGTATTTTTAGTGTCAATTAGATCATGTTTCTGTTGGACAGAATCTCTGTTTTACCTGAAACTCCTCAGAGATAAACTCATTGGGTCAAAATTAGTGTAATCTCAACAATTTTGATAAAGCTTCACAGATCAACATGAGATGGACAGCAAACTGAGGGTTATCCTGAGCGATACTGCTCTGAGACAGTCTGCAATGATTTTGATGCATCATAGCTTTCCTGTGTGACACTATTTTTCCTGCTCAGGTGCAGAAGTAGGTGAAGGGATGTGGTTAGAACAAGGATTTCTGGCCTATTTTAGTTTCTTACTAGTTAGTTTGTAGTGGAAGTTCCTCCAGGACTACTCTAAACTCAGTTTATTTTTATTTAGAACTAGAGAGTGGGAAAAAAAAAAATAATTCAAAATCAAAATTCTATAAACAGCTGGTTCTCCCTTGGCTCCTGCATAGACCAAATCTTTGCTGGTGAGAAAAGTTTAGAATTGTGGATTTTAAGACTGTGTAGCTTCTTAGCATTAGTAGACCAAATCTGGCTGAAAATATGGACATTCTAACAAACTTTCAAAAGCCTAAGACCAACAAAAATACTACTATGATTTTTTAATGTTAACTGTTTCTTTGCAGTAACCCTGCTGCCTGCATTCCAGCAGACCATAAGCTCTTGAGGAGGCTGTGCTCTTAAGCCAGGCATGCAGCCAAAATCTGATAAGTGCGAGTGACAGAAATGCTGTAAAACAAATTTGATTTTCCAAAGTGTTTCTAATCATCTAAAATAATGTTCTATGATTTATGTGAAGAAAGACATTTATTTCATATTTATTTTTTGCAGCGGTGTATATTATTTCCAACAGATTAAGGGGTTGTTGTTGTGAGCTCTGCATAAACATTCAGCAGCATTTCTGCTCCAGAGCTGACAGCCCGTGGGTCTAGCTTGGCAAACTGTTTCAGGTAAATGAATCAACACAAAATCTGCAGCAGTTTGCTGTGTGGGCAGTGCCATAAGCCTACCTCTTAAAGGTAAAACTGTAACAGAAGGTTTAGATAAGGGAATAGGTAAGGGGTAATATTTTTACTGCCTTTCTTAATCCAGTTTTTTGCATGTGTGTTCACTTTTTTGTAACTCTTGGACTGTACATACCTGCTGGAGATAGCAGTTATATTTACTTTATTCAAGAACCTTTACTTGTTCTATAGGTGAGCTTGTATCTTTTTTTTTTTTTTTAATATATATATCTCATCTCAAAACACAGTCACGTTTTTCTGCTCCTTAAAGTGCTTCCCTGATGGAAAGTCTGCAGCTGTTTAAAATCTGTTTATTGGATATTTTTTATGTAAATAGTTTAGAGGGTAAAAGGAGAATAATAAAGCAGACAAAATACAGCAGGAAAAAAAACAACTTGAAAGGAACTTTCTAGAACTGGAGTGTCTGAGGAAAAGGGAAGAGACATTCTAATTGGAAGGAAAAAAACTGAGAAGCAAAAAGGACTGAATGCCTGCAAATTCTGAAGCATTTTTAGAAATTACATGAGTGTATTAGCTGACTTCTAGTAACTGAGACTATGCTTCTGCCTTTGGCTGAGAATTATTTAAGCACTAGAAGACCACATACGCCAAAGTACTTTTCACCTGGAAGATTCTTGATCTTTTGGTTGCCTGTGGTTTTGCTGTCAGTGCTTCCTGAGTCATAGTTCTTTAAATAAACCAATAAACTGAAGTATATATGGGCCAGAGTGAGCAGCAATAAAATTCCTCAGTGCTTTATTTCTGGATCCCTGTCTATTCACTTGATTTGTTGCACAGCAGCAGTAAGTGATGTTGTGACTTCTTCCATGGGTGTGCACCGTGCTGAGGGCCAGTCTGATTTAACTGTGTGGAACTGCTTTGACTTTGTCTTTATGAACACGGCATTCAGTAGGTTTTGATGGTTTTCATGTTCCAGCAGAAACCGCGCAAGTTCTGATTGTTATGATTATTATTATTTTATTTTTTGTTATTAAAATAATGGTTAGAGTTTTATTTATTGACTATATTTATTAATCTTTTTGTTTCAGTTACTCTGATGGTACAAAAAGCTTTTTCAAGGCCAACACACTAGATCGCAGCCTGGTGGTGGTATAAAAGTGATGTGCAGAGAGTTTTCTAATTGCTTTTACACTACACAGTCAGGATCTGGCTTACAAGCGAGCAAACCTGGGGACATTTCACTGATGAATGTACTTACATCGATACTGCAGGCAAATGCAGTCAGCGCTGTGAGGGTATAGGAATGTCAGCCTGGGAGGGAAGTCCTAGTGTACCAAATACCGTTCCTTCCAGTCAGGATTTTAACAGCATGTAATCCCATTCATGAAGTCATCAGGGTACATCTTTAAATTAATTAATTTCCCACTTAATACATTTTTATTCCAACCTAATATATTCACAGCCAGGTAATCTTGCTGTGTTCCCATGCAAACAGTGTCTTTTAGCTTAGATATCTCTGCTCTCTGCCACTGATGCCTCAGGCAGCACTCCTGGCTCTCTGTCTGCAATTACGCTAGAGCAGAGAAACTGTACGGTTTTAATCTTCAGTTCCCTAAGCACACGTTATTAGAAAGCTTCTGTACTTCTCCAGGTTTGCATTTTTTGTCAGGGATGAGCAGTGAGTCCCGCCAGCAGAGCTCTGGCCTGCTGCTCAGGTGCTGCACCCATACTGCCTCCCCTCGATATATTTGAAATATATTTGAAATTGAAATGTATTTGAAATGCTTGATACCTCGTTCCACCTACTGTTGGATGCTGTCTGTGGCAGACTGTGACAAACTGGGATGCTTGAGTAATTCACTTTGCGTATTCTCTGGAAAATGTCTCAGATCTTGGTGGAAGATGACTTAGGGCAGACACTTTGGGCCTCAGCCTGCTTAGGTGGGGTGTATCTCAGCTGCGCCTGCACTAGCTAACGCAGCCTGCCGTGTGGTTAACCGGGAAAGGCAGGCACCTGTAACTCATCAGCTCTAGTCTGCTTCTGCACCTGGGTGTGAAATTAGCTGTGGCTCAGAAGAGCAATCCTGCCAATAAAGGTGGTCCAGGCAGCACAGGCATACGTTGTGTGTCTGGGCAGAGGAACTGCAGCCCTTCTGCGAGAGGAGGATGGCCTTCCTCATACCTGTGGTGGGGCAAACGGTGTGATAGAATGCAAATGCATGTCAACCCTTTATTAATATGAAATATGGTTTGAGCTTCTCGAAAGTGGAGGAGAAAGGAGAACTTGGGCGTGCTGGCTCCCAGCCTTTTCAGTGGGAGAAGGAACATGACCTCTACCTGTAGGCTCACCAGTGGAGGCTACACAGGCTGAAAACAGGCTGGAAGACAGAGACCCATGTGAGAAATGTACAGCGTTTGTTAGAGCCTGGATCCGAAGCCCTGCACGGGCATTCTGGGTCTTTCTTTCACTGAAGCTTTGACAAACTGAAGAAACAGTTTATGTGGAAGACACATAAACACACACAAAGTCTTTTCTTAGTGAAGCATTATCAAAGAAGAAAACTAGGAGTCTTGTATTTGTCTGGAAAAACCATCACTCAGTTCAGGTTTTATACTGTGTTTTGGAGTTGGAGAGTATATGAAACATACATTTACCTTGGAACATGGTTGAGCTGTCTGTTTTTCAAAGAAGAATTAAACTGTTAAGAAAAAAGAAATATATGTCAATAGGTTTAGAATAGTTATTATTTTTTCTTCTATAACTGAAAAAAAATTATTTATATTTTAATTGCCAAACAAAATATTTTTATTAGAAATATATTATTTTTAAGTTTATTACTGGAAAATAACTTTATTCAAAGAATTATTTTTATTTACATATAAGATAATTTTTCAGTGGATGCATTGAATCTGTTGCTGATCTTATTTGCTATAAGTGATCATGTGTTTGGTAAAAAGTTAAAATACATCAAACTGCCTTCATTACTCTGAAGAAACTGGAAATGAATGTTGCTTTCAACTAAATAATTAACGCGTACTGCATTTAACCAATTAATTCAATAGTAGCGAGTTTTGAGTTAATTCACTTCAAAATGATTATTTTTTTTACACCTCTTTATGTTATGTTGGCAGGTTGTTATAAAGATGGCCGATATTATGGAGAAGGAACAATAATTAAAGACAACTGCAATTCCTGGTAATGTTTCAGAGAACAGCAAACTGAATTTTATTTAACATATGTAAAACAACAATTAAGGTAGTGAGCATCTTTAAATTCATGTTAAACGTAATCGAATCAAAATGGCTGGAATAGTGCTGTATTAAGATACTGTAGAATTAGATTACAGACAACTTAGAAGAATTGCAAGAGGTCAATGGACTTTCTAATCAAAATATGAAAATGGAAGTATTAAAGTCTCCTCCTCACTGGTCTAATTCTGTCCTGCTCATTCAGTCTGCTGGCTCTGACCTGAGTAGAAATGGCTTCAGCCTAGACCTGGGCATTGACCTGAACCCTGGCAAAACAAATATCATTAAAGCTTAGGGGATTATTTATAGAACATTTTCCTCTGTTTCTTTGGCTTGAGTGATGAGACTTTACATTATTTTGTGAGGGGAAGAATATATGTATGTATGTTTATGTAGGAAAGAGATGAACTGTTTGTGCATCCCTTTCACTGCCCTGGGACAGGAGCAGAGAGCACAGACAGGAGCTCTGCTGCTGACCCTGGCAGTCAGCTGCCTAAGCCACCTCCCAGCTTTGCCTCTCCAAAATCCAGTCCTGCACCTCCAGCTCCAGAACAGCCTGGGGGGCACCAGCAGCACCCAAACAGGGCTGACCCCCATGCTCTGACTTCAGCCCAGCATCCCTGGAGCAAGGTGTCTATGGCCATGGGGCTCCTTTCTGGGTTTCCAGAGTGAAAGTTGCTCAAAACATCTCATTTACTGGACATTGGTTTTTTTCCCTGTTTTGGTCTCACAAAGATTGGAAGCAAATTTTTTCAAATACAACCTTTCCCACAAGCTGTCAACCTTCCCACTTTGTTCCAGTTACGATTCATAAGGTAGTGAAGTAGCATTGTGTTTTTATAAATGCTATATAACATTTATATTTCTTTATACTTTTTTTCTACCCACCTTCCTTCTGCTGTTAAAATGCATATTTTTCCTTTGACAATTCATTTTCTGCTCAGTGATATTCTTGCCCTTTCAGCAAATGCTTCCAAAGTCTCTGGAAATGTTCAAAAGAAGTATGCCTTGTTCGCCAAGACTTAATTCAGCACATCAATTCTGGAGATTATGGGTGAGAATGCTTTTATTTTAAGATTTTGTTAGAAACCACCGTATTGCTCATTGTATGTTTGAATGAATTACAGGTTATGCAGTCACCCCCACCCCTTCCTTCCCCAATTACATTACAGCAATTTGACAGTAAATGTACATCTGTGAAACTTTCCTAAATCTCTGGCAGATGATGGAGTTTTAAATGGAAAGATAAAGTCTCATGCTGATAGGAGTTGATATTGTAAACATATCTCTAAAATATTTTCCAAATGTAGCACAAGTTTTTTTCTCACAAAATGCTATTTAGATCACCTTCCCTTATTCTTCACTTTATTTATTGCTTGGGATAGATACTTAAAGTAATTTTTTCTCTTCCCTCAAAAGCATTGTTCTACATAACATGACTAGGTAGCATTGAAAGAGGAAAGGATGGGCCAAATGGGGACCAAAATATCAGAACTTTGTAGGGCTTGGTGTTTTTCTTACTACAAGCTCTTATCCCCTCCAGGTAGCACAGAGGGATTAGGGACACCTCAGTACTACAGCTGAGCCTTGGGAGCCTCCTGCCTGTTTACAAACAGAGATAGAGGGGCTGCCTCCCTAGGAGCTGAGGTCCAAAATTACCAGTGAAGCCTGCCCAGATTTCAAACTGTGACTCAGTGCCAAAAAATTTTCTACTCCATTGGAGACATTTAAACCAACTGAGTTAGGGTAGACACTTCATTTAAGCACCTGGTGCCCTTCACCTCTCTCTCATCAGTGGTAATTGGTAAGATTAGACCAGGTAAGATAAAATTAAGCTTCTGCAGGTGCTTGTGTTCTTCTCTGACTACAAGAAGGCCAAGACTGGTGAGGCTTCTTATTTGGGCAGTATGAATCCCACCTCCTTGTTCCTCATACGCAAGCAAGAAAGAAATGGGTATAGAGAATGTTTTCCACTGGGGCTTAACCCTTTTCCAGTAATAACATGTTCTGGTGTGTTCCAAATATGTATTTGCTGCAAGGTATTCTTTTTCTGTTGTGTATACAGTTTGCAGGGTAAATGCTACAATCTGAGTCTACTCTGCCTGTGAGTAGGGAGGAAATAATTAAAGAGCCACAGGGAGCCTTTTCTTTCAACCTGGCTATTGGTGTAAAACTCAGGCAGAAGTTGTTAGCTGGGCTTTCTGCTGGGTTCAACCGTGTCTTACTGCAGGTGTGCTAGAGCTTGAAGGCAATGTAAGTCACTACATGAAGCTGTTCATTCCCTGTGGGCATCTGGTCTGAAGCATAATTTGAGCGTAACCTCAAGACAACAGTAATGTTATGACTGAACATCTTGTTTTCCAGTACTCTGAAGCATTGCATGCTCATCTCCTGCAGGCTGACATGATGGAGATCTCAAATCACCAATTTTCATATACTGCTGTATTGCTCCATCCTACACTCATTTGCAGTGGAAGAGTTTGTACTAAATATTTTCTCATGCGTATCGAATACAAGGTTTTGAAATGTAATTTGAAATATTTATTTCTGGATGTTATTGTTAGTGGTGTTCTTACAAAGGCGCAACATATTGATGTGAATGGTATCTCTAACTTGGGTTTTGTTTGTTCTCTGTGAGGAAGATGGAAAGCTGACAACTACAGTCAATTCTGGGGAATGACAGTGGAAGAAGGTTTCAAAAAGCGCCTGGGCACCTTCGCTCCGTCTCATTCCTTGCTGAACATGAGAGAAGCTCCCGTAAGTGTGGTGTATAATTGTTATTTTTTAAAAAATAACTTTATCACATGGAAAAATAAATGTGAAAAACTGTAAGATTATGATTCAGGGATTTAAGACTAAATGTTTCCATGTTGTATATCAAGCTCCCAGAATAGTTCTCTAAGTCACAGAGTAGAAGAAAAAACAAATGCTAACCACTGGGAAGCTGCACACCAATATTAACTTAACATTGTAGATCACTGGTGTTTGAAATCTTGACTTCATTAGGCTGGTTTCATATGATCCTCTTTGTTTGCTAATTGTTGCACACATAGCTGTAACCATAAAAAAAATTAATCAGGGGATAGTTCATTAAGGATAAGAACTGAGACTAAACAGCAATCTTTGAAAGAAGCTCTGAAAGCCTATGGGATAAAGCAGTGTAAAGATGTGGTAGGGGGCTGGGGGTTTTGGCCAAATGGGAAGAAAAGTGATGGAAAGCATAGGAAAATGAGATGGTTGTCTGCTACCAGCTTTCTAAACCTCTTGGCCATGGCCATTTTCATGGCAGCTAAATTAAATTTCCTATCATATATTTATGCTCAGATTAGTTCTGCATCAAAGCAAATATACTTTATGTAGGTAGGTTGAGTAATTAAAGAAGAAATGCGTAGTTATTGAATACAGAATAGATTTACCAATACTTTGGATCAGTTTCTTTGCTTCTTAGAAAACCCAAAATTATGGCAATCACAGACTGAAAAGCTAACTACCTCAACATAATGAAATTAAGAAAACTGCAAGAATAAATATGCTAGATCCAAGGTTTGCAAATGACATAAAATGTAACAGGTTTTTACCTTTGGCTTCTATATAGTTCAGGCAAGTATTGACATTTGGTTATCTTTTTGAAGTCAATAATTAATGCTTGTTCTGTGTGTGTTATGGCAGAAGGGTTTCCACATCATGGAAGGCCTTGTGGTGACAGCAGTGAGGAGCTACTACTTGACAGGGAATCTGGGAAAGAGGGGGAGGGTCACGTGCCTCTGCAACAATTTTAACAGTTCTAACTCTTTTCCTTGATGCAAACTGGTTCTTTGCCTCACAAAAAGTCAGTTCCCTGCACCAGCATGGTGAGGCATTGGGTTGTGGCCCAGACTGGCCAGCTTGCTCAAAATTCCATTATGGGGGATTGTCAGAGCAAGAAGTTGACAGAAATTAAGCCTTGGAGTTCTGCTTTGTATAATTCGCTAGACTACTTTTTGCAGCCAAAGAAGGATCTGTTTCAGTTGAAGATGGCAAGTAAAAATAAGACAATGACATGAAAGAGTTTAGTGCAATCTTTAGTAAGTATCTGGCACAAATTAGCAGCAAACTGCACTGAGGCTCAAGAGACTTGGGGTTGATTTGTTGTTGGCATTTTTCCTTGAGGAATGCAGTGTGATGCTTATATAACAGAAGCAAAAAGTGGGTATCATGTACCTGGTGCAGAGGTTGACAACTACATTATTAGGTACCTAGCTAGGTGAGACAAATCCTGCCTGGGAAAACAAGAAAGGGAAGGTTACAAGAAATTCTTCACAATATTTCCTCTTTTCCGTTCAGTTTGGGTAGCTGGGTGCCCAGTGCTCCTGCATTATGTCCAGCCTATTGAAGCGTTGTTATTAAGTTTCATGCAGCTTCTTTAAACTGCTAGACTATTTACAGCTTTTGTTCCACTGGTATGTTTCTCAGACATATTTTCTCTGTCTACTATCTTTTTATGAAATCTATGAGCCACAACCCAAATATCTCTGGCCCTGCCAGACACCCAAGGAGCTTCAACGCATTCTTCTCCTGAAGTCCAGCTTTGCACATTCATGCATTTAGCCCTCAGGAAGTCCTACGTGTTGTTGGAAGCACAAGCTTTGCACAGGATTCTGAAAAACCTTTCTTTCTACTTACAAAAGCTAAAAATATAAAATAACCATCTCTGTATGACTTTCTCAGCTTCTGGAGAATTCTTCCAGCTTTTGAAAAATTGCTCTGAATTGTACATGAGCCTCTCTCCTTCCCATAGCTTCTCTTCAAAATTGTTAGAACTTAATTGCTTTTACCCCAGTGATTTCTCTCTTAGTTATTCTTGATGTTAAAATATTTTTCTCTGAAGCTTCCTGTGAAGCTCCAAATCTCCCTGATTCTGTCTCTATAGTTTTGTAGAAAAACATCATCTCTTTAGTGTCCTTGTTCTGCCTCAGAAAACTTCCTGTCATCTACCACATTTATTACTTCACAAAAACATTTTTTTTAAAAAAATATTTTTTTCATTCATAGCCAGTTCTGTATCTACTATCACTGCATGATCCAGCAATTTCATGACATGACTTGGGCTCACAAGGGGTACATTGACAGATTCTTCCAATTGGCAAACAAACAGCGGCCATGGAATTAACTTCCAGGCACTTTTTAAGATAAGTATTTTCAGAGACACTTACCCCTGCTTCACCTTCCATAAATAATTTTCTGTTGATGATATTTTTTTAAGCATACTAACACAGGTACAAAGTCCTAAAGTTCTAAAAAAAAGTGAGTTTTCATGACAGTGTTTCCATTAAGCTTCAGCTGTAGCTAGGTGAAGGTTCAGAAGAGTAAAAAGATATGATGACATTCAGAAAAAATAATTTTAATATTTTTCAGAAAAATTCTTCAAGCCTTAATGGCTTGACCTTTAAGTAACTTTATTGAGCACTAATTCACCTGCAGGCTAAGGTACTAGTTACTTACTGTGGATAAATTGGTGCTAATTAAATATTCATGCATTCTCTGAGACCATTACTGCCTTTCCCATTTTGCAAGTGAGAAAACTGCAAGTCATTTGCCCAAAGACATATATTTAGCAGATAAAAATGCTACAATTAATGTTCAGGAGATTTTGGCTCTATCTCGTGCTAACCTGATTAAAACTTGGTGGTTTCACTAATGTAGAAAGAAAACTGTAGCTACCCATTCATTAAATTAAACTACTTTTTTTTTTTTTTTTTTTACTTTAAATAAAAAACATTTCTTCAGCATGCTACTGATCTACTATTTAGGGAATAAATGACAGTTTCTGGTACCCAAGTGCCTGCTTTTCTGATTATTTTCTACTGTCTTTTGGGGATGCTTGAGACAAGCAAGTATATGTAGCAGGGGCTCCTTACTCAGTTGCATGGAAAAAAGATTCAAGGATGTCAAATGCTTCTGCAGTGACCACTTTACATCTATGGCAGTCTTTGTTCTGATGGTGGTGGAGCAGAGGCTTTTTAGTCTAGTTTTTTAGTTTCTTTGACTGATGTATCCAACTACAAATATAGCTTCATAACATTATTTAAAATCTGAGCTACATTTCATCTTAAAGAAAACACAAACTTCTTGAAGCTGCTCACAGAGATTTTAAGAGCTCTGCTATTAACAAAAGGCTATACCTGCTCCATAAGGTGATGCTCAATGATGTCTGGAAGTGTAGTTTAACGTGATGGCAAATTAAAGTACCTAAAAGAAAATGATATGGAACAAGAACTAACTGAAATGAGGACCCTCTGCTGCAGAATTTGGCTAGACCTGAACATAGACCTACAGCTAAATACATCACTAAGACTGTTGTGACTACTGACAAAGCTGAAGCTCCCAATGAGGTCATATGTGTTATCTTTACTCACTACAGGAGGTAGTGTAATCGTTCCTGAAGTTCTGTGTAGCACAAAACTAGCTGGCATGCCTTTAAACCCCATTGTGATACATGTTTGGTAGTATTCTGTCAGTACGTGTTCTGGCAAGAGGTACACTGCAGTGGTGGGGTCCACACCTGCCAGCAACAAGGTGCTCACCGAAGTGCCATCTTACAAGAAAATGGAATACATAGTTTAGTAATAAGGGACCATTTTGTATTAAGTATCAAAGAAGTTTTAAAGGCAATGTGAAGGTATACAAAGTATACCAGCTGTTCCACTGATATGTGACTTTTCATAGTAAAAAAAGCTCAGTAGTTGTAGAGCTCTTTCTTCCAAACTGAAGCTCATGCATAACCTGTTTTGTCTTCACAAAACAAGTGATGTCCATAACCTTTTCCCTAGATTAAAAAAAAATCTTTTTGCTTTCCCTCAGAAAAACTATTTCCACATTTGCAAATTTAGTAATCTTCAGCCTGATTTCTCTGATGGGCCGTCTTCTTTTCCAAGAAGTCCAAGTGTTCATGTCCACTTACCTTTCTGATTTGGCCGGACTGCTGGTTTCACGGCAGAGAATACATATGAAGGTTTAAAAATCATTTTGCTGGTTGCATTGTGCTGTCTGATGCTGGTCTATGGAGCTGGGCCAAGGGCTAAATAGACTTACTATTTGTCACAGAACAGCAGTGCTTCTCAATATCAGGTTAGCAATTTCTCAGAGAAAAAGCTAATGTTTCTGGCTACAGGTCAGTCCTGCATTTCTAAATGACAAGGCTGAGGCTTAGTGAGGGATTTGCTCTGGGATTTACAATATGAGGCTATTAAATGCATTGGCAGGGGTTTAGGCATATGTAAAGTAACACATTGTTGCTTTTCTCAGCTGACTCATTTGTGACATCATAAGTGGTCGTTGCCCACTTAAGCGTACTAAACAATCTTTGCCAAATTTTTCTTATTTACTGGTTGGTAGTAAGCAGTCTTATCATGTGAAAGAAATTCTATTTGCCTGGGATTTCACCTGTATGATCTGTCTTCAAGGTAAATTTGTGCTTGTTCATTAATAATGAACATAATGATACATGCATACATACAATGCATACATGATACATACAATGCAAGTCCCATGTATCTAACAAGCCTTTGAAAAAGCAGACTTTTGAAAGTGATTAATCAAAATAATGAGATTAATGATTTAGCAAGATTGAAAAGATTACTGGCTTGTTATGGTAAAACTTTCAAAAGCACTTAAGTGACTTAACAGCTTGCAGTATACCTTAATGGTATTTAGGATTTACTGCCTGCATCTAATGTAGTAAACCTGGAAGCACTTGAGAGTTACTGGGTCTGGGCATATCAATCTGTATCAATCTGCCTGTTGGTGCTGTATCCCAGCCTAATGTCAAATAAAGACTTGAGGTGCAAGCTTCTTTTTCCCTTACCCACTTCTCAACCATGGATTTTCTGTGGGATATCCAGGTGTACAAGCTGGGTGGAGGCACCCCTGTTTCCCAATGTACCCAACAAAGTGATCTGGATACAGCCAAAATGGTACAGTTCAGTTCCCCAGAGTCCTGAAATAGTTTGGAAGGACTGGCCTCAAATGTTTAAATCACCTCAGGAAAAGGTATGTAGTCTTATAAGTCACGTAAGCAATTTAGAAATATAGTGCAGCAAGGACACCCAGAATTAGAAGATGAAGTAAATCAAAGTAAAATAACAGAATGTAAACAGGATAGAAGCCATTGTACTTTATGGTATAAGCCTTCTTGTAGGAAAGAATCATCAGGGAATGTTTTGCTTAGGAACAGATTATCATATTTTGTATATTGTGTTTTCCTCTGGAACAGATCTTATTGTTTGAGACAAACTGATAGACTGGATGGACCAACATTGCAATTCTCTATAGCTATTCCTATTTCCCTGTGCAGCTTAAGCAACCATTCCCCAAAGCTCAACAGTAAAAAAAAAAAAAAATTAAAAAAAAAGTGTCAGTGGTTTTGATATGTTGAACACAGAACAGATTATTAGCAGTTGTACCAGATGGTTCTTGCATATGCAGATATTTGTGCAAAGCTTGGAGGACGTAAATTAAGGCTGAGGGATGAAGACTGCAAAAAAGGCTGTCCAAATGGCTTTAGCTGAGCAGACCATGAATTTTCATTGACTCAACATCAGATTGCACAGTAGAAGAAAAATAACTGATTTTTGTTCTGGATCAAGAGTAAGTGCTGGAGATTGAAAAATCTCTGTGTGAAAAAATCAGTGATACACTGTACTGATGCCTCCCCCATGGTAACTAAAATTTCTTACCTGCAGGCATGTGTCAAGGAGACTAAGATAACAGGTACCTAACTTTGCTGCTATTTGTAGCAGAAGGCTGTTCTTTCCAAAAATGCCAGCTGGATCATAATTAACATGTTTTATAGGGAATTGTTGTGTGAGATAAAAATCAGAGAGAAACTGGCCAGGTTGTGAGGTTGGCAGCCGTGGAGCTCAGCTTTCCAGCTCAGCTAGTGGAGTGCCAGAATGCCCCTGCTCGCAGGGAGCCACAGCACCTAGCCACAAGGTAACCACTACAGGGATGCTTGGGAAGCCACAGGCACCAATGCCTTTGGTATCCTCAATTTAAGAATTAAGAATTATAAGAACAAAATTAAGGTAAAATTTAAGAAAAACATTAGGAATAGAAGCATACACAGATCTCCTACATTTTGTTTTAGGGAAGCACACTTCCAGAAGAAAAATTTCCTGCATTTTTTGCAGCCACTTATGCATGGCCTGAGTGGATCCATGATCCTCTGGATCAACGAAACTGTGGAGCATCCTGGGCTTTTTCAACTGCAAGTAATAATATTTTTTTTCCTCCTTTTAAAAATATCATTGATATTAGATGTGTGATGAAAATGTGTAAAGATTAGTAATGAAGTAATTTCAGCTTGCTGTTCACTTTTTAGTAGCAAATAGGAACATTTCAAATTGCTACAGCTTTCCCTCTAAGTTGTGCCAGTCCTAAAAAGTCGATCTAAGCTGCGAAGCTTTGCTTTTCATAAGTTTGGGTAATGTAGGGATATTTTCTGGTGGCAGAAAGTAGAGAATGAGTTGACTAACACACTTTATCATAACTGGTAGAGTAACTTCTAAAAAATCTGCACTCCTTGCTTGCACAACTATGTGCATGACTTGAAAGCTTAAAACAGGTAGACTTTTTTTTAAAAAAATGTATTTATTTGTGCATTTACTATTGTCCCACCCTTACTATTCAAGTAATCTTTTCAATAATTTTCTAAGAGGAAAACTCTGAAACTGCTCAGGTATTTGTTGAAGAAAACACTTTCAAATTCTGTAAGCAAAGAAACGTCAGTAATGCAGTTCAATCTCATGCTACAGCCTCTGGTTTTATGAAAAATGGGCATGAATGTTTGTGTCATTTTCTCCAAAGAAGCTACAGAGATCAGTATGTCCATTTTTCTTAGGCTGCAATATCTCTCACTACATATTGAGTTATGTAAAGATAGAGAAAAAAGTTATGCAATCAATCTTTATATGACTTGATCTGACCAGTGGATCCTCATGGGTGCAGTCTTCTGCTTCTTCATATCACAGCAGTAAAAGAAGCAGTAAAAATAAAGAAAAGGAGTGTTTAGGTCAGTTAACCCCAGCTCCCTGCCAGAGCCAGACTGAACACTCTCTGCTACCAGTA
>JAVJGJ010000059.1:18594328-18646252 GCA_035590215.1 Microhierax caerulescens | reverse complement strand
GACACGGTTTAGTGATGGGCTTGGTAGTCCTTGGTTAATGGTTGGACTTGAAGATCCTAAAGGTCTCTTCCAACCTAAATGATTCTATGATTCTATAATTCTATGATTCTTATCAACTTTTTCTTTTTTCTTTTTTTTTTTTTTTTTAATATCTGAACAGGGTTGTATCCTATGCTTGTTATCCATCATTTTGGAACAATCACCTGGAGCTATCAGGTGCAAATCGCTGTTATGTGTCAAGTGAATATGGAAAAAACTATACAAATGGACCATGTCCCAATGCTTTAGAAGAATCCAATCGGTTATACCGGTGTGCCTCTCACTACAGGGTCTCCTCAAAAGTAAGTTCATGCTATTGTTCATCTATTGTCTCATCTACTTTTCTGCTTTGGGGCTTGAAAATTATCTGGCATATGGAAATATGTTCACTTTACTTGAAGACTAGAGCTGTGCATTTTCTTTTATATGCCCTTGTATTTCCAGAAGAGTTTAAACTCTTTGTAGTTTCTTAATCATCTCTTTAATGCTGCTGCTTTGTGATCCTATAGAATGTAGAGATAAAAAAGACACTATGTAGTCAAACTGAGCATTAATGCTTCTTAAACACGTTTCTGAAGGTTTTGTTCACTTGGCAAACCAAATAATCTAAATATTCTCTGGTAGAAATACAAGTACAACGGTACATTTATACCAGTAGGTGTGATACACAACAATAAATTAGTATGGGGTTTAATTTTATTTAATAGAATGTATTATATTCCCTTGCCCTCTCTGCTGTTGCTCTCACTTCCCCTCAGGAAACTGACATAATGAAAGAAATCATGGACAAAGGACCAGTGCAAGGTATGGTAAGTTTGGAGACGTTAAAATTACTACTATTATTGAAAAAATCAAAGCGTGCAATGTCCTTGTATCAAAATGTTAGAAAACACAAATTACATCCCACAGTGAATAAAACAGACATAAGCACTATAATTCATCCTGGGATGTTTGGTGGGCTACTGCATCAGAGTCCGTAGTAAGTAAAATGACCTTGAGCTGGACTTGTTGAAAATATGCCTTTTTCCCATAACGGTTCTTGGCTCATTGATGAAATAGCAATTTGGGTCTGTGCAGGAGGAGTTAAATGCTAAGCAAAGCTCTGCTCTGTAGGGCTGGGATTGATTCCCCTACTGGCTGAAGCCAGCCCGCCAAGCCAAGGGAACACTGCAGTATATGGGCCCTCTAGCAAACCATTTAGTGCTGCCATACTCCCAGAATCTCCCCTTTCAGAGCCCAAATGCTCTTGTTGGTTGCAGAGGGCTATCAGTTTTGAATTTTTCTGCTGAGCCCTGCAATGAGGAACTGTGATCTCTTAGAGAAATTAAGAGACTTGGTCAGGGAGTGAGGAACTGCAGATGAGTGGTTTAGCCTGAATACTGTCCGTTTGCGGTCATGGATGGTGCTGGCAGCACCTGCAAATGCAGGTTCCTGCTCATACCCCAGGACAGTGTAACTGGAGAGATTGAAGGGTTTGGGGTCATGGGGCAAGGTCACAGTGCAGGATGTCCTCCCCTCTTTGATGGATGGCTGATGCAAACCCAAAGCATTTTACTTCAGAGGACTTCTGCATTTCTACTACCCTCAATTATATAATGAATTATCATAACCTCCAATTTATTATTGAAATTGTCTTGATTATTACATTTCATTCATTTCAGGGCATCACGGAGTTAAAATTATTTCTTAAAGCTCTTTGTGGTCAGTGCAATTAATATGAAGCTCAGACTTAACAAGATCAATATTATCAGTCTTTTTTGCTCTGTCTGAGTTCATTTGCTCAAGGAAAATATTTTTTTCCCTTGCTGCATTTGATCTAGAAGTGAACACAGTAACTTCCATTGGTTTTAAGAAAGTAAAAAAAATAGGAAGCTTCTGATAAAATTTCAGACCTCTCTCTAATATTGTATTTGCAGTCCATGTATACACAGTTTGCTTGCTTAATCTGTTGGTACTAAATCTTCCTCAACAAATAATCTATATTCAGGCATTTGTTAGGTTTTAACCACTCAATAATTCATACAATATTTTGAAGTGTCAATGCTTTTTCAGAGAAAATGTGTCTCTATCAGGTTAAGGTAATTCTGTATGTGGAAAAATCAAGATCTAATGAAAAGTATATAACCAAAAGCGTATATCACAGAGTGAAATCACTTTCCATTTTTTCTTTTGTTATAATGAGATTTTTAAATGATTCACAGTTATGACCCAACAATTTTTCACTGATTCTTTCTTCTTTCCTCCTGTACTACAAATGCAATCAGGGCATAATTCTAATTTTAAAACTATATCATACTATTTATTTTTTTTCCCCAAAACATTCTGCAAATGATCTTCAGCTATTGAAAGAGATTTATCCATTATTCATTCACTTGTCATTCCTCAAGAACTTACAAAACACTTATGGCCAGTCTTATCTAATGTACTAAGTAATGTTTAATAGCTGGAAAACATTCAAAATCCTTTCATGACCATGATGTAGAAAGTCATCCTGTTTGATGAGGAATGTGCTTGGATTTTGGGACATATTCAAAGTTAAGAAAAAAATTATATTTTTAAACAATTGTGAAAAAGTAGGTGTAGGAACGTAATAGAAAATGTCATACAGCTTTCAAGTCTGAATGACAATTTCTTTCTGACATACGTCATTGTTTTCTAAGGTACAGGAACCGAGCAATTAGCACTTTCAGATGGAAATGAAGAAACATTTGTTTTTTTAAAAAATCACTTTTCAAATGAACATAATGAAGTTTCATTAACGCTTTGAAAACATTCAAATGGACAATCTAATATTGCCCATTCATCTTTTTTTTTTTTTAAATAGACTTTAGGAAATACTCTGATAGTTACAGTGCTGACACAGGAAAATAATCCTTACTGTCACATTAGTCAGTCTCAGTCAAAAGAAGAAAAGCTAACACATTGTTGGCAATATATCACAGTTTTGACCCCACATAACATTTCAGCTATCATGATCTTGGATAAAAAGTATTTGATTTGCTGACGCAAGTAAAAGATCTGGAGAAAGCACTACCCTACGTTAATGTGCAGTGCTACACTTCAGTTCCTTTTCTAGCAACTACTTTATATCTTCATATGTCTTAAAGACAGTTTCTTATTTAGGAATGTTATGCAGAGGAATCTATACTGGAATGAATCTTATAATCCACTGCATTTATATGCATAGATATGACAGCTCAGCATGACCGCAGTAGCTCATGCTTAAGCTAAAGTCAGCTTTATGAAAATCACTACCTCTTGTGATTAGTTAATAATCCATTCATTTTGGAAAATGCAAAGTCTCTTCTATGTGGGAGAGAACAAAGTTGGCTAGTAGACTGAGATCATCTCATCCTGTCCAAGTCACAGTCCATATTAGGACAAAGTCACTGAATAAATGAAAATATCTCAGTACTTGATTTTTAATTATCATCTCTTTGTCCACCCTACAGTTTGTATACCCAGCCCACTTAGCTCCAAAGACTGTATCATTATTTAGCTCCTGATTGCAGTTGATATACATACAGATATACATATACATAAGTATATATATTTACTTTTATATAGCAATATAAACATACATATAAACACACACACACTAAACATAGATCTAATACGTAATCATGGATTACATTCTGTAATGCAGACTAAAGTTATTCTGGAATTACATTGCAAAATTTTTTATTTAATTTCTGTGGCAATAACTTAGGTATGATGTTTCTTCACAGAGCCAAGAACGTGTTTGATTTAGAGTTGCTGATAAAGAATAGGTTTCTGAAACTGAACATATGGACCTTGATTTTAAAGAACAATGGGATTTAGAAATGAAACTACCTTCTCCTAGCCCAGGCTGATGATAGATGATATCTTCTAACCTCAGACCTCCAGTGGGAGAAGTCAATTTTGCAGTCCTTACACTCAGCCCTGTTTCTTTGCCTCCCTTTGGCCAAGGTATCAAAACAAGATCCAGGGAAGCCTCTACAGTAATTTTTTGAATGACTCATCCCTTTCACTTCTCCTCTGACACTCTCACCTGGACTAAGGCCAATGGAAGTCTTCCTCCCCCTTTCTGTTCCTTTGCACTGCTTTAAAGCTTTCCCTCCGCAGGCTCCTCTGCAGCTCAGAAACCTCAACAGCTGGTATTTTACATAGTGGTACAGGGACATCCGCAGGAGTTAAACTCCTAGCTCTGTACACTGGTAAGCCTGGGGGCAGAGGGAGGGGGGCATCCTTTTCAGGGAGCTCTAATGAAGTCCTGAGCTTGCAGTTAGAAGTCAAGAAAAAAGTTTATGTGATTTTCCACTTGGTCTGTTGCTGTCAATATGTGAGAAGTCTGGTTCTGCAGGCAGCTCGGCAGAAGCTGTAACATTATTAATTCAAAACATTTAATTTTTTTTTCTGATTTAACTGATATAGGTCTCCCCAGACCTGCCCCTTATGTAGCATCATGGCTGCTTATTCCCCATGCATTGCTATCAGCATACATTTTTTATGTGAGTGACCTCATTAGCAAAGTATATTTTTAGACAGGTTTCCTGGGCAAATGGGCTCATTCGACCATGTTTTGAGCTGTTGTCTTTCATCCCCTAAAATCTGTGAATGTTTTCTATTTTCAGCCAAGTATGATAGAGATCAAGAGGTTGTAAAGTTAATTTATGTCAAGTTTATTAAAATATTCAGGTAGGAGAAAGAAATTGGAAAGTGTGCCCAACAGAAAATACTGCAGCATGAGCTAACCTGACTGGATACCACAAATCTGTATCAGGTGCATATATGGAGCGTTCATAACGCTCCAACAACATATAAATGGTCACTGAAACTTGTATTTTATGGGACTCCCAACACTAATTCTTATGTTCCAAGTAGTGTGCGGGTCTAAGACCATTAAAATCATAAGGTAAAAGTAAGTTGGAGTTAAGCTTGTATTTAATGCTTCTGATTCACTGGAATCTGAAGCTAATGTAGACCTGGAAAGTATTTTCATTTCTATGGATCTGGTAGCCTATCATATGGCAAAGCAAATGGTACTAAGGTGGTAGAAAAAATGTGGAAAAAACAAAACAAAACCATTTTTTTAAAATAAAAGATATTTATATTCCTAGAAAATAATGAATAGTCATAAAATGCGTATTGTAATCTTCATTCTCTTGCAGAAAATTTCCAGTTCATCATCTCCTCATCCCTTTTTTTTATGCACACACCTTTTTTCCCCCCACTTTTAGCTGAAAGTAAAAACTAACAAATATAAACAGACAATCTAGTTTTCCATAAGGAGATTTCTGTGTACTTAATGAACTCTATCTGAGTTTTGGGAAAAGGTGTATATATCACTCCACCATATTTCACAGGACATACATTGTCTGTTAAATGTTTCTGTTAAATGTTAAATCTTGAATATACAGATGCTTGTCAGAACAGAGGATTTTATACATGAACCTTGAGGAGATTTATTTATTGAATTGAATTTCATCATAATTGAGAAAACTTGTGTAAGCTTACACGAGGCAATATTTCTTCTTACTGTATTGGAAGAAGTCCATGTTAGGGAGTGTTTATGATAGAGAAACCCAATTAATGTGTCAAGAGACCTTTGAGAAAACTCTGTTGGAATATTTCCCTTGGTTCACTCACCTAGGGAATTTCTGAGTAATTAGTGAATTTAAGGTAATTAGGAAGAACACTTATGCAGTCTAAGAGACAACAAAAATATCATTGGTAAAACGCAAGGAGCAAACAAGTATAGAAGCAATATTTGCTGACTGTACTGATTTTTCCTATTGTTTTTTAGCTATAATGAAAGTGTATGAAGATTTTTTCCTTTACAAAGAGGGAATTTATAGACGTACCCAGAAAGCAGGATCTAAATGGAAAACCCATTCAGTCAAAATCCTTGGGTGAGTAAAGTATATTCTTTTATCCTTTTCCTTTGCCAGTCATGAATGAGGTAAAATGTCAATGACCAATTTGGAACCCAATGGTTTCACTGTCAGAAGTGGAGCACTGTTAGCTCCCAGTGTAAAGTGGGTGTTGTTTCATTTTCATATAACTATCTGAGAATTTTAGAGAACATCCAAAATGGGTATAGAACCTGACATCTTTTAATCTACTCTAATATTTGCTCTAAAACTTAAAATATACTGGCTTATAAGATAAAATGTTTTTTGAGTATTCACAAATACACATCAAGTTGTGAACAAAACCAACATAATTTCCTTCAAACATGTTATGAAGCAGAATGCAAATGAAAACATAAAAATTGACAGTGGCCTCCTAATTAATAAGCACAGCTTACTGGCACAGCAGCCTGGCTTTCTATGCCCCTAGCAGAAATTAACTGCTGCTGGGATGCTGCTTTTATTTGGGCTACATAAGGAATACACACTCAGAACTGAAACTGCTGCAGAAGTATATTCTAAGTGACCCTAACCTTCTTATTAATAAAAGATGGAGAACTAAACTTCTGTTTAACTGAGAAGATGAAAATCCTGGTCTTTGAAAGGTACTAGGATTTTGTGTTACAGCATTAAGAATAGGACATAACCTGCAATAGTTACACCTTTTTTTTGCCTGGTAGCATTATGACAATTATAGGACCAAGTCCAGGGAAGAAAGTGAGTT
Organism: Microhierax caerulescens; assembly: GCA_035590215.1. Classification (NCBI taxonomy): domain Eukaryota; kingdom Metazoa; phylum Chordata; class Aves; order Falconiformes; family Falconidae; genus Microhierax; species Microhierax caerulescens. The sequence continues at coordinate 18,639,595 of JAVJGJ010000059.1, read as the reverse complement.
GAAAAGTTTCAGACCACATGTATTTCTGTCCCACTTTGTTTTTGTCTGGAGAAGTACATGCTGTAAGCCTTTTACAAAAGCAGAACTTTGATATTAACATAAATGAGGTGAAGGTGACAGGGACCAAGTAACCTTTGTATTCTGTTGCTGTGTATATATAGTATATGGGAAAAGAGTATTTTTGCCCAAGAGATTTCATCATTGGTTTGGCCAGTGTGGCGACAACAAAATTGCAATACATATGTAGAAAACATAGTATTAGAGAGAGAAATGAGTCCAGTTTGTTAGCACAGATTGTGGTCAGTGCTTAGATGGGATGTATTATCTTCAGAAAGTATTCCTGTCTTGATAGTAGAGAGTGGTCCTTTTCCTAATCCATATGTCTCAGTTCCCTAAAGTTGGATTGAATAAATTTGGACACCAAGTATTGTTTGATCATCAGCATTTTTTTCAGAGATGGAAAGGGTCAGAAATATCAGATTAAATGTATAACTGCAGAAATCCCATGATTTATGTGTGCTGGGAGCCAAGAGGCCATACCTGGGGTATGTCAAACATGATATGATTAGCTATTCAAAAGGTGCTTGTCCAGATGTGTTCAACATTGGTGTGGTCTTGCCTGGAATACTGCATGCAGTTCTGGGCCCTTCACATCAGAATGATGTGAAGGTCCTCGAATGCATCCACAGGAGGGCAACAAAGTGGGTGACAGAGCTGGAAGGAATGTCCTGTGAGGAGAGGCTAGGAACTCTGGGTTTGTCTAGTTTGGAGAAAAGGAGGGTGAAGGGTGACTCTCATGGCTCTCTGCAGCTTCTTGACAAGGGGAAGTAGAGAGGGAAGTGCTGAGCTCTTCTCCCTGGCATCCAGAAGGATGCATGGGAATAGTTCAAAGCTCACCAGAGGACATTTAGACCGGACATCAGGAAGCATCACTTTACCGAGAAGTTGGTCAGACACTGGAACAGGCTTCCTAGAGAGGCGGTCGATGCCCCAAACCTGTCAGTGTTTTATGCTTTACGTTTTGCTCAGCCCTGAATTGGTCAGGCAGCTGGACTAGCTGATCATTGTAGGCCCCTTCCAACCACGATATCCTATTCTAAGTTTATATTGTGGTTGTATCGGACGTTATATAAGGTTTTCTAGTTATCTTATTTGACCTTAAGATCCTTGTGAACGCAGAAGTTAACAGAAATGAAAATATTTGAAAAAACAAGAAGCTTAGGAAAAAAATGGACAAAGCAAAATATGAGTGAGGACTAAAACCTTGAAACCAGAATACGTATATTTCTTTTATACATCCTCTATGCATGCTGCTTTTTAACAAATTCATTGTTTCTGTCTGTGAAGATAGGATGTGATGCAATCCTTTCTTGAATGCACCCCCAGTCTAGAAAGACAGGGAGAAGCTATTGCAAACCAACCAACCAGAGACAAAACTCAGCTTTATTCCTGTAAATCTGGGAGTTTTGCCAGTGATGTTAGTGAATCCAACATGCAACCTACAAACTATAAATCAGAAAACGCAACTGTGAGTTGAAATGGTTGGCAAAAAAGTTGCAAGAATTATTTAATATTGTATATTTCTGTTTGCGTATATTTTATTGGTAGATGAGGACTGTCAGTATGTATGTAAGGAGTCTGTTCTAGATACAAATTTTCGAATGGCAGAAGTTGGAGATACGATGGAGAATGCCGATTCCTAGGGAACTCGTGTTCAGTAAACAGTTTAACTTCCTGGTTAAAGCAAAGCACTGACTTTCACTAACATCAACAGATCCGCAGGAATTAATAGCTTGAGATCTGACACCTGTCATTCTTCTTTACTTTTGAGGCCTTACTACTTTTTAGTTGATTTCTTCACTCTTAAGAAGTCAGTTTGTATAATATTATTTAGCACACTCTTCAGATGTCTTTGCTGTATTTGCTGTCAAAAGCATTTTACCTACAAAGCCAAACGTAAGCATGCTGGAATCTAGTTTTTGTTCTCCTACATAACACCTCAGTTTTGAAGCCACTGCTGATAACCCTTTTTATTGTGTTAAGTTGTATTTCTAGCTGGTTTATGGTTTTATTCAATGATATTTCATTACCAACTTCTATGTTTTTTTCTGAAAATTTTCTTCAGACTTGTGAAGTTCACCTTCATTATACTTATACAGTGAAAAAGAAACTAGGAAATGTTCAAACAAAACCAATTTCCATTCTGTGGAAGAATACCGAAGCAATCTCCATATTCTAGTTTTTTAACTGTTGGGAAGTGTGCATTCAGGGCTTACTCCTATTGAGTTAATATCAAGGGAAAGTTATTACTGAAAAGGACAGCTAAGGTGCCTCTACTATACAAAACTGGACACAAAATTACAAAAATCCTTTTATGGAAGCACTCAACTACTCATCCTTTTATCTGAAGGAGCAGCAGAATTCTCTTTGCAGAGTCAGCTGGAGCTGGTTTCCATTGACTAAATGGAAATACCTTGTTTACTTTTTCTCCTGAAGGGGACTGAATGCAGTTTGGAGAAATTACTTCTTTTTATTCAAGTTTATTGATGGTATTGAAACCATCATGATGGTTTCTTTGGGAAAAGCTAAGTGTTGTATTTCTAACAGAATATTTTTTCAGACAGAAGAAAACTCCCTTTTTAAAAGTAATTTTTGCTAATCAATAGGCAGACCTTCTCCTTAATTATTACTTAAAATATTTTTTCTTCTTAATAAAAATGGAAATTTTGGAGAGGGTAAGGTTGAAAGCTTTTACTAAAAATACCCAAAGGTGGGGACAATTTAGTGGTCTAAAGATTTGTAAAAATAATGCTAATAGATTCCCTGTCTCTGTGAGTAATGAGGTCTAGCAGATGTTTGCTTTTGAAATGTCATTAATTTGGAGTAAATATCAAGCTAGAATAATCACAAAAGCAAGAGACAAAAAAAGTGCTATTAGATTATTTTGGTCATCTTCCAGAAAATGTAATATTGTTCTCCAATGGATGTGGTCCAGGAATGTGTCAACTCACTTATAAGTCTTTCTCATTTCCACTTGGGAACTAATTCCGCTGGGACTTAAATGACTTCATTGCTGGGATATTTTTTCTTGGTATTTTCTTTCCTGGACTTCTTCCCCTATACTATCTATAGCCAAAGGTATGACAATTTTCTCTTTCTGCTTGACGTTTGAGCCCTACACACATTTAGGTTTTTAGTGTCTATACATATTGACTACTACTTTTCTCAATTTGTCACATGAATACCCTTTACTGTTGCTTTTTTATTCCTAGCTGTGACCTATCAGATTTAGCACAGTGCTCCAGTCATACAGTGTATAATTCTTTACTCAAAACATGCGTGATCTTGCCTGCTTTTATTCCCAGCTGCTTAGGTTTTCTTTCTGTTAACATACTTGAAGCAGACTCCATGTCTGATTTGCTGCTCACTATCACATCTACTATCTTCCAAGGCCTTGGCTTCCCTGGAGACACTGGAAATCTCTGATTACCTTCAACAAGGTTGAGATGTCATTAGTTAGCAACACATAGGTTTGATAGGTCTACTTTAGGTAATTAATACTTTGGCTGCATGAGCTACAGGATCTCAGGAACAAGAACTGTCAGAGAAAGAAAAACAACTGTAGGAGAAGATACAAGGATGACTGTGTTAAAGGAATGGTATCAGCTAACAGCTCTGGAAGTGTCATAGTCTTTTATGAAGGAGTGATAATCATTAATTCCCATAGATTTTATTTTATAGTAAAAATATTGATACATCTCAGATTCATGAATAGATTCCCATTTCTTTTCTTTAAAGACTACTTTCTAAAAGCAGATAATAGCAGGAGGATTTGCTTTACCACTAAATCATTTTCACTTGCAATGCCCAGCACAAAAGGGTTCGGTTCCATGATTAAGACTCCAAGGCACAGCTGTTTTACAGGGAAAATTAACTGAAGTATCATTTACCCTTCCAATCTGTTGGTCCCTAGACCAGCTCTTGCTCCAAGCCATGAGGGGACATAAAATGCATCCCAGATTAGTTTAACAACCTTTTCAGTGCAATAAATTCCTGGTTTAATTTTGTTCAACCAAACTGTAACATCTATGATTTTGTGTTATATTGTGACAAAGCAATATGTATCAGAACTGTAATTTCCATGTTGTTTATTACCGTAATTTTACCCTGTTCTCTAAACTCTTTAATTTTATGCCTGACGGTTTAAGTTGGACAGAATCCAAGTCCTTCAGTCAGTAATGTCTTAATCCTCCTCATCATTTCTTCTGAAGTGATGTGTTACAGTTGTGTAATTCTGGAAGCAATACTATTGTCTGCTGATTCCTACTCTGACACTTAATTCACTGTGCATTTCCTAATATTTTCCAGTCTTCTCCTTTGCCTATCTCATGCTTCAGCAGGCAATTAATTATGCCAGGATTCAATTTAAGACTCAGGCAGGTGTGATGTGCCAGATATCCAAATTGTTATCACAGAAATTATGATCTAGTCAATAAAGTCAGCGGAGACTGCAGAGCAACTTGGCTACAACTGCTCATGGATCCATTAGTTGTCCCCACACAAATGTTTGGTGCTACCAGCAGTGGGAAGAGCTTCCCATCTGGCTGTGTCTCCAAAAGGGTGCGGATATCTCATAGGTCCTCTGTCACGTCAGCCAGAAACATGGATGTCTCAGGCATTCTAAAGGCATCTCAAGTAGCCCTAGAGACCTGTGTTTAGGCAAGTGAATGGATCCCAATACGCTCTATACGCTACTGTGGGACACATACATTTAGATTTCTTAATCTTGAGCTAAATCCCACAGTGTTTTACTGTCAGGAAAAAGACAGATTCCAATTCTGACATTAACATTAAGAATAATAGTGCCAATGTACTGCTTAAATCTCAGAAGAAACCAGTAAAACAGTAGTACACTGTATTAACTACATTTTGAAAATAGTGTAAAGGAACTATTATGTAATCTATTTTTCCACAGGATACCCAAAGCAAAAATTTGCATTGATTGATAATATCCTTGTACTACTGGTACCTTTCATAATCTGTACAGATCTTTCACTTTTATGGGGCAAAAGTGGGTGGCATGGGTTTCACTTCTAAACCCCATCTGCTTATTTAGTTCCTTCAGAATTATATTTGAAATTACTCAATTTTTTTTCAGTTTTGGTTCTGAAGATTTTGAGGGACCAATCAACACTTTCTCTGAGCTGCTACTCTGCAGGGAAAATGTGATCTGGAATGCTAGCGCTGTCCACAGCTGTTATCAATAACATACCAGGTTACTTTTTACTCCCATTGTGCCTTCAATGAGGGCTCTTTTTAAATTTATTAATGGACAAACTTTTGCAACTAATGTCTATTTTAAAATAAGAAATAAGTAAAGAAGTTAAATCTCAAAGATTACTCAGATTCAGGAAAAGATATTTGTACAGAGTCCTGTCTATGCAGGAAAACATACAGGGGACAAACTCCACTGGAACAAGACTGGGTTTTAAATTATTTAAATAAGAAGACATCCAGTTTCCATTCAGCCTAGGGGATGACTAAGAGTTTTAGTCATTAGTCATTTTAGTCTTTAGTTTAAATTCCTCTGAATTTATTTTCAGATTACTATTATCTGATAATTTTAACAAATTCTTCTCAGTCAGTCTTTGTTCATATTTCAAAGAGCAAGCAAAACTGTAGTTAAAATTCAAGCTGAATTTAATATTATTCATTTATATCACTTATTTCTTTATAACTCAGAAAACCAACCCTCAGGTGCCTGTCAGCAACAGGAAGGATATTTAGAGATTTGTTTTCTCTGAGGAATCTAAACTTAAATTAAGCTTAAAGTGGAAGCTGTGCTTGGATGCTATAATACTTTTGATGGGTGTAACTAAGGGATACAATGCAGAATGGATTTTATCTATCAGTAAGGCTAAAGTAGTTTTCTTTATAAGCAGGAAAAGGGAAAAAGAAATTGCAAAAGTCAAATGCAATACTTATGCTGAGAAATCTGTTTTACAAAACAGGAATCTATTTAAAAAAAATATATGTTCTCCTTTTCTAAAAACACTACAGCACAAAGACTTTCACTTACAAGTTTTTGAAAGAATTGCTTCCTCTTTAGAAGGTGTATTAGTATGAATGAGGCAAGAAAATCCCAGAAATGCTCTTGATGGAGCTGGTGTTCATTATTCCCAGAGGCAAGATGTCAAATCAAACTGGCATGTGGCTACCAACACTGCATCATTGAACAATGTATATAGAACGTGGTTGAAAAAACAACAGCTGTTTCCATTACAGCTGAGTGCTTTTCCAGACTGGGAAGAGTGTTAGCTTGGGAGAAACGAGAACTGGTGAATCTCAGCCAGTCTTTGGAATAAGCCTGAACAAACTATGCCATGTTTTAGGAAAGGCTTGGTAAACAGACCTAGGACCTCATGCCACAGTTACTGCCAGTAAAGGGCAGCATCTATGGAGATGACACTCCATTCCACGTTTCCTGCTGTCCTGCTTCTGATTCACGCACTAACCGCAAGACTAGGTTGGATCAATAAACAGTAAATCAACCTTATCTGCTCTTTAGACTACAGCCATTAAAAAACTGGCAAATCACTTGCCCCATCACAATCCTTACTTAACTTTTTAGCTGTTTAGTAATTTAACCATTACAGAAAATCTGTACATTGAATACAAAATTTAGTAATTCATAGAACTGTAGACTACTTGAGGCTGGAAGCTGTTCGGTCCAACTCTCTTCACCCTAAATTGGCAGGGCCGTTCTAGATCAAGTTGCTTAGATCATTGAATACTTTAGCTTAGGAGGGATCTCTGAAGGTCGTCTAGTTTAATACCCTCGCTCAAAGCAGAGCCACCTTCATAGTTAAGGTTCATGGAGCTTCTCAGGTTGAGTTTTAGATACCTCTGAGGACAGATATTCCACAACCACTCAGTTCAGCAGTGCCGACACACTCTTGTAAAACCCTTTTTTCCTTATGTCCAACTGCAATTCCTCTTGCTGAAAACCCTGACCATTGGCTGCACACATATCAGGAGTTTGCTCCATCTTCTCTGTATCTGCCCTTCATATAGCACAGGACAACAAGCAGAACTCCCCTGAACTACCTCTGCTGAGAGCTGAACAAAGCCAGCTCCCTCAGCCTTTCCTGGTACATCACGTACTCCAGATCCCAAGCATCTCAGTGGACTCCTGCTGGTTTTGTTTCAGCCTGTTAATGTCTTTCCTGTATGGGGAAGCCCTAAACTGGGCACAGTGTTCTGGACCCAGAATGGCAGGTCCTGAATATAAAGTATTAGTAATTTTTCTTGACCTGCTCGCTGCACACCTGTATACGTTAACATGTTTTAATTCGGAGTATTCAAATGAATGCCTATGGACATGGATTACTGAGTAAGCAGCTCTTCTTTCTAAACAGTAAGAAAAAATACATACATCAAGTACCTCTTTTTTGTGACTTGGATGGAACAAAACCTGAGAGATCAAATTCATGGATATGTTATAGTCAAGGATAAAAAATGTAAGTCTGTGGGAACTGGTCATCATCCTGCTCAAACAAGTGAGAAGGATAATGTGTAGTACTGAATGCAGGAATAGATGAATATAAATTCAAGGCAATTTTCTTCTGCCTCTAAGACTCATGCGAATATTGGAATTTCACACTGCAGCTGATGTAATTTTTTTAGTAAAATGGTCATGAGGAAAGAAGTAAATCTGAAATTAAATCAGATAGCCTGTTTTATCTTTTTTTTTTTTTTTTTTTTAAATTTATGATCATGACAAATTGTACCTGAAATATATCTGGCAAAGAAATGGCAAAGTTTATTAATAATCCCTGAAATTTCACATGGTAACTAAAAGAAAAAGCATTATAGGGCCTTTTAAAAAAACAACAGTTACATACAGTAGTCATTATGACCAACATTCTTTCTATGATTCCTTGCATTTAATGACTTGTAGCTACAATTTATGCTTGCAACTGTAACCAGACTTCACCTGTCTGCTAGTTACCAATTTGTCTTCCTTTTTCTTTTCTTTGGCTGGAAGTGCAGGTATTCAATGTATATTAGAGTCCACCATTAACCAATGGGACTGATGCCACTGTGGCTGTTCAAATATTTTTTTACAAAGATGACACAAAAATCCTAATTTCCCTATTTGCAGTGTGGGACTTCTCATTTTTGCTGCTTGCCTTTCAAAGTGAATGGAACATTGTAAATACAGTTTAAACATGTGGCACTGGTGGGATACACCCCAATGAACACCCTGTCAATGGCAGTATGTATATTCTAGGATTAACTTTATACTGTGAAAAAACCTGTAGAAGTTCACATCTTTGGTTTTCTGCTTATTTGTGCCCTTTTATAAACACCCAAACATCATGACCTGTGAGTGGTAATAGACAAGCTTTCATGGTATAAATGAAAGACAACACAGAACTCTTTAAACAACTAGTATCATATATATCTAGCTACCTAGTGTGCAGTGCAGCTTTTGCTCATTGAGCTACATCCAGATGACAGCCTTGGAACTTCTGCCCTATATATATATATATATATATATATATATGTAGTGAGGCTTAACAACTCAGAGCACTGTACAGTTCAGCTACAACTACACAATTATGAAAGTCCTATCACCTGGAAGGTGGAGACAGCGTCTCATGTGTGTTCATGGATACTACCACAACATTTAGCACATCCTCAAAGGTGTCAAAGAAACGTAAAAGAAGTTTACAGGTCCTCCCCCTGCACTGTGCAGTAAAACAGATTAGGTTGTCATCAATTTCATTTGAGCTGAGAAAAGCTGGGAACATTTTCAGTCCCAAAGCACCAGCTATTCTTGTAAAGGTGTTAGATGAGATCTTTAACAAAAAAAAAAACAAAAAAACAAACAAAAAAAAAATGTTCCTAGGGATCTTCAGCTGAATTGAAGAAAGAGGTTCACATTAATTTCAGTACTCCTACACAGTTCAGTTCAGCTGACAAGCTCTGCAGAGGAGAGCTTTTGTCAATGAAAACAGGTTTTTGCAGTGACAAACTAAAACTACGCTTTACTTAAGCTTTTGTAGTCCTTAATGGCAATTTGGCTTGTGGCTAGAAGTATACTTATCTTCATTTTAATCATCAGAGTTTGTTATTTAAACATTGAGATGTCTGTCATTCATGCTTTGTTCTGATACTGGTGTTAGGACAGCTAAGAATCTTTTCATTTTTGGTTGCTTGTTTGAAGCCACAAAATGTGAACATGTGCATCAAAGGTCTCACTAGTACCATCTCTTGTAACAGGTGGGGAGCACTGGCTGACAAAAGAGGGAAGAAACAGAAGTTCTGGGTAAGTGAATCCTTAACACTGTATTTTGAGGCAGAAGAAAAAAATCTCTACAGCACAGATTATCGAAACCCAACATCTTTACTGTCCTTCACTCTCTCTATTTCTTCCCTTCACCTTAAGGTCTCCTGCATAATTCTGTTCCCTTTCTGGCAACATTTATCATGCTGACCTTTGAACTACAGCACCATCTACCTCAGTTTCAAAGCCTGTTTCACCTGATCTCCCACCTATATCTGTGTTTTTTCCTACACTGTCTTTTCTGTCTCAAATCTTATTCAAATTCTCAAATATTGTTCAAGTTTCCCATGAAGACCGCACTCTTTTTGATGCCTGCAAACGAGACTCAATAAAAGTATTCAATATTATTTGTTAAAACATTTGGAAAACACAAGCTATCTGTTTCAACAGCATTGGCAAATGCTACCTAGCTATCAGAAAAAAAAAAAAAATCAAACATTGGCTTTCAGCCATTTAGAATAAGTCAGATTTTATCACCTTGATTATGATTAACAGCTCTCCTCATTATTCCTGTGTTCAGCAGAATGTAATTTGGAGTTTACATAGCTTATGGTAGGTAGTTTCACTGACATCTAGGGCAAAATTTCTGACTTCATTAGAAACTAAATTGCTCGATATGTCAATAGCTACCTGAATGAAACCTAATTTATTAAAAAGCCAGCTTTTTCGTATATTGGGTTTCTCTTCAACAGATTAGTTGTAATTGGAATTCTGAGCATTGTTGTTTCAATGACCACTTTCTCCAGCCAATAGTTGAATTATCTAGTGATTTCTGCTTCAGTTTATCAAACTGTCTTGTAGAAATGGTATACTATTTTTACTAACCTTCATTTTGGAACTGAATTTTTGGTCAAAATAAAAAGGACCAAATTATTAGAGATCAGAAAAAGATGCATTCTGATACCAAATCTGAGAAACTCTGTTTCTTAAAAAGGAAACTAACACAAAAGATTAATTTTGCATTTTACATCTTGCATTTTTACATACTACTTTAAAATTAAAATTGGGGGGGTTCTCCCTCTTTTTTTTTTCCCCCCCTTTAGATTGCTGCAAATTCCTGGGGAAAATCTTGGGGAGAAAATGGTTATTTTAGGATTCTACGTGGACAAAATGAGTGTGATATTGAGAAGCTGATTTTAGCTACTTTGGGATAGCCATAGTCTTCTGTTCTAATTGTATTGTACCCTGCTCTATGTACCTGTTCTTTCCATTATTGCATATTGAGTCTTTCTAGAGAAATAAAAGTGTCTTCTCTGTAAGTTACCTTTCTTTCTAATTACAGCTCATTAGGGCTTCCTGACTTGATTACACTGCAGCTATCACAACACTCTCACATCTCCCCTGGTACAAACACTCCTTTATACTAGTAGCAATTTCTATCCAAGACTACTGAAAACCTTGGTGTCTCACAGAGCAGAAGGATCTCTCCTCTATTATTTACATGTCACCACTTTATTATATTACTAAGGGCTGATTCAACAGTGCCCGAAATAAATGCAGTTACATAGTTCATTGTTAGTAATAATCTCTTTACAATACATACTGTGGTCACAAATTGCTTTAGAAAAGTTTTGTCTCTTACACAGAACTAGCTGAGACAGCTCATGGCCATACTGGATAAAAAAAATTGAAATTAAATATAAGTAGAGTTCTGATACTGTTGCAGAATAATTATTTTCTACCCTAGCTTAGATAAATTGTATCTATGTATCATTATCTCTTCCAGGAAACTATTTTTTCACTAGTAGATCCCAGAAAGTTGATGCATTTAGAGTAATACAAAAATTACTTGCAGTGAAACAGCATACTCCTGTTCCCACAACCATGATTAAAAATGTACAACTTTAATAATAGGAAAACAAATAAGAAACTGTGATTTCTTCTCAATCAAGTCTAGACTAGACCAACTCGTGAACTACTTGCCTTCCACTCACTGTTTAACCTGGGAACAGGCATGTGCCACCATTCCCAGAAGCCTGTTTCCAATGGATAAAAATGGAAAAGATATTCTGTTGTTTGTCTCCCCTGACGTAGCTGTAGCCCAGGCACAGCTCACAGTGCTGGCCAGCAGGAGCATTAGTGCAGACAAGACACCCAGCAACTCCTTCACTGCCAATGCTTCCATGGCTGCTTCTGTCTGAAGAAAGAGCTTACGGCGTGCACCTCCTCCTATCAGTATTGCTACAAATTTTGACAGGCTGGAGGAGTGTTTGGCTGCTTTGTTAATTAAAATACAGATATTGCAACTATGGGTATAAAAAGAAGTTAACTACTTTCTAACCCTTTTAGTTTCAATTAATCCAAAGGTCAGATACCAACAGAAATCATCAGTCATAAAATTATCTATGAAAAAAAAAACCCCACCAACTTTGGCTTGTTAAATAGTTGAGAATAAAAAGCTACCATGAATTTCCAGTGAACAAAGAATTTCCAGTAACACTTTCAACATCTGTAATAGACTATGCTTCATTCTTTCTAGAAAATTAAGAACTTTACATCCAATGTCATCAGCAAAGGAAAAATAACCTTTCCTTCAACAACTTCTCATGGCAGTGGTACACAACAGATGCCCTTACTACTGAAATAATGTCTCTTAAACTAAACTCGGGTCACAATTTATGTTGCATCACTACTGAAGGGGTTATTAAAATGTTAATGTCATACTGCTGCACACAAACTCTTCTGTGACCTGTAGTATCATACAATAAATGGAATTTAGACACAAAAATCTTTATCACTTGAAATTTATAGCAAATTGTAACACAAGCAATTCCAGAATACTTAAGTGCTTCCGAGACAAGAAGTAACTTTTCTATGTTTAGTGAGTTAAACCAATACTTGTGATGACAGTGTACAGAGCCACCTGCACAGCTACTTCCCAATCTCTTGGTATCTATTGATTCCATACACACCAAGATTTTAGAAGAGTGAAATTTACCTCTGAAGTGAATGATACAGCAGAAACATATCTAGTCAATTCTGGGTTTTTTGCCTCATTCAACTTCAAGATCGTTTGCACTGCTGTAGCTCTTACATTTCTAAGTGGTTGTTGCTACTCCTGATTTGCATGCAAGATTTTTCAAGTATCTGGGCTGTTAAATTACATTTCTTCAGTGACGAGAAAACTCAAAACTACACTTATAGAACTTTACCTAATTGAATGGTTACCTTGGCTTGAACAAAACATCATATACAAGTGAAACAAATCCAGCTATGTCAAATAAATTCAATGAGTTGCAAAGTAATACTGCTCTACCTACCTTCTGGGATTGACCTTTGGTGCTCCAAGTGAACTATGTGCTCAGCACCCTCTCCACACTCCCTCAGTATCATAAAGCTGCTGTCTGGAAATGCTACATCACTCCAGGGTGGGCCTGGGGGTAGTGAGCAAGCAGCTGCATGGTGCTTGGCGGCCATATGGGGTTAGAGCACACAGTCATTTTTGGTGCCCAACAAAGAGCTACAGTGAGAAGAAATGGAAAAGAACATAAAACTCAAGGGTTAACACAATAACAATTTAATAACTGAAATAAAACCAATGAGAATAACAATAACAATAATAACAGTTATAATGAAAAGAAGGCAGAAGGGGAGAGGAATGAAATCCAAAGGGAGAGGAGAAAAGAAAGCAAGTGATGCAAAATACAACAGCTCACTACCTGCTGACCCACGCCCAGCCACTCTCAAGCAACTATCCCCCGGCCAGCCCCCCCGCCCCAGTTTATATACCAGGCATGATGTCCCATGGGTAAGGGATACCTCTGTGGCTAATTCAGGTTGGCTGACCCGGTTGTGTCCCCTCCTATTTCCTTGTAAACCACCCCCCCACCTGCTCATTTGCAAGGCCTGGGAAACTAAAAAGCCTTTGACTTAGTATGACCTTTACTTAGCAACAACCAAAAACATCCATGTTATCAACATTGTTCTCACACCAAATGCAACCCACAGCACTGCACCAGCTACTAAGAAGAAAATTAACTCTGTCCCAGCTGAAACCAGGACATGGGAACAGGAGTAAACTTGCTCTTCATTAAGATGCCACCTGTTTCATTTCTCTCTTTCTTTTTGGCCTCTCCACCACTAATGCTCAGCTGTACTTACTAGCTTGGACTAAAAATGTCATCTAGCCTGAAGCCTTTTCCCCATGTGAATAAAAAAGAACAATATGTGGCTCAGGTTAATTCAATAGAGAGCTTGTCAGCTTTAAATCACTAGTATTACTACTGATCTGTGAGAACTGCAGAAAGGAGTGGTGCCAGGAAGGGAAGGCAATGCAGGAATAGACTTTGTGTTTGTGATGTGGTGTAAATTTTCTTTCCCATAAAACCAGGATGGTAACATTTTTACAGCAAGCAAAAGAATAAATTCCCACTCAGATTACACATTACAGTATTTCTTGTTAACAACATATTATGTGGTGTTTTGATTAGGTTTTGGTCTAACTGTGAAACTTTAAAACTGAATGTAGAAATAGCTAAAAGATTATATGTCTTGGGACCTGGTACGTGATGGTATTCATAACTAATGGAAAACTCCCTGTGTAAATTCCTGTATATTTAGGAACAGTTTCAGATAGAACTCTGAACAGAAATATCTATGAACTTTGGGAGAATTTGAATTTTCCCAATACTAACTGAGTAGAACAGGCTCCTTTGCCAATTTATATTGATTATCCTTCAGGGCATTCCCACAATCAGACCCTAAATGTTTCTGAACAGTAACACTGTTAATGCCCTTTGAGATGGCTTTAAGTGGAAACATGTTTTAAAATTAGAACAGCTAACAAGCCAATAAAGGAACCCAGCTATTTTCACACTATTGTTGCCCTTTTTTTCCATCCTATTGTTATAGAAATATTACCCATCTGCTAAATGATAGTAAATCACACCCTGAAGATTAGCTTTCTATTCCATAGAAAGTGCTATCAAGCCTGGTAACATTCTGTGAGTGAATAATTTTGTTTGCATAGGAGTGCCCAGAAAGCATTGAATTCTTGAAGCAATTCCTCTGCTGAGGGGTCTGAGTCATACACAGACAGGAGGACCAGGGAGCTGCCCCTACACCTGCCTCCAGTCAGACATTTTGGTGGGGTTGAGAAACACATAAGTTCCTTTCCTATCTCACTAGCAATCACTGCATGCAAGTTGGCAAGACCCGGTTTCCCCAGCTCTAGAGTTTGCTCATCATCATTAGGTAAATCTGAAAAATTTATGGTAATTGCATATGTGCTGGGTTTGGCTGAAATACAGTTAATTTTCTTCAAAGGAGCTAGTATGGGGCTACGTTTGGGTTTGTGCTGGAAACAGTGCTGATAACACAGAGGTGTTTTATTTACTGCTGAGCTGCGCTTAGACAACGCTGAGGCCTTTTCTGCTTCTCACCCCACCAGCAAGGGGGCTGGGGGTGCACAAGCAGTTGTAAGGGACACAGCTGGGACAGCTGACCCAGGCTGACCAAAGGGATATTCCACACCGTGTGATGTCATGCTCAGCATGTTAAGCTGGGGGAAGAAGAAAGAAGGGGAGGAATTTGTCTTCCCAAGTAACCATTATGCATTCTGGAGCCCAGCTTCCCTGGGGATGGCTGAGCACCTGCCTGCCCATGGGAAGTGGTGAATGAATTCCTTGTTCTGCTTTGCTTGTGCGTGTGGCTTTTGCTTTACCTATTAAACTGTCTTTATCTCAACCATGAGTTTTCTCACTTTTACCCTTCCCATTCTCTCCCCTGTCCCACTGCGGAGGGAGTGAGCGAGCGGCTGTGTGGGGCTTAGTTGCACATTTGGGTTAAATCTATGACACCATAATAGGGATTCTCATTTCATGTTGCTATTTCAGAATTGTGCATGAAGAAAATGCTTTTATACAGCCATATAACAGCCTTAAAGCACAGCATATACATACTCCTGCTAAAATTAATTGAGAAAAGAGAAGCATTTGAACATCTCACCTAATGAACACAATTGCTTGAGAACAAACAGCTGAAGGGAGCCAGGCTGCAAAATGAGGTTGGAGCAGAGGGAAGGGGTTTGCCAGTGTGGTATTTAAACACTTCAAATTACAGGGGAAGAAGGAGTATTGACAACCTCCTGAATGTCATCTTCAGAGAACTGAGAAGCCCCTGTACTGACACTGTGTTGTTGGTACCCTGCCTTTAGTTGGAGGACATAACATGTGGCTTATGCTTTGCCTGTCTGCTGTTTCCTGCCTGTGCCTTTCCCCTAGGAGGAGGTGGTTAGGCAAAAAAGAAGTTTCTTTTTTTTTGGCTGGTGGCTTTGCCTTAGATGCTCAGAGTAAGGTCCTTCTAGGAGAGCATCCCCTGGGCATGCAAACCTTAGGGAGGCTTTTGGGCTTCAAGCTGGCAGCTAGCACTGGGACTCAAAGCTGCACAGCTCTATGTGTCGCTTAGTATAACAATGCGTTTTGGGGGAATGCAACCTAAGGCAAGGGGAACGAGAAATCCAAGGGGCATAAGGAACTTGCATCTGGAGCAGGGACTAGACAAGCCCTGGGAGGAATGACAAGGTGACTAGAGACTATTTTCCCGTAGTTCCAGGGATCAAGGCAAGTTGCTAGACTGAAAGCAAGCCTGAAGAAAAGGAGCCATGCTTCTAGCAACCAGAGACAGAGGGAGATTTGCTTGTAAATCTTTTCAACTCAGTGTTTTACTGGAGATGTTACAGGAGCTTGCATGTGGCCACCTACCATTTGGTAACTGCTTCCTATACAAAAAACTGCTTTACATCTTTGTTCCCATTCCTCACCAGAAGGACTAAGCCTTTAGCAGGATAGAGCCTGTGCCTTTGCCTGAGTTTACAGCAAATTGTAAGTGACACTGCTTTGTTCTGAAGCACCCCTATGTCCTTTCAGCCAAGATACGCCCATACCCAGTTACCATGTGTATTTTCAGACAGACTCAGTGTGGGGAATCCCAGCTGCTGAATTTTTCTTGGTCTTTAACTTCTGGTCCCATGTGTTGTTCAGCAGTCACTCAGAGCCGAGGATGGCAGAGGTCAGCAGGTGAGGGCTGTGTAGTGGGAACCTCCACTTTGTATAGCAGCAACTTGCTGTTAGGGCATATTAAAGGCAGAATGAATGCAATGAAAGAAGTCAGTTTCCACTGTTCTTTACAACAGTGTAGCTGTCAAACATGCATATCATATTACTTAAATCAGTGAATGTTATTACTTAATCTATAACATTTTATTGCTGTGTCTGGAAATCTTGATTGTGGAGTGGCACCAGGCAAAGCTGTTCCTAGAGAAGGCAGCTGAGGGAGAAGCCTGAGGCCGGAGGTCTGGCTCTGCTCAACACTGAAATCGTCAGTGTTTTAAAAGTCTTGGGGGGCTCTTGAAGCCATAGACTGCCTCAGGCTGTGTATGAAACATTTTAGGCTTATCTGAAGGTTTCACTCAGCTGTGCCAACAGTGACAGCCATATAATCACATAGATAGGAACTCATGAATTTAAACTACTGCCTTAATCTCAACATAACCACATTTCCATTGTGAAACACTGAAGACTATCCTCTTTTCTTTTTCTCTGCAGCAAAAGCAGCATAAACCCACTGATTTAGTGCATTACATCTATCAAATCATGACACACAGCACAATGTTTTATCGAAGAAAAAATTCTAGAAAGCTTACGTATAAAAGACAAATATCTAGCCCTAGTGTGCTGTACTGTTATAGTGTGAAGGGCTCAGCTGATGGTCCAAATTAATTTGTAATACGGCTATTGAATATAGTGGTAATACTGTTCTCATTAAGATGGCACACATTTGCCAGCGGAGCTTTTGTTCATCAAGAAACTTGCAAGGAGAGAAACTGGACAATCAAGGTTTTAGAACCACATATGTCTTCTTGTTTACACTACACAAGCAGTTTTTAAAAAGTACTCTGTACTGCTAGCTGGCATGATCCACAGACTGTGGAAAACTCTATTAAAAGTGTGCGACCTCAACAGAAGCCAAATTGCTGAAGTTTTCACTTTAGGAGAAAGGCAAAAAGGGTAGAAGGAGAGGGGAGGGGAAAAGTGGTTTAATATTTTTTTCTGTTTTCCACCAGGTCTGGAAGTGAAAACTAATTGTACTTTTGTTTTGAAAGGAAACTCAGCAAGTTGTGCTGAGTTTCAGCTCACTCTAAAGCAAAAATTAAGGCCATACAGATTTTTCAGCCAGTCTGGTCCAAGCTTTGAGAAAGCCCAAATCCAGGGTAGGTTTCTACTGGAAGGTGTATTGCACATCATGTAATAATGCTACTTCACCTAGTCTGGCTTGGAACTCATACACGTTTCACTCTGATTTTCTTGTTGAAAACCTGTCCAAAGCCAAAATGAACTGTGACAGGAGATTAACACAGCTGCACTGAAGGAGGGCATCAGGATTAAAAACCAACCAACCAAAACCCAAACAAACAAACAAAAAAAAAAACCAAAAAGTGTGTTTGATGTCCAGTGAATAGGGCCTTCCAAATTTAATAAACTGCTACAGGCAAAAATACTAGAGTACCATGGGGGAGGCTGCCCACCCATTATTTTCAAAGTAAGTAACTGCATAATGATTCATCCAATAAAAAAGGTGAGATGGAAAAATTACAACTAATCACTCATTTTTCCAAACTCTGAAGAATTAATTATTCCTTTAAACAAGAAAACTTCTTGCTTTTGAATTAAGTTTGAATGAACAGATGGCATTTCACTAATTGGTTAGTTTTAATGTGGATTTTCAATCACTGTTCTGACGCTTCTCTGACTCCTCATGGTATGTTGCCTCTTAATATGTTTGCATTTCTGTATTACCTTTGTCATTACTGACATGCTCATGTTTGGGACAGTGAAACAGAGATTTAAATAAGGTTGCAGACAAGCCATCTGTGTATGCTTGAAATAAGTTTCAATTCAAGAAATAAATTTCAAGCAATGTGTGCTCCCATAAGTTTCCATGGTGTTTCAGAAAGGCTGCTGGAATTTACTTCAGGAGAGCAGAACAAGAAATTTAATGTAATTCCTGGGTACTGAATTTTCTGCATGAACAGACCACCCAAGTGGAAATAGCAGATCGGGGGAGAATATAAACATGCATAACACCAGTTTTGATATCACCTATCAGTCTGATTTTGTTCCAGTCTTTTTCCAGCCTGAGTCTCTGTCAGCTTCCCTTCTGTGCGTGGCAATGCATGCTCAGTCCTTGCTGGGGTGCTCTGCTGACTCAATATATAGCTTCAACAGCTGAGGCTTTTTTCCAGCAGGGACTCAGCCTAAAAAACAGGTAACCTATTAGTCACTGGAAGATAAATTCTTGACAAACTGGGCACACTTAGGTAAAGATGTGAAGAAAAGCCTTCGGTTTAAGCCTGAAGGTCCATGCTGATGTTGGGAAAGCAAAATTCTTGTATAATTCAGACTGATGCCCCAGGACAGTATTGTGCATGTGTGACTTTTAAGGCTACTTACAATTTCCTCTGTGTAAGAAACACTAAGTTTTCACATGCAAAAGCTCAGCTCCAGGGAGAGCTAAAGGCTTTTTGGGATGTGCTGCAGAAAACAGGGATTACACTAACTGTCATGACAATAGCTACAGTACATATGTGCACCCGTGGATGCATGGATCCCTGTGTTTGGATAAACAAAGTGAGCATTTTTTCTTCATAGCACTGTCTTGGGTCTGGAGGAGAATTCTGAAGGAGAGCTAAATCCCAATGACAGGTAATTCAGGTAGTCAAGGTGTTCAGAACTGGATAAATTTCAGGGAAGAGAATAAAATTTTCACTCTAAAGGTAGGTTGATCAATTAGTCTAAAGACCATGAAGGTACCTGTAGAGAAGAGGTGAATTTACTTTGCTGAGAACACTGACTAGAAAAGATAGGACTGTATAACCACTTCTTCCCGTAATATCTTTTTTTTTTTAAAAAAGACTCATTATACATGAATTAATCTATAGCCAGAGGCCAAGAACTTTAATGTTTCTTACCACAGGGACACATCTGCAAAAGCACCACATGCTTCAGTATCACTGGTGATGCTCTCTTTCACACAGGAGGATAGGAACCAAAGGGGAAAGAAATCATGCAATAGTCTTTTTTTTCATGTGTGTTTTTGAATACAAAGGTCTGAACCCTTGTGGTGTTGTAACGAGAGATTTGCACTGATTTATTTTATTCACCAACTTCCTTCCACCTCTGCAAATGCACAAAGAAACCCAGAGGAACAATGTTGGCATACTGAGTGTGCACAAAGATTATTCTCTGCCTACGTTTTAATGAGACTGATAGCCTGTCTGCAGACTTAGCTAAACTGGGAAAAAGCATTGCTTTTCCTTTTTAATTATTTTGAAAGTCTCTCTCTCTTTCTTCAAGCCCTTGAAACACTTTTGCTCAATGCTCGCATTGTTCTGAAGGGATTCAGTTGCATTGCCTGAGGAAGCATTCAGGATGCTGCCAAGACATGGCCTTAGAGCAGTGCCAGTCTGGGCAACAGTAGTTGTCCTTATTCAGAGGGGTCAAACTGTATCAGAACCAGGTGTAAAAACCTTTGTAGGCCTGTGTACATCTACATGTGTGAAAACTATCTCCAGGGGAATGCTATAAAGATGTGTGTAAGTATTCATATGATCAAGGAAGTTAATGCCTTTGTTTATGCCTTTTGGGGATGGGGGGGGGAGGGGGGAACCTTCTTTGCCTTAATAATTTATTTCTAATAGACAAAAATAATGCAAATTTCCGTATGTATGTACTATTTTTCAATTATGATGCAACTCCTAATAAAACAGAGTACACTATAACAACATGACACAAGCCATGTCAAATTGTAATTGTTGAAAAATAAAATTGTTCCTGACTTCACTGAAGAGACATCCTTTAGTGTCTGCTTAACCTTTCAGTTTTGCTGATCAGTGGATATTTCTATGTAAGATCTACGATCTTTGCCTAAGGTCACTATTGAATGCAGTTTTTACTGGTAGCAGGTAAAAAAATATTGTAGAGAGTACTACTTTTTTCTGTGGCAAAAGCCTGATATGTTGTTGGATGCGCTGTCTGTTAAATTACTTTTAAAGACATCCTCCCCAAACAAATTCTGTCCCACTGCAGTCCATGTGGGTTTCCCCCCCTCTTTAAGCAAAGTAGGCTTCTGTGGGTATTGGTCTGCCTGCCCACCTCTCTCTCATTCACTCCCCCCTTTCCCAGGATTTGGTGACTGGACAGATCGCCAGAGATGCAGGAAAGCATTGGGCGGTTCATAGAGTGAGGTGCGCAACGTATCAGCGGTTTCTGTCTGTTACTTTGCTTCCAGGGCTGACGTTCACCCAGAGCAGCCTGAAGCGCTGCCTTTGCTCAGCCCCCGAGCCAGGATGACCTGCCCCCCTTTGAGGTGTTGGCCCCCCATTTTATGCGTTTTGCAATGATCATGGTGGGTGGGTGCGTGTGGTGGAACTAGATGATCTTTAAGGTCCCTTCCAGCCCAGACCATTCTATGATTCCATGTTTATATGATTCTATGAGCTGGGCTCCATGTCCGTTGTGTAAAAGCTCATTCTGGAGTTTGAGGGTTGGTGCATCTGGCGGTGTACACAGAGCTAACACACCCAGAGGCATCCCAGACAACGTATCACACTAGTCAGAAGTTCTTTCTTTATTCCAATGTATTTTCAAACCATCTGCTTTCTACACACAGAGAAATGCTCTGTGAGTTATCAATTGTCTTTTTTTCACAATGCTCTTTTGATTGTTGCTGTATTCAAAAACAAAACCAGGCTGTCTGTGATGTGACTTAGTCATCATCAATACACACAATACCACAAGTGCAGGTAAGGTTTTTTGAAAGTGCTTAAGAAAGCTGCAAGACAAGTTCTATTGATGCACAGGGGAGTGGGGTGAATTATTTCTGGGTGCTTATGAAAAGCCCAGTTATAGGTATTAAAAAACTGATTTATGTTCATAAAACTCCACTCACTGCAGACACAGTGTGACTTAAAAGAGCATCTTAATGGGGTCTAGCTAGAACTTGAAATCAATATTTAATTTGTCTTAAAGAGAGCCTTTGTTTTCTAAAAGGCACAAAAAATAGTGCCTAAAATAAGGAAGGAAGAGATTCTGTCTGATACAGTCGTGCAATCCTTCATCCACTACAATTACCATGTGATACCACTCATCTTCCTTACTTCGTACTTTACACTGTGCTTTCTTTCTGTCTGAACAAATTGATTATTTCCAGCTTATAATTTAAGCACCTGACTTAAACTCAGAGGTACACAATTTTGGTATGAACTTAGAAACAGATTCTTGTATTAATGGTGGAAACTTAGACAGGTTTGCCCCAAGGTCAGCTAGGTGAGTTCACTTCTCAGACCTCCTATGATCCACCAAATCAAGGCGGGTCACTGCAGAAGATGGCAGGTAACTATGTGTTTTGTATTCAGGTGTGTGGGTGTGTGTGTGTAGGACTGGTTAAAATAAGGGATAGTACAGGAAATGTGACCAATGCTTTGAACAGTATTGCACACTGAAACACACGGAGGCATTTCTACAACCCCTTATATATCATCCCTACTTACCAGCTGCACACAGAGCACACATTTTCTCTTTATTCCTACTTTGATTTTGCTAGGCATAGTAAATGCATCTCTTAAATTCTTCCACCTCTTTACTAGTGCTCTTTACTGGACAGATACATACTTCTTGAAATTATGAATCATGCCTGAATTTACAAATTCTTGTCCTCATAAGCACTTGGGTGGATTTCAACACACATGAAGTGTGTGCTCATCTAAGCTGCGAGAGGCTGGGAGAGAGGATGAACATGTGTGCAGAATCCATAACAATTCATAAGGTCCTGATTGAGATCTAAGAGGTTGGACTAATTCATTACATGAGCCTGAAGCAAAAGTAAATTGTTTAAGACCATAACCATTCAGGAAAAAAAATGTTTTCCCCCAGAATTTAGTTTTCCAGGTGAAATGAAACTTCCTACAAAATCAATTGTATGGAATAAGTTTAAAAAAAAAAAAAAGTAATATTTTCTGAGCCTAGTGTAGCACTTTGTTCGCTTTGCCACTTCTTATGTTAAATGCCACACACACAATTCCCTCAATGGTAACAGGACATGGGGACTTGACTTCCTTTTCTTTCTTCAACAGATAAAGCTCCGTATCATAGGGAGGTATAGAGAGTCCTTCAAAAGGGCTGATATAGGCTTATTGAATATCTGCAAATATTGTAAAGCAGTGATCTTTCAAAAAACATACTTATAGCTACATTTCCATTCTCTTTAGACTCCACAGAGGCACAGATATTAGATTTCAAGCTGGGATTTCTATTTTTAGAAAGGCAGTAAGTTTCATTAGCAGTTTCTCCAGGCTGGCTGTAATTGTGTATGAGCTGAATGGAATGGAAAGAATGAAGTAATCTCATTCATTAATTTCTTTAAATGTGCATCATTTAATATGGCACTGGTTTGCTGGGCTTTATTTAGCTTGACTGTAGCTTGCGCTCAGTCCAGTATTAAAGGGAACACAAGAATCAATGTCGTGTTTCAAAATAAAAGCAGCATTCCCCCATTGCATTCTTTAGCAAAAGTGTCTTGCTAAGTCCTACAGCTAAACAATTGTAAGTCAGACATTAAAGAATCAATAGATTGATGTAATTATATATAAACTAAAAAGGTTGTGTGGGTTTTTTGTGTGTTTCAAGGACTTTTGGTTTACAGACCACAAACCTCAAACCCTTTCTCTGTAGCTATGTGAGCTCTGAAATTCTCCCATATTAGCTTGACATCAGGAACATAAAATACTTGCTAAGTCTCTAAGATGGGAGATTTATTTTTTAAAAAAAAATGTATCACTCTATATCTAATAATGATGTGTGCATTTATTATATGCATATTTATTCCTTCGATTCAAAAAAGATAGTATTCAGAATGTTAGTGAATTTGGCACGTTCCCTAGAAAATATTGTAGTATTGCTATGGCAATTTTAAGTTGACTGCTGTCAATAGTTATTGACATTTCCATTTGTTCTAGTATTAAAATTTTGAATAAACAGGAATTCGTTTTTTATCTGCTTCCCTATTTTGAGTGATGTGACATCACCCTTTCTCCAAGACTAACTAAAGGTGACACACTGCTGTTAGGAGTTCTTATATGCTTGTAATCAGCAGAAGACTTCTTACTGTAACACAAGAGATCTTTTTCAATCACCATGATCATATCTAGTTCACACTTTCCTATAAAAATGTAACAATCACTTAGAGTTGGGAGTTTCATTCCCATCTCATTTTAACAAAATTATGCTGTGACAGCTGGCTTTAGGTGGCAAGCTGAGTTACATTTCAATTTGGAAACTAAATATATAGTCTAGTTATCAACCTGAGGATCTTGGAGTTCACCTCTGTCAGTGCTGTTTGTGTCACTCTGAGGAATTTTCTGCATTTTTCTGCACTTTGGTTTCATATATATACAAAGAAATTGTTATTATACTTCACGGTGTGCAAATACATGCCAGGTTATAATCCTTGCTCATAATAACAGTCTTGGTTTATTTGATAGCAGTAATTTAAGTATAAATGATTTGGATACCATCCAACTAAGCATAATTTTTCTCACTATTTTCACTTTGAACAAAGTAAAAAAAAAAAAAGAAAAAGGTAACTTGTATAAATCCAACAGCTCTGACATCTAATAAAGATGTTTCTTCTTCAATACATATTTTAGTATTAAACATTTCAAACTTGATTTTTATCTTACATCAAGCTCTCACAATTCATACTTATGAAATATTTAACCGAATTAATGAAACAGGGGATTGCCAAAAGTCGCTAAGTGACTCATTAATATGTATATCCTTTAACTTTCAAAATTCTTAGTTAGGAACATAAATTGAAAGTCCTGAAAGATGAGAACATATTTTATGACAATAGCTACACTGGGTCAGATGGATTTTGTCTCTGATAATAATATTATATGCCTGGGAGGGATATATAGTGATATACATTTTTAAAATATAAGTATTTTTGAGAAATTATTGACTAATATTTTTGGATGTAGAGCTGACTATTTAAGCCTTCAATAATTCCAAGTGGATTTCTTCATTCTGACTAATTAAATGTATCAAATTACCAAATGCCAATTATATAACCTTCAGAATGTCTTGAATATTTTTTAAAGTGTTGATGAATTAATCTTCATAAGGTACAGAAACATGAATGTTATTTTAAAAATGGAGGAAAAAATGAAGAAAACTTACTCACGTCCTGTCATGTAGAAGTTGGGTAGAAAATAGATGATTCTGTTGAATTGATACAGAAAAACATGCTGTCAGCAGAATACCCCTGGAACCTGATCTAACAATTAGAAGAAAAAGCCAGGCCTTATAATAGAGCCTTGAGCTTTACCATTATTAATGTTGTGTGTTCTTAAATAGCTCTTACTTCACTAAAATGTCATTCTCCTGTTACTGATTTTTACCCTTGTTTCCTAAGAAGCGAGTTTCACTCTCTCCTTAATAATTTATTCCAGCTGCAGCCTAATTTGATGGTAGAAGACTCACAGGTGATTCCATGAAGTACATAGGAACTTAATGGAGATGCAGGCACGGGCAGACCTTTGCCTCCCTGCTGGAGCTGAAGCACCCCTTACTGCACAAAGGATAGGCCACACGGGGAGGAAACCCTTGAAAATGCCTCAAGATCTTCCAGTGAGCATTTGCTGGACCTCACTCATACTTAAAGAACAAGGAAGTAAGAAAAAACCCAAACCCAAAGAAACTAAGCCTCTATAATTCTTTTGTTTATACCCAGTCCATCTGCCCAAATATTTTTGTGAGTTTCTGAAGAAAGAACCTGTGGCTAAGACACAGCTCACTGGGGTGCTACCTGGCATGTTAGAGTTTACATTTAAATAATAAATCATGGTGTGGTCATTCTATGGACAGAAGCCTGTTGCTGGGTTAAGCCCAATCAGCTGCCTTGTTCTGTCTGGCTATATGGTTCCAATCACTTCTCACCCTACCAGTCCAGCACCTGCAGAAAAATCCCAGTGCCATTTTAGTAATCTGAGCAAAGTTATGTTCCGTAGATTTCTCCCAAATGGCATTTGCTTTTGTAAGCTGTGCACAGCTTCAGTCACAGTGTCTCCTTTGAAAGCCCTGTGAATCCATTTCCATGTAGTTACTCTCCTTGCTGGGTTTTTTCCCCAGCCTTCACTGGTTCAGAATTCACCATGTAGCTGCCAATCACTCACTGCTAAGAAAGTCCAATTGTGCAGTAAAGAAGTGCATGGCTGAACCGAACTGCTGATTGCACGCACTGTGAGCAATGGTACTTGCTAAAGCTCATTCCTGCGTTACAATCATTAACCTAGCGAGGCAGTTGCTAGATGAGTAACATCGTGCACTGCTTACGCTAGGAGCTCTTTGTCCACTTATCTCCTAAGAGGAGGTGTTGCTAAAGACCATGCAGGTGTGTAGGTGTGAGGTTTCCAAATTGTGTAAGGCGTATGTGCGCTTCTAATTGGTCAGCGTGGCTGGTGTGCTTACTGGTCCGCATCAACTGTGCTGCTGCTTCTTCCTAAACAGTTGTTCAAAATTATATTTGCATTTAGTTCCCTGTAGTTTTTCTGGCATCTGAGCAGTAGTCAGAGCTATATCACATGAGTGTGAAAGTACCGGCATCTTTCTCCCAGTCTGTATCTGGAAGAAGCTTTGAGTGTGTTTCAGAAGTGTTTTTCTTGCAGATGTGACCCAGTGACATTTCTCGTCACTGCATTTCCTTCTTTCTTGTTCAGTGAAGTCTGACTTGTGCTGTTGCATCTGTTGCAAATTCCCTAGGGATCCCAAATATTCGAGTGTCCATCTCTCTTGCTGTGTGCCAAGGAACACAAGCTAGTCACAGTGAACCAAAGAATTCTTTTACACAGCACCCTGTTGCAAAGAGCTCCTAAGCTAGCCTGAGCATCCTGACATACTTTGGCTGCCCTGAAGAGTACTGCTGGCCAATGTGAGAACGTTTCCCTTCTAATTACCTCAAAGTCAGTATCCTGCAAGTCAGTTTACAGCAAGTATAATGGATGTAGTTGCAAAAATTAAATACAGACAGGTGCCAGGATTTTGGTGGAGGTGGCAACGCTTCTTCCCTCTGCTCAGCTGGTGGCTCCTGTTCCTGGGGCAGGGAGGAGGTGGGCTGCTGCATGCTCTGAAGGCATGCCTTGTATGTGCAGCGAGGCTGGGCAGCCCTGCTCTGCCCACCTGCAGAAAG
Organism: Microhierax caerulescens; assembly: GCA_035590215.1. Classification (NCBI taxonomy): domain Eukaryota; kingdom Metazoa; phylum Chordata; class Aves; order Falconiformes; family Falconidae; genus Microhierax; species Microhierax caerulescens. The sequence continues at coordinate 18,613,002 of JAVJGJ010000059.1, read as the reverse complement.
AGCGAAAGTCTGCCCTCTGAGAGATGCCCAGCCATCCAGCAGCATGATTAAATGCTGTCCTCATCAGGATTTGACCAGAGGGCTGGGGGTTGAACACCTCTAATTGTATTAAAAGCACAACAGAAACTTTTGCTCTCTTTGTTCTTACATGGGGGAATATGACTTTGATGCAGATGATATTCCTCCCCTTTCCAGTTGGGAGTAATATAAAAGATAAATGTTCTCATGGGGGATGTATATCCTCCCCCCCCCGCCCCCTCCCAAGTAACAGTTACATTATTTCTTTTGAAAGGATATACTTGAAAACCAATTTTTAAAATAAGTATTTCTAAATATAACTATAACTTATAAAATCAATAAGAGAAGAAAGTACGTTAAGGAAGGATCATTATGTATACGCTCCATTCTTCTTAATGCACCTGTACTAATTCCTGCCAGAGACAAGATGGTGCACTACACAATCTGCTGGGTCCATTAAGAACATTAAAAAAATAGCATATGGGATAGTTAAATGATCTTCCATTATGCATTTGCTGTGGCTAAGAGAAACACATGCATTCACCCTAAGCACTGTTTTCTTTTTATACTTATTAAACCTGCATTACTCTTTCAAATAAAACATGAGTGGGAAAACTTCATTGGCTTGGATTATGCCATTTTCTGCAGAATGAAACAAAGTCAAATTATGTCAGTGAGTAATAGTCTAAAGTCTGAAGGTTCTGAACAAATGTGGAACATTATTCTTCCTTATTTAAAAAAAATGCATGAAGCTCTTTGTTTCTGTACTGAAATCGCCATCAGGACAAACATTAGGGGTACAGAAACAGAATTCACATTCAAAAAGCAGTAGCTGCCTGCATGCTATTAAGATAAGGAAACAATGTTTCCAGCTGAGTGACTATACTTCCTTGTGATCTATTAGGCAAGTAGAATTTACAGCTCATTCCAGCCTACATGTAATTCCAGCAAAAAAACCCAAACATGAAGTCAAAGCTGGGGAGTCATAGATGGCCTTAGCCCAGCACAGGAACAAACTCAAATGGGACTGACAGTAATAGACAATATTGCTTTAGACCTCAAAGATGTTTAATTCAAGTAAACGTCATTTTGAGGACATTTGGGATGGCAGTATGATTCATTAGTTACACTGTAAGAGCACTATGCTGTACTGCATGAGCAATGTTATCAGGCTTTCACAACCACAAACTGGTCTGAATTAAAAAGAACTGAGCTGCTGAGATGTGCTGGAGACCCAGCAATAAATGCTGGATTTGAAACTATACATAAAGTAACTGTGAAGTGCACAAATCTTAGTGGAAAACAATGCAGGAAATGAGTATTTACTATAATGATAACCAGTTACCCAATGTACCCTACTGGTATTAAGCTGTGCACTTTTTTTTTATTTTTTTTATAGAATTTTGCTCAGAATCACAGAAAATAAGATGGGAATCAGAAAGTCCATCTCATTTTTCCTCCACCATTTGAGGCAAGACTGGCTGTATCTAAACTATTCCTGACAGATCCCTGGCTGGTTCTTAAACCCTGCAGAGGAAGCGGTTGTACATTATCCCTAAGCAATCTACTCTGGTACTTACCTGTCTTTCCCATTAGAGGCTTTTCTAACCGACTGATGTGCACCTCCATTGCTCTAATTTTAGTCCATACTACTTGTCTCATTCACAGTAGACATGAAAAAAGTTTATTCCCTTCCTTTTTTTTTTTTTTTTTTGCCAGCAGCTTTAAGCTTGTCATCATGCTTCCCTAGTTTTCTTTTGACAAACCAATTCACATTTTCATGTTTCTGCATTTACTGTCTCTCTGATAATTCCTATGAGCTCATCTTTCTGATGTGTAACATCCACAATCGGGAACAGTAGTCCTGACGTGGCCATGTCAATGCTGACTAAGGCAGAATGATTATGTCCTGTGATCACTTTAAACAATTCGGTTTTTATCTTTCAGTATTTCAGTAACACTAATTATGATTGGTTTGCAAGCAATCATTATGCAAATTCTTATTTGCACTGATACTATATGCCATTGACTGCTATGTATAACAGATTCTTGATTGTCATTATTTCCTTTCTAGGGCTAGTATTCCTTTTTTTTTTTTTTTGGTGACAATTTCTCCCATTTTTCAAGATGTTTGATTCTCATCTTTCTCTTACAGTAGGCTTACAGCCCCTCACTGCTTCTTGTACGCTTAATGCATAGTCTTTTGTTCAGTCCCTAATGCAAATATTTGCGATTATGGAACCCACAAGATCCTCATAGAGTACTTAATTCATCCTTTAACTTTTTAACTTTTAGAGAAAAAATTGTCTCCAATTGCCTATCTTTTTTGTGGTAAGCTAATCATGAGGGTACTTTTGGAGGAAGTCTAGTGAATATCCTGTTAGACAGGGTCAGAAGTCCTATTCAAACCAAAACATCTGCTTTCACCTAAATACCAGGTTTGTTGTCATGTCATATGAATTGAATAGGTTTAACAGGATTTAATTTTGACAAACACATAACTGACTATTGTTTATCATTTTGATATCTTCTTGATGATAAATAAACTTCTTCAGGTTTTTTGTTCTATTAGCCTATCCTAATGTTTCATCTCTTTTTTTTTACTCTAGGAATGAAATACTGCATGATGTTATGATTACTGTCTCCCATACTGCCAGTTTTCCAAAGTTTTTCAGAACTGAAGAAGCTGCTGTTCTTCGGGTGCTGTCTTAACTTACTGGATCTAAAGATGTTTAACCATTTCCCCCTTGCTTGTTGTAGAGTCTTGTTTTCTTTCTTCCATGGATCAGGAGCTACAAGCCTGTCATTAACATCAAAGCCTATCTGTCAGATGACTGTGCTAACACTTTTTTTCTTTTTGTTCTTCTCTAAAGGCTTATTGCACTTGATTTTGTAATTTTAGAGACCAGCAATAGACCACACCTGACAGCAATACTTTTGGGCTTTTTCTGTCTGTCATTGTGCAGTGGTCTAATGAGTCTAATTATCATTATAATTTAGACTCAGGGAAACTGCATATGCCCTTGATATAAAAAATTCTGTCCCTTCTTTCTATTCCTTAATAGGTGGCATTATTCTTCTTCAGCATTCATGTTGCAGAAATGATCAACTGAGTGATGGCTTTGGTGCAGCAGTAATGTTGATTACATAGACACTTTTTTATTTCTTCTTGTTTATTTGCCATAGCTCTTGTTTCAGTATAGGTGCATCTAAGAGGTTTAGTAGATTGATTGACCTGTTTGCTCCCCTTCATCAGTTTTTCAGAGTTTTATCCAGGCTACCTACCTCCAAATTAGACATCAATCCTCCATCTAGCTCTCCTCATCTGGTAAGAATATCCAGGCCTGAGATCTTTCCTTCTCCCTTCTGTGTGAGAAAGACCTAATTCCTACTGAACAGTTTCCTTCTTGGTACACTGGCATGTGATAAAGGGAAAAAAAAAAAATCCAAAAAACCTTCCCAAGCAGTCACTACCTCTGCTGCTGTGGTTTTATGGCTATGTGTCTATGTGGCTGTTGTGCTAGACTAGAGGGATAGAAGATCATCGTCATACCCAGATCCTTGACTCTTTCTCTGAGGCTCAGAGCCTGTCATCACCTCTGCTCAGGTGTTATCCATGCCACAATGTGGCAATCCGAGTGAGCTTTGCTGAGCATTGGTGATTCTTCATACGCTCATGGGTAGGAGCTCCTGGCAGAGAACTGTGATGCATCCATTCATTTAGAGAGAGACTATCCAACCATTGCCATTATTTTATTTTATTTGCACTTTACACAGTAGGCATAAATCTTCCAGGGGCAAACAGATTTTCCTCCTTGTCCATCATTGTATGTAATTCTTCTTGGGTGATGCTGTGTGGATACTAGATGGGAAGCAAGTGAACTGTTGAGTAGCAGGTTAATTTTCCTGATACTGCTGCATCTTTTTCCACATAACCCATCCCCCCTCCACTAGAGATCCGTACGTGCATTATGTTGATAAACTCCTGGTCTTCCTTGAAACTTGTTAACTATTTCAATCATTCGTGCTCTCCCACTAAATTAGTCTGACAGGAGACACCTCTCATGTCAGATGATCTTCCTGACATGTTTTGCTTGGCAGGAAAGTGGAAGACACATTGTGTGGAAACCTGGACCAGGATACAGTCTGAGGATTTTCACTCTGTCAGACAGAAGGCGTTTTGACAATGCAGCAGTACCCAACCAATTTGCTTTTTCCTAGTGGAGTCTTTGCAAACTCGAATGCTCACTTCAAATGTTATTGCTGTGGGATCATTACATGGTACTGAAAAAGAACTGAGGACAGCCTAGCTTAGCATTCAGAAAGCAATGTGTAACATCATGAGCTGCATTGTGACATGTTATGGTCAAAGATGTTACAGCATGTGGGAGTGGGGAGACACGGGGAACCTCTTTTATCTCTTTTTTTTTTCTCAGGAAACTATGAATCTAGATCCATTGACAAGGTTAAATTATTTTTTTAGACCAAATAGTGTTGGAAACACTGATCTAGAAAACAGTTAACCCCAAAGCATAAAAATTAATTTCTAGAAATATGTAATATTCAAATGATGAGCATAATGCAAAAAGATAGCCATTAGCCACGATTGACTATCAGCTAGAAAACTGATCTTCCTTATCGGTTAAAACTTCCTGGCATGAGAGAGAACATCTCTTTACAGAGACTATTTGTTTTGTTTTCAGACTGTAAAAAGCCATACTGAGTTTGTATTAAAACTGCCCCAAAGAGAATACCTATAAACAAATAACAGTTTATCTTATTTTGCTTTCTGAAGAGTGTTTTAGTCTCTAAAATTACAGGAAATACCTTTAGGACTTCTCCATAATTTTAAATAATGCAAACAATAAAATTTCATCTTGGAGAGCTAATACTTCTTTATTACAATGGTGCAGATTACTGCATTAAAGTGAAATAAATTTTGGGTTTGAGAACAAAGCAATGAAAATTAAATGTAACAGACCCTGGGTCTGGGCATATTTAACTCCTTATTGTGACATAAAAGCATAACATGCACACCAAGACTGGCCATAATTTTCTATGTAATAACATATTTAACACAGAATATAGCCAAGGGAAATGCATACTAGAATTGACAAGAGCTACTTGTAACTGATGAAGAATACAACGTACAAAAATCACTGATGTTCTAAGATGCAGAAATTATGCTTCGTTGTTGGAAATAGAGGTCACTGCAGTAATAATTGCAACCAAGCTGGCATATGCCTGAAAACCTCTGGGATCTATTATGCTTTCACTAATGCCAAGATCAAAGATAAGGGCTATGCTTAGCAGACATACATCAAAAGTACAAATTACTGCAGCCACTTATTGTAGTGATTTCTGAATAACTACTACTATCACTGAAATATAGGTCAAAACAATTATTATTTTGAGCCCGTCAGATAACTGTTATGTTACTAACTATGTCTTGGATATCTAAGAGCCAGACTCAAAAGCATATTTAGGATTTAGAGGAAAAATAAGCATGGAATATGAACCATTGAATTAATGCTTAGAGCTCTTAAGTGATAAGGTTAAGTCTGGCACACAGGTCAAGCTCCCAAGTTATTACCATTTCTTGTATCTCATCCACTGCTAATGTGAAATGTATCCCAGAGAGAGGACCAGGGTTCCCTTCTTCCTGCTCCCAGGATCTTCATTTGAGAGCAGAGATGTCTGACTGAAGTAACTTCTTGAGGCTCGCTGTAGACCATTGAGCTCTCTCACCTCTCTTCATCCAGGGATCCCAACAAAAAGGCTGAAATGTGCACATCTTCTTCTTATAAAAAGCCTACATGCTTCCACTCCAGGAGAGCCAGGTAATTAGAAGTTAGGTATTTCAAAGTGTTTGTTTCTGAATCCTGAGTTTAATAGGGAGGGAAATATATCAGTACAGAAGGTGTCCAAGCACTGCAGCTAGTTGAAAAGCATTCATTTGTTATAAGCTCCAAAGATAACATCTCAATTTTACAAGCAATGTTAATCAGGAAACTATTAGGGGAAAGGGCCGAATTGTTATTAAAAATCACCGAAGGGTAAGCATTTCAATTTGATTTACTGAAATCAATAAAAAGATCTCTAACTGTAGGGTTTTGACACAAACCCTTACAATGGCTACAAGCTGTGGCAAATACTTTGTGTCTTCCCAAAATGCAGAGGCACAGTGAGGATTTTTCTCAAATATCACAAAGATTAAAGGAAGCAAGCAATAACATACACAAGGAACCAATACAGGATTTCAGTTGAATTTGGAGATAGGCTCCAGAACTGATCCTGAAAATGTCTTTTTCAGCTGCTACTGGACACTGAAGGTACCTAGATAAGACAAACACTTTGACTTCAAGGTCAAACCAAACTGCCAAATTCTTCATCCAACCACTGGAAGGTCTGTTTCTGGTCACTTGTGGTATTGCCTTTACTAGCAGGACTGAGAGGCTGGGTGCTCAGATCTCATGCCTCATCCTGCTCTGGAGCTGTATAGAAGGGTCTGTCCACCATGGCCCACCAGGTCACCAGCATCTGAACTGCTGCCAGAGTCTACCCTGTTGCATACATGCATAAAACTGGCATTCACATGCAATCGAGTGGTGTCTTCACCTGGGGAGGAAATTTGGCCTGGCTTTAAGAGAAAGGTAAGACTTTCTTAGCAGTTTGGACAATCATTCAAGAAAAAGGCAGCCCCAAAACTCAGTCCCCACTTCCACAATTTTACATATCTGGTGATCTTTTCAGTCATTGGGCAGTGGAATAGTTTCAAAAGAGGCAGAGGAGTATAGCATCCATCTTTTGCTAAAGCCCGACAACAAAAGAGGTGGAAAGTAGTGGCTAATTTCCTTTTTAGTATGTAGATTACAGGTTTCCTGCATCCTTCATAGGTTCTAAGTACATACAGATTAAGTGTTAGAGCTGGTCCCTTCTTTTTTATTTCTTTGAGAGAGGCATTTATCTTAGCATGAGAATTCTGCACTTGAGTGCAGGAAAATATCTTCCCTATTGGACTTAACTAAGTTTTCAGTATTTCTTTTGGGCTTTTGTTTTCTCTTTTTTTCATTCAGTTTTTCTTCTGTCTGGAGGTTTTTTTCTTTTCCTATTCACTGAATAGAGAGCTTATTCCCAGCTTATTCCCATTTTAGCATTCTATACCAAACACTTAAAGAGTAATTAAAATGTATTTGTCATTCTTAGGACCTGGCAGAAAATACTTCTAAATTCCTAAAAGAAGTTGATTATATGGTTGATATTGTTGTCTAAAACCCCCAAACTCTCAGCCCTTTATGGTAAAGTTTTCTATTTATTTATCGCATCCTTAATAGCATTTTATTGTCTAAGAAGCCTGAGATTATATTGCACTGAAAAATAATTGCTTGACTTTCTGTCCTAAGATGTGTCTCTCGTGTTGACACCTAAGCAACAAATAATAGCACAAAACCAAACATCACCTCATGACCTATTGCTGGAAGCATGGGAGTCTAGAAACCTGGATGGTATTCACTGGGCTGCTGTGACCTGCAAAAGATGTTGGAAATCTTGAATGCATGTGTAACTTTTCCTCTGTACAGCAGGAACAATTCTGTTTTGACATGAAAGCTGGAGGACAGGCATTTTCAAGCGTGGTTCTTTCCATGTTGTTCCCTGTTGAAGGCAGAGCAATGAGTCCTGCTGAACCTTTTCTGGCACCAGGTCTGAGAGAGGAGCAACCTTGCTGCCTTTTCAGGGTTTCCTGGGTTCTGCAAGGCACAATGAGAGGTTGCTTTGTGAAGCATATTATTGTCCTGGCTCTCGAGGGAAGCTAGGAAAGTCTTGATATCTGAGAACTTCATTCCTTTCTATAATATAAGGAAAGCCTTTATATTTCAGAGGCATAATGTGTAGGTAAGTTTAATAAAGCTGGTGAGGTGTTCATATACATATATCTGTAGTTTGAGAGACTATAACTGTCAAAAGTAATGTGACGGGAATGGAAGAGTGGGGTGAGAGCATGGGGTGAGTCACAGAACCACAAAGAACTGTAATTTAACAAAATAGATGGAGGAATACAGACCCACCTGCTCAGCTCAGTGTGCTGCTGGAAGCTTGCTTACCTCATGCTGAATGCTGGTTATTGCTTTATCAGTCAAGATATAACTCCTCAGACTGTGTTTGGGGAATTGAGGGAGGAAATACTGAAAAAAATGTTTCTCTAGATTCATCCCAAGGCCCAGTTTTGACACCTTTTTACTACTGTCATGTGTGCTTTTATGTGTAGGCTCAACAAGAGAGCACTGTTATTCAGGCTCAGTGTATTCCTCGACAGGCTTACAAACTGAAAAGGGAAATTGCAAACGAGTGTGGAAATATGGAATCAGCCATAGGACTGGCCAAACAGCAGTTTTCCATCAGCAAACAGGCAATGCAGGAGTAATGGTCCCCCTGTTAGTATGTTCTAGCAGGGCATTTTAGAGTGGGATCCCAGTGATGGCATCAGTTTTAGGAATATGTTTGCACTGGCCAAGTCTCATGGGCTGAGCATGCCGTGCAGCCAACACTGCTGGCTCTCGTTAGGCTTGCACTTCCTACATTTGGAGTATAAAGCTGTACATTTTTTTCCATCTCTGAAACCCTATGTATGTTTCACTGCCTCTGCAGTGGAGTCCAGTGCACAAAGGATACTGGAAAGAATATTATTAGAAAGCTCTCTAACCGCAATCCAGCATGAAAGGGGCTCCAACTCCTGTTTGCACTCACTGGGTGGGAAGAAAGTGGTCCACCAGTCATTGGCCATAAAGAAATTAATGTGAAACTGAAATTACATTTGTTTCAAGCTAAAATTAAACTTCTGGATAATTATGTTACACCTCTGATTCACTGAAAACTTTGAATAACTAGGTCTGGCTTTTCTTTAATAGAGACCAGAATTACATTTTCTTTTTAACTTATTCGTGCTTATTGCTGGCAAGCCAAATGAGTCAATGTGGTCTCTTAAGGCCAGGTCTTCACACATGCTGATGAAAGAAATACTTATGCAAATTTTAACCAACTTATTCCCATGCTGGCAAATTCTGATTACTTCACCTGCTCTCTGATCCTATTGACTGTTACATCTCAGAAATGGAAGAGATACATCTAATGAAAATGTAAATACCATCACCCTGTGTCTCGGTGCTCTTCTTGCCCCTCCAAAAAGAAAAGACCAAAGGCTCTTTCATTTAAAGGCTACAAAGATTTTAGGTAAAATGCCAGTGTTATTGAAGGCAATGTCAAAACACCCACTGAGTTCAATCAGGTCAGGATTTCACTGCCTGGTTTTGTAAAGTTGATGAATAAGAGGACGTGGGATATGGATATACAAAGCAATCACAAATCACAGAATGTGAATCATGCACTGTATGAGCTGGGCTTTTATAATACAAGAAATAGGGTCATCCTGGGAAACTGAGAGTTGCAAATCTAAAGCTGATAAAAGAACTGTTTCTATCCCATGCATAGTTACTTCTGGAAAATGGTGGCACATCTCTGAGTGAAGGGTTTAGACTGAGTCAACACTAGCTGCTGAATAAAATTTGGCTTGAATTACCAGGCAGGAGCACGGACATATGTAGTAGGAAATAAGCATTAAAAATGTCTATGTACCAATAAAGTATTAAAACTAATATATATGAGCTTTGGCAAAATGCTTAGTTGTAATGACACACTTCTGAAATCCAGGGAAGTAAAAATTATTGAAATATTTTCTCATAAATTATTCCTTTTTGCCATCTTAGCTGAAGGAAGAGAGTTAATCTATACAGAAGGGATTCCATAGGTTCCCTTGAAAATAAATGTGAACAGAGAGATGATGCTGTGAAATTAGCGAGTGCATTAACTGCCCCAGCAACAGTCACAAAGGTGTAATGTTGAGTAACCTCATGTTTTTCAATGTGGACAGAAACTGCACTCTGTGCCCAGCCACATACTGTCCCATCTTTGCAGTGTGGCAGGACCTTAAAGAGAAAACAAATTTACTTGAGGCAAGCGAAGAGTCAAGCCCTTAATTACAACCGTAGAAAGAAAGTTAGAAAGAAAGAACATGACAGGAGCAGGGGATTGGGGTAGGTGGCCAGAGGTCCTTTCTGAGCTGAATTATCTTTTGATCCTATGAAAACACAAGAAGGTGCAAACTCAAAACACATGAGATCTCAGCCTCCTGTTCTCATTGGGGTAAGGGATTTCTCAGGTGCCTTTCCTGGTTTTGAGGGCCCAGCTTGATCATACTGCTCCTTACATCACATCTGCAGAACATCCTTACCAATCTGTTCGCTACGGGATATCAGTACTGTTGCTTTTGTTTTGGTATCCTACACTTGTGAAAATTTTAATGGATTGTTTGTCAGTTTATCTGAAAGTTAATGAGGTTCTCCTGTCCATAATGCTGATTCCTCTACTCATATAAACCTTTTTCTCTTAAGAAAGAAACTGGGTTGAAGTCACAAATCCACAGTTGCAATATTTTACACGCTGTGTATCTGAAAAATATGTTTTTTTTCTTCACAGTGGTCTTTATATCTGCTGGCTTTTACAGAGACAGTTAATGGCACACTAATTCATACATCTTTTAATTTAAGTGGCACAGGGCACCCTGTCATAATATGTTCTTGGTCTCCATTTGTTTCCAGATCAATAATATTCTAATAAATTCACACTGTTAAAAGCCAGAGCAAACTGGTAAAAAAGAAAAAAAACACATTAAAAATTTCACTTTTTTCAATACTTGAAAATGCCATAATTTTTCAAGTACTCTGATTCAGAAAAGATTGCTGAGGTCACACGATATACAATGTCGGTCACCTTAACCAGTGATTGCTACTGAATAACAACTTGCAATTTTCTCTTTCCATTCTTGATGGATTTATTTCTTTCATTCTGTCAGAGTAAGAAAAAAAGGTGGCAACTTTATCTTTTGTTTACTTGCACTTAGCAACAGAGACATTTGTCCAAACTGGGTGCTTTAATGTTTGTTCCTGCCATGTATCATTCTACAAAGAAAGTACCAGCACTGGGATTTTCCCTAAAACCCCTGGTCCAGATTCTTGTGCCCACTGAGTCTATAATAGCAGATTTGTGACATAACTGATTCAGATCTGGTTTAGTTCAGGGTGTCTGGCTTTTAATTATACAGAAATCCATAAGCCAGGAGGGGAGGGAAAAAGCATCATTGTGACTCATCTGAAGACTTAGTTAGCAGAGTCTTTTCTTTTGGATCTTTTCTACTTGAAATTAACCTTGCAAACGTGAATTGATATAATCCACTGGCTAAAGGATGTCCCTCTCTTTTAATTCCAGGACCACCTTATCAAATTATAGAGAAGACATCCACTGCAGATAAATTCAGTAATCCAAGGTACCAACCATGGTTACTTTACTGGTTAAGAAAGAAAATGCTAATGAAGAGCCAATCCAAAAGAGCAAATAATAAAAATTACTCATTTGGCTACGGTCTCGTTTTGTACTTCCTCTTTAAGAACTTTGAAGGAGGATGTTTCTTTAGGATGGCACCCTTCAGAAATATAATTAAATTTACTTATTTCATAAATTTATGGTGAGACCTTACTGCATTACAGATAGGAAATGTGAGTTGTATAATTTCATGTAAGGATTGGGAAATTCTGCTTAGAATATTTATAGATGATTTAAGAGAATTTGTAAGGGGAAGAAGTATACTGATCTTACCCAAACCTATGGGATCAAAATGAGTAGTAAGTGATTATTTACGTCTCCGTTATTGAGATTGTTCAGGAATAGGTATGACATTCTTATCAAGAAATTAAAACCTGATTAATTCCTTCTTTTTCAGAGTACTAGAAATCAGTTTGTGCATCTTTTTCTAAAATAAGTTGTTGAAAGGAAATGTGATTTAGCACCTTAAGCCATAATTGATAAGGCTGTTTTTATTCCAGTATGTTCTGGGGCTATAAAGTAATGTCAGAATGAGACATGTTTTTTATAAATCTTACTTGTTATCAATTAGGACACTACAAAATTTATCATTTTGTCATCTCCTACCCTCAAAAACCCCTCCAAAAACACAAAATCAAAACAAAACAATGCAAAACCACTGAATAAGTCATTAACATCTCTATAAGGAAAAAAAATATCATCATTTGGCAGAGCTTTATAACTTTATCTTGTCACCATCTTTTGAGCTAGGTATCTCACATACATCCAATGTATCATTGCCTTGGTGTCTTGGGAGATATCCTTGCTGTTTGATTGACAACTGACAAAATAGTCACTAATTGTAGAAGTAACCATTTGCAATGAGCTGCAATCTGCAGTGACATGTATTACAGATCCAGTTTTACAACCAGCTAAATAATCTAAAACAGTAGAGAAAAGTTAAGGTAAAACGAGAACTACAAAACCTGCCTTCCTGAGTCTTTATAAATGCATTTGTGAGTATTTATGGCCAAGAATGTTAGCTCCTTTGAAACTTAAAACTGGAGTAAAAACTGTTATAAGCCAAACAATATAACTACGCCATGTAATCTCATAAAATAAATAAAAAAAATCCCCATAATATCAGCACCAGCTATTTCTTCCCAGAATACTCCTTAATATCACAAGTACAAACAGCAATAGGTGTCATCTGAAATTCAGTAAAAGAGCAGGCTAATTATAATAAATTAATGCTATAAGAATAAATATAAGCAATTTCTAAAACAGACATTAATAATTACTTTGCTGGTAGCAACTATCCAATTCAAGTGCTAATTTAATGTGGGATTTCTCCTCTTATAAACAAGAGGTGGAAATGATCTTTTGGGAATTAAGGGTCTCATACTCATACCCTTAAAGCCTGCTGCAGCAAGGACAGGGCTCCCTTCCCTCACCTCATGCATGCTCAGACCATGCCTGTACTGGACGAAACAAAGCTTTCTGTGCTATCTCCCACTTTTATTTATTATTATTTTACTGTGCTTGAAATAAATCAAGCTCAGTGTATGCACATTTTAAGCAAATACTTAAAAAGCAAAGAACCAAGATCATAGAATCAGAATTATAGAATGGGTTGGAAGGGACCTTTAAAGGTCATCTAGTCCAAATCCCTGAAAACAAGCAGGGACGTCTTCAACTAGATCAGGTTGCTCAGAGCCCCGTCCAACCTGACCTTCTATGTTTCCAGGGATGGGGCATCTACCACCTCTCTGGGCAGCCTGTGCCACTGTTTCACCACCCTCATTGTAAAACACTTCTTCCTCATATCTAGCCTAAATCCATCAACTTTCAGCTTAGAACCATTATGCCTTGTCCTGTCACTTTGTGGCCTGCTAAAAAGCCTGCCTCCCTCCTTCTTGCAGGTCCCCCTGTAAGTACTGGCAGGCTGCAATAAGGTCTCCCAGAGCCTTCTCTTCTCCAGGCTGAGCAACCCCAGCTCCCTCAGCCTGTCCTCGCAGGAGAGGTGCTCTAGCCCCCTGATCACTTTTGTTGTCCTCCTCTGGCCCTGTCGAACAGGTTGATAAAAGAAATATTTTAATGGAAACAGTGTTCCATTAGTTCCATTAGTGACTGTTCTTCACTTTTTCTCTTTTCAGTGCTTAAATGGCTTTTCTATTTTTAGAATTGCCTCAGTTCATTAGTCCATGACTGCATCGTTGCACACAACAGCTTTCTGCAATATCAATTGCAAACGGAAATCAGTTACAGGATTTAATTTTAAAATTACTTTAGCAGAGATGTTAAAGTTGCAAATCCACTGAAAGAGACAAAAAAATAACTATAAGCATTCAAGACAATAAAATAAAAGTAAACTGTCTCTTCACTATTTTACCTAGGCCTTCATCTGGAGTCACATGCAAAATTTACTTTGCATTCATGGGTTACATATGTATTCAACAGGCACACAAATGCCAATAGTCTTTTCTTTCTGTCTAAGGTACAGAAGGCATGTTTCATTTTTGGAGAGAAAGGACACCTTGAAATTATTTCCTTAATCTGATGCCTTCTAGATAATTTGTCATGGTATTACATAAAGATGTTAATATAATTACCAACAAGACAGTTGGCATTTTTTAATCAAGATATTAAAAGGTCTTTGACATTCATGCTGCAGCACTTTTGCAAAACCAAGAAACTGATCTGTTCAAAGGTATATAACGAGCTTGCAGGGAATGTATACGGTGCCTGTCCTTGCTCCAAGCCTCATTGCATTCACCCCTGTTGCAGCCACACATTATTTGACAGTGAAAGAAGCCAAGCCTATATGATGACCTTTTATTTTCTTTCTATTTGGATGTTTTGTCCATATGATATGAACTGAGAAAACACACTTCCTTCAGATAGTGTTCCTATTAATGCTTCTTTCCTTTCACTGTAATCACTTTTTTTCTGCCCATGCTTTCTAATAGGAAACGGAAGGTCCCCTGATTTAGCAATAACTAAGAATCTAAGTGTGATGGTGGCTGTACGCTGTTTTACTCAGTATCCGGTTTTTTAAGTTTAATTAATTTTCAGCTACATACTTCAGAACTATTTTACAGTATTTTACCCACATAGAGCTATCTTTTTGTCTGTTTCTACTGGTGCTTTCAAACTTTTGATACCAATTATCACATCACTTCGTAGGGCAGAGTCAGTTCATGTGTGTTCCTCTCAAATTTAATACACTATGCTTCCTTTTTTATGATTCTAATTATTTGGGTTTAATCCTTTTTCTATGTTTTAGTTCTACTGAAAAAGGTCACTTCTATCTTGCTTTGATGACTTTTTATAGTTCTTCATTCATTTCCTTTTAATTTTGCAGCACTAAACAATGTGAGCTAGAACTGGAACTGTGGCCATTGAACACATTTCTGATATAACTGCATTCATTCTGTATATACTTTTAAACAAAGTTATAATGTTATTTACTGAATGAATAAATATAAAGATCAAATTTCTATAAGATTAGATTGTATCACCACAGGGCCTAAAATTAATAGAAAACTGTATAGACTTCATGGAGATTGGAACAAACCCATTAATTTTACTTAATCACTTAATAATCTCTTTTTTGTAGTTGTTGTTGTTGTTGTTTTTTAAAATGACCTATTCTTTTATCCTCTTGTGCAAAGAATGAAACTTTGCCCCCTAAGTGACTTTACCCTCTGAACTCATGAAAAACCTTTTTGATATTGTTTTGGGGTTTTTGTTTTTTTCGCTATTTTAGGCATTTTCACAGGAAAAAGTGTCCCACAATTTGAGCAAATATTAAGAGCTTGCTTTGTTTTCACATAAATTTAATATCTAAATGCGGAGACAATTGTCGCTCACTGAGGGACCTCAAATATCCTTGAAGCTTAGGCAGACCACTTCTTATATTCTGTTTTTTCTAGGTTAAAACATTAGCACAGTCCTTTTATTAATGTTTATCACATGCTGGTAATCATACTGTAACTGATGCCATGAAATATGTAATACCATCAGCTTCATTTTTTTCTCTGATATAGTAATTGGATGAGTTTTTTATGGAAATCACTGGGTTTAGATTTGAGGTGAAAAGCTATTAATATCAAAGTCTTTGTAGGCTGACCACGTGTCTAAAATTATAAATACTGTCTCCAACTTTTATCCATGTTGAACAGTAGAACTCAATCAGATATTGTTTCAGACTCTGGAAATAGCTGGAAGCTTCATTTTGAGTCCTAATTTCCTGTATCTTTCTGCCAGCTAGCATCTCGCGGTAGAATATATCATGTCTTAGGGATTTGATCTTTTAACCTTAGGAACCAGTTCATTCAAGAGTTGAAGCTTGCTTTCTACGTAACCTACATCAGGTATTTATGAAATATATTGCACATGAATTCTGAATATGATGATCTGTAGATGTCAAATGTTCATACAAAGTGTCCAGGATTTGAACAAGATTCCAAGATGTAAATATTTACCTCATCAGAAACTTGAATTTTTGGGGTTTCCTACAACTAACCCAACTTTTCTTTTTGTCTTGTATATTGCTTCTTTTCAAGAATCTATCTTATTGCATCTCTTCTATTTAGTTATATGTGGAAAACAAGTTCAGTTCTACAGAAGTCCCTTTCTTAAGTGGACTTCTAAGGCTCCCCGTCCTTGTCAGTGAGTACAATCAAGTATAATCTGGTAGAGATTCAAGCAACACAATGAGCATAGGTAAATTACTGATTTCTAAGGATCTACCAGTCATTGCTGCCTTAACAAAATGAATCTATTCTCTCTTTACCTCCGTTGCCCTTTTCCTCATGTACATTGCATGTCAGATGTTTATATACATGAAGGCCAAATTGTGCCTTGACACACAGCTCGTATAGCCCTGGGCTGTGAGATCATACAGTATGGCACATTTACAACTGTTTGCCTGACTCACTAAAGAACGATGACAAAAAAAAAAATAATAAAAAAAAATCACTATTTTAAGGCAAAATCTTTCATTAAAAAAAATTAAAATTGTTACAACGTGTAGACAATTTGCTACTGGTGTTTGGCTCACCCATCAGGGAGCGTTTGGGTGAAAGGCAGCGGTGGTGATTGACACTGTGTCTCTGCCAAAGAGCCCAACTGCAGGAAGCAGAGGCAGATATCCTGAAAGGAGATTATGTTGCAGTGTACAAATCCACTTTTCCAGCTGCAGAGGCAGAAGGGAAGTCAAAGTAACCTATGTTTTTAACTTCAGTTTGGTTTCGGTGGTGTGAAGACTGCAAGATGAGATATGTTCTGAAATTCCCAAGGCAGAGTAGTAAGCATACTGAAAAATCAAAACACCAAACAAGGGACCAAGTAGAAAAAAAGGGCTGCGAGTGCCAGGCTTCCATGTGGAACTAAGCTGGGCATGGTTGGGCAGCTGGTGGGACTTATTCACCCGTGCCAGACCCATCCGATAGGTGTGCACAGCACAAGAGAGAGAGATGGCAGGGCGTACACAGAGGCATGAAAGTGCTCCTGCATGGCACACGGGGCAGTGTGTGCAGGTCACATCACCAAAACACGCTTTAGGGACAAATGCCCGTACTTTGCAAACAGAACACATTTTCAACTCAGTGAGAATTTTTAGGATTTAAATGTCTTTGTGTTCTTATGCCTAACAGAAAGCGTTATCAAAATAACATACAGTTGGGAAATTCCTACATTTTTCTCCAAAATAACTTTTTTAAAAGACTTATTACAATTTCTAGGCAAAATGAAGCAGCCACCATGTGCTGAAAGTCATTCTTGAATGCATTTTTCTCATTAGCCAGGTGTGATGTCTCATTAGGGGTTAGTATTTTAACATTTTAGTGTTAATGTACAACCAAGGGTGCAATCAATGACCACTTTTTAAACTTTCTTCACTGTTCTCAACACCATACACTTTTTGTGTGTTTACTTGAAGTATTTTTTTCAAATACAAGATTTTCCATTTGACTAAAATTGATTAAAATCAAAGCCAATTATTCTACATTTTTGTACTGTATATCTATATGACACATTTTAAGCACTGTATTATAATGGCAAACTTTTAGTCTCTCTGTTTTCCACCAAACATTTATCTGCCATCAAGTATCTTGATATTAGAACCACTAGCTTTGTAACCTCTTCGGTAATCCTAGAGTTGAGAAGAGATATGTCTCAAAAGAGTAAGCTAATAATGAATATGTGAGAACCAAAGATAATTTCAATTTTTCAGGGAAACAGATGCTACATTTTAAGTCTGATTTTGTATCTGTACACTTTTCTTCAAAATAATATTATTCCGTGGCTTTATAAGATGTGTTTAGTAAGTACTTGTGCAGGATCAATGAACATGAGATATGGTCTAGATGTGTTATGATTTACTAATTGTTTGGTTGCAAATTCTTGTAATTATTTTTTTTTTTTCAGAATTTCTGTTTTCTTTTATATATCAGCAAAAGATGGAAGGGAATGGGTCAAAAATAGAAGTGGAGAAGAAAAGAAAAACCAAGAAGAAAACAAGATACTGTAGTTTCTGGAGCAATCAAAAAATAGTAAGTGTTATAAGGACATTGTTGTTACTTCTATGATCTGTTTCACATACCATACTTTTAAAAATTAAGAAACAACCAGGAGGTGAAAAAAGAAAAATATTAGATCAAGATGTAACAAAGCCTAGGAAGGGTTATAGAATGATCTCATACAACAAGCACATTCTGTTGGAGATAGATAATAATAAATAAGTGAGATTACAAGCAGAAAAGACAGTTACATCAGATTTTTACATAGCCCAGGATATATTGAATATTCTTTGATGACCAGTGACCCGGAAATCCTACTGCCTATTTTATCTGCATTGGTTCTGTTGCACAGTACTGGAAAGCCAATATCTGTGTCCTAATGCATCTTCTACATATTGCTTTTCTTTGTGGTCCTTTATCTCCAATACGCCACTGCATTTTACAGCAATATATAAAAGAAAACCCAGACCCTTAAGTGTATCTGGTTGCTCTATAGAAAGACATATGTCAAAACAAAGCAGGTGTGTGAGTTGATATTTTTCCCCGTTTATTTATAAAACCTGACAAGCATGGAAAGATAAACAGTTTTTTTTAAGGGTGAAACAATAAGCAAAACCAAATTTACACAGAATTAGCATTCTGACAATCAAGAAATGAAAATAAAAATAAATTTAATATAAGCATAAAAAGCATATCATATGTTTAATGTCGTGATACTAG
>JAVJGJ010000059.1:18553666-18594308 GCA_035590215.1 Microhierax caerulescens | reverse complement strand
AAAAAAGAGGTAATTCCAAAGACAGTTATCTCACATTCTTAAAAATAACTGGATTATTTATCTGAGATGTCAACCTGACTGATGATCTGTACAAAACCTTGTGCAAAATTTTCATTAAACCTTTTATCATCAATTCAATCATTCTTCAGAAAGCTATATTGATTTTATTCTTTCGTAAATTAAATTGTTCTTAGAGGAATGTTTACAGAAAAAAAATGTTTATTGTTTTATTTTAAAGAATGTCATTTTAAAGTGAGATTAGCCTTTCAAAATCACTTTATTTTTTTCTGTTCTGTTATTTCATTTTTCTGTTTTCTCATGAAAGTACAGAATAGTGAATCAATCAGCAGTAATTCACAATAATATAGAAATATTGCTAGACTTTATTTCATGCGTCCAACTTCAAAGGACAGCTGTTACTACTGATTGAAACCACTGATTTTTGAGAAGTTAATGTCTCCTGTGTTTATTGTGACAAAATACTTTGGCATTTCAAACACAAAAGAAGATAAACTGAAAATATCGTAATTAGGTGAACAGCAACTTTCAGTACCTTTGTTAGGAGGATTTTTTTTTGTCTTTATAGTGATAACGGTTCAGCATCCATCTCACTTCCTTCGGGAAACCAGAGTACTCATGCCATGTAGCGCTAAAGCCCTGAGCTATGAGTCTAGTCTCTCTTTCTGCCAGCACAGTTTAAGGACAGAAATGCGAACCTTCAGAAACTCAGTAAGAGCAGAAGCTTGAAATTCTCTAAACTGCTTTGAGCTCACTACTCACTGAAAAGCGATGTTAGGACAATCAGGCTGCCGATTTAGGGACCTAAATTGAAATGCTTAATGTAGGCAGTGTAAATGCTCACTGTCTTCAGGCAATATTTACAAATACCTAGCTAAAATGGTTTCAAACATTACAAAAAAAAAAAATGTCATAGTATAATATTGCATTTCTAATGATATATTGAGTTTTATTGCTGCTGATACAATGTGTCACAATGTGACAGGAGATGTCACATTATGCAGCAATAATACTTACATGACAAGGAAATATTGCAATAATAATTAATATAAAGATGAGAGATACATTTCAAAAATTGCATATTCTTTTGATGCAGAATTTCTGGTTTTCCCTGAAATGAAGTATTTTCAGAAGGTTTTTGTGAAAAGCTTTTTTTGGTGGGCAAAACTTGGCCTACGGCCAAATTCACACCCAGCCACTCTCTCACTCCCTCTCCTCAACAGGCCCCGGGATGAAAGAGGATGGGAGAGCTCATGGGTTGAGACAGGGACAGGGACACTGCTCACCAGTTATTGTCACAGGTAAAACAGACTCCGCTTGCTGAAAACTTATTTAATTTATTGCCAATTGAAATAGATTTAGGCAGCAAGAAACAAGAAGACAAAGATTAAAACACGTTTCCCCTCAGCCGTGCCTGGAGGGTTTAATTTGAGGTTATTTTCCTGGAGTAACAAAGAAAATTAATTTCCTGATTAAGAAACTGTATTAGAAGTGTATCTTCAAGCTATAAGTTATGTAGACAAATGCTCCAAGACTAAACCCAGAACCACCACATTATTTTGAATACCAAAGGCTATTGTAAAAAGCCAGTCTTCAAAAGAAAATGTGTGGTGTCAGTGCAAGCTCAACAATTTGTTATCTATTATCACATTTTCCAAGATACCTGCTGTTACTTTTTGCACCCCATCTTCTTCCCCACAGCTCTGTCCCACTACCTTTTATTGTCTCAGCTGCCTGCCAGATCACCTCTTAAATACTTTGCACATTCTTCTGGGGAGGGAAAGGAAATATATTTTACTGCCAGACTACATGACATGTAGCTCAACAGAACTTATGTGAGATGGAAGTCTCTAAGCACTAGTAAAATATTAGTAATTAGGTATACTATCTACTTTTTAGTGCCTCTGGTTCAAAAATCATTCATTCCATTTTTATCTTCAAAGTCCCTCTTCGTTTTCCTGTGTTCAGGATTACTTTTCCCCCACAGAACTTACTAAATAAAGTTCAAGCAGTTGTCTTCTTGTCTATCAAGTGTCCTCCTATTTTCTGTGTCTGAAGATGCTCCATTTGTAAAAGCTGCACAAAGCAAAGATGCATAGTGACCCATCTCAGTTTGTCTTGTATTTTTTCTCCTTCACTGCTGTTTCTGCCTGCCTGTGCATATCTCAAATTTTAGATGACCCCTCAACACCTGAGAGGGAGTAGCTGCACTCGCCATGACTCCACACAAGCCTTCTTGCAGGACTGAAGCCTGCAATGCAAAATGCTCAGGAAAACAGCTCCTCTGAGACTGTGAGACACACAGGGTGCAGCAATGACTTTGAAGACAGTGGAGTAAAAGTTTTTGGCAGGACAAACAAGGGTGTGGATTAAAGAAGGATTTTGAGGAGTTCATAGAGGAAGCTATACCATAACAATTAAGCTCTTCCCTCTACACAGAAGTGTGACTAACAGCTATCATATGCAAAAAAGTGAAATACAATGCAATTATAATAGCTCCATTTTTCTTCCATGCTCAGTATTGTGAGCAGTGTGGAAAAAATTGTACTGAATGCTGGTATAGATTTTGCAGTATGGCATATTGCAAAAAAGAAATACACAGAATATTACATTACCATATAAACTGTGTTTAAAATTTCAGATCTTAAAGATAAAACTGAAGGCAGTTGTAGGAATATTGCTTTTCAAATGCTGCCTGATTTAAACAGGTTTTACAAGTTTAGCTTTAACCAGACTCCATTCTACAAAATTCAGACTAGACTCCTATATGCCTGTAGATAAGCTGAAATCCGCAGATATTTTGTGTTTAATTTCTATTAGCATAATTTAAAGCTTCTTTAGTTTACAACATTAAACAGTGTTAATGAAAGGAACAATAACAATTAAGCTCACCTTACACAACAATTTATTTTCAATAGCAGAATCAATCTCTTCTTGAGACAAAGGATTCAGCGAGTGGTCAGAAGTATATATATCACTTTATGATCCTTCTAAATCTTCTGCAAAGTCGATGCTTTCAGAGATCATAAAGGTTCTAAAAATGAGGAAACAAGCAAAATCTGGGGGTTTTTTGGTGAATACTTCTGTGTCTTAACTGTTTTTTGGCACCGCAACATCTTCTGAAGGAATGACTATATTTACACATACTGTGTTTTACCTGCCTGTCAAAGAATTCTAAATGCATCAAGGGTTATGTGGTAAACAAGAGCATAAGTATCAATGAAATCCAAAAAACAAGATTAAATAATAAAGAACACAGTAACTCAAATCACCATTTCTGCTCTAGACATTACATGAACTCAAATGATTGAGATTGGTGTTGGCTACTGGTATTTCTTCTTAAACTGTTTCCTATTTCTGTTCTGTGAGACCTTATTTTCATTTGTCTTCTATATGCATCTTTCTACTCACCCCTCTGTCATACATATCAAAATATGAAGGGAAAGAGAAAATTACAGAAACAGCAGAGACATTTTCAGGAATGTTTTTGAGCATGAATAGTTAGGTTTTCTATTTGCAAGTACTGAATAATCACGTTATAATGGAGAACTGTTGGAAGGAAGGAGGCAGAGCTCTGCTGGAAAGCTGCTGAATTTGGGTGGACTGAGCATAATTGAGAGCAATAGGACAGAGGCAATAGAGAGAAATTAAAGATTGGGGCTTTGGTACACTTTGCCTTCCTTTTTGAAGTGGCTGGAGCCTGCAGTGGGAGGGACTGGAGAAACCATAGCAGAGACGTAAAGCGGTCCTCAGTCAGGCTGACGCTGAGCCTGCTCAGCACTCTCTGCAGACTCTTAGTTGGCCAGCCAAGAGAGTGAGGTTTATAAGGGAATGGATTATGGTTTTACTCCTCATGGAAAGGAACAGCACATCATATTTCATGTGCTGCCTGCTGTATCATCTAGCTGGAAAATTACAGTTGCTTACATTGTAAAATGCCCATTTGAAAAGAGACCAGACTGGTATCAATCACAGTAGGCAATTTCCTTCATTCTTCAAATAGACAATGTACATACAAACACTATACAGACAGCTCAAATTTAACTGAAGGCTTATCCAATTTAGTTTCATGATACCCATGCCATCATTTTTTAACGTCCTTCTGAAGCTACAAATCTCCTCTACAGGATAAAGGACATAAAAGACCAGTTGAATATTGCTTTGTTTTTCTGCAAGATGGACTTTGCTGTCCTATTTTTAACAAAAGCACAAAGGAACAGCTAGTTTGTGTTTGCCTATACTTCACTTTTGTACAAATACTTGACAGCTATATATCAAGTTGCATGCATTATCTCTTGTGTCATCTACATCTCAGTCATCTAGAAAACTGAAAAGCTAGACTTAAAAATAAATGTAGATTTTGGTTTGAGGCAGCATAAGGCATTTAAATGACAGTGTCAGTGTCCCGCTGAACTGGATTCCTGAGGTATATCAATTTATTCTGTAGTTCTAATGTTTCTTTATATTCATTTAAATGCCATGGCAAAACCAAACAAATGTTTGTATTTTTTTGTTTATGATTTCATTTTAACAATAAATATAATATATAAAAAGTCAGTAATTAAAAAAATCTCAGAATATATAAGGTCACAAAAGTAAAAATTTCACCTGTTTTTAGAGAATACAAATGAGATAATTTTGGTCTGAACATATGAAATAATATGTATGCGAGGCTGCTTTCAAGATCTCAAGTTAATCAGAACATTGTCTGCTTCTTGTCTTCAAAACAATCAATTAACCACCAGACTTCACCATGAATAATTGATACATATTAAACATGGTGGTCAGATTACAGATCAGAATCTTTTAGCAAAACTTATTTGTAGTGTTGCATTGAAAGTAGACCCTTTCTTGTGATAAAGCATTTCAGTCAATATTTGAATATACATAAAGCATAGAAATCTTGAATACTGATGATCAGAGTATTGATTAAAATGTTTTTTTGCAAGGTTTGTTTCCTGCTGAGAAAATGTTACCTTAATATGTCACAAGTCCTTGCTGGAAACTTTGTAGTTTTTCATAATTTTATTGAAAATCTCTTTTAGGAAGGTACATCTATTCTTTAAACATTTCTATGGCCACATCACAGTGGATCATCTCATTATGGTTATATGTCTACCCTTAACACATTCCTCTGAGATGTAGAAACCACATCCCTTTCTACCAACAAAGCTGAGTACCTTAAAGAAACAAAGGGCCAAATCCAAAGGAAGACTTTCAGTGATTAAAGTAGAACCTAAAAATATTATAGGAATCCGTATCTAAAATTGTGCTTCAGAATAGTAGCTCATGAGCTGCTTAACTTGGAACATTTTTTTTACACTAAAGAAGGTTAGTTATGACTAAAGCAGGACAAGCTGAGGACCTGGGCTTCCCCTTTCCTAACTACACAGAATTATCTGAAAATGGAGCAACTCTGACTTGTTATTTCAAAGAACTGTTGTTGATATTTATAGTTCTGACTGCCTTAGTGATTCTAGAGCTCAAATTCATGCGGATTTCATGCAGAAAACACTTCAGTCCTTGACTGAGCTCCAGAACTGGGTGACAGACAGCTCAGGCACACCAATGATGAGGATTTCCTAGGGCTAGCTACAGTAACGTCAATATGATCAAGAAAGAGACTTGGTCATGGTCTCCCATATTACCAACAAGTGATCTCACATGAGGGTCTGGTACGTTCAAAGAAGGGTGAAGCTTTCCAGTTAAGATGCCAGTGCAGTACTTTTTAAAAAGGGAACAATTTCCCGGAACTTAATTAGAAATAGAAAATATGAGTGTAAACCAATGGCCTTCCAAACAGAGTATTTCATACCACAGCACTGCTACAACATTTTCTTTCCTTCTTTTGTTTGAGACAAATGAGGTCTTATAGCCATACAGACAAATTGGGGTGAATTTCATGGTTATTATCTTTTGCATGGATTTATGACCATATAATTTAAAGAGCTATCAATTGGCTTTGACTTTAAATTTGGATAAGTAGGCTACATGCTACATTGTGATATATACACTGCAGCCAGTATATATTGGACAGTCCTGTTGAAGCTCCACATCATTCTCACAGATGACAAAAATTTTAATGTGTCTTGTTTTTATATGCCTGCAGCTGATGTCACCTTTAGTTTTGTATGATTTAACCATTTTACATGACAGAATAGTTTTAAGCTGAATTGGCAGAGACAGACCCACTTAATAAGAACAGCACAAACTTGTGAGTTACAGATCCTGTCTCTCAGGTTGAGAAGCAGCTGGTTCACTGCCAAGTCCCTACCATTAAGTCACAACTGCAATGGGTCAGATTAAACAAGCAAACAAAGAGTAAACCCAAGAAAACCCCATTTTGTACCAGAATTTATTGTGCTAATAGGTCATTGAAAGCTCACACTGAACATTTCATAATTTAGATACAAAATAAGGAGCTTAAGCTGTGTCAATTGACAGGAAATGTCATGAAGTATCTTGATGTTGCAATGTGGAATAAAAACTTTCTCTAGACTTTTCACCTTTCTTATTCCTCTCAGCATTGCTCAGTCAACATGCTGCCTTGCACAAAATTACCTTCAAGGTGACCTTACAGGAACATTAGATCAAAAGCTAAAATCCACCTGACATAATTTGTAAGATTTTTTGAAGACAAAGAGCAGTGTTCTCTTACTTCCCTCTCCAAAACAAGGTAGAAGCTGACCTTGATAATGACAGCTGACACAAAACGGTTCTGAAATTGAGAGCAGATCGAAACAACGCAGTACAAAGATAAGAAATGTAGAAAGACATGCCTTTCTCCACACGGTGTTATTTGCATCATAACTTTCTTCAACTTCTTCAAATCACTCATGACCTGCGATACAGCAAGTGGATGGAACCACTGATACCCTGTCTCTTCACCTCATAACAATGTCTGTGAAAAGAAATCCAGTCTAACAAGAAAAGGAAATGAAAAGGGGACACAGAGGTGGGTTTGAGAAGTCCTTTTAGCTGAACACTGAACAGCCATAGCTGATTAATTAACCTTTTTAGAAGGGATTTTGTTAATTAAAGAAAGGCCTTCATTAAAAGTGAAAGTATGCTATTCCATTTGTGTATTTAGATTTTTTTTATTGTTCTGTTCTTTTAGGGCATCAGAGTTTTAAATTTTATCTCTCTACCAAAATGTATGCAGGGCAATGATTGTGTTCATGTTCATCTATGGTTGTGAGCTGAAAAGTGTTGATATTTGTACTACAAGGCACATGAAGTTTCTCAGAAATGCACTGAGCACTAGGATCTTTTACTGACTCACTAGTTCTTGTTGTATCACCATAGGAAATTACTAGAATCAAGATTTCCTGGAGGTTATGATTTAAAAAGAATGCAGCTAGATTTTGTCAGGTGCAGGATGACTTCACACACTTTTCAGAGGATTTGTTTTATTACTTTTTTCCTGCTTTTACCTCCTGATGATAGATAATCCTTGGAGTGAAGTGGGTGGAACATAGTACGCATTCAATGAGACACAACAGAAGTGGTCCTGTCACACCTGCTTCATTATTATCTTTACCTCTGAGGCATGTGACATCTGATTTATGTTCTAGGTGGAGCATCTCAATGCTAAATAAAATGGGATTTTAGTAAGCATCATAACAGAATCAACATCTATATCAATTCTCATAGTCATAGCAATCATCTCATAAGCAACTGCCAACAGCTTTGTGTGAGCTGAGAGCCTGTCATGGCCTTGATTCAAATGAAAGCAGTTAGCTGTTTGCACGCATTCAGTTTGCAAGCTGTCATACAGTGATTCGTACCATTGATGTTAATGAAACCTGACTTGTAAAAACAATTTTGATGGCAGACTCTCAGCTGTCATCCCACCCTTCCCATAAAGCTCACACAGTTTGTGTCATGCTGTGAACATGATGACATTAGGTATCATGAAATTAACTGGGTTATGCAAAAAAAGCCCTAGACTGTAAGCAGAGATGTTACAGCCTTAGGCTGTACTTCCACATGGCTTAATCAGGTGAGATTCTCATGAACTCAGCTGTAGGGCTCAGACACTGAGCCAGGTCTCAGTGCTGCTTTTGCTGTATTAGCAAACATTAAATACCTGAGTCTCAGTCAGAGAATCACAGAACAGTCAGGGCTGGAAGGGACCTCTGGAGATCACCTAGTCCAACCCCCTGCTAAAGCAGGTTCACCCAGAGCAGGTTGCANNNCGTCATTAGAACGTCAAAATGACACATAGAAAGATACCGAGAACTAGGTCTGAGACTGGATTGCTTTCAGACGACTGAGTACTCCCTGCAGAACCGGGTCTAAATAATGTTTTATGGTATTACTTTGTGGTCTATTAAGTCCAGAGCTGAAAGGAATAAGAAGGAGTGTAAATGTATTCATTCATTTCAGTACCAAAACTACAGGTCAGAGTGTCTTCCCTGAGTGGCTGCTTCATCTTTTGCTGATGTCCCATGGTCGTTTCACTCTGATCTGCTAATGGGCAGACACAGACTGGCTATTTCTTTAAAACATGAGAATGAACTTCCAGTGTATTGAGTACAAGTGGTCTTGATAGTCCATAAATATATTTTAGTGATTGAGTCAATCCATCGTACTAAAAAGAAAATTCATGCTTACTCTTCTGTACTATATAAATGAACAACGACATTTTTAAATTCCATTCCTCTTTAGTAACATATAGCATACTTCCTCAGAGAACACTAATCAAAAAGGGTGTTTAATACCAAACAAAGAGTTTGATTTTTTTTTAAAAAAAGTCTTATTACATATGCTTCCTTTTGAGGTAGCTTCAGCAACTTCATACTTTTTGATGCAAAAAGAAAAAAGCCCAACTCCCAAACCCAGCAACTTCTGGAAGTAACGTTAATTCTTACATTAATTAGCCTTTACAGTAGGGAATAGAAGGAAACTTCTCTTTCTCTGTAACTTTCTTATTTGTAACAGCACAAGGCAAAATGTTAAAAGTAACAGCTGATAATCATTATGCTCCAAGGGAAAGTCTGGGGAATAGGAAGGGCTGGCTCACTAAAAAAACAGCTCTACCTAGCAGACTACATATTTCACTGAAGAGGACAGAAAGACAAGACACAAGAGCTGTATCTTCACAAATACATGTGTTTCTTTGTCACAGCACTCTCCAAACTATCACACTGCAGCAAGGTCTTTTACCACCACAAACCAGCACACTCTTCACACCAGTCCCTCTGCTGCCTTCTCCTTGTCTCTTCTCATCCAGGGCCCACTCTCTTTTCTTGCTTTTTCTTCCTCAGCTGCTCCCTCTTCATTAACTCCCAACCCCTTCACAGAACCAGCCACAGCTGCACCTTGTCTACACCAGCCAACCCACCGCCCCTGAAGCCAGCCCACAGCTGTACATTATCAATGATAATTAACGCAGCTTCATTCCTCTACATTTCTTTAGGTCAAAACAAGCGCAAAACCTGTACATACACAGCAGGAGAGTAAGGCAGGCAAACAAAACAACACAAACTATCACTCAGGCTGCCATTTCAACAAAAAAGATTTAGTCTTCAAAATCAGTAGTTGGAAATGAGCGTAATGAAATCAGAAAGTCCAAAAGGTTAAATAGGCATATGAATGAACAAGGAAGGAAGGAAGGAAGGATAGTAGGCGGTAATAAAGGGAGGGCGAAGAAAGTGGTTAAGACACTAGCCTCATTTGGATCTCTTCTACAAAAAAAAATCTGTGATTGGACAGGCTAGCAAGGTTTTCCTGAGTGGCTGATGTCTACGGTCAGGAAGTTGAGGCCATTGGAAATGGGCAGCAGAAGTGTCAGTCACCAGTGTTTTCTACACCTTGCTACACACTGTAACAATGTGGAAAGTACTTGCAGAAAATACTTCTGGTAAATCGCTAGAAAACCTAAAACTGATCACCATCATGGGAAAAGACAAGCACATACCACACAAACAGATGGTCCTGAAGGCTAACCTCCTAGAGAAGTAAGTCAACTGGACCATTAATTTTGTGGTATTTGTATCTAAAAAGTCAAAATGTCCATAGGGAGCAGAAGCAGAAGCCACAACAAAAGCACATTGTCTTCAAATGTAAAGAAAGCAAGAGGTTAAAAAAAATATATCTGAAAATCTATGCCAAACTGTTTTTTTTTTTTTTTTTATTTGGGAGAACAGCTCTATTCTAATCCGTTCCTGCCTGCATGACCCTCGTATGGGACAGTAGTCATTATTGTGGCAAATGCTATGCTTTCCAAAGAATGCAATTTTAGTCATTGTGAACTTGCTGTGTGATATCGTAGAAACATTCAGTTAGCTTTGTTTATGTGGGAACTTAAAATACTATTGATGTAGGTTTATTTCACTTATATAAGCATGAGTTGCAGAGAATTACAGTTCTGTGTAAAGTATAACACTGTTACAATTCTTTTTTAATCATTTTGCCAGAGCTGTTTTGTTTTACCAGATTTTCTTGTCTGTATGTTTTCTTTTGCAAGGACCACTATTCTTGACTACAGCAGCCCAGATTAGCTTGACCAGCATTCTAGAACTGTGAATTAATCATAATCCAGGTCTGCAAAAGCTCTTTTTTTTTTTCTTTCTTTCCCTTCAACACATTTTCTGTGTTCCTCTTTTTTTTAATTGTCTTTAGAAGAACCTTAAAATTACAGCTAAAGTACCAGTTTAGTGCTTTCAAAGTAATTCAAAATTTATTTTTTTATATACAAAAGTGAGCTAAGCCCAAAGTTAAATTTTAGGTAAAAAATGTATTAGTTCAATTTACAAAGAATTGCAGATATGAGGGGAATGAACGGTGTGTGCTGCATTAGGCTTTGTTCAGATGTAAGCAAGAACTCTTGCTTAAAAAGCCTCAGATGTGTGTTCCAATACCAGCAATCTCAATAGGTTCCATTTTTTAAAACCCTACTCTATGAGAATAGCATCATTCCACAGAACTACTGCTTATTCCTTAACATAATTGTGATCCTTAATAATGAACATGTTTTTCTTTGTTCCATGTTACAGAAATCTTAAACTTTAAAAATAGTTGTATCTGGACTTTAAAGTTGCACTCTTAAGCTCTATGTGAAGCAACTTTGTTAGTTCTGCTGGAATACCGATGAGATCTACTCTTTCAACAACAGAATGCATTGAATTACTCAGACTAATTGTAAATCTACAATTATTATATGAACAAGCACAGTGATGCAGGTGGTGGGTTTAACGAATGCTGAACAGAAGGCTTAGGTCTCCTGATAATAAAATATGCAAAGCATTGTTTGTTTTTATTTCTTATGTGCCTTACAGCACTATATAGCTTTATTTTAGCTATTTATTATCAGACAGGGATATAGACAAGTCACTTCATAAAAGCTTGTGTTGGAACTAGAGATTATAAGATCAACTGAACAGGTATAGATTTAATAACTCCGCAAAATTGATTATATACTCATACCAAGTATCCCTGTGAGATAAATGAGTAGTTCAGATTGGGTGGGGATAACTCGCAGATAGTGTTAATTAGAAGCATATGGGAAAAGTCCTTAAGTATCTGAAACTCCCCATTCCAGGAAGAACTATCAAATGGTATTTATGGAATTCATATGTCTGCTTGCTAGTCAGTTTTGAGAAACCATGTTTAAGCACCTGGCTAACCTGCTTCCAGCCAAGAAAGCTTCTAGTGGTATCCAAAATGTAACCCTGAAGAAAAGTAGATTAGGAATAAGCAGAAATGTGGAACTGCTGGGGAAGCAGAATGTATCCAGGAGATGTCTGGACACATTGAAGGATAACTAGGAGAGATGCATCAAAGTAGCTAACCCTGTCCACTAAATTTGTATCTTACATTTCTTATTTTAATGTTTTCCTTGCACATGTTGCTGTTAAGAGAGTTACCTCAAGTAAACAACTCTCTGTTTTACTATTTAAGGTTGATAAATACCGAGAGAGATAAGAAATAACTGTCAAAAAATATCTGGGTGTGAAAGCTGGTGCTGCCATGTCCCAGCTTTCTTATGGGTACAAACTAGCAACCATCTGCAAAAGCTAAGGGGTCCAGTGGGGATTATAATAGACAGCAACTAAGAGATTAGAAACGTTTTAATATTTAATCTTATTAACGGGCAATTTATATTTATCTGTTCCTGTTCCAGCATTGCCCTTTGGCTTAAATTGTTCTCATTACTGTTACTCACTCTCCATTGCTCTTTCTGCTTTCTTACACTTCTCTCTCCTAAATAAATGGGCTCTGTTATGCTGGAGGTAATGATGTACACTGTTACAAAAGGAGAAGAGTACTTAAACTTAATGACCTAATGTTTTAAAATTGTTAAGTGGTCATTAAACTTGTTTGTCTGCTCAAATAGCAAATAAGTGTCAACAGAAGGACAAGAAAATAATAATAAAAACCCAATTATTGAGTCCTTCAAAATCTTTGAAGAAGCACTGATCCATACTACACAGTTAAGGACTTGTGAAGAATCCAGCTGAATTATCCTAATAATGAACAAGAAAACTCCAGGGTGTAATTAATTAAAAACAAATTGCCTTGGAAATCTCATATAATTTTTGAGAAAAACACTAATATTACCACTCAGTTACTTAATTTCCATTATGAGAATGTATAAAGTGAGATAGAAAAAAAGTGTGAGATCATTCAAGAATATTAGGTTAGAAGCTAACTTAAATATGGTAAACTAAATAAATCTCAGAAAATATGCATCTTAAAAGCTTTTAATCAGTATGCATCACATCTAATATCAGCTACAAGCAGCAACCCAAACATGACAGTATTGTAGAAACTCAGCAGGTAGGCATGTAAACAAGGAAACTGGCTCTGTGAATAATTCCACATTATCAAATACTACCAACAGACTGCTATCCTGAGAACAGATTTGCAGGTATTACTGCTCGTAAAACAGGTTCTAAGGGGAGGCATTTTAAAAGCTTGTGCAGCTACAAATAACTATTCAAGCATTCATGTCAGGGTTCAAAGAGAAGTTGGTGAAAGACCTCTGAGATTCAGAAGTGCCTGGTGTTCACTATATTTTGTACCGTGAAAGAAGACTGTGATGGAAAAAACAGAGCATCAACAGAAAGAATTCCCATTATTAGGCCAGGATTTATGCTCAGGTTCACAGCTCCAGTTCAGCAGTGAAAAGTCACCTTTTGAGCTACCCAGGACACCTGCCTGGCCTGAGGCTTTATATAGGTAGCTACTATTTCTTAGATAGTATCTCCTGGCAATATTATATATATATAATTTGACTATACTATTGGTTCTGGCTTTGTCTGCTACAGATGGAAGGCAGGTAATGCCCAGGAAAACACTAACAGACTTTGCTTGTGTTTACCTTAATTCTATTATCAATACCATGGATCAGATAAGTGAATCAGTTGGTAGGAGAGTATGTGAACTGAGATCAGGTGACTATTTGTACTCTATGAGATGTGGCCACAAGATATCTTGAGCCACTTTGTTTTAAGCTTTTGGAGAGACATTACTGAAACCATGTTAGGCATTGATACTAGCTTGTGCCACTGCAAAATAAATACCTTGATGAAATTTTGTTCTAGCTACTGTTGGGAAAAAAAAATAAAAATCACAAGCTCTGAGGATTTGGACTAAATTATGTATTAACAAATCTTCTCATTCTGCAGCCAGTGAGCCTGAAATTCCTTTTCTCTTGTAGGTATATTAAATTGATAAGCTTACATAGGATATTCAGCTAGAAAGAATTCAGAATATTTTGCATTTATGTGTCTCTGCTGCTCTAGCACTCATCATATTTGTGGAATAAATAATATGCTGTGGATTTGGTCTAAAGACACATGTTAAAAGGTGTTACAGACATAGAAAAAGCAAATTAGCCAAAAAGTATAGGCTTTATCAATAAATCTAATTAATGGTAACTACAGCAAATTGTCAGGTAATAGGTTCACTGCCAGAGTTGAAAATTCCTACCTTTTGTTGTTTTCTCTAGCAAGTGCATAGAGAAAATTAGATAAGAAGTTTCTCTGTTTGAAAGGAATTGTATGTGTGAAGGGGAATGTTTAGGCTTCCATGATATATACAGAATTGTGGAACTCCTCAAACAATGCTGGGTTTTAAAAATGAGAGAAACTTTCAGCATTTCAGTGGTCTAACTCGCTCATGTGTAGTTAAAAAGGTTGTCATTTGCATATTATTAGCTTTGCTGACTAGCGCTATGATAAAATTCCTTGTTTGCTCTGGTTTTGTGTTATTTAACTGAACTACTCTTTGTTTTTCTTACCTATGTGTTGATTTTAATGCAGCAGGACAGCTCGATCAGGGATATGTTGTGTTTCAACATTTGCCAATAAGGGAGTGGGCTAGCATCTAAACTTGCTTCCCTTCGCTGCTTTGGCCCAGTCATGTAGAGACTTGCTGGAATGTCTTTATTCAACTTTCTCTTGTACCATAAAATTAAGAGGATTGAATCAAAGATAGATTACTTTGTATACATTCCCAAAATAATTAGAAGATTTCAAGGTGCATCTGATTTTATATTGTATTATGGAATAGAAATACAATCGGACAAGCTGAGCCTATGTAATTGTACAACACAAACTGCTTGCGAAATTGTCTCCTCTTGGTGTTCTGTTATAGCAATTTGCATAACCCAGATCTCTGTAAGACAGATGACAGCTCTAGAGTGTCCTTGTCTACTCTCTGTTCACCTTAAGTGATTGTCCTTTTAGGGTACCACCATTGCACCCTGAAGCATGCTTTGGATCTTACTATAAGATAAACAACTAGCTAAATATTAGTTTAACCAGGCCTTCATTTTACTTTATAATAGATGCTACCCTAGAGTGATAAATAAATAAATGGGTAACATATGACCATGGGTTACCTATATGAAGATACATTAATATAATATCCATCAAGACATTTTCTATTTATTTGCAAATTGCTTTGGGGGAAGCTGATGCTTATTTCTTCTCTCCTCATCTATAGAAACCCTGCCACAACAAAGTGATATATTCTACACTGTACATGCCTGCACAGGAAGAGCTTTAGTTCAAGTGAAAATACTATTTTCCTTTAAGTTTTAATTATATAGGATCTTTTTTTTATACTGCAGACAAATACTGAGCCCAATAGAGTAGATGAATTCAGCCTGGGTGAACACTACAGGGATGTTTGTTCAAACGGTACTAAGCACAGCACCACACAATTCAGTGTCCTCCATACACGCACAGTTCAGACTCCTATTTTTCTTAAATCTCTTAGACTTATCACTTAATAAATAATAATAGATTAACCCATCTGTTCTTTGTTTTTCTGAAAATGTTGGGGTCTATTATGACAAAAAAATAGAACAACTTTAAGTAGATCAGCAATATCTGCTTTCAAGGTAATTAAGAAACGGAGTTTCAAAGAACCTCATTCCTAACACTTGGTATTGTCAATGGTGAGAAACCAGTTAGGTTCTGTTTTTGAAGAAAATATCACTTAAATGTACACGTTTTAATAAATATTTTTAAATAAGATAATACTATAAAACCTGAAAAGATTTATCATAAATAAGAAGGAGAAACAAAACCATAAGCCTCTTAGTCAAATACATGGCCATTTTAATAGATTGAATTAATATATTGTATCATGACTCATTCTGAAATGAACTGATGCCTTTTAGTTACTAACCTCAGATGGGCAAGGATGTCTCTGCTGTTGCCAAGTGATGGGAATCTAGATAGTATAGTTCATCTTCTATTCAATAAAGGTTTAGTAGGGGTCTGGAAAGGTGCATGAAGACATTAAATGGAGAACGGAACAGGAATTGAGGAGAGAGAGATACATGAAAAACCAGTCTGCAGAACAGAACAACACAGAGCCTCATGCCTGGCTGCTCTTTGTTTTTCTGTACCAGATACAAAGTACATTCCTATTGCAAGAATGCCCTTCTGGAATCCCTCTAGGCAAAAATCACCATCTGGCTTGAAAGGTAAGTATGGACAGAACTTCAGTTTAGTGAATAAAAAGTACCGGTTACAGCTATAAGAAGAATCATCTTAATCAAAAACAGGAAAGTGCTGTCTGTGTTACAGCTTTTGTGCATTTTAAATGGTACAAAAGTATGAATGAATAATACCCTTCTGATGTTTAAGTTCCCCAGTACTTCTGTGCTTCCATTAAACGCTGGTCCTGATACTGTAACTGCTCCTTCTCGGTCTTTGTTTGGGGGGAAGATGTTAAACACGTTCATGCATAGCTGTATAGGAAAGGAAAATAGTGCATTTTTGTTCACGTAACATATTTTCTATTTAACAAACGTATCTAATTTCAATACCTCACAGTATCTGCTTTCTGATCAAAAAGTTTTGTCACAATTTCTTTGTTCTCTTGAATCATAGTGGTTTGTAGCTTTTTTCTTTTTTGAAAGCTGGAAACATTCAAACTGACAATTCAGTTAGGTTGTTCATTTTATTTCGTTATTGCTTGAAGAGGGATTACCGTAAGTAGATATAAACAAGCAGAAAAAGAAGTGCAAAATTATCCCCACTGTGTTTCAGACTTGAAAGGGACCCTTCCATAGCTGCAAGGATCATGACTGCAAAAAATGGTCAGTGCAAAACTTAATTTAAAATTCTCATAGAACTGAGATCTGCAAAGAATTTAGGAGTCAGTTATATACAATGCACTGTGTAATAATGGTCATATGAGTGACAGCATTTCCCATTTGTAAAAGTCTAAGCAATCTTACAAGCATGTAATTATTGTCACATCTGTCTATACACATTTGCTCACATTCTCTGTGACTACACGGCATAGCAAGGATCAGGCTGTAAAATTTGCTTGTACTGTGCTGCTAAAAAGTTTCCAGCTGAGTGCTAAAAAAGGCGCTAAGCTATTCACCAGGATGGCAACAGTAAATATCCTGTGTGAAATTCTGCTGCTGTCAGTGTTGATGATAAGACTCCTACTGACTTAGATGAGGCTAGATTTCATTTCTCCTACACTTCATTTTCAATTAGAGTCTGTACAGCTCTCAACGTGACTAGCAATTAAGACCTTAAGGGGGCTTTGGAGACATTCAGTGTACCTTTTTCTGTTGGCCTCTTTAAAGTTTTATAGGGCTATACTTCTTTATCATTATAAACTCTTCTGAATCTTTCTTGGGAAGGGTGGAAGAAAGGCAGAGGGGTTGGGGGAGAGACAGCAAGACATTGGGCTTAGGCTTGTTTGCTTTTTTCTTTAAACTTCTCTTAAACTACTTGGGTGGTGGTGAGTCACAGTTCTGTATATAGCTTCTTTGAAAAAGCTGCTTTATAAAAGATGAACTTCCTGCAGATTGTGGGTCTCATGTAGGAAAATTCGATTTCCTCTGGTATCCTGAGCATGTACAACATCAGTAATCATACAGCCCTTCTGAACCATTTCAGACTGTCTTTTTTTTATCATCTAAAAATAGTGGTATCTTAAATTGACCAATTTTCCTTGAATTACTGTTTAGATGCTTAGTGTTATTCCCTGTTTTTCTCTGAAGAGCAGGACAATCTGTGGTCAAGCTCCAATCCATGTGTCCGGTCCTCAGGAAGCAGCAGCAGCAGAGGAGACTGCAGTTTTGTACTCGTTCACTTGGTCTTCCATGCACCAGCAAATTCCTCCTCCTCCCTTTCCATTAAATGCGTTTTTTCTTGTCTCTCTCCTGTCAGAAGGAACCTACACATGAGTTTCCCTGGGCGCACAGAGAAGCTGATTAAATGGGAGGGAAGGTTGCCTTATCCGAGAGTGAAACCTTCTGCTAGGTAAGTGAAGGAGAACTATCATAAATGAGCAAGAAAAAGCTCATTTGTTGGTGACCTGAAACCTGTACAGGAAAGAGAGGTTAGATTTCTTGCTTCAGTATATAAATGACTTACAACAAATTCAGTGGGTTTCATGTTAGTCCTTAGTCTGTATTCAGCTCATTTAATAGAACCAGAAAGGTCTCATAAACCCAACCACAACTAAATTCTAGAAAGATCTCTACGGTAACTGTAAACATTCATTTCAAACAGTGTATAACCAGCAAATTTGTTAAAGTTAATTTAATTTTCTGAACTCTCCCCACAATAATGCCCTGCACCAAGTAAATAAAATGGTGCTTTCCCAAATCAGGACATTCTTCAAACATTTCCCATCTTGCCTTTCTTGTTAAATATTTCCCACTTGTAAAAATGTCATGGTATAAGATTAAAAGCTTATTCTTCATCTAAATATCTAATCTGTATGATTAGTTTATGAGGAGCAGGAGTTTTGTTTGTGGGCTGTGGGTTTTTTCCTGAAGCAAGAATCAATAGGTTGTATTGTTGCTATTCTCAAACTGGTTTTGCTGATAAATATTACATTATTCCTCCTATTACATTATTCCTCCTCTCCTGCTTTTTGCAAACCTGTCAGAGATTAAACACATATACAGGAGATGGCAGAAGCAGCACACAAAATTTGGGTGGTGTGCTTGGCAGTCTTTAAAACACTTGGTGGAGCAGATGAGAGTTTAAAGAGAGCACCTTAATTAGTATTAGTCAGAGACAGGTGCGGAACTTTGAAAACTGGGAATAGAGGAAATCATTAGGAAACTTGGGCTACATAAATGGAATTCTCTCAGGTGGGCAAATTTTCTCACGGAAGCCAAAGTCTGCATTGTAATAACACACATAGTTTTAACTTGTAAAAATCCCTATATGTCATCTCTCTTTCCATATCTAATTGGAAAAAACTTTTTTGGAACTATGGGGCTTTGAACGTAAGAGCAACAGAAACAGGAGTATCTTGCTGCTTTTGGAGAAATCAAGCTGGCATTGCAGCTGTTCCTTTGAGACCACCTTAGTTTGATATTTTGCTCCCATGCTGCATAGTCCTGAAACTGAGACTCTTGCTTTCACTGGACAATCGCACAGATAACCTCTGGGAATGCAGTGGTCATCTGGAAATTTGCCAGTATTGAACATTATAGGCATTGTTTCAAACAGCAGTAGGGGTGTTGTTCTAAAAACACTGACAGAATACCTCATAGCAGAGGGGACAGTTTAGGACAAATACATCTGTGGGCTTTTGACACATAATGAACCAAAATCCATATGTAAACAGAGAAAGCATCTAAGGATATATAGCAGGTGGTAAGAAGCTTGTACAAAAAGGGAAGGGGGATGTTCAGGCAAAGTCTGTGGTGACGTGTTAAGTAGATAAGGGATGGCACTAAGGGACAATAAGACCACGGTCAAACCTACTGTATTATGCAAAAGGGTCCAGCAGAAGAAATTCATAGCAAGTTCATAGTGATAGACAAAAAAATGGGGTATTAAGTGAACTTTTGAAGTTATTTACGTAACCGCAGCCTTATTGCAAGTTAAAACATGAGTGTGTGTGTAGAAAGGGTACATATTACCAACACTTTACTTTAGAACTCTTCTAAGGCTTTCGCCCAGGGGGGTTCAACAGTGCCTGTGGGAAACTTATTTCTTGAATACCAGAGCAACACAATTTTATTCAGAAACAACATTTACTTCATTTTATTTTATTTTGATAGAAAGTAGGAAACTTCTCTGACTTTTCTATTACTTATCTGGTATTTGTGTTCCTGTTTCATAAGGAAACCAAATTGTCTGCTTATGGGTCTGGTGTGGGCTTCACTTCTTTGTCATCAGTCAGTAAGTCAGTAACCTGTAAATACATTTTAACTGAAAAGTCCTAGTTTCTTTCAAGAATTCCACAAATAGCTCCTACAAAACTATCTAGGTGACTATATTATTATTTCATAGGACAACGGGTCATCATTGTAATCAGCCTTTGAAGCTCTTGTTGAATTCTGTTGACTCAAATTGGTTTCAGAGGCCATACTATTGTGCAAAATTTATTTTTCCCCTTCAAGTTCACTTTTTCCATGCAGACCTTCCAGAGAAGCACCTTTGCTTCTGATCTGAAACCTATGCTACCCTCCAGCTTTCCAACTTTCCCTATTATCTTCTCTTTTGTGCTGTTAGCTGCTTTTGAAGTAAAAAAAAAAAAAAAAAAAAAAAAGAAACTAATCTCTTGATATCTTGCTAGATATAACTAGGAAGATTTTAGTGCATAGTTAAGGGAAGGAAATTACATGGTTTGACAGAAGAGATCTGTCTTGTGTTTACAGGCTTAACTTGGTATGTTTGGTTTCTTGAACGGAAAACCGTTTAAAAGGGAATTATGGTATTCTTACAAAATACTTATGAAACTGAAGTGCCTGGACACCAAGTATTTTGACAGGATACTTTGTGAAGCTTAGGTAATGTTTATAAGGAACACAGAACTCCTACTCATTTCAAATAGAAAACAGATTTAAAGGCAGTGAATGAAGTTTTGCCAGAAAAATAAAGTATTTTATATGTATTTGGGGTATATATATAGGATTGTAAAATATATATAAAATAAAATACAAGTATGCTTAAGGGGCGGGTTCATGCTTATTCATGCAGTATGTTTCCCTCTCTATCCACTTTCTCAGTTATGGTAGAGCAATTGATTAACACAAAGACTGTTGTGTTTTGGAATGCTTATTTTTGGCATTAAAAACATTAATACACTCTTGACTGTTGCTGAAGTTGGTGGCTTTCTGTGATCACTGTGATTGTGTCAAAGCAGAAAGAACTAGGATTAATCCTCTTATCTAATCTGACAGTCAACAGCTCTGTTTGCTCCACCAGCCACAACAGCCCCTGGCCTTGCTCATAAATCTTTTGTTCTTGAGCACGTATCTGTTTTCCAGGCATTGTTTTTCAGCAGGTATCTGCAAGGGCTCGGTCGTCCCTGAAACTTCGTCTCTTCTCTGCTCTTCCTTCGAATATCCATTCTTCTTCAGCTCTGTCCCTATTTTTAAAAGCACATGGAAATTGAAGGCATGTCAGGTGATAATTCTTTTGTATGACTACCTTATATCTACTCAAGGATAACACACAACTTTAAATTTTTGAGTTGCTTACACTGCTGTCTGTTTCCATCACAGCCTTTACTTCCTTGCATTACTTATCACAATGCCCTTTCCTGTTTATTGCTGTTATCTGGCTTCTACAGCTCCTCTGCTCATCAGACTGATTTCAAATTATGTTACTTATGAAATAACATTCTCTATTTGATTAAACACCATGCAATCAAAACCACAGGCTATGAATAAAATTAACGGTATAATGATTGACTTAAGTTTTTCAGTAGAAAGTTTTTAATAGGAAATGATTTTCATAAAGCGAATCACATAAACTAGTTCATGGTAAATAGCTAGTGCAAAAGCAGTATCTGGAAAACACCTAACAAAGAAATAAAGGATTTGTTACATATCACTGGGGAAAACTCCACAATGACTCAGGTCTGCAGGAGAGGAGGACTTTGAATGCCCTCTCGGGCATGGGTGGGTCTAAAACTTTTGCTAGGGAAATGTGGTTATACAGGATAAAATATCTCTCTGTTAGAAATGTCTCAAATCAGATCAAGAACATAGAAAGAAAAATGGTCTGTCGATTAACCCTTATCATGTTTCTTCTGATAATGAATTTCAGACATCTCAAACTTTCTTTGAAGTGTTGTATGATGTTCCATATTCTGTCCTGAAACCTACACTGTGAATATTTAGTACAAATGCCTTTGTTACCGTGGGAGCTGAGGGCTGTAGAAACCCATTCATCTTCACATTACAGCCTTTATTTTCATTCCTTTTCTTATGTCATTTCAGATATCTTGACCACAGAGAGGGTTGCTTTTACACTTAAAATTGCCAGTAGACTAACACCAACTAGGTTTTACTTACTAGTTATTAAAATATAAGGTACAGGAAACAAGAGACACTGCTAGTTCAGATCTATCAACTTCCATTTGGGTTAACATTAGTCTACACATAATTCCTAAAAAAAAAAAAAAAAAAAAATCTTTTGGCTGTGCCAGCTACTAGCATCCTAAACTCTTCTGTCTGAAATATGGCACCACAGAAAAGACTAGGAGGGAGAGTATGGGCATATTCTGTTGACTCTGAACTGCTAATAACCAGTAGTCTTTCTGACTGCTGAGGCAAATGGGAGCTCTCTTAAATACTTTCTTTCAGGGTAAAATCTAGACTGTTAGGGGCTGAAGTTATGCTGATTTCCAAAACTTCCCCCACAAAGTACTACAAAAATAAGTTATATCTCCCATATTATTTGAGCCCTCTCAGAATATTTTTGGGAATTCAGGTGTGATTTATCTGGGTTTAGCAGGACAAAAGTGGAGCTCTTATAGCAAGTGCATCTAGATCATAAGCACCAAACTCTCCTGACACATCAGCATGGAATGGGACCTGAAGAAAGAACAGATGCCTCAAGCCATACGTCAATGAGACTGAAGGAGATTACTGGTAACAAAAAAATAACAAGGTGTAAACCTTTTGTTCTTGTATTCTCCAAACAGTGGCACCTGACTCTGCATTTTGTTAGTCTGCAACCCCAATGTCCTTGAGCTCTACTTGGTAATATATTACATTTCTGCAATCCCGAAACCCACATCTGGTGACATAAATCTAGCCAGAGAGATTCATGTACATGTGAGGTCAAACTGGACTGGACAATGCTTCTGATATTGTGACAGTGATAGTTTTTAGAAAAAAGCAGCAGCTCACTGACCTTGCTGTCAGCAGTAGGTTTTTTCTCCTGAATGCAGTATAGCGTCAAACTTGCAACAGGAACTGGCCCTTGTTGCACGTGAATCTCCGCTGCTGGTTGTCACTGTGGTCATGACCAACACCCAGCCTTCTCTCAGCAGGGGAAGTCTCGAACATTGGTTTTGCAAAACACAGCCCTCCCTGGTGCTAGGTACTACTTGTGAAATAAGGATAACCAAGAACTCAGCATGACTTTTCCCATGCAATTTGGATTTGAGGCAGGCAAACCAAAAATAACTAACTCATGATTTTTTCTTTGATGAGGACAGAAGGGCATATGTATTATTAAATGCTTGGATATGACAGGTAAGCAGGCCATGCAAGTACCAAAATAGCATGCAAGTTTAAAATCCTTACTTGCACGTGCAGTTTGCTTGTATGCACTAGGGTCTGAACATTCCATTTTCTCTTTGATTTAAATCATTTCAGGAAATACTTTAAAGGCATAAAGAGAAGTTATGTATCAAATTTATTAAAAATCAGTAGGAATCATGCTCCTTCTTTCTATCTGCATGTCTTGAATCTTCCCTTCTTTGTGTGTCCATAATAGTATGTTAAAACTTTATTATGAAAACAGCATAAGGACAGGAGAAACAGTAGCAAGAATAGAACTGAAGTACCTCTACAAATCTAAGCTCAAACTTCAGTTACATGACATAGATAAAACTTATTAAATAAATTGAATGTACTAATAAACATCTTCACTGTATCATTATTAAGAATTACAGAATAAATTACTGACAAAATGAAGTTCTGATAACTAATTTTTAATTACTTTATGTGACCATTGTCTAACAGAAAAGGTTCTGAGCTAATATCTGTGTGTGCTTAGGTAATCAAGTGAAATTGGCACCTAACTCAATGCCTTTAAATTTTAGTTTGTAGCTTAAATGACTTCAAAAAAGTCCTTTGCCAACAGAAATAATAATCGTCCAATAACCAACCTGTACTTTTTTATTAAGTGCCATAAACACAATGGGATTTTAGCTGCAGAAAGGATAATGCAAGTCACTGGAGCTTGAAAGAATAAAATTATCATCAATATAAAGCTGCATCCTTCCCACTCACTGTACTCTCTCATGTGGTTTCATCTGCTGCTTCCCTCTGCTCTTTTAAAAAATTGTGCTTTAAAATAGTCTGCTTCTAGCCAGCTGTAGTATTTGAAACCAGCGCCAATTTTCAGTTTCCATATGTGAAGGTGCATTTATTAGTATTGATATTATGACCACTGGTAACAAAGCAATGAACACTTCCCATACAGAACCTAATTTATACACAAAGCATAATAAATTACAAGAAACCAAAGCATAAGATCAAACAGCCCTAACATTAAATTATTCCTTTTTCACTTGATCGTAGCCTAAGTGAGGCACCTCAATTCCTTCTGTGATCAACAGAGAGAAAAGAGCAACAGAGAAGTGTTCATAGCATGTGAAATGAATCATCTTCTGGAGGTGTCTCTGAGGTCATGTAGCTTAGATTGACAGTTTAACTTCTGGGTGGCTGCAATGAGTTGAAATGAATCCCACATTCACTAAACAGGCTGTATACAGGAAATCCCGAGGGGTTTCAGTAACAAGAATTTGTCTTAGTCTTAGTTGACTCAAATATAGACTATACTTCACGTAGCTGTTATATCATAATTAGCATCAAAGGTGTTCAAAGGCTGGACTGAGGTCTCAAAGAGACTTGGGCATAGGGATGCCTCACCTAAATGTCAAGTAGGCTTGGCTAGAGTAAGCCTTTACCTCTGGCAAAGTGCAGCCAACAGGGAAGCACACCTGAACGTACTCGCTAGCAGTGCCAAGGGACACAAGTGCATTGTTTGAGAGGAACATAGATGCCTGCCACAGCTGAGGCAATGAAGCATCATTTCTCCCAAGCAGTGAAGGAAGGCTGGCTCCTAAATCCTGCCAATGCAGATCAGACACCTCACCCAGGCCTTAGATACCTGGAACAACAACTGACCACTGGACCAGGACTTCCCACCTGAACCATAGCTGGGCTTGCTGCTGCACACAATGAAAAATTGATACTACTGACTGGATCTACATTGGTTTCTGTTGATATAGCATGTCTGCTTCAAGTTTGCTTTTGTCTTTAGGCCTATGGATATTTTCATAATTTTAATTCTGGTAAGACCTAATTGCCTTTTTTACTGCCTTATGTTCTACCCTGTATTTGCAGATAAAACAGTCTTTAACATAAAGTTTACTGCCTTATGTTCTACCCTGTATTTGCAGATAAAACAGACTTTAACATAAAGTGTAGGAAAACATTTTTTAAAGTAAAAAGAAAATATATTATTCTCCATCTTGACCTTTGT
The DNA here is from genome assembly GCA_035590215.1 of Microhierax caerulescens. Lineage (NCBI taxonomy): Eukaryota > Metazoa > Chordata > Aves > Falconiformes > Falconidae > Microhierax > Microhierax caerulescens. The sequence continues at coordinate 18,569,325 of JAVJGJ010000059.1, read as the reverse complement.
CTAAATATCTGAACATGTAAGAATCAGGAAATAATGCACCATTTGGATTTGTATATTATACTTAGTAGTTTCTCGGCAGCTCAGTTACCATAAGGTCTGTAATTAACACCTCCTCTTCTTCAATAAAATGGGACTCTGCTGGCTTCTTTCATCAGCAGGTTTGTATGCTTGTTATTTGGCACTTGCTATTTTGTGTCACCACAGAATAAAAAGTACTCAGAGGATGACTTCTCCCACACCTATGGGTAGAAATGAACATTAAACAAATTGCGAAGTAGCTTCCTTTTCCTCTTTTTAGCTGTCCAAAGCAGTCAAAAGGAATTTGAGCTGGTTCAGGCAGTTATTTCTCAGGATGGCAGGTTCTGTTTTAGAGAGAAAACCTACTGAAATTAGTGGGCTTACAAGAAACAGCTCCTTTGGATTTGGGGTGCACAATCTGACTCTCTGCATGTATTTAATATCCCCCTAACATCAATAAAAATCCATAAAGACTTATCCACTTCAAGTCCATGTAATTGAAAATGCAACTTTCTTTCCCCCTTCATATAGATCTTGGAACTAAGCTAGCTGAATGAGTAGGTCAGAAGGGTTCTTCATAAGTTTAGATTACTCTAACAATATTGCAAGGTTTTGACCAGGTTAATAATTTAAATTGTTACTGTCCATTTCTACTGTTATACCCACAAGGAGGGTGATAGATATCTTAGTTAAAAAATCCTCTCGATTACCTATGTGAATGGCATCTTTCTCATTGTGCTCATCTCTGCTGGAAATGGCTGGTTGATGCCTGCTGGCTATATGTGTAGTTCTGCTGCTGCTGGTTAGTTTTCCACAACCTCAGCTTTAATACTGCTTTATTCAGCTGCACCCATTCTGATAACAGAACTCTGTTCTTAACTGAGCATGGGGATGCAGAGACAACCTTGGCATGCATTCTGTGCAACAGTTCTGGGCGCTTCACATCTACCCATTCCTGTTGGTGAGTAGTGTCAACTATCTAAAAGTTGAGAGCCATTAAACATTTTTGCCTATTGAACTAGAAAGGAGAAGTCATGTCATGGATTGACATGGTTGACTTAGTGATCTTATCCTGATGTCAAAAATGGAATATAGTTGGGAGATGTTAGAAATTAAATGAAAAGCAGAGCTCATAGTAGACCTTCTTTGGGGTGGCCTCGTTGTCAAGTATGTAGTTTTGGCCCAACCCTCAAAGATAAAGAAGGGAAGACCAAGCCTGGGTGGTTGTCAAGCTGCATAGAATTATTTTATTCTTTACACCAAGATCTGTGTCAAAATTGCTACGCCGCTGTTACAGGTTCATTAGAAGCAGAATTTTCTTCTGTTGATCTGAATAGAGTCATCACTTTGTGGGTGGAGGCTCAAAGAGAGGCTTGTTGCTTGTTGCTGTGAATTTTAAATAGCAACACAACATTGATGCAGAAATGACCATTCATATGAACATTTTTCATACATATAAGAATGTATGTATTCTCTAAGAGATTCATCATCTTGGCTGCACCTTGAATTTAAGAAATAGTTACAGATATTATGGCTGGAGGTGGGCTAACTGCCTGACATTCAGCCAGCGTAAAGGCAATGCTGAGATAAATGAGGTAAATAGGCACACACTCTGTGCAGCCTCTAGTAAGAATTGTGTCTTTGCATGGTCTTAAAGAGAAAAGGAGAAAGTGTGGAAGCAGCCCAGGTCTTTTACTTCCTCTCCTAGAGTGATGTTTAGGACACATGTAGGATTGAGTGCAGCCTAAGATTAAAAAAAAAAATAACCCACTTGTCAGTACCATCAGCCATGAAAATATGTTTTTTTTCTATTCATCTCCATCCTCCTATCTCCTGCCCAGGAACAGTGGTGTGCATTTTATTTCCACTAAGCCTCAAACAATACTATCTATCTATCTATCTATCTATCTATCTATCTACCTACCTATCCCCTAGTTCTATTTTCTGTGGTGACAAGGGGACACTTACACACAGCAACAAGGAAGCATGTTATAGTGCAACCTCTTTTTCAGCCCCATTATAACATTATACTAAGATACTGGCTATATTCTTCTCAGGTTTTCATCTTATATCCTTAATGATTTTGTAGTCTTGGGAATTGCTTGTCCAGCCTCTTCCAAGTTGGTGAAGAGCTAGCAGCCCATCCACTCTACCAAAAGCTTAGCAGGAATCCATGTGATCCCATATATCCATACCAGAAAACAGGGCCTCTTACGTGGTCCTGAGGGCAAGTGGTGTGGCACAGCTTCCCATAGCTAAACTCTCTTCCCTGATCTAAACAAGACAGCTCTGTCCAGACTGCATGCTGGAAATAATCCCGGACACCTGCTGCTCCTCAGACCTTTCCTGGTCTTAAAACTAGCCCTGCCACTTAAAACTCCAGCCTTCAAACTAGCCCTGCCATGCCTGGAAGCATGCTGGGAATGAAATGGTACAGATGACAGGAACAGTGTTGACTTGGTGTCCTGGCCCAGTTATTTTAGTGATTTGCACATGCCTTTGGGTCTCCTGCTTCTCCTTTGCTGTTTTGCCTCCAGCCTGGCCCATAATAGCTGCTTCGATGCCTTTGAAAAAGGATATGTGCACAGTAGATGCATCTCTGATTTTACTATTTTGAACCACTAATTTTCTCTTCTTATTATTTGTTGCCTCATAAGTAATTTAGTTTAGTCCTGTTCTTCTTCACAAAGAGATTTTTTTTATTTCCTACTGGTCTTTGGTCCATTGGTCAGAGGTGCTTGATTAGAGAACCAGAGTTGAAGTACTACTGCAAGGATAAAGGGATCTTTTTTTCTAGAAAATCCTTCCAGCTTCTGGTTATTCAATAATATTTTACATTGGAAACAGCAATAGTTTTAATGCTCAGCAAGGGACCTATCTTTCATTTATTTCCTTGCTTGAATTTCATTATAATCTGTCCTCTCTAATATGTCCCGTCAATGAGTTCAATGTTTTATTATACATTGTGCAGGAAAAAAATAATCCTTTTTAGCTATAAATCTGTTAGTTCATCATCTCATTAGTTGTCCCCAAGATATTGTGACAGTGAACTATCCATCCCTTCTCACTTCCTTCAAATCTCCGCTCTTTGTGATTTTCCAGATCTTCATCATAATCTTCTTGTCACCTTTAGCCAATTAGTTCCATGCTTTTAGTAACCCTTTAAGCTCTCTCACATCTTCAGACATTATTATTATCCTTTTGATTTATTTTGTTAATATAGATGGTCACGATTGTACTGAGTCTTTAAGATGTGTGTGAACCATCAAAACCCAACAGAAAATAATGAAATTTCTGATTTGTCCTCTTAATAGTTCTAAAAATCAGCTTAACTGTTTTTGATATTTACTGGGGATTTAACCTTCCTCCACTTGACCTCTAGAATACAATCCCTTTTTGAATATTTCTATTCTGCATTTTTGTACATGGGAGTAATGAAATGAAATGACGTTCTACTTTGTTGTTTAGTTTTTGTTTTGTTGTTTGTTTGTTGGTTTTTTTCTCCCCAGTTCTACCAGGATCTTTAGTCATCACTTCCTCAGATGCTTCTACCAGCTGAAAGCTGAGGGTGATATTTTTTGTCACTTCAGGATGGTATTGTGTTGGTTATAGTACTTTGAGAAATAGTCACAGTGTGTCCTGAAGGACTCTACTTAGTTAACAACAAAATTCAGATTTCACTCCCTAGATTTCACAATTCAGGAAATAACATTTGAGCATTGTTTGAAATTGTTTAATTATTTGACTTTGCAATCTTTTTAAATCCTCAAGTGGACCATTCAAATTATTTTCAAAGTGAACTGCATCTGTTTTCTTGTAACGTCAGCCCATTACATATTATAGACCAAAATCTAGAAATCTAGTATGTGCTAGATTTCTTCTTTTTTTTTTTTTTTTTTTTAAACAACTCTCATCTCTTTCTTTTTTATTTTAAGGTATAAAACTATAACTATTTATTTGGCTTTTAATGCGAATGTCAGACTTCCTGCCAAGGGCTGAAAAGATTTCACAATGAATGCAGAATAAAGAAATGCCTGAAGCAAGTCTTTTGGGTGGCTCGCTTTTCCTCTCACATGGTTACAAAGAACTATACAGTATCCAACGGAGAGAAATTACCCCTTGAATTATATATAGTAGGTTATATTTTAGTAACAATTACTATTAAACCTACTTGCATATTTTCTTCATTTTAATAAACTCTGTTGAGGTGTATATGGTATGTAGCACAATTGATAATGATGAATTTGTGATGAATTTTAAAGTTTGCAGTTGGGTTCCTTAACTTTCAGCACTCTCATGTGCAGAACACTGTCCTCATAATCCCCTGCAAGTACCACATGACAGTATAGCTTGATTTACATACTGCAGTGCTTCAGGTGAGAGCAGGCTTGAAAGAACTAAATTGTGAAGACAGATATTGCAGGTAAACCCAAATATGCTGATGCTCAATCAAACCTGTTCTGCCAAAATGAAAACTTTTATTCTAAATTCCAAGACTTACATCCTGTATGGATAGAAAGGTAGGGAGTTTGTTTTGGAGAAACTAAAAGGATATGGTCTAGGTCATGTCAAAGTTGGCGGAAACATCATTTGTGTCTGTACCATAAGAAGATTTACTTATTCCAGGTGATAAGTTGTCGACTTGCTCTTAGCTAGGTAGGTGAAGAGCTTTTGAAGGGCCTACCTTAGGCCTTCTCTGCTCACATAACAGAGCCCCTTGAGAGATGCAAAGGCTCTCCTAGTGCCCGTCATTTCAAAACTCATGAAGGAACCACTCATTTGAGTCATGAATTAATAGAGGTTGCTTTACCTTTCCCAGCACAAACAGGTCCTGCTGCAAAAAGGGACAATGAGCAAAGCACTGTTGTCCTGCCCATGCTTTTTAAGAAAGGAGAGGAACACAGAGAAAATTGGGAGCTCTGAGCAGCAGTAGCTCTAAGAGGCAAAGTTAAGTGGAGCCCCTTCTGCTAGACTACCTCTTCAAATCAAAAGTGCTCCCATTTAATGTTCGTTGACAATAGCTGTCTGCTGGAGATTGGCTTTATCTTGCTTGGAAGCATTTGTGACTGTGAGACTGGAGTAACCTGGGATTCACGCAGGGGTTTTTCAGGCTAGGCCCCCATTCTTTTTCTTTTTGGCTAAATGCTGTCTACATTGGTAACAGCTTCCACTAGATGATGTTCACAGTATGAATTTGCTCAGTACCTAAGTGATACTGAGACCAGCACACTGCATTTCCTTTAATAAAATTTTATTTTCATAGGCAATTAAACTATGTAGATAAAATGAAGTGTCTTGCTTGTTCCTGGTCCTATTCAGTCTTTGTCCACAATAGCTGCAATCTGATTGGAATACCTAACCTACACGAATAGCTTTTCTAAAAACTTTTAAGATATGTCCTAACACAAAGATTAAATTATACTAATTTCCACTTTGCTTCAGCCCAGGTCCCTCAAAAAGGACTTATCTATTTGGTTGCTGTAGCAGAATCAAAAACCATCCCCATGTGCCTCCAGTCTGTCACAGGAGCAAAGTTCATAAGCTGATGTATAGACTGGAATCTGCCAAGACAGAAAATTTCCAGGACAGTCTGTCTGGGACATTTATTTACCAGTCACCTGCTGCTAGAAGGTGCCTTCTGCACTCTGGATTTCTAGTGCTAAAAATATCTTCTCTTTCGTAAAATTCTAAAACTTGCTGTTTTGTTTTTTTAGTGGTTGGTTGGTTGGGTTTTTTTCCCCAAAAATATATCAGAAAGAATTATCCTTTCCCCTAGTAATGTATAAGTGGTCTAGCATTTAAAGCCATCATTCAGAAGTGAGAAGATTTCTCTCCTTGACCCAAACGTACCCCAGCCTGTACTTTCCACTTCCCAGTTATAGCTGTTGCTGTGGGATGAGCGGTTGGTTGCCTGGGACAGGGCTTCCACTTCTCCCTACAGGGACCCAGGATCTGGGGGAACGGGCTAGCAATACAGAAAGATTTTGGTAGTCAGGGAATCAATTTATAGGCATTCCAGTTATTTTTTCTGGAGAACAGTCTTGGCATGCACCTGAGGAGCATGGCTCGGGGTGCAGGGAAGAGTGTCTGCTGCAGCCCCGCCTGAGAAGATGTCCTGCCATCTTTCCTCACAGCCACCAGTCCAGTCCAGCACCTCTGGCCCAACGGCATCACTCACCTGGATGCACTCAGAGTGGCAGCATCCTGCTGCTTTCTTCACAAAGGAAACAGGCCTGCCCTTGCCAAGAGGTTCCAAAGACACAGGAAGGTGGTTTGTTTGTTCCTAGTGGGACTTGCTGGGAGAAGAGGAACAGGGAACGCTGTTCTTACACCCTAGAAGAGCACAAAAGGAGGAATTTGATGACTAGAGGAGGGAAGGAAGAGCATGCTCTGCCTTTACCTCTCCGTGAAATGCATCCATAGTTTGTTACAGAAATCTCTCTCTAAAACTATCCAGACTCCTGTCTCCTACATAGACCTCTGGGGATGCCTAGACCTTTCTGACTCCTGCTTCTTGCTCAGCATCCCACACAGGTCCTCTCTGCCATCCTACTTTTAAGAGAGCCAGCTGCCTTGCCTGTTCTCCCCCTCCTCACCCAGAAGTGCTCAAAACTTCCTTTGTCTCTCTCAGCCTTCTCTTTGCCCACGCACATACAAATAAGCTCCTTTCGGTGCCCCTTCTTCCTCCAGTCCAGTCATCTTCTCAAAACAAATGAACAATTGTAGATTTAGGAATTTTCAAATTAGGAAGTGACTTTGTAGGATATATACACAACACTTAACCTTAACCATCCTCATTATGATTTACAAACAATGTTTAAACAGTATTTAAGTTTTTGTTTTGTTTTATGAATCCTGGTATAGACTTATTATCTTGTATTCCATTCAGAAAAAAACTCATTAAAAATGTAAAATGACTAAAAAAGAAGACAAAAGTATGTTATTAAATAAAAATATATGTAAAGAAATTTTTATGGGTGAAACACTTGGTGTTATATTATTTTATTATTTTGAACCAGTAATGAGCCTCAAAGTCAGTCTAAACTAATTCTAATTGAATTTTCTATGTGATGTAGTTGTCACTAGAATAACAGCGTGCATCAGTGGGCTGTAGCTATTTTTTTGTTTCATTCTATTTCCTTCTCTTCGGCATTTTATAAAACATTATAAATTTATATTCTTTTTCTCCTAAAAGACTCAAAACTAATTGATTTTTATTTACCTACAGAATTCTGCTTTTTGAGGTGCAAAATGAAAAGGGAAAATCTCAAAATGTGGTAAAAGCCCCTGTGGAGCCCTCTCTTATTAACTGTACGTTGCTGAAGGATCCCCAGGAGTGGAGAAAGGCACTTGTTATACATGGCAACAGTTTCTATGGAAATGGAAAATAACCACTTTGAAACTTCCTACAGAAAACAGGCTGGTTGTATGAATGATGTTATATTTGGTACATCTTTTCAGACAGAAAACTTGCCAACTTTCAACTCTATAATGACATGAAGTGCTGTTAGTCAAATTAATATAATCTATTTGTGCAGCTTTATTAGCTTAACTTGTAAAAGACAAGTGGATTCATGCACGTGACCATGTTCAGCTAGTCATATTTAGACACCTTGCTGTCTTTTTGCATATAGTGTTGTTTAGTCATCATTTGAGTTATTTTCTGCTTTACTTGTCTGTTGGTCAATAAAAATCTGACTTTTTAACACCAGACTGCTGTGCAAACTGCAATTACACAACCTATTACGTAATATAGTTGTGAAAACACTGAGGAGCCACCTGGCCAACAAGTCCTTCTACAGATGTCACAGTGTCATACCTCACAGTCCTGAGTCCTTTGAAAAATTCAGGTTGCTGAACATTTAAAATGCAAAACTGCCTGAAATCGCTGTATGGATTTTACAACTCAGTTTTCTCTATAGCAGCAGAAAAGCATGTTTGGAGCTCTGCAAGGTACGTTAGGACAAAAGGAAACCAATGAGTTGTTCAGCAATAAACCCAGAGTAAATATAAGTATTGCAGATTCAATTTAAACAATCCCTTTTCTGTTGAAAGAATAAAATGAAAAAAATCTTTCTAAAACTAATTTGATTATCTTGGCCTCTGGAAAAAAAGTAACTGAGCATAAAGGCTTGGACTGCATTCTCACTCTGATGGTGTTCTGGCAGCTTAGGATAATACATTTCTAGCTTCGCCGAAGTTGGTGACATAAGTCCTGCTCTCTTCGATGAGCTGGGACTGTGCTCTGTGGGAGAGAACTAAATCCCCTGGTTCTATCAGACAAGTAAAGCACCGTGTTTTTCCTAGTATGAAAGCAGGTAAGAAGTTGGAAACACCTTATTCCCAACTTCAGAAACAGATGCATCTAGCATCTAACATCCTTGAGAGCAGTTGCAGTAATGACACAAAAATACCAGGCACCTTGAATTGACCATAACTTTCAGAGCATAGATCGCTGAAATGAATTCTCATAGTTCTGGCCTCATAGAAATACAGGAAACAATAGACAGAAACAATAAAACCAAATATCAAACTTAATTTGCCACTGCACTCTTACTAGGTGATTTCCTGATATTTAAACAGTTAATTTTCAGGCTCCTGCTGCAAACACACTCTCAAAATATGCAGCATAACTCATATTTCTGCAGCATTTCTTTAATCAGAATTTGTGGGATAAATCTCCACCTAAAACAGAAAACTGAATGATTGTTCAACTCTTGTTCACATATCTTTTGCTGGAAAAGTTTGATGTGCAACTAACCTCTTACACACTGTTAAGAGGAAGAGAAAAATAAACCATGGAGTTCTCACAAACAAATCTTCAATGATGTTGTTTACTGCTGGCTTGATAGCAAAATTGGTACACTTTTATCACAATTATTGTATTGAATTTTCATGGCAAGGTTTTGCTAATCACAGAAGTAAAAATAAATGTTTATTGAGTAGCTATTTAGATGATGAAGCTTTTATTTTGTGTCATAATCTTCAGTAGGAGATGATGTAGCATGGGAGCAAAGGATTTTATTGATTGCTTTTTTGTTTCAAATAAAATTTTTAGACATCCATAAAAGGGGCATATAAAACAAAGAAAAATAATGCTTTACAGTATTTGAAAGACAAAATTATGCCACCAAAGAATGACAGGTCTGAAAATTAGTTGTTAATTGTGAGTAAAATTACATAAAAGCTGATTTGAAGTTTTATTAATAGAAAGCTACAAGACGATATCATTAATACCAGTCACCTAACACTAAAGACTATTGAAATCATGTCCTTTCAAGCAATAGAATATTAGTGCAATAATGCTGGTTTAGTTTACTTGGACTCACATACAAATCTGAATTTCATTGCATGACTTTTTGGTGAACAGGCTAAAACAGTTGGAAGCTGACAGGATATGTGTTGATTAGATACTTTGCATGTTTAATTGTAACTTTGAGGGAAAACTTTTCATTATGTTTTTGCAGGGCATTCCAAGAATCATTTCTTGGCTAAAGCTTAGTGAATATTTTTACCAGCAACCTCAGTGTGAACACTCTGAGTTCACTGTCTCGGTATAACCAGACTCCATGTGTTTTATTTCAAATATCCTTTCTCAGATGTCGTCCCTTAGTACTGTTTGACTATTAAACTGTGATAACTAGTGTATGACAGAATTTTCATTAAGCAATAAAGAGATCATGTCACCTGGGAGTCAGGGCATGTGTGAGGGGAAGAGAAGACTAAATTCCTCCACCTGCAAGCGCAAAGTGCAAGGAGATCAGAGACAGGGCTCAGTCCCAGCCACAGGGGCTTCCCTCATAGCCCTTGTGTTGGTCTTCACCTCCTTATGACCAGTTTTCTCCCTCTCCCCCCCAAGCACTAGCACCACCACCATTTTGTGGACAAAAAAAAAAAAAATAAATCAAGTACTTTTAATTTTAAGGGAATAGGCTCTGGATGTTTGGAACTCATCTGCCACAGACCACATTGATTGGAACTAGCTGTCTTCTTGGGTGGCTTGTGCTAGTGATCAGTTAAATTTAATGGCTGAAGGAAGCAGATCAGCGTCAGGCTCTTTGGCTTTGTATGTGCTGCTAAAGATAACATGCAAGAAGCTGTTCTTGGACATGCAAGAAGGTCCTGCAAGCAAATGATACATCACAGCTCATGTACTCTTCCTCAAGCACAGCCAGTTTGTGCATGCAGCAGGGAAAACACCAGCAACTGGGCAGTATGGACAATTGCAGATCAGTGCTTGAGCTCATGTTCAGATCTATCTAATGCTCTTGGCTGTGGATGTTGACTAAGCAAAGCACATTAATGTAATTCAAGGCATCTAAAAATCACCTTTAGTGGATCAGTTAAAAGCGTCATTGACACTGGAAACGTGCAGGACTGGTAGACACTTCAATGTCATAACTGTAAGTGATGAGTGCTAGCTAGTCAGAACACGGTCTTATTTCTGACAACAGATGGCCTGGCTCTTAATAAGGCATAGTCAGTCACCTATACCTGAGTTAAGAATGAAACTGGAAATCAGAAATGTTCAGAGGGTACAACATTCTGTGTAAAATACAGAGATTTTTTTGAAAAGATGAGATCCAAAAAAAGCTGTTCATCTCTACTCTAGGGTGGCAGATGCAGTCTTCCCTACAAGTTTTTGAGGTTAATGAAGTCGGTGATAACAAGCTAAATCATGACCGGAATACAGGCCAAAGCTCATAGATATATTGAGGAAACCCAGAGTTAACACTTAAGCAAGGAGTTAGAATGTGCTGAGAAAGAAGATTGTCCAGTCTTGACTGAAAGCTTGTTCTTTGACACAAGACAAACACTGAGAGCCCAAACTACTGCAGACAAAAGCGGGTTGAAAGTCATGAATAATTCCAAATCTGAGTTCCTTATGAAAAGCTAGAGCATGGTGTTCTGTCCAAAACATCATCCAAATGTAACCATTACAACCATGTGCATTGAGTGGGAAGATATCTGAAGCACACTGGGGAGCATGTGCCTCATGGTGAAATAGGATGACAGCACTGTTGGCTCCCAGGAATTCCTCATGGGAGAGGTAGTTGCAAGTGATGAAGAAAATAGTTGCCATGAAATCAAGTGGTGTGTATTAGTTTTACACTGGGCATATGTACATGCCTATTATGTCAGAAACAGCAGGACTAGTGCTAAAGGAATAGATACACGGACCAGTAGTTTCAGGTAACTTAATTGTCCCAAGTGGATTATCTAAATTGTATATTACCCATACCTTCCCCCATTCCTTCCTCTCCCATGCATATATCACATACAGGACTGTCCATAAAATGCATAATAAAGAAGGCTTGATACAAATAGGACAAACTCTGCCTGTTGCTATGTAAAAGTACCCCTCTCTTGAGTGAAAACTGCATAAACAGGACTTCTTAAGCTTTGAGAAGAAAATGTACTAAATGTACTCTCAAAGGGCAATTTATGTGCTTGCTATTATCTGTATTTTTGTTTCATCTAGTTTTTCCCAATCCTCCATTACCCCTGATAACTGAGTAATGACTGTGTACACTTAAAACTCACTGCTTAATGGGAAGACTTTTTTTTCACAGAAGGTCTAAAGACCTAAATGCATGCCTTTGTGCAAATGGGAAAGCTGTAATTATGATACCATTGGGGAAAAAAACAGACCAATACGGGATTAAATGTGTGTCATGATGTTGTCAAGCCAGAGCTCTCATGAAAAGGTAGTGAATCAAAATAAGAAAGAATTTGAGGAACTATCAAGAGAATGGAGAATCTCTCAATGGAGAGTAGATGGGAATTGGAGAAGTTTATATAAAAGGAATATATTTACATAATTTTGGATATTGATTCTGAAGCTGTATTTTAATTTAGAGGTATTGGACCTTGAGCAGAAAGAGGATCCATGGAAGATCAATGGCTTGCATTACACAGGCAACTTACCTAATGGTAGTGATCCCCTCTGGCCTTCAGCTCTGTATCATGGCGGAATTATAGGAATCCACAGCAAACCACATTTTCCCTCTCAGCATTCCCAGAGAGCATGAGTACGAGTATTGTGAACCTTTTTGGAAGTTAATTCAACTCTGTTGACTGACTTAGAAAGAGAATTTAGGACCACGGTTCACTTCAGATTTGGGCTTAGATCGTCACTAGTGCATTTGTATACTTCTCTAAAATGCTCCTCTGTTGGCCAGAATATGAAAGAGAATGAAGAGTTAATCACAACTTCCCTGAGGTACAAATGAGTTGGAAATTCACTGAGCAGTTTCTAATTCTCATTGTCCTGGTTTTTCATTGCTGCAAAAGTTTGGAAGGGTGCTGTCACCTTTTGATTGTGAAATGAAAGCTGATGTTCCTATGTGATATACAATGAGATACATGTTATAAAAACAAAACATACAGAGAAGTTGTGATTGCCACTTCTGAGTATTAACATTATCATATGATGGCTTCACTTGGATAAAATATGTATCTGTATCTCATGCTTGTTTATTCGCAGATATAGTGAGAACTGGTTGAACACCCTGTAGCATATCAATGAAAACTCTTAGTTTCTGCAAGCTAGAACTAGCAAGACACACCTTGAGTGGCATGAGAGACTAGTAGGCGAACAACATGCTTTCCACACATTAATATGCATGGCATAAATTTACAGTATGTTGAGGACAGTAAACATGTCTTGAAGGTCAAGGTCCTGCTCAGGAAGAAAGCGTTACGATTTGGAAACGCAGTTTTGGGTAAGGTACTGTAATACAGCTTACTCTTCATTTAATTGTCCTGAACGTGCTGGTTAATCATGTGTGGGATGAACTTCCAAGTAATTTGAAGAGTATCATTAAGGAAAAGTAGACAGAACAAGGCACCCTGTGCCAACATTGCTAGAGCTGGCTCTTTCTTAAACACCTCCTACATACTTGATGCTGCGAGAAACATTATAGCTTGCACATTCCACCCCTACTGGCAAGCTTCATCTCAGATTAACAGTCATTGACAGCAAGCTATATAATTTATGAGAAGTGTGAATTATCTCTCACTTAGAATTTCTGCACAAACCTTTAGCAAACAATACAACTTACTCTTTTTTTTCAGAAAAAGCTTAACTAGTATTTCAGCTCTTCTTGGGGTCTACCATAATATTCCTGGATTTGTAAAAATGAAATGAATTGTTAATACAAGAAGGAAAGATTTAAATTCCTTATCTAAATCTCATCCGTATCATCCACTTCTGACCTCAAATTAAAGTCTTCTTTCTAGAATAAAGAGAACTTATAGAAAAAGATAACTTTTATAAAACCTCATATATAATAATTATTTTACTACATTTAAAAGATGACTTAAAACATAAATTAAGATTCCAACACTTTTTAAAATTCTATAACATTTTCAGAATAATATCTAAATTATATTTATGTTTCTGTTTTTTATAAAGGTCTACGTAACAGGATTTTGTTACTCTATGCTGTCGTTTCTAGGATTTCTGATAAACCAGTTTCTAAACGGGCTGACTTTCAGATCTAAAATATTATCAAGTTTATCTTCAACTTCCTAATATATTTTACTTGCTTGGATTTTCCCCACACACACCTCCAAACCCTTAGGCCATTCTTTTAAATTATCAAATTAAATTATTTAAATAAGTTTTCCAAATGTGGGATGATAATTTCTATCAGTTTTGAAAAGTAAGTGAAACAAAATGGAAAGGTTTAAGAAAAGATAAAGCACGAACTTGGCAGGGATAGTGTAGGCAGCAATATCTTTGTCTCAGAAAAAAAGTTGTGTATCAGATAGCATGGAGAGGGCCCATGCAATTCTACCTTTTTATGATTTTTCTTTTTTTTTTTTTAATGTATAAACAACCTTGGGCTAATGGTGTCAGAAACTTACCTTGAGCTACGAGTTGAAGTGTAATATGTTAGGCGTGTAAATTAAAATTAAGCTGTTCATTCTCAGAAGATCAAAGAAATACTTTAAATATTTTGATGAAGTGCTTTTTTATTTGTTTGGTTGGGTATTTTTTAAGAGGACATTTGAAACTTGAAAAATCTACAAAATTTCATCCTAGGTATTCAAAACACAGAAAACATTATCCTAAAAATGTATTATTACTTTGACAGAAAAATATAGTTAATTCTAAAATACATTGTACAACCAATTACAATGTCACACGAAACTTGGCATATCTCAAGTGCTTACCACGTGTAATCCTTCTGGGAATTTTTGGTGCTTTATAGGCATCAATTTATTATCTTCATTATACAGCACTAGAACAAAAAAATTATGGAGGGAGTTGTGACTGAGTTTTTACAAAGCCCTTGTGTCCCTGAAGCAGAAGACATCTTCCCCATCCTATTAGGCAGCGAGGAGCATCTCAAAAAACATATTTCAGAAGGAGGTTTTATTTGTCTCTTCCTACAACTTGTAGTGTAAAGGGCGGTTGCTGAGTGCAAAATGCATGCATGTTTAAAGGCACAATGGGTTATAGGTGAAGCATGAGGTTTGTATCAAGGGAGCCCTACGTACCCAGCAGTACAGTCTGAAGCAACCTGGACATGAAGAGCAGGGGGTTATAACTAAAGGCTACATGTATGGACTCTGATGTGCCATTTCCATTTCAACCTAGAATTACATCATCCTTCTTATTCTGTTTCATAATATCTTAATTTCAAAATGTGATTTGAAGGGTGGCATCACCTTATATGAATACTCCTACCCTGGAGAAACAGTGGAGGGTAGGGATGCTATTTTCAGGAAAGGGACATTGCAGTCATCTTTTTATTCTCCAAATGGCTCTTGGATGCTGGTTACATTTGGATTGGCTGGTCACCTGGGTACTTTCACCCAGGCAGTTAAGAAAATGAAAACTAGCTGGTTAACATAAAAGCAGGTTACCAAATAAATACCAGGAAAGTGAGAGTTACATAAAGAAAAGAGCTGAAACACCTACCAGGCCATACAGGGAGCTTGCCAGAGGATGCTGTCCCAGCTCCTGCCTTGCTAAACCTTTCCAGACTGCGTGTCCACCATTAATGACTGTATGAAGCAAAATCATCAGTAACCTACACCTGTAGCAGGGATTGTCTTCAATGGTATTGCAAAGATGTGATCAACAATTTTGCCTGATGTACCTTCTGGTCATGAATGGGAACCTAATAAAATGGCATAAACAACCAATTTTACAACAGGAAAGCTGTAGGCAAATTACAGGACTCAGACACAGCTAGAACTTGTATATTTTGTTTTAATTTTATCTTATTCCATATTTTGCATATTTTCCCTATTTTTCCTTTACAGGTTTGTGTTCTAAATGGCTATGGAAGTAAATGTAAAGTAACTATCTAGTTTATATAAACTAAAAACTGAATGAGGCCTGTAAAATTATAAATTTTATAATTTTTAGAAATATTTTAAATACTTAGAAAAATATTGACTGGGAATGGAATAGAAGATCCCATAAAAACGATACATGCTTTATCCTACATAATGTTGGAGTCAAGAAGGTTTTGTAAATGCAAAATAAATCAGGAAATTACTTTCATATAATGAGGAATGGAGGTGCATTCTCAGGTTATCTAACTCTGTAGAGTTAATCACAAGGCATATTTTCCCCTGTACACAGTATTTTTCATCTCTATACAGCTTCAGTATGCAAATAG
>JAVJGJ010000059.1:18535005-18550454 GCA_035590215.1 Microhierax caerulescens | reverse complement strand
AGGTTGGATGGGGCTCTGAGCAACCTGATCTAGTTGAAGATGTCCCTGCTTATTGCAGGGGGGTTGGACTAGATGACCTTTAAAGGTCCCTTCCAACCCAAACTATTCTATGATTTTGTGATTCTAAACCTGGCCTCAAGTCTCTTCTCTGCGTGATGGACTCCATATGCACACCTATTGCCTCCTACTGCCATGCAGCAGAACCTGGACAGAGCTTGGACAGAAACAAAAGTATGCTAAAGCTGTGGCATGAAGGAAGATGAGGACCAAGAGTGCTTCTGGAGGATGGCCTGGAGTTCCCGAGGAAGGCACGCTAGCTAGGTAAGATGAGCCTTGTAGGACAAGGGAGAACAAAGTAGGATGCAGTCTTTCTGGGGAGATGACCTGTGCTGGAAGAAACTACATATAGGGTATGTTCACATCCTTATTTTTTCTTCTTCTGTTAAGATGAAATGAGGAAACCCCTATGAATAAAATGGTATTTTCTCACTATTTTTTCCCTACCTGGATCAGTATGATCATACAATCATTTTGGACACAGGTGGAAATGAAATGGCAAGACTAATTTGAATCCAGGACTGTTTAACTACTTCTGGGACATTTGAAAAAAGCAGCTCAGAAAACAAAACAGCAGCTAGATATAAATTGCCACTTTGCCTCCATAGCTTCAACTGCTACACTGTATCATGTCATTCATTTCCAAACATAATTTCTCTTTGGAAAGGAGTTTTCCACTATGTTCCAGTAACTATGACCTCACAATTCAAATTCTTTTCATTATGGAAATACAAATATTTATTCCGTGTGTTTGTTGAAAACCTGTTTGCTATTAGCCCAACAATCAATTTTTCTGGAGCTCTGCAATATGACTGTAATGGGGTCAGTTAATGAAATTCGGGTGTTTTCATCCTGCTGTAGTATCTAGCTCAATACTTCTCCTATACTTGTCAGCCATCTCAAATACAAGGAATTAGGTTCTATGGGTCTGATCTTAATTGGGTGTTGTGCCCTATGTTGTGCTTTCTTATACAGTTGCAATGAGTTGCTGTGCTCTTAAATGAGGCAAGGAAGAAGAAATAGATTTTATTAAACTGAGATACTTGTGAGTTATGGTAAAGGCAGCCACAAATTAGCATGGTGTGGGATCCTCCCTGAATAGATCTCACCTACCAGAACAACACATTGTGAAATTCCTTTTCATGTTATTTAGAGGTTTTGGACTTGAAGGCGGGGGGAAAGATTGTCATAACAATAGTGGTAATAGCTTTTACTGCAAATATTTTAGAATATAATTTTTATTATAATGTTTATGGAGCAATCAGATTCAGGATTGTGTCACCAGCTCTGAAGATGCCTTTAGGAAAGATGTTACTCATGGTCTGAGAAAACTGCAGTCAAGTTTATTAACAGTCATCTGAGTAATCTGTTTGAGAATTCAGGACCCAGCAATGACCCTCATGGAAAACATGATAGCTTCTTTCATTTTGGTGCTGCTGCTTCTGATCTAGCTTCACCATTCTGTCAAATATCAGCCATTTACATTAGGATCATTGGGGCTTGTCTTGTTCTGTCCTTCAGCCAGTCATATGCTTTACTTAATTTGCAGTACTGCACTGTCACTCTTCCCAACCTCTAATCCAGTGCTCTATATATTTTGGTTGGTTTGATCTGCTTTTCTGCAAACAGAAAGATACGGCATGATGTGTCACCAGACCTCAACCTTTACTAGTACTTTGCACAGTGTACTCAAAAAAATACACAGAGGACATAACTTCTAGCTTCAGGCTTTTGCTTAGGCCATGATCTGTTATTCTGCAACTGGATGTTTCAGAAGAGAAAAAGACACAGGGATCTGGATTTTCTTACCCATAGTCCTGTAGCTATGAAAATAAATATAAAATATTATTGTTAGTCAGGAAGAGCATTGCAACTTCTGAGATTACAAATTCAATAAATTATAAAAGTGCTGATGAATATGTTTTATTAAAATTCTGTTTGGAATAAATTCTATCAAAGAATAAACGTTACAGGCTTTTCATACAAAAAACTTCAAGAAATCTATTTCCCTCTCTCTACATGATGAAATGCAGAAAGTGAATAATGGAATGAATGAGATATTTGTGTTAATGTAAACTAGAATTTTAACAGAAATGTCATTATTTTGGGGAATTTTTAAATATGAATTTAGAAAATAATATCTTTCCATTTATTTTCAGAAGAAAAGTATTCTCCACTTCAACCAAAAGTTAAGAGAGTTGATGCACAGACTGGATGAATTTCTAAAATCTATCATCTTCTTATGGCAGCAGGACTTCTGTTATCAAAATGTATCATCTTTCACCACAGAATTTAAGTTATGTCTCCAACAGCTGGTTATTGGTGAAGGTAGGAACGGGACCTGCATCCAGTGGCTTCCAGACCAGTGCCCTCTATGCTGGGCCATGCAGAGAACACTTTAAAATTTATTACGTATATTATGTCTGTTAAAAATGTCTATGTTACTGTGTGCTAAGCTGGGTAGCTGCTACTCTCACTTCTACAAATAGTCCTCATGACATGAACTTGATGTTTATAATGTTGCTAATCAGAGAAGTATAGTTTTTATAGCATAGATTCAATACATAGAAACCATTTTTCACTGCTAGGGACAGTGATGGGTCATCTGTTGATGGAAAAATCAGTTTTAACTAAATGGAAGTGACTTTTTGTCACTCTTGAATACAGCTAGACTGCCAGGTTGGTTTGCTTTCTTGTCTGCTCCAGGGCTAAGTCAAATAATTATTTTACACAGCTTACATATTGGTTCACTCCCAAGGTCCAGTTTATAGCAATCCAATTAGTTCTTTTTGATGAAGAAACCTTTAGTCAAAAAGAAAAAATATTTGCTGAAAGCTGAGTCAGTTTTTTTATATTATCCAAAAATGCCACATCCTAATTTATGTACGTCATAGATTTGCATGTATAACAAATATAAACCAAGCACGACAGGTTGTGAAACAAACATTCCATTATGCATTTGTTTGACTCTTTTTGCAGCATCTTCTGTTGAGGACAGAGCATGCAGCTGCTCACAGTCTTTTCTCAGCCCAATGCAGAGAATTTGCTAGGTTATTTGTGAGAAAATTGGCAAGCCTGCTGTGTGTACTCAGGCATCCTGGGAATTTCATTAGTCAAAGTTGAAAAGTGCAAAAACTGTCAATCAGTATGTATTTACCATTTTCCTTTCCTTGTCCAAGATTGATGCTGTTGGAGGAGACAAAAGACTGTGATGAGACAAAAATCCAGCATGCCTAATGCACAATTTATTCAAGAGATGTTTTTTTCTCCAAATTTTATGGAAACTTGTGCACTCTGTCTCAAAGTTGCTGTAACACCTGATACGCAATACAAAATACATTTATGCACAACACACAACATAAAGGGTACATATGACCCATTATCTTTATATTTCCAGAAAATGGTTCTTATCCAATTTCCCCATTTTTACACAATTTTTCCAAGGTATGTTTGAGAGCATTTATGTTTAAATATAATATCCACCTGCCCAACGAAAATTTCCACTTAAAAGACTACCACTTCGCCCTGTTCTTACAGCACTTCTTACTGAGAGATTTGATTTACTCTTCAAGTCTGAACTTTTAAGTCTTCTTGATAGAGGTAATAAGTCTTTCATTCTACTATACAGTTAGTCCTATCCCAGTTCTTACTCCAGTCATTTATTTCTCTCTTCCTAGTCTGCTGTATTGCTATCTGCCCATTTATTATCCCATCTCCCTCACTGAATTGTGATTGTTGCCAATGTAACTATTAAAAGCCTGGGGGTTTAATCCAGCCATAACACAAAATGGTTGCTTGTCCTGACATTCCTGTCCTTCCATTTTTTTCAGCTATGCTTACTCAGCTCTAGTCTCTCAGAAAAAAATAAAGTATTCAGGAAGGACAGTACCTGCTGACAATAGCTCTTATGAGAATGGATAATACTGATTCTTCCTCATTTTCTTGAATAATCCTAAAGGGGAAAAAATTGCACTTCAACCATCTATTCCTATCCATCATGTTTATTTATCACATTTATCACAATTTAAGGTGTGTTTCAGGTTTTAGAATTTCTTCCAGTAACAGAGAATTTCTTTACCTGTTAGGTGTTCATAACATTTAAAAACTTTGCATTTAATCAGCTTTCAGCTTTGGAGGTAAGTTTTACTGTACAAAACCCTATCCTACTTTAGTTAAAAGACAAAAATTCTGGGGCATCTACTTCTCAAATGTAAAATGACTTTGAAAGGGTAGCTTAGTCACAGAAGCCACTTTTCAGTTATAGTTGCATACCTTTTCATGTAGAAAATGCACTTAGAATTATCTTTATCAGGGCCAAACACCTTTCCTACTTCATCTAATTCCCTGGAAATATTTCAGTTGAAACAGAAGAAAAAAATAGGAAGACTATTTTAATATGTGCTGTTCATCAGAGTAACACCTTAACCTATAGTAATGTGGTGTCTGCTATGGACTGTTGATATGATATAGTTTTACTCAGTTGAAAAGGGACCAAAGGAGAGGAATTAACAAAATGAATAAAGGGTTTAAAAAGTTTAGCCCCTTTGCTTCATGATTTTTCTGAGGCTCTTAACTCTGAAATCTGTTGTCTCTGTACACCTGAACAGGTCAGGACTGGACATATTTTTCCTTAAATTCTGTAAAATTTTACCTTTGAAATTACTACTACAATTGTTGTGTTAAGTAGACCAACTGACAAACTATGGCTTCAGGTTATACATCGAGTTTTCATAGTGCTTAAAGCAACAGGTTTCCAATACTAATGGAATCTTTTAGACACTATAGTATAGTTATGACCAATTTTTTTAGATTATTTTATATTTATAGTAACTCAATTAATGGTTTTCTCACACATTTCAGGGTTAGTTATTCATCAGCTACTGTGTGTGGATTAAAACGTAGTCTTCTTTCACATTCTTCATTACTTTACAAACCCTAGCCTAACTGAAGAATCCAAGGCAGCTGAGCTTGTTTGGAGTAGCAGAGTGAAGGCTAAAGAAGTTCTCACAGCAGACAGCGACTCAAAGGGTAGCTACAAAGATGGCAGAGCCACAGTGGTAGTGGCGCTCAATATGACAACAAGGCCAAAAGATACACTGAACCTTGAAAAGTTCAGATTGGAAATCCGGACACACACACACACACACACACAAAACCACACAAAAAAAACCACACCAGGAAAAAAATGCAACACTGAAAAATCTTATGCCATCCCTGGAGGTTTTCAAAACTCAGACAAAACCATAGCTGAATGAATATGGTGTTAGTGACAGTCCTACTCTTAGCAAGAAGTTGGACTAGATGTCATCTAGAAGTCACTTGCAAGCATCGTTCCCATGATCTAAGGGTTCTGTGTGATTTTTGACCCACCACGAAGCCAAAAGAATCTCTGCATTACCATCAACATGGGCAGATGCTGAGATAAATCACAGCCATCTCCTTCTGCCATACTAGCTGCACTGAAGGTGTTACAAATTGAATGTGAAACCTTGCAGAGGTGAAATGTGGCAGTTGTTCCTTTTATACTGACTTTTGTAGACAGAATGCTTTCTTTGTCCCTGCAAACCACACAATTTTTTGAAGTTGTGCTGTTTTAAAAATAACTGTCTCCTCCAAAATTCCACACATCTAGCACAAAATGAAAACCTGGTGAATTTATGCACACTGCCTAACAACGGAGGCCTTCAGCAGATCTAATTCTCATTACAAACTTCTTAAGTACTTTTAAACTACATTTTCACTGCCTATCTGAGGGGATGGAGCTTCAGAAACAATCATTAACTAACTTAGGTTTGTGTGTTTAAGTCTGTGTAAGTAAATAGACTAGGAGGAAGTCTATTGCAAAATTTATTGTGCCCTTTTTGCTTTCCTTTTTTTTTTTTTTTTTTTAATAAATCCTTGTGCTAGACAGTAAAGAGTGCCTTAAGCTAAGTAAAAACACAGAATGATGGCACTAAAGAGCCATATTCTTCAAAACACAGCCAAGTATCTGTAGATATTCTCAGCTTAGCTGAAAACTGTTGCCTTAGAAATCACTAAATTCAAGCGGATTTTCTGCAGCTCATTTTAGGGCTGACAGCTGTGTGGACCTCTTCTTTGATGGTGCTGTTGTCCTTTTTATAGCTACATTTTCTCAAGGCTGAAATATGTCAAGTGTCAAGGCCTGGTGGGTTTCTTTGTTCTTTTCTTATGCTATAAATCTGTAAATCCAACTCAATCTAAAGCCTGAGAAATGGGAACTGAACTTTAAAATCTTTAATTTCAAATAATATAAGCTTCTCCGAGTACCAGTTTGTGGGTACAAGTCTGATGTGTACTGAAATCTGGTATCTATTCTAACAAAGTAAATAAGGTATTGTACAGTGTAGGATTTATTTTAAAGCATATATTTTGACAAAATGTATAATCCATAATAAAAATAAGACTATTTACAGCAATATATCCCAAGAGCCCAAAACATAACTGGAGGATATAAACCTCAGAAAAATAAACACTGTCAAAGTATTCAAAAATAACTTTTAAAGAATCAGATCAGAGAGATTACAAATACTGTGAGGAAAAAAAGAAGAAAACCTGAATACTCGAAACAATATCCAGCACCTTTTAAAAAAAAAACTTGATGCAAAATGATGGTCAACTATTTCAAAAAAAGTACGATGAAGACAGAATGTAAGAATGAACCACTCTTGTACCAAGCAATGAAATATTCCATTCTATATTAAAGATAGTTTTGTCTAGACATAAAAACTAGTAGTACAAGGAAAAAAAACATTTCTCAAGCATGATAATGTTTGGAATTAAATCTCAGAGGTGAAAAACTCCCTTTCTATTTTCCTTTCAGACTTCTGTAGCTGGGGTCTTGACTGACATTTCATTTCATTGCTTTAATTATACACAATACAAGGACTATGAAATATTTCTGCAGTAAAAATATTTGACATAGCTCTGGAGAATTCACCATTGGACAGTCCTACCAATCCATGATATTCTACTCTGAAGCTGCACCATGAAAATATTTATTCTGCAATAATCTCTTAATTCATTATTTTTCATTGACTGCCTCTTCCCTGCCCACCTCCTCTGTCTCTCCCTCCTCACACATCCACATTACTGAAGCAGTTTTGAATCTGTAGACACCTCAGAAGAACAGGGAACAAGTGCCTTTATGCAACATTCACAGTTTTCTGATTCTGAGTGAATCCAAGTGCCAGTGATGTTATGAGAATAATTCACACTTCCAGTTTGGCCAAATCATCTCAGTTGACACTAACAAAATCCCTGCAAAGTTAAGAAAGATACAGCCTCGTTCTTAGATACAGATTTAAATAATAAGATTTAAAGAGCAGATAAATGTTTGTCTTTAGCAGGCCACCTGCTAAGATCCTCTTACACTGCTCTAGGTCTCTTACTGGATGAAGAGAAATAATACCAAATGTAAAGAAGTTGCTATCTGAGAATCATCAGGATCATAAAGAATTTGGGCCATCCTCTTACATCCCAGTATGGGAGTAAAATTCCAGAAACAGAGACTTCACAGCAAATAAATATTATTTAACCACTTGCTGATGAGTTTAATACCCTTGCAGTCGTATCAGCACAGAAGTGACTAGGGGGGTTCCTGCTGGTGGAAATGGAAACACCATGGTTTCATTGCACGCATTACTTGTTATGCAGCTTCTAAGGAGGCAGAATCTCATCCAAGTGCACAGCAGTTGCCTTTGACTTGGATTCACAGTGCCTGGTGCCAGCACTGAGATGAGCTGTAGAGGTAAGATGAGCTGTAGAGGTAAGAACACATCTTCCACTTCCAAAACTGGCTGTTAAAGAAGTATAAATCAGAAAGGGTAAGGATATACCAGACAAATGGTAGTTACATGAAAGTTATTTCAGACAAAGGATGATTACATGGATTGCCTGGAAAAGTTGCAGGAAATTAACTTTGAATGATACAATACATCTAAAATGAGAAAAAAACCCGAAATCTGGAAGTCATGAAAAAGATGTTGTAGCAAATGATAAAATTAAAGATTATTAGAATACTGTTTCAGAAAGCTAATTGATATTCAAAAAGGTGATGGTACCAAGGAGTTTTGAAATCTAGCCACATGTATCTTAATGGGTGTATTCAAATCCATAACTAAGCAAAAAACTCAAGAGGAAGTGTTTACTGATATGCAACAAATAAAGTTCTATACTACTTTATACATCACTGGTAGATTTATTAACTAAGTGCCAGATCCAATTTCCATTTAAATCAAAAGCTAATTTAAAATAAGTCCCTATATTTCACATAGTTTTTTTCAGTTAACATCACCAATATGCAAACCAGAAAGAACTAGGCTTTACTTTTCTGTTCTCACGTGAATCCAAGGGCTGTAGTTGCATTTTATTTTCTTGTAGAAGAAGCAACTTCATCCTGCAGCTATTTCCACATAGTTATTTCAATAGGTCATTCATCACAAAAAAACCCAACAAAACAGTTTCAACATGTAATAAAGTCCTGTTGAGGTCCTTTCTCAGCTGTCCAGCTCTCAGTTTATTGTTTGATCCAAATATAAAACTTTGTTATTAGAATAAGTATTTCAGAGCTCTTTGTTGCAAAATACCTATATTTTTAACAGTAAGACTGTCACAACTATGGTGAGACTGTTGTATTGCTCAGCAAACATCTGAAGTCCTTTTACTGTGGCTTTGAAAGGCAAATATATATTTTATGACAGGATACTATGACCTATGCAGTTGTGTAAAGGTGGCTTTGCACTCTCATATTTTCTTAAAATTTTCTGACACAGGCACATAGAAGATGGAATATATTATGGAATAAGCAGAGCCGAACCCTCCAAATGATTAGATTATCAGGGGAACAGCCAAATACATATTAGAGTGGGTTTTATAAGAGCCAGGAAACCCTTTAATCCTAAAATTAGAACAGAACTTCATATGCACAATAGGTGATTTCATGTAATAAAGCAGCTTATGCTTTATCACTGTAGACAGGGGATACAATTTTCTTAAAATAACAAGGGCATAAGAATATTTTTTTCCATAGAAACAATTATATTGCTGTATATGTATTTAATGAACATTTAATTTAAATGGACATTCAAAAAAGGCTAAACCCACTTCATTTGGATATTGAATAATGTCATGGTGAAGGTATTCAGCAAGAGGAAAAAAAGCAGCCTGATTTTCAAGGAATTATCAAGGGTGCAAATGTCATCTGGTAGGGAAATCCTTCCAGAGGTTCCTTTGTACATTCTGTATTAAATAAAGGTGTAACTATTAGGATTGTGTCCTTTGACAACTTGAGGAACACACCCATTTGTCAAGGTGGCTAGCAATTAAAAAAAACTGTTTTACCTTTAGACCTTAATTTCTAAAAATAAAGAAAGAAACAGATAACCACAATTAAATGCGGAATCTTAGGGGAAATCCCTATACCAAATCCACTCCTTCAGAACACTGCATTATAGACAGTCTTCAAGGCATTTTGAAGGCATCCCTGGCATTGATGATGCCAGTCTGCAGTCTGCAGACAAATCATGACAAATGCGTATGATGAGCACTGATTCAGAAAATACGAGCTCAAAACATCTTTCAGAACACAATAGGCCAGATATACATTATTATAATGTCCAGTTAGGTACATTACATTCACATGCATGTGCAAACTCTATGTATTTAAAGACAAAATTTTATTACATATGAAGTAAAAGCTGCAGTTATCATCAACAGACTCTGTTTCTGAACATGTAGTTCGAAGTCCTCTGAAAGTTCCTGGTTTAGATCACCCAGACTGACATCCCAAATCACTGGAACCCTTTAAGCTTAAACAACTTCTGTACTGTTTTTCTTACTGGAAAAAAATCAGTTAATTTGAGTTTTGTGAGACTGAATGAATTAATGTTTGTGAAGCACTCCAACACCCTAGAGGAAATGAATAATTCTGCCTTCCAGCAGTGTTTGAATAACGCAAGGCAAATAAGGCCATGGGGTATACAGTGAACAATGACAGGTAAATATAATATACAACTGCTCGCTGTTGGATTACTGTGTATTCTTCATACTTAATGAAGCAGGGGTCCTGTGTAATTACAGTGTTATAGTACATTCAGAAAAAAAAAAAAAAGAGCTGAATTAAGGTTTCCTGGGCAATCTTCATTCTGGCATCTCCTATCTTTTGAGTACTTGACTCTGTAACCTTAATAATGTTCTTTTGTGTGAAAGATTATTTGTATTTTAAAGACATCAATCATTACAGTATCTAGGCAACACCACATGAAGTACAAACAGCAAATCCTTCATTACAGACAAACTTGCTTTCTTTCATCTCTTCCTCAAGAGGAAATAAGCCACAGCACAGTGTATCTCACAGCGTGCTCCCAGGAGCAACCCTGTCATTAGTTAGGTACCTGCAGAAAGTGATCTGGTTTTGAATGCTCCTTTAGATCTGAGGACAAGCTTAATTCTGGCAACAGCATGCTCCACAGGGAGAAACCCTTCACTGAAAACACTCCGCCTTCACCCTGTCAGAGTTGAAGCTTTTATGAACTCCAGTGTCACCATCAAATGCAATAGCTGCATTTGGAGGAAACCAATGTAAAGCAGCAAGCTGCAGAAGCTGAAAAGGAAGGCTATATAGGCAAACATGCATTTTAGGGTACTGCATTGAATCCAGCATGGCACAAGTAGCCATTTTACAGCAAATTATGGTACAGCCTATTTTCTTCCATCTACAGTTGCAGCCAGGCCACTGAACAGCAATAAGAGGCTGTAGATTCTGCAGAGCTTTCAAATATCATTGGAGTAAATTATAATCCATTTCTGTGGTAGTTAATGCCATGACTTGCTTCAGTTGAGACCTCTAGCAAAAATTTGACTGATATGAACCAGGTGAGGTAGGACTTCTAAACAAAAGAAATATGCAGCTTCTTACAATTTGGGAAGAAGCCCTTTAGTCCACAGTACACCCAAAAATGTCTTTAGAAATGTTAATCAGAATACACTGTGAGAAAGATACCTGCCTAGGCAGACCTGCTAGGTCTGTCTCTGAGAATGGATGTGGGCAGGAGGGCTTTGTAGTCATGTGCCCACAGCTGGGCTATGTGAAAGGAGATAAAGTTCAAGTCCTTTTTGCTCTCAGCAGACCTGTGACTGAACCGCATACATACACCAGACACACTGTGGTCAGATAGGAAAACAACACTCTTGCCCAGATGATCCTACAGGCTGATTACAGCCTGTAACAGAGGAAGATCACTGAGAGAGCTCAGCTTTCTTTTTCCAATGAGAATGACTTTAGGTAAAGAACAACACAGAAGTTCAGCTTACTGCATTCATTTTTATTTGACTTCTTCCAGAAAAGGCACTGTGCCTTGGAGACCTTGTTACTGTTCCAACTCCACCAAGATCTGTGGAGTATGAATTCCCCCATCCTTTCCTTTTGAAATAGAGTTTTCTCCCTGAATGAAATTATTTCCTACCTCCAATGCTATCCTTCTCTTATCAGTCTCCAGTACAACTCTTTCAGGATGTATAGAACTTGGGTTTTGAGGAAGGTATCTTAGACATGTAAACAAGTATCCTTTTATAATTTGTTTTTTGCTTTACAATTTATATGAAAAATAGGGGAAATTTCTATTTCTATGAGGAGTTACAGTCAGTCACTTCTTATGTCTAATAACCAAAGCTTATTAGAAGGATTATTTGCAAAGTAAGAACATTTTTTTTTTACTCCGCTGTTTACTACTTCATAATAAATAATAAAAAATTACTAAAAACTTTACTTATTGTCCTTTTTACCTTTTTTAGATTTTAGGATACCAGAATTGCAACATAAGAATCAGTATTATTTCACTTTTGTCCTCTCCTGCATCCATCTCTTTGAGGGATGACAGCTGCACCATTGCATCTCAGATGAATTGTATGGTGATCTGCCTGTAACACATCATCAAAGAAAGACTGCTGTTTCCAGTGAAAAGCAAACAGAAAGATACGAATGTTTTCCCTTGCTAAATGTTGAAGGAACAATGGAACAGACTTTTTAATACAGAAAGCATTACTAATATAAGATCAGTTCATTTTGCTGTGCTACAGTTCAGCTTTTTGCTCCAAGTGGTAAATGCTTAAACAGAAATGCAAGAAATATAAGCTGTATTTTTTTATTTGCTTAGATTTCTTCAGAAAACAAAACAAAACAAACTAGTCCCATCATTGCTGAAATACTTAATTCTCCTATTGTCAATTTATAAAATATTTCTCCTGGTAATGCAAAAGATTCAAATTAGAGCCCAGTAAAACCATCTGGAGTCAAGAGAAATGCTCTTGGAGACTTTAGGGGGAAGCAATAATTCAGGATACTCATTGTCAATATAGATTGAAGTTGAAGCTGAAATGAGGTTCATGATGAAAGTAAGGAGAGGGGGCCATGACAAGATAACCCCTCACACCTGTATAACGAGAAGTTCCCCATATCAGGTAGTGCTAATGGGTGGGCAGAGCAATGCTCTCTCTTTTCTCCCTGTGCATTTTGTGTCAAACTGTGCTGGGTCTGCACCAGCCAGACACGTGCTACTCCTGGAATAATTCCACAAAGGCCTTGTCATGCATTTCCAGGAAGACACTAACTCCATACACCCTGATTGAGATTCTGAGATGATAGCACAACATGCAGAGAGAAGAAAAAAGATGCCATGCATTCTTATAAAAAAAAATAAAATACAAAAATGTCTGTCCATCTGATCTAACAGGATTTCCCAACAATGATAATAAGGCTGGATTAATGTCTTCTGAGAAAACTGGCGTGAGTAGCCTATGCAGGATGACTGGGAAATAATTGTTTACTATTTTTTGTAATACAATGCAATACAATACAATACATTTAAGAGTTACTTATCTAAGTGAAAGACAGCCATCCTTGGCTCTCCTTTTGGTCAGTGGGAGCTCCTACAGAACAATCCATTTTCACCTGTCCTAAACACTGATTTATCCTAATGTATAGGATAAGCTGTATAGTCTGGGGAGAGTAACTTCTTCCATTAACTGTATAAAAGAGAATTTACGGTGATTACCTTAGACTTGCTTGTAGACAAGTCTAAAGGTGGTCCGTTCTTGGTTTCCTTATGACTAGTGCATGAAATCTGAATTTATCAGGGTCCTAATAAGAGTCAATGTGATTTACATTAGGTGTTGTTTCCACCACATTATGACTAATCCATATATAACTTGAAATTAATGACGGAATATCAACCTTTGTTGAACATTCAGGGTGCTAACTCTCTCACTGAATAAAATGTCCTGATCCAAAGTGAAATCTCATTCTGGTGAAAACTAAGACTTCAATACTATTTGCAACATTAAATATAAGTTGTTGATTTCCATTTTGCTGGCACAAAAGTTTAAATTAATTAAAAAAACCCCTCAAACCTACAAGGGGATACACTGTTTTTCTTGGATTCTATTATCTACTGTTTCTGTCATAACAGTGTTTAAAAATTTCCATTATGATTATACTACTGAGCTAAGTATTGCATAAATTTGAGAAAACAGATTCCCTCATCTGCAAAAGCATAACTCTAAGGGAGAATAATTACGACTGACTTTTTTTCCTCATAGTCTCATCACAAGAACTTTTTTTTTTTTTACCAAATTCAGTCTGACAGATGTGAAGGATTGCATATAATAAATATTGCAAAGTCAGTATTCTGGTCCTTTTAAGTAACATTTTGGAAAGTTCTGAGCACTTTCAAATTCCATAGTTGACTTTGAAGTAATTTTTCTTTCTCATCGCATGAAGGCAAATCTTGGGAGGTGGAATATCTCTAAATTTTCCCCCTACCTCACTGGAAACAGAAAGTGAAGGGGAGAAAACATGACAGAGAAGTTAGTGTTTCAAGTTTTCTCTTCATTTTTTTTTGGTCACAGGACTGCAGGATTACACTTGAGCTTGGTTACAGGATTTACTAGCCTGCTGGTGAAGCTGTGTGGGCTTTCATGGTATATAACACAAAAAACCAAACTAAAACAAAAAAGGCAAGGAGCAAACAAGAACCTCTAGCTAATGCAGGAGAGTTCTGCAGAAACCTGCACAATTTCCAAACCCTCAGCCTAGATCTGGAACAAACATGAGACTCTGTATAGCAAGCAGTTCTCACTTTTTTTTGATTTGTTTGTTTCTTGAAACAAAAAGGATCAGAAGAATAAAAACAGCCATGTACCTGAGGCTGACACAATACAAACTGACCTTAACCAAAAATTACAGAAATTATAAATACCCCATTCCATTACTGATAATTGTATCTTAAAAGCATATCATAATAGTATTGTAATCTCATATTCTTTCTAATAATTTTGAAATTAATTTTACTGTGTATCTTAAAAAAATCCTAAATATAAAAAATTAACTCATGAATTACTTGTATATTATTGACTTGATGACACCAAAATCTTTCAATCTTTACTCAGCTGGTGAAGGAACAGGTTTGGTTTGATTTAAACATTATAAACAAGAGGTTAAACACAGATCTTCTAACCACCACAATGTTTTTTTTTGTAAAATAGCCTCATTCCCGTTTTACTGTTGAACAAGAACTGTAAGCAATGGTTAACACTACAATATGCATTGTATGACAACAACAACTACAAAAAAACCCCAAAAAACTTATATAACAGTACTGCTCCACTTGGTTTGTAGTTTTGATTTTAAACATAGAAAATATTATTAAAAGATGGAAAAGTGTTAACCAGCTTTTAAAAAATGTTGATTAATAGTCAAAGGCACCAAAGGTAGAGCTGTATCTTCAACACAAGTGCTTAATGTAGTTTTATTCCTCACAGTTTCTGGGTGAATAGCCATTGTGGCCTATTACATTTTCATTACTGGATGAATTCCTGAGACTTTGTTTGCATCAACGTGATGGAGCCAACTTTCAAATCTGTATTCCTAACACTAAACTCAACACTGCCTGATGCAGAATATGTTAGTCTACTTGAAGAACAAAAGGCAATCAGAAGAGCACACTAATTATTAACAGCACAAGGCACAATAAAAAGAATGAAACCAACTTCAGCTGTGTTAGTCATACAATTACACTTCAATAATGACTAGATGTTTTGCTGGGTCAGACCTAACAGCTGTAGTATTGTACAGGTACCACTGAGATTAGGTACCCAAATATTTCTTTCTGTCAACTGAAACACCACAACTTGTCAGCTTTTATTTTAGCACTTTGCTGTCATGTTTTCTGCTTCCAAACCTGCAACTGTGATAATGGATAAAAGGGGGTTGTCTTGTTGGCTTTGATTTTCTTTCCTTGGGGGCGTGGGGGGGGGGGGGGGGGGGGGGGGGGGGGGGGGGGGGGGGGGGGGGGGGGGGGGGGGGGGGGGGGGGGGGG
>JAVJGJ010000059.1:18502543-18532340 GCA_035590215.1 Microhierax caerulescens | reverse complement strand
GCATTAGTACCTACAGTGAGGTTATTGAGGAGACACTGGTGTATCAGAGGGTGAGAGAAGCTGAAATGGGAGGTTTGGAGTGGATATAAAGAGAAGTTTTTTCACCATTAAGGGCAGCATGGCAGTATGGCCAGTTGCCCAGAGTGAGATTGTACAAGTCCACAAGGTGGTTTTCATACCCATCTGGGTAAAGCTCTGAGCAACCTGTTCTTGCCTCACAGGTGACCCAGGTTTGAGCAGGAGACCTGACTACAGACCTCCTGTGATCCCTTCACACCTGGATTATCCCGTGACCCTATGACATTGACTGTGACTATTTATACCTTATGTGACCATTATGTGCCAACAGTAACACTAGAAGTCAACTTCATCATAGGATGCAATATCCATGTTTTATACAGTATTCTTGAGTGGGTTTTCACACTTTCAGACCAACCAAAGTGAAAACTTGAGCTTAAAAATATGAATTAGTATGTGTAAATATTGTTCAAGACAAAGAATTTCTTCCAATAGTTAGTATTAGCAAAATGCATCATTAACATTGACCTAATGTTCCTAATAAACAATAACTTAAATCATTCCATTAGTGACATTTTAGGGGTACCCTCCTCATGTCACTGAGTACAGCTGCTGGGCTTCTGCTTTAGAAAAACAACATTCTTTGTTGAAGTCACAGTAAAAAACAAGCTAGTTCAGTAACATCCAGTTACAAAATACAATAAGGATTGCTCCACATAATTGTGGGTGCAATATTGGTAATATACATTTCTATATATGCTCAGCTATTTTGGGATTGTTTGTGAGGACACACCATTTCTAATAATTCTGTTGTCATAATTTTTTTTAATTGATGCTACAGGTGTAACATGCAAAAAGGTATGGCAAAATCCTCATGGATAGTCTGAACTGGTGCTTTGAGGATAACATGGGCATTTTTTGCCAGAAATGGGCTCATTCTCAAGCAATCCAAAGCTGCTTCTAACAGTAAGGTCCATTATCAGAATCCCTCCAGAAGTCTGTAGCTGACAGAAGATGACTTGAATTCATGCCTTCGTTAGTACTAATTTCATATTACTCAGACATCTAGTTCCAAAAACCCACCATTGCAGTCCTCTTCAAAGGTACAGCCCATGATGCCATGCATAAGCAAGGGTGAGCTCTTCTGGCTCAAATCTGCTAAATGGTGATTCAGTCAGTTGATCCAGAAACTGTGTACTTCCAAGTTTTTTTGTTATACAGTAAAACCTTTTGCCACAAATCATGATGAAAAGAGTGGCTCACTACTAAATCTAGAATTAAGCAGGCATTTTCTCACATGTCTGCTCAGCATAACTGCTGACTTTCAACCCAATCAGGTCACAGTGTAATCCTATGCAATTCTGGTAAGGACTGACAATAAGCTGTTGGTTCCAAAAATTTATATGTAAGCTACAACACAACAGCTTAAATGAAAAACTAAACAACTTCATGTGATTACCTCATTATCGTTCTTTTTGTGGGTGTTCCAGAAACCTGTTAATACTGATATAAAGAGTGATTACTTGACAATAGTAGTGATTGAAACACAAGGCTGCTTTTAAGCTAGAGCTCCTGCCTTCTCACTTGTTGCTCCTGTGTATTTCTTGTATCAGGCCATTCCATACTCTGCTACTTAAACCTTTCTCTCTTCTCCTGAGCTGACCCTAGTGCTAAGATCTGTCTGCTTTTGCTGCTGTCCAGTCAGCTAAATCAAGAAAATCAGTGGTGAATATGTAATTTTGGTTAAGGATAGCTTTAAAACTAACCTGGTTCCAAAACCCTTTAATTAGGTATAGAGTATTGCAAACTTGGGGAACATAAAAAATGAAAAGGCTGAGTCTTAGAACTGTTATTATTTCAAGTGATTCACCTCAGAATCAACCCAACTTTTGCACAACAATCCATTTTTTTTTCCATTCCCTTTCCAAAAATTTCAATGTCACTTCAAACTCTGGAAATAAATTTGCAAATTAGTATGTTTGCTCCTTTTCCACTTGCAAGAAGACATCAACTTGATATATGTCTATTTTTCACTCCTTTCCTCATGTGTAAACTAGCATAATGACAAATTCCTCTAAATGTGAACAAAGCTTTACGATCAAGGGGTTTCTCAGAATCTCAAAGCAAGGACATGACGTATTCTCTGTAGTATCTAGAAGCAAATATAGCCCCCCTGTCACCCTGTGCTGGGACTTCCTGAAGCTGTTGAGGAAGCACTGGAAGAAATGCAGTCCACATGCAGAAATGCAGATATATGCCAGAAGATGCAGATAAACAACCAGCAGCCACAGTTCACAGAGGAACTCTATGATAATGAGCCTCCATACTGCCCTCATAGTGATGACTGGCAGAGTGTCATAGCATATATCTTCTCTGCAGACAAATTTATCTCATGTTCCTGGATCCAGAGGGCAAGATGTTGCATCTGAAAGCTAAAACAGCATGGGTTTTCATCTGCTTCCCATCCCTACCACTGCCAAGCATAGGATTCTCTAATGCAGAGATTTCTCCTGAGCAGTAAAAGAGAAGAAAAATAGCAAAGAATCTTTGAATAAAACTGTGTGACACATCAGCATATTTTTATGTTCTACTCTAAGAAAGACCTGCTTCACATCTGACAGCTTTACTGGCTCTGGCTGTCAAAGTATATGTGCTTGCTTTAAGTTGCTGTCCTCAGTATTGTTTCTTTTCCTTGTCATCCCTCTATCTGTGGCTCCTTCAAACTTAAAGCACTGTGTTTATCCAGGGAGTGATGGGGGTGTTGGTATAAAGACATCTCTGATAATCAAAACCCTTCTGTGTTTCTCTGTTGTGTGACAACCTAACGTTCTATCTCTGCCTGCCTTCCTAACAGCACTGCCTGGATGCAACAGCATTGATGGGAACTTTGGAATGTGTCACGAGTCCTGGCAACCTAATCGCACACATCGAACTTTGCATTTGGCAATAAAACCAGCTGCAACTGTGTTGCTTAATGTTTTCTTCCTGGTAACCAGATATTCTGCAATTAGAGATAAAACAGATCCTATGTAAGTGTGGGTTAATTAAAGAGGGATAGGGTTTTTAGATATCTATAATCCAACCCACCAAAATACAATAGTATTAAATGGCCAAATCCATGCCTAAACTGTGTGGCCATGTCTCTTTACACATGTTTTTTATAAGCACTCAACACAGCTTGCCATGTATCAGAATACACATGGAAGGGAACAGTGTAATTTTAACCTGTGGAAGACAAGCCCTATATAGTAGGGAATATATTTGTAGATACCAAATCCCTATAAGTGGGAACAGCAAGAAAGTTTATTTTTCACTGTTCTTGGAGAAATTTCTATGCCAGCTGAAGATCAGAAGAAGCATTGATAACTTACAGCTTTTTATTTGTGTTCACTGAAGTAAACTTGGAAGGGCTGGCAAGGTATCCATGGACATAAGGTTCTGTGCAGAGGGATTCTCAGAAGCCATAACAAACCACTGTAAACCATTATTTTGATCAGCATACACAAAGTCTTAAGGTCTTATGTTTTTGAATTACTAGACCCAGATTTTGAGCTTGGATGCATTGGGATATAAAGTATTTGTGCCTTTTCATACAAATTTTTGAAGAGTTGACTGTTACAGTGTGTTTTTTTTTTAATTAAATATTAATAATAGCTATATGCATATTTCATTAGAGGTCTCCATCAAAGCCATGAGGTATGTATGTATCAAAGGAAACTCTCTTTCCTGGTGTCATACATGTAACACTACCTTCATCAGAGACAGTGCCAGAATGGGAAATCCCCTTGGGAAATGAGTCTGGAGAGATAAAACAAAGGTGAATGATGAGACAGGGACAAAGGAAGAAAAAAAGAACTTCTCCTTTGCTATTTAGATACCTGTTGTGACTTTGTTCAAAGCAGCAGTCTACCAGTGGTACCTTGGATTTCTAAAAAGTAGTAGTTTTTCACAAGAGAAACATAAACACCCTACAGTGAACCACACTGACATGGAAACTTTTTCTACAGGCCCTTGAAGCATAAGCAACACTTCTTTCTGTGTAAACAGTCAGCTATGCTGCAGATGACATGTAGAATTTTTGCATGCGAATAGCTGAAGCCTGCAAAAGTAGACACGCGTTGTTCATGTGAATAGTCTTGTTAGCATCAGCTTTGCTTCCTGGGGACTGGAAGTGTCAGAGAATGATGCCTGGAACAGTGAAGTCTAGTAATCGTGTTTGCAACAGAAGTGACAATGGTAATGTTATGCCCACCTGAAGTTCACATCCTCTTGAAAAATTAGATTCCTTAGTGAGAAACAGTTCAGAGAAATGGCAGGGGACTTATTTTTACTGAGAAAGAACAAGTTATAGATAAAAAGTAAAGGACATAAGAGCCTGAAAATACTCAGAAGTTATAAACAGAGAACATATTTATCAGTATGATGTTAGATTTCCCAAGAGACCAGGTCTCCTAGGTCTTGCTTCCTATTTCCCTGCTGACATGCTGGCAGCACTGTGGGCAAAGAGAAGTTGCACCTTAGCCAAGGAACTGTGTCCTTACACAGTTACTGCGTGCAAATATCTCTCTGCCCTCCTCCACACACTGCTGTGCTCCAGTTTTATTCTGCATGAGCCACTTGGGAGATGTAGGCCCGGTGCATGTAAGGAAGATGGCATCAGTCTCACTGTCCACAGATGAACTGCATTCACATCCAAAAGTAAAATGGAGAAATATACTCAACTTTTCCTAGAAAAATGGGGGGGAAATGGTGGAAAAGGAAATTTAAACATTCTGCCAGAAGAATCCAGCCAAAAGTAAATACTTAAAAATATTAGGGAGGAGCAGAAAAAAATTACATTGCTTGGCATGTTTAAAATCAGCCATGCGGGTTTAACTGATAAAACCACTTGTAAGGAGCAGTCCTACACTGCTGGAAGGTGACAAGATGACCTAGTAATTTCTTTCCATTTGCACATTCTTTGGCACTAATCTGTGCTACTTTACACTAATTTTAGACATCAGCAAAATCTGTTGCTCATTCTGAGACCACAAGTGAGAGCCGAACTGAACAACCTGATCCCTCTGATAACCCATCTGCTAATACAGAGTTATGTGTGTGATTGCCCAGTTGCTTGTTTTCTGGACAGGAGGTGTTTTTTTCAAAAAAGTTACAATAGTTTCTAGAGTCGGTACCTCATATCATTACATAAACCCCAGGCATTTGCTCCCCCCCCAAATAAAAGTTTAATGCTGTTGGTGAATATCTAGGAAACTCAGCCGCATATGTGTTTCCATACCCTGTATGAACCAGGTCTTTATGGGACTTCAAGAATGAGGTAAAAATTTGGCAAAGAGAAAGGAAGTAGTAAGTTTGGCTGTCCTTATTTTCCACTCTCTTTAGGTGACTTCTAATCCCCAAGGATACTGTGCAGGAGACAGGTGTCATCTTCCCTAATACAGCTCAGTCTGCTACAAATGGCTGTTTGAAGGGGCAGTGTAGGAGTGTATGAATCAGGCAATGTCAGATGAATGGCCAGCGGGAGCCAGAGCTAGCGGACCATTCTTCAGCTCTTATTTTTAGCAGTAGTCTGTTCTTTCAACAGCAGCTGATGGCTGGTGGCAAATAAATGTTTGTGTCATGCAAATTCTTCTTGATTGTTTTTCTTTCTCTGAAATAGAGATAATTTCATGTTCTTCCTATGTATGCTATGAAAACACCAGTATTTACATTAAATTGCCTTAAATGAATGTAATAATATTGTATATACAGCATAAATGAAAGATGAGTTCTCATTAAAGTATTAGAGCCTGCCCAAAGCTTTGTGGCATTCTGTTATAACACATGGCAAGTTGCAACATTTTTTCCTCATGCTTGGTTTCTTCTGCGTTTGCATTCCTACCTCAAATACACCAATTGCCTAGGGCTTTCCTCAGATGATGAGGACAATGAGGACTCTTCAGCCATTTTAAGGATTTCTGTGGTCTCTAGAGACTTCCTTCTTGAGGCCAGAAGTGAGAAAGAAGATATGAATTCCACATTCAAACCTGAGGACTGAGAAGTGGCTGATCTTTGGTGCGATTTCTTCCTGTGTGGGTTAAGAGAAGTAGGGTAGAATATACAAACCCAGAATGTGGCTACTGACTGAAAAGGAGCCTTTGTAGTCTGAAAGCATATATAGGTTCAGTGCCACTGCAGCCTTTCTCAGAAAAGGACACATCATCTGTAGAAGAGATCACATATTAGAAGGAAGGAGAATTTGGTTTTGTTTTCACACTGGCACAGGAGATAAGAAAGCTTTACCAGCTGAGTCTGATCCCAGAGATACCAGGGGTGTCTGTCCAGGAAAGAAATTTCAAGGTCAGGTTGAGCTGACAGAAATTATATTCACAACTATGTCACCTGCCTGTATAGTAACATGATTTTCCTAACATTCTTCCTTTCCTTTGTTTCTGTTCACCACAACTGAGGAGAAATAAAATAAAGTAAGTTCAAAAAAATAGGCCAAAATTGTAAAAATATTTTTGTTGAAAATTTGTTTCAGGAATATACTTCTGCTGAAAGATTAAAGCTCAAAGTTGGAAGGGAGGGAGAGGTACGAAAAGTCAGATTTCAGCTGTTGAGATCTTAAAATACTTTCATGTTTTAAGTAAAACATTGAAATAGTGACATTTGTGCAGATAATATTATTTTTTTAAAAAACCCAAAAAACCAGAAAATTCAACTGAAGTCTTTCAAGTAGGTTTACAGACAGTGTCAGGTTTTTAATTTATTTTCTTGGAAAAGAGGGAGTTATTATTGATCGCAACTTGCAATATCTTCATGTACAAATCTTTTTGTATGTTCTGCCATATAACTAAAATTTCTCATCTGTTTTTAAGCTGAGATGGATATAAAGCATCTGAATTAAGACAATAAGGCATACATGTTCAGAAAAATGATCCTAGCTTCCAGAACTAGTCAGAAAATTAGTTGAAGTAATTTCTGCCTAATACTCAACTTGATAGGCATAACCTGTCTGAAATGTTGCTAAAATATGCCAATTGTTTTACTTGTCAATTACTTGAGCATATTAAAAAAGGATAAAAAAGTCAAAGTAACTCTGTATGTTCATTTATTATTACATTCTGAAGATTATTATAGTCCAGAAGCTGCCAAATCCACATGAACAAAAGATTATAGTTTTCCAACCATTTGTTTTGTGTCACTCTTGCCATACAGAAGTCTGGATAAACTGTCTCTGATTAGCTCCCATAAGTGAGACTGATACACTGTGCTCATCATGATGGGCACACTCATTTTTTGTCTGGGAACACTGCCATTAAGAGATTAATTCAGGAAGAAACAAGCTTAAAATTATTTTGAGCAGAAATACAGTATTTTTGCCAGATATTAAAAAGAGCTGCCTTGCTCACCAGCTAACATCTGAGTAGCTTCTTTAGTAACAATTAGTTTTAAAAAGAATTACCTGAGTTCAGGATATATGATGTTATGAAAAGAACAGACAAATACCAGATTAAAACAAAAAAAAAAATGTGGAAGGCCAATTTACACTTTATTGTAGTTTTTCCAAAGTATTTGTTGCAAATGGTGTACAGTACTGCACTGCAAGGTGTTTTCCTTGTCCCAAAGAACCCACAGACTTAACATAGCACAGAACATAGGATTAAAGGCCAAAATAAGTAAGAGTGTGAGATTCTTAATGTGGATTATAAAGAAGCAAGTTAGCTTGGAGATACATATTTGGGAGACGACTGCTGAGTGAGAGAGGAGAGGGTCTGATAGATGAAAGCAGAAGAGGTGTTCTGTCAGGATAGAAGTAAGGAAGCAAAGCAGATAAAAGCAGCAGGAAAATTAAAGGATTGGGAAGAATAAAAAGAACAAGAGAAGGAAGATAAAAGCAGGGGTGAGGTGATGAGCTATGCAAAAGTCTACACAGACACTTATAAAAATAAAAACACATCCTGGTGTTTACAAAACCTACCCACACCTTCTTTTCACCCACAGATCATTCTTACACTACCTGATAGTCCCATAGATACACACTCCATTTCACAAATATAAAGGCATATACAATCCACATCTAATTAACTTCCAGTCTAAATCAGATACAGCCCTCATCTGAGCAGTGATTTATATAGACATTGATCTTACTACCATGAGAAATCACATTGATTATTAGTAGGGCTATACACCATCCTGAAGCTTGATATATAAATAGCTACCAGTTGAGACCTCTATGTCTATGCTTCCCACTTTACTTCTAGTCTAGTGCTATGCCTTTTACTAAGAAACTAGTTGCCACTACAGAACGTAAGAGCACACTGATGGTACCCAGTGTGACATACATAGCACATGAAATAGATCTTTGGGTGGTGAAAGAAGTACAGTGATCAAGTCAGGGAGCAGTGTTTGGCAGGCACTGCTTTTATGTACACTCAAGGCTGCAGATATTAATATTTGGGTAAGTGTTTTCTTTTTGTTTCATTTGGTTTGGTGGTCAAACCCATCTTGCTCTGAGGGCCAACCAGTGGCAGGATACTGATGGGAAAGAAATTGTAACATTGGGCTTTGAGATCGTATTTGGGATGGTTTCAGAGCTTGAGTGTGGGGAATGTCAACCTCTAGAAGATGCCTTCAGCAAGAACACATCATACTATCTGTGTGGATGTGCACTAAAATCTGAGAAGGGATTTGAAAGCTTAAATAACTGAGTGTGGTGAATGTTAACACAGGCACACATTAATGTGGATGTAGACAGTGTTCTAAGCAGAGACAAACACACATGTAGATGTAATAGATGAAAGGGGGAGTGGTAGCAATAACTATGTATCTACACCTTTTAATCCTAGGAACATTTCACCAAATGCTTATAGCTCTGAGAGCTCCATTTTTACTGTTGGTGCATGTATTGTCTGCAGCAGGATGATCTTGCACTGGAAAAGTTTACCTTGATCTATTGTATCCATGCAGTCCAACACAGAATATGATTGCATAAAAAGGTAATATCCCTCCCCCAAGATTCCTGTCTCATTTAGAATACATATTTTCTAGCTCCCAGAATAAGGAAAATAAAGTCTAAATAGAGATGGTCAGCTTTTCAGCCCACTCGTATTTCATATGAGTGAAGTCAGATCGATACATACCGTGTTTAATTAATCTAATAAATCCTGTTACACTTGACCTGGTCGGCACTTCTCTCCTAGCGATACAAACACAGCAATATCCTCCATGTCACTGGCCTGCTGACTCACTACCAAATAAAATTGTCCTGCTGGGCAAATCTAACACTTGGACCACCAGTGGGTCAGCTCTGTAGCAGGTAAGGAAGAGAATGCTTACTGAAAAGTGCAGTGGGGAGAACACAGGGGTGTTCTCTTCTGCTTTCAGTATGGCAACTGCTGCCTGTTGGCTGGAGCTGTGAATATTTGCTGAGCATTTGCTGAAGCCTTTGCCACAGCCTGGTTAGGATGGCTGGCTGCACTGCTTGCCTGTGCTGTGGGGAAGGGGGAAAGGAGAAAAAAAGCAGTGCTGGGAAAGGTTTACATCAGGAATGCCTTGCAGTGAAGTGCTCCTGAGGACTGTGGTCCTCTTCTGCACAGATCAGATGAGGGTAGATGGTTAGTCCTTTCCACCCTTACTGACCCTTGGTTCCTTTCAAGACATTTTGCCACAGAAATGGCTTAAAATGTCTTTAGTCTGGCGTGTGTCTTTCAGGCACTGAAAACTGAAAAGCACATTAAAGCTGTATACTGTTGCTATGTTTTCCCAAGCTTTAGGGCTTTCCTAGCAGTTACACGGAGGTGCCTATCACATTGATTACAGGCACTGTCACGTTTGCCACTTCCCTTCATTATGCATGTCGACTCTTTTACCCCACCACCAGTGGTAAAGGAGATAACATCACATACTTGTTCTCTCTTCTATCACCACATTCCAGAGTTTTACAAGTACTTTGTCGTGCTTAGAAGTGATAGTGGGTAAATTCTGTTTAACAGGC
Organism: Microhierax caerulescens; assembly: GCA_035590215.1. Taxonomy (NCBI): domain Eukaryota; kingdom Metazoa; phylum Chordata; class Aves; order Falconiformes; family Falconidae; genus Microhierax; species Microhierax caerulescens. Next base: position 18,522,343 of record JAVJGJ010000059.1, on the reverse strand, counting down.
CCAGGTAAGAACTGCAGTGGTAGACATTAGGAGAGATTACTGCAGAAGCAAAAGGGCTCATATTTTAATCTGCATCAGATATTGGCTCCCATAGACAGTCTCACTGCTTGTTTGGAAGTTTTGAGTATGTCCCGAATATCTGCTTGGAGACCAAGAAGAAACATGTGGCAGATATAAGATTATCTCCAAGAAAGTAAGAGATATCTGTTCAAGAAAGAGCAAAATTGGTCTAACGACTGACGACGGTGAAGAGCTTGGTACTGGAAGGTAGGAAGGGAGCACTTCTATCATAACATCTCTAAAAATTTCCTTATTATAAGTTCAAAAGTGAGTCTTCACAATTTGAGATTCAGGCAGCTGCTTCTCTTTGAGGAAATAATTTCTTGAAGGCTTTGTGGTATCTTTTTAGTGGTAGTGGTTACACCACTGAAAATGACAAATACATCTTAAAACCATTGGCACCGCAGCCTGCACTGTCATCCTGCATGTCCAACAGGTTTCATGTAAATGCTTCAGGAGGGAAGTTTATAGGTTTCTCTAAGTAGTGTTTTGTCTGTTTATTACCTGTAGTTTCTCTGTGCTCTGTCAGAAGATTTGGCTGATATTGCATCATCTTGCTCAAGTAGTATCATGTTGCTGGGTTAGTATTTGGAACAGCATGTGGATTAAAAGCTGCAGAAAAGTCTAAGGAACAAAATGACATTGTCCATAGTGACACAGTGTTCACTTTTGCATGGCAGGGGAGAAACTGTGTATACAGAGGATTTAAAATAAAAGAGAACTTGACAAATAACACATGTTCTCTTGGTATATGCAAATTCTATTTCATTCAGGCTCTATTTCAACAACATATGAGAATCTTATTATCTCCTCTTTCAAACCCACAGCAATTGTTATAAATATAGATATCTGACAATTTACTGTTTGGAAAAGTATTAAAATAGAATACATTACATCTAAGATACCAGATGATAATTTCAACATGGTAATTTTCAGTTTAAATCTATTATCGGTATTTGAACATTTTAAGACAACACAGAATTCTCTGTTTCTGGAGGCACTGAGGTCTTCAAAGCATCAATGAAGTAATTTTAAATCTTTATTACTGTCTATATTTGACTATACAGCTGCTTTAAAATGCTCTAATGTGTCTGGTTTAAGTTGAATTTCTTTTCCTGAGCACAAGAACTTATACAATATCTTATTAAAAATGTAATGTCCTGGAAGCTCTTGCTAAAAAACTATGTGTTTTTCTTAGTGTTTAATTGGAAATTTTTAACTGAAATTATCTGCTCACCAAAAGGTAATTTGTAAAGCTTATTTGAGTTTCTTCATTTTTCAATGTTAAAGGCCCACAACCCAATAAATTTCCTTTCTTTCTAACAACTTCTTATTGCAATTAGTGACTGACTTTACCACCACCAATCTTCATTTTGTACTAGTTCCTGAGAGAGACTTTTATCTTTGCTGTCCACATGCCGAATAGAGATGAAAACACTTTTTTTTTTTTTCTCTCTAGGAATACTTCTTTATTGTTTGCAATGTTACTCGAGTTAAAGGTCCTGTTGTTTATATTTTAATTTTTACCCTATTGTCTATCTGATGTTAGTGGCTGCAGGAGAGAATTTCAGGTTAGTGATATATTTTCACTGCTGGTTTTGCTGTGACTGCAGATGGTGCTGACATACCTGAGAGAGGCTGCAAAATCCACTAGGGAAGCTGAATAAAATAGTTTAGAAGTCAACCAACAGACACCATGCTGCAGCAGTACATTGCTACCACCTGAGTCCCAATACTCATCTAATCCATTTAAAACTAGCTGACGTACATCTTTTGAGCCTGCAGCCAGCCTTCAGAGAGTGCAGTTCAGGTCTACCTTTAGAAGAAATAGAAATGATTCAGGAACATGCCCGTGAGCTTGGCGAAGTAACCAGTGATGTTCTCAGTGCAACAGCAACAGGCACTCCTGAGACTGCAGCCTCATAAACAGCAGTTAAGCTTCATGGCAAAAATAAGAAGTGGAGGAAGTATTAGACCATTTCATAAGTGCTAGACTGAAATTGCAAATCCCTACTTACTGGGAAAAAAACCAAAGCAAAGCAATAAATTATATTATGATTCCCTGACTGCAGCAGGATTGATCTGATATTGACGCTCAGACTAATAGTTATCAATAGACCTCAGCCAGTATTCCAAGTCAATTACTACCTTAGTTTGATCAGTGAATTAAATTACACAATTTTGAATAAACATATTTACATTGTCAGTCTTTTGCCATCATGGTTTATAGAAACAATATTACATGTAACACTCTGTCTCTGTGACTTCGATGAATGCAGAACCTCCTCCTTGACCTTTAATATTATGGGTTTGTGGTGAATTGCATTCTTTGCCTAAAAAATATGTAGTAGAGATTTTTCTTCTAGCTTATTTCATACTACTGAAAGTGCAAATCTTAGAAAGCATGAATAGCCATTTCAGAGGTCAAGGAAAATGGTAGCTAGTTGATTTCTGATTTCAGAGAAAAGTTATGCCAATAGTTGCTTGTGCCAACCTTATCTAATTCTATCAAACAGCAGTTTGAACTGGGAGACACCCTGTGTACCAGAAGTATTCTTTCCCTGTTCTTTACTTCATACAAATTTCACTTGCAAAATGAACTTATTTCTTAATGGATTAGCAACAACCAAACACAATTTCAGCCTAATACAAGCACTGAAAGCCATGTAGGTTACTGTCAATCTAAAACTGAAACACGATGTCTTTTAGCCTCACATTGTCATTGGATAGGTCACCTACTGGCCTTTGTAGATACATGAAATCTCACTCATCTATTATATCTAAAACAGTATGACTTCTCAGATCGTATCAAAGTGTCAGCAAACTGTGCTTTTTATCACTTTTATCAGCACTTGCAAAAATGGTTCTAAACTCCCCAAAACGTTTAACAGCCTTTGTACAATTTGTACTTGAAATCCTTTAAGCTTTGGTTAATATCCTTGAGCTTAGACATGCTGTTACTTTGGAGATGTTTCTTCCAGTTTAAATTAAGCTTGTTTCTTACGTCTGCAATATTGGGCAAAAGGAAAATTTAAGCCTACTCAGTATTTACACAAGACAGCACAACCCAGGGAACAAGTGAGGCTGTGATTTCACCATCCTTAATACCACCCATGCATTACCACATCCCTGAACAAGACAGACTTGTCCTGGGTCACACAGGGGTACACAACCACACTGCAGAGGATAAATGGGCAAGCAGCCACAAGACACGATGCACTGATTTAGTCAGATTAACATTTTTAATTTTGTCTTGATGCCAGTTGGAGGAAGGCAGATGATAACATATGGTGAATATCTACATTAAATTCCATACAGCATTTGATTGATTTATCGAATTCTAGGGCCTGTTCATTACTATGTCACCATAGTCAATTAGAACAAAGTTTCACAAATCTCTACTCTTAAGAACAGCCCTTATTCATGTTGACTTAATTTGAAATCAACAAGAATTTTCATCTTGCTTGAGCAGGTAATACTGTCTTTATTTCCTTGTGACCTTCTAAGAAGTGAGAAAACAAAAAGGTCACAGCAATCAATTGATCTCTAAATTTTACAAAAAACAAAAATAACAACTAATCAGCAATTCAACACTGCAAAATCATCACAAATGGATCTTTGAATAAATATGCAGTTAGAGGCAAAGTAAGCTTTCTGCCACCATATTAAGAATGCAATGGAATTGTACATCTATAGATCTATCTGCATAGGCTTATTTTAATTACATAAACTTGTGACACGGTATATTATATCTCAGAGAACAGACCCAGCTGCAGGAATGTAAAGTAGCTGACACAGAGAGGGAATCATTCACATGGAAATAAAATCCTTGTCATTTTACTAAAGCCCTGTTGAGAGGCTTGGATTGCAATGATCAGTCCAGATCTCCAGGACTGAGAACAATCCCCTGCCCAGAGGTGCTTCCAGTGGCCATAAACATTTTTCCAAGTTCTGCCTTTTTTACCAACTACCATTCTTAGGCAAAATGGTTAAGAACGGACCAATGCTAAGTTCCAACAACTTGGTATTTCAGAAACGGACTCCAAGTTCCAGCATGTTCTATCTGTCAATATGCTGGACACAATTAGTGTTTCTGTCCTTGGCAAATCATCACGGTAGCTCTGATGGCTGTAAAAGATTCTATAGGGAGCAATCACTAAACACACAAAATTCTCCAGCTATTTTAAACAAGGTACAAGAAATAACTCTGTTGTATGTAGTATGACATTTCCTTTTAGTAACCCTTCCTGCAGTGGGCACTGAACTAAAGCTGGGACCAAGCTTGGCCAAGTCCTTAGCAGCGGCAGAGAAAAAAAACCCACACCCCTATTGTGCAACAACTCAGATATGAGCACTAGATTGCTAATAATATCACTTTTTCTTATCAGATCTTAGAGTGGGTTTACCTTCATGCTGAATAATAGCAATGATAAAACCAATCCCATAAGATTGTGGAGGAATGCACTAAAGGCTGATTGCATGTTAACATGTAAGCTTAGCAACTCATTATTTAGAAATGTCTAAAAGGAAGGATAACACAGGATATTAGTGGAAAAAGTACCACTCCCAACTGCTTTATGGATTGTCCTACCTTCCCTCCTGCACATCTGCGTGCAGGAACACAGGGAGGCAGGGACAGGAACCAACCTTGCATGGCCTACATTAGGTCAAACAAACACAGCAGTTAACTTCAGGGCGCATTGAAGCTACTCTATTATTAATCCAATTTAGAAGCATGGATCTTAATTTCAGACATGGAAAGAGGCAAAGAAGAACTGGTTTAATCTTTGCCAAACATCATGCAATAGTGACAGCTTTTCCCACAAGGAAAAACAAAGGAAAACTCCAAAGAAAAATATGGGTTCAGAGAAAAGCAATCCTTGAGAGAAGGTAACAAAGTCCTTCCTACTGCTTCTGTATAGCCCCTGTCCTGGACAGTTGTCAACAGCACCAAGTAGTCAATGGTATTTTGGAGAAGAAAGAAATGAAAGGAGGATTGTTATATGTGGGAACATAATGCTGTGTTTCAAGGATAGAAAGAATGAGAAATCATAAGAAAAGTTTAAGTTGACAGTAGGCATGCTAAATATCTGTAAAATTTGATGGAAAATGCACGTAAGTGATATACAAAAAGGAAAAAAAAATGCATGTTCATCCATCTAAAAGATCTTTAATAATATACATAAAATATATGGAATAGTAAGATGTAAGAATAGCAGACACAGATTTAATATCGTTACTAGTGAAGGAAAGCCCAGAATTCCAAGACAAAAAACAATAAGGCAAATAAAGGAAAGAAAAACTGGTAACACCTGAAGGTCATGAAACAAAGTTTTTTTAAAGCACCATAGTAAGAAGACACAGGGCTTTATACAATGTCTTTCATAGCAGTAAGGTGTTCACACCTCAAAATCATTGAGACTGTTTAGGTGCCAAACTAATTAAGGATGTCTATCTCAATTTAAGTTTAAACTAGATGCAAGTTGGGACAGTAGTTATCAACAGATCATCTTATTTCAGATCAGTTACTTTGGCTTACATTAAAGGCCAAAAAAGCATTAAAACATATGCATTGTTTTTAAGCTACATACTAATTTATTCAGAAAGGATTCTCCATTTACCTCTATTTCCTTAGCAGGAATTTCCTGATACACTGCTTCAAGTTAGAAAAAGGATTAAGACATCTTCTTGGATTTTTTCCCCTTTCATTAGCAAATTTCCCATTCCTTAGTATGATTACACTTTACTACTGCAAACACAGGTGCCAGCAAGTATCTTCTACAAATCCTAGACTTTGGGCATTAGTTTCTTAAAAGTTGGTAATTTAGTCATAATAACTGAAAACTGAATTTCATTAAAAGCTTTTATTTCATTTAGTAAGCCAGTTTTAATTCCAAGTGTCTATTTTATTTAAGGATTGGTCTGTCTGTGATTTTTCTGTCTGTCAGTCCATCTGGTGTCCTCATCCTCCCTCCACCTCTACAGTACTATTAGTCCATTGGCCAACTGCACACAAACCTGCAGGTAATGCTTTATTAAATCACTATGAATTTCATGAAAATTGGTTTCTGGGGAGGGAAAAGGAATATATATTAATGCTCTGCTGCAGAAAAAAAGCCTTCTATGTGCTCTGTTTCCCTGCATGAGCAGCCTGGCTGCTCAGTCAGAAACATGCGCTAATCTTGCCCTGACAGCCTGCACAGTGTGACAGAAAAACTTAAAGCATGAGACCTTTAGAAAGGAGCTGACATTATTGCATAAGATGGAGTCTTACAGAGGAGATATGTAAGAGCCTTACATGACATGCATATCCAGTAAAAAATAAAGAGTTGTAAGAAAATTACTCTAAAGATTAATTAATAAAAATATAAATGACCTTGGGTTTGATTAATGGAAAACAGAATTTTCAAACATCATTTCCAGGTTAGTTTGCAGCCTGCCTGGGGAGCTCCGTTATCTATCCTATGCACAGGTTCTGTTCTCACTGCTGGTACTTTCACCAACACAAGTAAAAGACGTATGGGACATCATGGTCGAGTTAGTCATTCAAACATGTGTGTGATTCTGAAGTCTTCCTTAGAGGTCTCATAAATAGCTCTCGATACAGACATTGCTAACAAGCATCTCCCCTGGGAAGACTCTAATTTCAGTTGCTTCCAACTTTGTCAAATGTTAACCGGTTGGCTGGAATCTCTGACCTTAGATATCTCTTTTGTTGATCATTTCTTACCTTCCCATCTCTGTTCTTGCACTGCTTAGTGGAGAAAGATGCCTCCCTGTGCTTCATCACAATGCAGTAGCTCTGAGAAGGCTGCAGCAAAGGGATGAAATCAAACTCATGTGTCAGCTGGCCAGCTGGAAGGTCAAGTAGAAAGAGCTGTGAGTAGAAGCACACAGGCTCTTTCAGAACAGCAATCAGAAGGATCTGGAGTTAGAACTAGAAGGAATGGGCAGGAAGGGATGAAAGAGGGAGAAAGTGGAGAGGGCACAGGAGCTGGACTTGGTTGTTCCACATGAGCCAGAAGCCACTGAGCATTAGTGGAAAATTGAGACCAGAAACACAGTAAGGCACACCAAGAGAAGATAAAATTTACAGGACTCTGATGACCTGTAATAGTAGAGGCGTGAGTTCTGGGACTGATGTAAAACTAGGAGGCAGGACTACAAGCACACTCCTGGGACAAAAGAGGTGCAACGGAGTGGCATCAGTCATGATTTGGGAAAACAGGCACAGATTCTTCTATGGGCAGCCTACCCTGTTAGCAGAGTGAGGCAAGTGGGCTGGTTCCAAACCAAGGTAACAATTGCCATTAAGTTACTATGCCAATTCATCCATCTGAAAATTTGGACTTGTTACTACAGAAATGTCCATGTTGATATAAAGATACCACTTATCTGATCGTAGCACAGGAACTGTGCCTGTATTTCCTAGGATGTACGTGGACATCCAGCTCAAGTGGCACTAGCTTAGCATCTCTATAATTCACTCCATACAAACAAATCTGTGCACAAAACTATCAGAGCACGCTCTCTTCAAAGCCTAGAACAGAAGTGAAGCACCTCTTCTGGTGAGGCATATTTGTGACACTCAGTGTACCTCATCTCTCAGAGCCAAAGCTATAAATCCGTTCACTGAAGATCCAATCTCAGTCTCTCCAGTCTGAGCCACAGCTACAATACTGTTCTTAAAGTTGATTGCCTTCAAGTTGATTAAAGCTGTGCTTTGATGATAAAAAGTGTGATAAAAGTATTACGTGGATTGAAAATGAAGCACAAGACATCTCATGTTGGGCATCCAAAATCAGGTGATGGCTTTGACAATTCTGACCTTAATCTTTGTGTGTCTCAATTTCTCAGTTATGAAATGAGGATAATAGTGGCACTCAATTTTGTAGGGAACAATAGATTAGCTAATTTTATGAAGCACTTACATGCTATGGTGACAGCACAGCACAATCATCCATGAAGATACTAGATAATTTTACATTTGATGCAGGATCTCCCTGTTGGATGTTGAGTAAGATCTGATATTAAATATTGAATGAAGAAGAAATATGGAGTAACTACGCCTTTATTGAATAAGGCAGGATTTCCCAAAGAGTTAAAAAACTATACCTACACAATCACGTAATTAAAAGATGTCTGATAATGTATATACATAAAAAAGGAAGAATTAAGTTTGCACAGGAAGCCTTTATTTTCATACATTCCTCACATTTTATGCACCTGACTTTGCAATTCTCATCACTGTTTTGGTATGGTTTCTCCCTGTAGGCAACTCTATTTTAATTACATAAAGAGTTTATTGCATAAACTAGTTAAGCAGTTTAAAAGTTTTAAAGTTCTGCTTTTCATACACAATGTCATTAAAATTAGTTTGATTGTCCTTTTTATCTTTACCATGTATTTCTGATTCCTTTGTAAGTATTTTTATATTACAATAAAATAATTTATTGTTTTCATTATTGTTACTGAAATCTTATCAGGAAGTTTAGCAGTACATTAAATTACATAATTCATGAAGTAGGTGGAATCAATTAAATTAATGGAATAATAGAATTCTGACTTTTTTTTTTTTAAATAACAAAAATTTAAAAACATCCAACTGGTATCAAAAAGTTGTAAATGAAAATTGCTGTCAGAACAATGCTCTAACAAATTTATGTGCACAACAGTCCAACCTTCTGTCTAAGAGTAAAGTGAGTCTCCAAGAGAAGGAATTTTTTGTAGGTTATTCCAAGAAGCACAGTATTATTTTGTACAGAAAATTATAACAATTGCATGGTTACCAATTTGCATTTCAGATGCAAAGCATGTCTCTTCAGTCTTAAATTTTGCAGTAAAAACATACCAGATTTTTGTTTGTTTGCTTTGTTTGTTTGTTTTTTAAATCCCCCAACTCTTCCTGGGAGAAATCCTACAAACCCAAGCAGTATAAAATGTAAACAACTTTCCTTGTGAGGGAAAAGAACAGAGTGAACTGTATCTGGTGTTTCATACACTACTGAAAAGGCTTAGCCAAAACTCGGGGGTTTGGATAAAATGGTGAAGGATAAGCAACAAAATCTGGATTGATTGCAATATGGTTTTCAGTGTATTTAAGAGTATTTAATGCAGGTTGTAATACATATGCATTCATACTTAAATATGTTTACTAGCACTAAATGTCATTTAATATCTCACAAATTCCATTACAATCAGGGGACAATATCTGAACTATAAAGCTGTCCAGTGTAAACAAACACACAAAAAATATTGACCTTAATTCACTACAATCCTTGCTGCATCACAATCTTTGTTTCTCTTTTTAGTAACTAATGTAAATTTGAAGAACTGTATTCCAATTATGAGCACCAGCATATTCTGGACAAATGTGTTCATTTAGTTCTATGAATAAAATGATATGTTTTTCTTATGAATCAAACCACCACTATCATATGATTTCCTTTTTTTATCCTTCCTTTTCAACACATGTGCTATGCACCTCATTTTTATGTTAAATTTGCTGATCTGAATATTTTAAACTCCACCGTAAATATTTTAAGCTCTGTATGGATTATTTGTATTTTCAGCTGTATTTCCATTTACTATGATGCCAGTATTTCATTGGACTAATCTACTCTGTTCCGCTGTGACAGCTCTCCTCAAAGTTGCCAGTCGTCCCTACACATTTCTCAGCACTCTGGCTAATACATGTTCAGAATGTTCTTGCACAGATTCCAGTAGCTGTTATGAATTATAACACTGAATTAGAACTTTAATTTTACACTACACAGCATTAAAACTTGTATGTATCTCCTTTCGCCCTGTCTTCATATTTACAGTCTCAAAGGCCAGGCATTTTTAGAGGTCAGTCAAGGCTTCTTCCCTATATTGAGATATAGGGACAGGGTGACTCCTATATCTCAGTTGGCAACATGATCTCCATCTCCACTGTACTGTTTTCTATCTGGCAATGGAGTAAGAAGAATTCAAACACATAGTCACTCGAGCACTTCTTACTATAAGCGTTATTGATGTTCGTTGTACCTGGCTTTTGGCAATGCCCAATCTGGAATTAAATCAAATCAAAACTTATACACAAGGTACAGAGCCTCAGTGCTATGTGAGTTTTTTTCAGTTTATTAGGTTGTGGAAGAATGTCTTGCAGAAATAATGGACAAACCCACAGACGAAAGGAGAATGAAAATTTGGGTTTTTTTCAGGAATAGCAGGCTTTATTGGAAAACTGAATGATGACAAGGAAACAAACACATTTCTGTCAGTGAAAACTACATTGCTAGGAAGGTATGTTACAAAAGTATGTATGTGCACATTCAGGTAAGGGGATAAGGGAGATTACACAGGAGGCTATTAAGTGATTTGCCTATAAAATAGCCCTGAAGGAACACTTTTGTTCTTATCACATCTGCAATTACTTGTATTGACATTTCTCACTCTTCCTTTTTTCTCTCACTCTGTGTTACTTCTGACATAGTTTCCCAAATTCAGACCATGATTCATTATGACCCTCCTTCAGAAAAAAAACCTATTTCTTCTATGAATAATACAGCTGTTAAATGCCTAATGTTACTGCCAATTTGGAGGTCATTGATCAAAATGTAAGTGGTGGCGATTGTCTTCCAACTCCGCTATCCTTTTATTGCTTCCTACTGCTAGGATATGCATAACAACAACTGGACATAACCTTGTATTTGTTGTTCTTCCTGTGGGTGTGGACGTGCTGCATGCTGGTTCGTGATGTAGAAGGTCATTGACACCGCACGTTTCTGAGGTCACCGGAAGACTTACTCACTGCAGTCTATGCATCAGTCTCCTCTGATGCACTCTGCTCGTGTCTCCGCTGATATTTGTGATGTTTATTACGGTCCTGAATTACAGCTGATTGAAGGAAATTAAAATGGAACCATTTCCTTTCATTTCACTGCAAATCACAGTAAATGAAAACTGAAACATAGCAGAGAGGATCAAAGCCGACAGAGGACCTACATCCTTAAAAACCTGTTGATTAGAGCATCACATGGGATGCAAGAGGAGGAATTCAAAGCTTCTCGATGTTGATCGGGTTTAAGAGTTAGGTGTGAAGGTGCCCAGAGGGGCCAAGATCTGTATATATGCAGGCACAGAGCAACAGGCACCCTGGAGCTTTAAAATAAGACCCTGTGGAATCAGTTTAAGTAACGGTTGAGAAGGGCTTATTTGATGAGCAATTTTCACACAGGTGCCTGAGGTCCTGTGTTAGTTATCGAAGTCCCTTGTTAGAGTTGAAATACTTCTGGCTACTTCACTTTATAAGCTGTTAGGCTTTGATAAAAAATGAAAGGATAGGATTTACTTCATTTGGAGAAGGTTTTTATTCTGTCTTACATGGCTATGACAGTCTGCCTCATTCTAGTTCGACATATATTTATAGTTCAGCATGACTGAACTTTAGACATTGCCTAGCTTCAAAACACTTTTCTTTTTTTCTGTAGAAATGATTCCATTTAAAAACAAGTTTAATCCTTGGCACAGGCAACTGCAAATTTCCATATTCATAACCCAGCCATTTTTACTGAATTACTCCTTATTCTGCGTTTTTTTGTCCTGAGTTGAACTACCCTTATTATTTTACTAATTACTAAATTAGTAAATCCTAATCAGATTAGGATTGCCTTTTAAATGTTTATTTATTTGTTTGATCAAAACAAACTGCAAGCATGTGATGTCTCATAACTGGTAAATGTGAGATGATAAATCCATCTCTAGGCTTTTATCACACAGGTTAACAATTTTCCAATTGACATGGCTGAAAGGAATGGAGAGAATGCACAAACATTTGAATTTATGAGTATGTTTTGCCCAAGGTTCTGTTCAGCAACCTGACTATTTCAGATTAACCATCAAATATCACAGAGGACTCAAAGTGTTAAATTATTTCAAGGTTTGATGCACAACACAATCTCTTGCAGCCATGTCAGTTATTGATAAAGCACAGAAACTTTTCAGCTTGCTTGTTGGTAAACATTTGACATAAAATTTCTCTCCAGCATAAGATGGTCCAATAATAACAGGTACAATCTCACAGTATTTGATATCAATATCAAACATCAATATCAAATATCAAGCTTTGCTTGACTTGCAATTTCATTACGGAATAAGGAATCTACATAGCATCACAAAATTATTGTTTCAGATCTAAGCTTGCATTTAAAAAAAAAAAATGTATTTCTGGGCTTCAGGATTTCAAGACAGGCCTTAAGGACATTAACAGCTAACTGAAGGCTCCAGTGCTGGGAATGAATGGTCTCCATTACTCTTGCTGTTTTAACTCCAAAGCCAATTCAAGTATCAGAGAAATTAGCTATTCCATTGCTGATAATATTAGTAGACACAATCAGGTAATAACATTATTTCGTAATCTCAAGCTATTACTTCTCACTATTTCTCAGGTGCCTCTCTTATGAACTGGTAACCCCTTCAGTTTCCCAGAGGTAACTTCTGCAGTGCTCTCACATGCTGACAATATAAAACTCTTAAGCCTGTAAAACTAAAATTTTTATTATCAGCAGGTAATTCCAATTAAAGACTGGGGACTATAACACACAACAGAGAAGCATAAAGGAAAACTGCCTTTCAGCAAAGCTCTGGCGAGGACTTTACTGTTCTACGGATGGAGTAAACTCTGTCAGAATTACAGATGTTACAGGAAGAAGAATAAGTACAAAATCACAGAATCATGGAAGAATCAGGTTGGAAAGGATTTCTGGAAGTCATCTAGTTCAACCTCCTGCTTCAAGCCAGTCTAATTGAAAAATTAAGAGGATGGCCAAGGCCTTGTCCCATCATGTTCTGAAAATGTCCATGGAGGTGGATCCCACAGGTTGTCCAGGAAGTACATCCCAGTGCTTAACCAACCTCACAGAGAAGAATTTTTCCGATGCCCAATTAGATTTTCCCTTGCTGCAACTTGTGATTGTTGTGCCTTGTTGTCTCAGTGTCATGGAGAGCACTGCCAAAGTGCCATCACAATTCATCTCTTTCCTGTCACAACCTCAGAGCAAGAGTTTTTAAAAACATCTTGAAACAAGTGACTGTGTATTATCTCTACTTGGGATTACAGTTATGTTTGGGTTTTCAGTGCACTTTATCCATCATCCCCAACTCACCTACGACTCTGAAAGAGCTGGCAGCTGAAGATGGGAGACTACAGACTTGCCCAAATATTTTGTTCTAACCACTTATGATCAGAGGCATGATATTGAATTTGATGGACCTAGTATGGCTACTCCTGTCTTTGTATGTTTTTTCTCTTCTGTACTTGAAACATCTCTGATTCAACTTAGAGCAATTGTTCACAATTTGTACTTGGATTTGAAGTTTGCTGCATCTGTTTCAGACTTGGAGAAGCTTCAATGTCTGTAAGCTTGTCTACTTTTCACAACAGTATTAGTTGACTTGATGAAAAACATTACTTCTACTTAAAAATCTGTATCATCAATATCCTTAGTTTATCATGGTTACAGTAACACTACTTCATTAATTCTGAAGATAGCTCGATAAACACAGAGTAAATGATGTCTGTTTCATTAATTGTACATATAAGTTAACAACTTCACACTGATTGTAAAACATCAAATTCATGGGAAAGCATTTGCTGAGCTCCTATGAACTCCAACATTTGTTTTGTTTCATTCAGCCAGTAAACAGTCTTTAATCACATTGGCCATTTGTGTTTTCTGGACAGGTCTGTGGACAGTTAAGAAAACCTTGTCTTTGAGTATGGAGTATTTTTGGAACTTGTTTACCACTTATACCATTGAAAATTACTTCCTTGGCTATAAATTCTTTGGCAGTTTGTGAATCTACCCAGAAAAGAACAACCCTTCCATTTCTAGCAGCTGCATTCAGACCTACAATTATATTGATGCCTTGGAACATCAACATAACTTTCTGTGCTGTTGAGACTTTTATGTGATTTTATTGTTTGATATAGTTGGCTCTATTCCCTTGTAAATTTTTTCCCTTCTACTTCTGCCAGTATTACAATTGATGGTCAGAGACCTCCCAAAGGTATTGTGAAACCTTTAATCCCTCACAAATTTTAGCATTACAAGAAGGCTACAAGAAAGATGGGCTTGGGTCTACAAAGCTCATTAGGACCATAAGCACCCAAGTAAACACTAGGGTAACACTGTAGGCTCCAAGCATCCATTGTAACCAGCAGTGGGAAGAAAACTAGCTTCAGGCGCTTCTGGGATTGGAAGGAGACAAAGACCTTTCATCCTTTTGCCAACCTCACCTCCAAGCAGAGAGGTGAATACTAGGCCAAAAGCAGGTCCTTCTAAGTGCCAACATAGGCCTGTCAAAGTGGTTACAGCTTTGAAAATAAACCGTGTGTAAATTGAACAACAGTTTGTTCCCTCTAGCCCTATTTCATTTTTCTCTTTCTATGCATTTATTTACAGGACTCACCTTTTTTTCTCAGTCAGAAGCAACCTAGCAGCTGTGAATTCTCCTTTTGGCTAGAAGATCCTTATGGCTATATAGTGAGAGTCTACACAAACCTAGTGAACATGTTTCAGGTTCCTGGTCATGGCCTAATGCAGGATTTGGATCTGCAGTTCATTAAAACATTAAGATCAAACAACAGCAGACAGCTTGCCATTCCACAAGGGAATTATTTTCCCTTCCTGTGGGGAGCTGAACACTCACGGAACCTGTACTAAGGAGAAACAACTTAAATGGGAAGAGGAATTTTCCATTAATAATGCATCAACAGCAAACTGGACTTTGATGTACTCAAAATCTTGGTCCAACCAGTACATTCTGGGACTAAGCCTAGCTTTCAATAATTTGATTCTTACCTGCACACATTGTGAAGTTGTATCTAATAGTTTCTATAATATTAAAATGTATGTTATAAAAAATTCTCCATAGGTTTGCCTTTCACTAAAATAGTATAATCTCTGTATTACCCTAAAGTACATTTGGCTTCAAGAGACAAGCATATTCATCCCTAATTTCTAACACCTTAAGTCCTGAAAATATATATTTAAGATTTTATCATTCAAACTCCAGCAGTGTACCAGCCCTTGCGAAGATGTGATGAGAAGGAAAGGCTAAGCCCAGTAGGGAAAATACTTCAGAAAGTTTAGTTTCCTGGCAAAGTGAGCAGATAGAGACCAAGATATTGGAACTAGAGATTGGAACTAGATGATCTTTAAGGTCACTTCCAACCCAAACCATTCTATGACTCATTCTATAAAAGAGGTTTCCAACAAACTGGAAAAACAGATGTATTTATTCTTTTGCTTTATTTTCTGGTCAGTTTTGTATTACTGCCTGCTTGTAGTAGCAATAGTACAATGGGTACTATTTCGAGTAAGGCAAAGGTGGATGTTAAAAGTAAGAGCAAGTGAGAAAAGAAAAAAACAATGACAAGAGTCAGCCTAAAGTATGTATTTTGGAAGTTACAACAAGCACATGGATCCCACCTGGACAAAAAGATTTCTAAGATAGAGCCTGAATCACAAGGATACATGAAGTCTGAGAAGACCTCAAAAAATATAAAGGTTTAGGTAATCTTGAAGATGATACCCACCTGTGTAACTAAAAAACTTGACAAGCCATGGAGAAAACAAGAGATACTGAGCTACCTGCTGCTAGCTGTCCCCCGGGGCAGGGGTAGAACCGTGCCTAAGGGTACACACTGAGAGGTCTAGGAGCCTGCAAGAAGATCAAGGGGAGCCACCTCTCTGACCCACAAAGAAAGAAGTTAATCTGAAGTACGGAAACTGTACTTCTCTCCCCCTTCTTTATATATTGCTGTTAGCATGCTCTTAAGGAATATAGGAAGAGCTCTATGAAGCCAGAGCAAAGGTCTTCGTAGCCCTGTATCTGCCCTTGGGTGACTAACAGTGCATGTAGACATGTGGCAAAGAGGAAAAGGAGAGGACTGAAGCAGAAGAATGAAGAATACTTTGCCGTCCTCTACCAGTTTGGAACTTCCTATTTCAGACCTTCCTGAGCCAGAGGTGGTGTCTTCATACTAGAGCAGACCTCAGAGGAGCTTCCTTCTCTGTAGTCAGCCCTGTTTTACAGCAGAGCTACACATGATGTGACACACCACATCAGGAAACCTCAGGCACCGATTCCATAACCAACCTGAAGAGTCCCAGTCTCCATGGTTCTTCATCAGATGGCAGCTGTTCTTCACCTTTGATAATTTCTCTCACCCTGCTCTTTTACCCTATCTCTCAGCTATATATATTGGGGGCAGAAAATAAAGACTGGTGGTTTTTTATTTATTTACTTGTGTCTCAAAAATAAGGTATTTTGTATAATTTTATTCTGCTCTTACCGTAAGTTCCTTGGAGGAAACCTCCAGATTCTCTTCACAATTGAGCTTCCTGAAGTCATTTCAGGAGGTTTGCACAAAGCTTTGACACAGGACCTGACCCAGGCCACCATATATGGGTTAGGAACACCCTCTCAGTAAAAAAAACCCTTAATTCTTTGTATTTCAACTAATGGCTATCACTTGATAGCAGCTGTGAGGGTAACTGGTAAACTAGCAGTGTTTGGACATTGCCAAGTATTTCCATTACGTCACTATGACCAAATTAATGTGTCCCTGATCTGAGAATATGATACCAAATAAAGTAGGTTATGATTATCTAAGTTGAAAAAAGCATGTACTGAGAGTAGGACACCCGCTCTCCCATATTAATTTGTCCTTTCTGTGTCATTTTTCTCTCTGCTACTTTATGAAAGAGGGTGTGTGTGTGTGTGGTTGTATCAGTACCGATCAAGCTTTGTATAAATGCAGTGCAGCTCCTTTTATATCCATATCTGTAACAGCACATTTCTTCTAATTTTAAGAATAGTGTGTGAGGCCTCTGCACTTACGCTTTAGATAAGATGGCCTTTGATTTGCAAGTAGTATGAATCTTCAGGACTGTACTCTTTCTTCATCTGTTTAAAATCTAATAAAGCTTAGCTCATAGATGTCATAAATTGTATAAACATTCACTGCTTCCAAATCAATGCCCCCTTTAGTAAATCTAAATTAAATCTTAGTAAACATGCAGTAGGAATATAACTATCATTCATATAAATATTTATCCTTAATAACTATTCATATCATAAACTTATGGACTGGTGTCATTGTATATGTGATAACAATCTTTTATCTTCTGCTTGCATTCAGCTAGACCTGCGTAGCAAGATCATCTTTGAATAAAAAAAAAAAAAAAAAAAAAGTCTCAGAACTGACAACTGGAAACTGATGGAAGTCACAGAGATGATCATCCATCAGCACCATCATCTGAGTACCAAGGTCACTTAAGACAACCAGTGTACCTTCTGATCACATTCTCAGAATGGTAGTATCAGACTTAGGTAGTTGATTCTTTTTTCCCATGAACAAGCTATATCTACAATAAGAACTTTTTCTGTAGTTTTGAGGCTTCATGAATCAGTGGGATTCCAGTAAAGCAATTCTAATCAATAAGATGCTTCAACTGCTCTTGCTCAATGTTATGTTTCCAATGGCAAAAGGAAAAACTATTTAGGCAAGTGAGAGCCTGGCCAGTTTCTGCAGTACACTCACCTCAAACTGCTACAGCCCTGTAATCTTAGGAGTAAGGATGCTGAAGGGCATATCCCTACCTCATCCTTTTAGAATCCAGTTTTACACTTATTGTTTAAGTATTTGTCTTACCACTTATTGAGCTTGCCCATCCTGTCTGCTTCCACTGCCTCCCATGGCTGTAAGACCCAGAAGCTTACTACCCACAGAGTACAAAAGTTCTTTTATTTTGACAGTTGACTGTGGATAGCTGGTTTCCGAAACATGCTATCCAAGCTAGGTCTTACGAAGTGTCTAGTCTAGCAGTATAGCTACTTTAGGGCTTCAGTTAACAAACTTGGGCAGCCCCCAAATGTGTGAAACACTCTCCAATGGCATTTGCCATCCCCATTTTCTATCTTCTATGCAAGGGCTTTCACAGTATTTAAAAATATGTGTTTAAGTTTTCTTCACCTACTCTCATCACTCTGTTTACCCATTAATTTTAAAGTTGGCATGGTGTACTGGCTATTTAGAGAGCGCAGTGTTCTCCTTAGTAAAACCAGCAATAATAATGTCTTATTATTACTGATATTATTGTTGCTGGTTTATACTGTATTGTTCATTTGTATTGCATATGTGTGTGTGTGTTGCTTAAGATGTCAGTATTAGATCAGCTTCCCACTGAGCTGGGCCATGTAAAGGACAGAAAAAAACCTCTTCTTCTACAGACACTCATGTAGCAAAAAAACTTAGGTACTTTTTTCATGTAGCTTTCCTTATTTAGAAAGCTATTACTGGTCTCATTACAGCTTTTTGTTTATGCTAAACCAGTACTCAACCACTGACTTCTCTAAACGAAAGACCCAGTAATACTTGCAAATTTTATGTAATGGAAGTCCAACCAATTTAGTCAAGGTCAAAAGTTCTTTTGTGATCATCTCTCTACCTTCCTACCCTTTCAAAAATAATTTTAGAAAATAGAACTGCTTTTAAAAGTTTACAGGGCCCCACCTCTTTATGGACAAGTTTCCACAGAAACACATTCTCCTTCCTGACCGCACATTTTCATGGGATAAAAAGTGTTGCGCACTAACTAACTATAAAGTACTAAGTACATTTTAAAAGTTTGTTTGTTTTTACAGCAGCTTTTCTCCTTTATGTTTCATCAAACCAGGGAAATTCTTTTTTGGGTGTGAGAAGAGTCTAATTATTTAACCCAGGTGAACCTATGTCTGTAAAGGGTAGTCCATGAGTATATTGACACCAGCTATTTCCTCTTGCACATTCCATTACCTAAATTAACTGTACAGGAAAAGTCACTCCGTGGTGGCCACCAGACTTTGACATTTATATACATATATTGTTGTATAGATATTGCATATTTTTACTTTTTTTTTTTTTCTCCTCAGAGAACCATCATCAAAAGGCCTCAGTAAAACCATGCTTAGCTTCAGAAATAGGATATACCCTGCACCTACTATTGGGCAGTAAAGGTTAGGAAAAGCGTTTGTGCTTAAAGCCAGACTGGATGAATTATTGCTGGTAACACGTAACTGTCAGGGTCACGCTGCATTGTCTTAAATGGCTCTTGAAAGAGCTGCCTGCAGTTATGCACCACAGGGTATGGTATGGACAAAGCCTATATGGTGTGGACAAAGCCTATACAAAGTTTTCTGTCTATTGCTGTTAATTTCAAATGACAAAGGAAACCTTTGCTTAAGGTTTAAGCTTAAGGTTGTGCTTAAGGTTTGCTTAAGGTTGTGCTTAAGCCTCGGTGTGCTTAAGTTACGGGATGCATGTGACGACCTGATCTGTGGGCAGTTGCACGATCCTACTAAAAAGATGAGCGTGGCTGGGAAGGGCCTTCCAGCGAGGGCTCTCAAACATCGCCCGGCGCGGGGCTGCCACGCTGGTGTGGCCGAGGAGGCTGGCGCAGGCTGCGGGATGGGGAGCTCTGCCTTCGGGTCCGTTTCTCTGACCCGAGGCATCACGAGCAAAAGAGAATTTTAACGCAACCGAGCGGTGGAAAGGGGGCTCGTCCACATCACCGAACTGAAAGGTCCCAAAGGGGTATCACTCCCTCGCCGCGGCTTGCTCCCCCGGACTTAACCTGGAAACCGTGACTCGAGGCTGACCTACGTTTTCTTCAAGCCGCGGCTCGCTCCGAGCTCTCTCCCCCACGCACA
>JAVJGJ010000059.1:18476134-18491308 GCA_035590215.1 Microhierax caerulescens | reverse complement strand
TGCAGACAGAGAAGACCACCATCAATGGGTATTGTATTATCAAAATAACACACCTCTGTGATGGATTTAAAAATTAAGTAGGAAAAATTAAAGGCCGATCTTACAGGCAGCTGTATTTTTTTATTAATGTCTGTCTCGTTCACATATATGTAAGAAGTAAGCATACACATATGCTTTGTACCAATATTTTTTCATTTAAATCTTTTCCTTTGTTGACATAGATCTTTGTCAGTCAGAACAAAAGTGCTGTTAAATAGTAATTTATGCTTTTTGCACATTCAGTAGGTTAAAATGTTCTTTTTCATATTCAACAATAACTTTGTACTACAATACGCTGAAGCAATCATGGATCAAAATATGATATAAACACAAAACGATTGATTTAAAATAATTTTGCCCAGGCAGAATGCTTCTTTCAGTGCCCTGTCCAGTGTATTTGGGTTTCGTCCCTCTCCTTGTCAAAAAAAACTGATAATGTTGAAGTCCTATTTTTGTTCTTCTGAATTCCTATCCTCAAGAAAGCTTTTTTTTTCTAATTTTTTTCAGTCAGGGAACAATCATCTTGAAGAATTATAGGCTTAATCATTTCACATTTGTGTTGCCATAGGCCTTTTTTCATCTCTTGCAGTTTTAGCATAGCTTCTGATCTCTCGTAGCTTTCCAACATAGCCAATGATGCTTTGAGGGTTGGGGGACACATTTTGGGTGATTTTAAGCTTTAAATTTGTTTATTATGTATCAGAATTTGGAAACTAAAATATTATACTATCTGTGATGATAGAATTTTAAATGAGCATAGCTTGGTATACAGATATCTGCAATACCTCAGCAGTATTTGTGTAATATGGTATGATAGAAGCCACATGGAAAGTGGAAAACTGCTGACATGGATCAAGAAAAAGCGCACAAAAATCCAAGGAGAGCGGCTGGTTTAGAATTTCCCATGCTGCTCTTTGGAGGGACTGAATTGAAGGCCACCAAGTTATGTGTATTAAGTTTCCTCATGTATCAGGTCAGAGTACAAGTATCTACTTCACTTATAACTATTTCAGAACAATTTGCTTAATGCTGTGTTATTTTTCCCAAGGAGTACTGCAAGTATTCCAGTGCAGGTGGTAAAAGGAGTCAAAGTGCATTTTAGCATTTACTTCTAAAAGAAGTGCAGACCTTGTCATTGATACCAGTGCAACCATGCCTTTCCTTTTACCTTGTTCATCAAGTATGTCTGCAACAATTTTCTAATAGGGAGGTGCTATTTGTACAATAAAAGTTAAATTCCGCATTTTCAAAAATGCTGCTTTTTGTCAGCGTACCTGAGACCTCAGAGGGCTTTTAGTCTTTCAAATCCTACCATAATTGTCCTTTGGGAGGAAAGAAGCAATGGCCATTGCAACAGTAACAGGGTATAAGGGACATTGAACTTGCTACTCTATAGTAGGATCTGCAGACATCCATAAAATGACCCACCTCAACAGAGCTGTTCAAAGCAAACAATTGCAAGATCTGGCTATGGCTTGCTTGATCAACAACGTTAATAATTTTGCAGTATACAGTCCAGTGATCAGTAAGTCAGTTGAATTTACAGTAGTGCTATTTACACTGTAAATATAGAAGTGGAAGCAACCAAACTACCATCTTTGCTTCCCTTGCATTTGTTTGTCATCTTTTTTCCCATATGCTGTGTGTTTGTTTTCTGAAATGGTGAACATCATTATGTTTTGCTGTGTGTCTGTATATCATGTAGTTAACTGGTGTCTTAGTTTTCCTGGTTGGTGTCAGCCAGTACAGACATACTGCTACCGCAGTATAAACAGTAGAATCAGAATTTATCGATTTCCTTTATCCTTAGCCATCAAAAGAAATGACCATAGTGTGTTCAGTTTCATAGAGAGAATACTAAGCCACAAAGGCATCAAATTATATCACAATTCACAAAGAGATACAGTTATAAACCAGCAGCCTGAGAGTATTATATGTTAGCAGATAGTACTCAGAGCAGCTAGGGACCAGATAACAAGTTTTTTTTTTCCTGACTTTGTAGGTTTAGTTGGTAAAAAAAAATATAGGCATGCATTTAGTATTATAGTTATAAAAACTAATTTCTGGGGAACATCAGTGCTTCTCCAAAAAAGTTTGCATTGGTATATAACTGTAGCTTTGTAGTGCTTACTTTTCAAAAATATTTGTAAAAGCCTAAGTCCTTTCTTATCTTCAGATAAAGAGGGTGTGTCTTTGAGACATACACAGGGTGTTCTCATACCTTAGTTAAGAGCAGATTATTTTAACCAGTTCTGTCTCTTGGTCTGGAGTGCTTGCACTGACTGCCCAGAAGATGTAAGACATGCGGGAACCAGAACCGATTCCTCAAAAACAGACTCTATGGTGAACCTTGCTCTCCCCAGCAAGGTGTGTGGGCATGAAGCTGCCTTCAGAAAACTTCTGCGGTGCATCTTTTATCCAGGGGGGTTTGCTAACTGCAGCACCAGATCTCCTCAGGCCTTTTCGCTTCTGTCAGCGATCCTGCTGTGAGATGAAGCTGTGCGATAGGAAAATGTGAGAACTTGTGCACTGTATCTCTTAGAGATGAAAAGAAAACTTTGATATCTGCTTCATCCACTTAGCAGTTGGGCTCGAACAGTAGCACTGGGTTGTGTGTTCAGGTAGCCAGGTGGGTGTGCCTCCAGTTCAAACAGCAGAGGAAACATCTCAGCCTTATTTTCATGCTGTTTCCTGGAGCTGCAGGCACTCTTTGCCAAGCCGGCTGCACTTCAGCTCAATAAACGGCCTTTATGGCTCAAGCACTAGGTAAAGCACTAGACATCACCTCTTAATTCAGGTGAGTCTGAGTGGCATGAGCCCACAGAAGGTACTGTAGTTAGTGTTCTCCTGCTAAGTTTTTGATGCTCAATGAGCCAGAAATAATAATGAGGGTGAGATGAAATCCTAGCCCAGAAGAAGAGCAAGTGCCTACTGATCTGTGGGACCTTTCCCAAGAAATGCCCACCAAGGGACAGCTTTTTGTAAGCTCTACAGAATTCACTTCTGTACCTGTAGAGAGCTGTACCTCCTGATCAGAGACATCAGAGGCAGCAAACACAAGTGATAGCATCAGCCCACAAATCTGATTTCCCTCACGTGCCAGGGGGATACCGCCCGTCAAAGCAACCAGGTCTCTGTCCAGCATGACAGAGCACAATAACAGCTGAAGCTATTTGCTGTTCTAATGATTTCTTGGCACTGCCTAATCCACAGGCATAATAATAATATTATAATAATTGCCTGAAAAGTCCTTGTCAGGGGTGTGGGTTTCTTTTAAATAATAGGCAGGTATATGTGGCTGCACAGTATCTGTTTGATAACCTGTGTTTGATGAACATTGGCCTAAAAATATCAACCATCAACAGATCCAACTTTTACAGTTGTATGTACTTGTAAAAGCTGCTTTAAAATTTAACAAAAACTGTATTTTGCTCAGAGGAAGTACTTTTGACATGAGAAAACTAAGTGTAGAGATGAAACTGGGGATTATGGCTGATTTCTATTTATTTGTTTGCTATCACCTTATTTTATGTTTTAACATATAACACTTATGTATATGATCACCAGTCATATCATGTCACCATATCATATTTTATGACAGATTTTATGATACACTGTATGATTGCAGTAATACCATCATCTATTTTGTTCAGGAATTCTGGGCGTATCGAATGACAGTAAGCCCCTTGTGCCAGAAATCTGATAAGTCAGGTGATTTGATTTCTTATGCATAAGTTAAATTTAATGATGGAAGTGCAGTCCAGATCTGAAGTGCTGTGATCAGGATTTCTGTCCCAAGTAAAGGCTCAGTACTTTAACCTGAAGTTGAGAGGAGTTAAACGGTGTCTCTGCAGTGAGCAATTGAGAGGTCAGGAAGCTCTTCTGTGTAAACATCAGAGCCTTGCAAAGCCAGGGCTCCAAGTGCTTTTTGGAGGAATAAAAGGAAGAAAAAGACATGTTCTTGGGAATTGGGAAAGAGGCATGTCAGAGAAGCAGGGGTCTTTGCTAGTCCTTTCAGTTGCTGGAAGGCTTCCTGTTAGAACCAGTGCAGCAACTAAATACTGCTTAGACCTCCTGAGGGACCGTAACACTCTGGAGTCTGCACCCAGGGTAGCAGCAGCTTTGGATTACTTAAGTCTTACAGTGTTATGTGGAGGGAACAGCTTAAGGCAAATGATGGACCAATGTTTGATTTGTCTGGGCTCTGCTCTGTGCTATTGTGTGTCAATCAAAAGTAACTCCATGAGAATCGGTATAAGATGAATGGAAGCAAGGAGTGAAAGTTGTGCATAGTGTCTGTAATACGCAGTCACCTCTGCAGCATATTCTGCTGTCACACCCTGAAGTGACCATGCTTACAATACGGTAAGAAACCTATACATTTCCAGTTGTAGATCTTCTTTCTTCCCCTCCTTCACCCCCAACTCCAGCTCTTCCCCTGGGACAACCCTCCCTTCTCCTTTCATTGTGCATCTGAGCCAGAAGTAAGCATTTACTGCCTGTTCTAGGTACTTTTTGCATCTTCCCTGAATGCAGTTCCAGGTGTGACATCTGGGCATGTGAGTTCCTTCTTAGGTCAATAAAGAAATGTGGGTGCCTTGGAGGATGCCAGTCAGCACACCTGAAGCAAGTGCTTGTATAGAGGATTTGAGTCTTTTCCCCGTTCTGTGTCTCCCAGTAAGAAGTAGTAAAACACTGTCATGATGTTAGAAATACAGCAATGCTTTTGAATTGCTAGTCAAATCACTCAATTTTATTGGCAGGTTTCTGGTATTTATTATCAACTGTAGGTCTAATAGATTAAATATTCGGGGAGATATATTTTCTGAATAGGGCTTTCATATTTGCCCTTTGTTTTATTTTGCAATAAACTGAAGTTTTTGGAGCAAGGATGAAGTTTAGAGATAGAGCATTTGTGTATCAGAAATTACAATAGGCTATTTAATTACAAAAATGACTTGTATACACAACTGATTCTCATCTCATTTTGTCTAACAATACATCTAATAAAACTTGAGGAGAATTTTTTAGGTATTTAGTAAAGGGCAGAGAGGGAAAAATACCTGCTCAAAGAATACGCTTTTTCTTCTTCAAACAAAATTAGATCCCTAATCCTGAGAGGATTTAAATACTTTAATTTGTGTACACGAGAGGCTCCATTAACTTAACATGCATATGTGTTTGCAGGGTTGATGCCTAGGGATATGACCATGTATCATTAAGAATCTGATTTCTCTTTCTCTTTTAAGTTGCGCCACAGTACACTTATAGTACAAAATGAGCATGTATCTTCAGTTGGTTGCATCCACTGTGAGCAACTAAAACAAGAGTAATGTATGTCCAAGCAGAATGCAACAGTAATTTTTTTATTCTAAATAAAACCTGTGTTGAATAACTGAATATCTGAAACCCAAGCAAGGCATTGAAACCAGTGGAAGGCTTTCCCTTCTGCAGATGCTATTCCAGCACTCAGTTCTCCTTTACTGATCCCATCATGCATGCGCATGCCCAGGTCCCACAGAAGTCTAACCCAAAGGAAAGGATGCACATCTGAATGTTATAGAAGGCAGGCTGGTCCCTTAAACAGAAATTCAAGAGCCAGACTAATTTATCATGTTGATGCATAAAGAACAAGAATAGTTTTTGCCAATACAGAGTGTCTTATCAAAGAATTTTTATTTTTCTTTTCTCTAACTTTTTATAAATGGCCTCAACCAAAGTAACTGAGTCCTCTCCTAGCAAACCTTAAAGTTTGTACTGGGGATAGAGGCTTCATTATATTCTGCTACATTACATGTGCTCTACTGAGCTCATATACAGGCAAGGAAAATTCCATAGAGAAGTTTCTTAACTCGTACTCTAAGGGTTTTTAGATGGTTGCAAAATACATATTAGAAGCACACGTGCACTTTTTCATGCGTGCTGGCATGCAAGCAAGCAAAAAAGGAAGAAAAAACAGAAGTGAACATCTGGAATTTAGTTATTATGGTAGTACTGTCCAAAATAGTTTATGTATTTTGGTTTTTAAATGCTGCATATTCTTAAATTTAAAAAAATAAAAAAAACACCTTGAGAAATAATTTCATGGACATTTATGACACTGCTGATACAAATTTGTGTGTACACAGATAGACATGCTTAATTTGAACTTTGTTAGTGGTGTTTCAAAAAATCCTAGGGATCAGAATTCCATAATCTGCTAAATCCTATGGAGCGACATTGCTTATACTATCTGAGGAGTTGACTCGCTGCATTTAATTATACAACATAGTCCTTCTTGAGCTATGACGTGAAAGACGAAAGCATTTCAGTTTAATGTGTTACTCTGTTCATAACCTAGCTGTCCATTTTCAAGGTATTAGACTACATATAACAGAAATACAGATATTTAGAAAAGGGAAAATATCTAATTTCTAAAACATATAATAGTATTGTAAGAGCAGGCATTGAAGTTACAAAGCTGAGTAGCGTGTCTGCAATCAGCATTACAAGATGATCTTTGACAGACTTTTTTCCATAGAATGTAATTACTTTAAAAAGAACACAAAAAGCTAGGTATTTAAAGATATTGGGGGATTTCCAGCAAAGTACCTTGACTGAAATATTCCAGCAACACAGTTATATAGCATTATCTGTTGTGGAAATACTATACTGAGTGAGTAACAAAAAGTTCTGGTATTTTAATTCCAGATACAGATATCTCTCTGTCTTGATTTAAAGAAGTAAGAACATTATTGGCTGCATTTCAGTTCACCCTGATGTTCACATAGAGGTACTAGTTTTAAAAAACTCAAATGGAACTTAGTCAAAGCTGCTTGTTTTCATATAGTTTGTATGGGGATCCGTGCTATAATGCATGGAAAAACAAATAGACATAGGTTTAAGCATAGGTTTTCCTTGCCCAGTAAACCCAAATTTGGGCAGACTCTTTGATCAGTCTTTGCTGAATGTGTCACAAAGTTTAGGAAGAAAATACCTGATATGGCACAGAAGTACAAAAGCCTTATCAATGCCTGTAAAGGGCGTTGCTGTCCTAACAGTGGAGATGTTACTGGTAATTGCACTACGTATTCTCCTGTTCGGAAATTCAGAAATTGTGCAAGAAACTGCTTTCACCAGGCTTTGAGTTCTAGTGAAGAGAATTTCAGAAATATGGGAAGCACTGTAACACACAAATTAAAAATAATCCAGTACTTTTTTTTTTCCAATTATTGTCTTCCATTGACTCTAAATCCTATAGTGCCAAGTTACAGTAAAAATACAGTGAATTATATTTTCACATCATAGTATATTTGTTCAACAGCTATTAAGAAAGGTCTTGGCAATTACAGTAATGCTTGTAAGTAAAAACATTGATCTGTTCTGATTTTGCTTTTAAATTGCTATGTGTGGCCTGGCTGGGATTTTAGCCTAAACCAGTAAAATGTAAAGCATCCTGCTTGGTGAATCTATACAACCAGTAGGGGAAATCATTTTACCTATAAACAAGAAAAAAAATATTAAATAATTTTCAAATTATCTGTATAAGCAGGTTACATAGCATTGATATAAATGAATATGCACACAAGCACTCTGGAACTTGATTGAAAAGCTTGCTGTCAGCAGCTGCCACAGTAAATATTGCACCACACAGGCTGAAATGCAGAACACCTATGAATATGATGTATGTGAAAAATCTTTAATGGTAAATATTAACATATTTAACTAAGTTAACACATTATGAAAATTGAGAATGGCATTTCACTTAGAACATTTTAATTAATTTCAAAGTCACGATTGGCTCTTGAAGGTTAGCAGGTTGTCTGGGAAGGATTTTAATGTATATAAACTATACCCTCTTTTCCATTCCTTTCTCAAATTTGCTCAAAACCACAAAACCAAGAAAATCTCAAAATAAATGTTTCATTTGTTTTCAAGTTGGCACATATTCCTTAGTGTTTCAGAGAATCTGAAATCTGAAATCATCTGCAGTTATTGCTTGCTTGGTCATTTTCAGGGATGCTTTTTGGTGCTTTGTGCCCCGGATTTTGGAGGGAATGAGCTTCTGCACTGCATCCAGTGAGGCTTCCAATGCTCCAGGTTTATTCCCCTCAAATACTGGCAGCAAGGCTTTAGTTTTGAACTTGTGCACAGAGACACGATCTCCTCCCCCACCCCACCCCACCCCACCAAGACTAGTAGTGATTCTGATTTGTTAATGAAAATGAATTTTTGTATTAAACTATCTTCATTATTTCTTGATTATATGCTGCTGCTTGTACTGTGTTCACGTGTCCGCTCCTTGGGCCCTGTCATTGCTTTCCTTTTCAGAGATTATTTTATAACTGAATTTATTGGAAGTTGTTTTGAAAAAGGGCTGGGTAGACGGGAACCTGTGATCAATGTTTGTATCTTTCAAAAACTTGTAATTTGTTACCAGTTTTCAGGGCCCTCCCTATTCATCTTTGCAGCCATTTCCAGACTACAAAATCAGTAGAGGCTGATAAAACTGAGAAATTCACAGATTTTGATACCAGAAGGGACCATTATGATAATGAAATCTGACTCCCTGCAGAGCACAAGGCTGACAGTGTTGCATCTTCAAAGAGCTGATACTAATAATAAATCTGACCTTAAAAAACCTGGGTGCTAGTCTTACAGTCTGGGCAACTAATTCATAATTGCTCAGAAGATCAGATTGTTTTTTTGTGCACTTTTCTCTAAATTATGGAATTTGCTTGAAGAAACCCATTTTGGAGCCCAGTCCAAGACTGCCTGAGCTTTCTGCTTGTGTATCTCATCACTCAACATGACAGTCAGCCAAAAGAGAAGGTGCTGAGAATTTTAAATGCAGGACTGGAGGGCGAGGTGAGGCTTGAGCTGCTGTGTAGCTGCAGGGATTGCTTTCAGAGGGACTCTGGGATGCACAGCAGCTTTGTAAATACAGGCCATTAGCCTCTGAGGATCTGCTTGCACGGCACAGTGAAGTGCAGTGAGGAGATTCCTAAGGAGCAGGGCATTTGTGCCTTCCCAAAGCATCACATTAATGTGACAGTAACAAAACTAATTAGCAATGGGCTGACTGCAATGTCCCTGCACAGGACAGCAGTGTGACTTGCATGCACACATACACACAATGCACACACATATATACGCCCTATACATTTTCAGTTTCCCAGATAAAAATAGGTGCAATAATGTTATTCCCACATTTATTAAATGGTTTGCTCTTTGCATATGAAAAGCTTTCTGTATGCAGTTAAGTGTTATTGGAAGTAATTTAAGAGGAATTGTAAAAGCTGCTTATTTTTTTCAGTATTTTTTCTAAGACTTTTATGATAGAGAAGTAGCTAACTTCAGTAAGTTTTAATTTTTTTAGTTATGCCATGGATGTTTTGGAAGGCCATAAATAACATTAGTCTATTAAAAATGTATTTCTATGTTAATATCTTCTAAAACTAGCTGAATTGCTTTTTTGGAAAGATTCACATGCTTTTCTAGTTCATATATTTGTATTGATTCAAAGACCTTTTCCATCCTTTAAAAAAATTGTTATTCTTTGTATCCTTTTATTTTTGCTGAATTTGAAAGTCTTTTGATTAAAAGCATTGGTCTAGCATATGGACGACTTGTTTACAAATTGCTTCAGAACACAGACTCCTCATCTAGAAATATGGATAACAGCCTAGGGTGATTTGTGAAGACTTGTACATAGTCAGGGGTACTCGTGTGCTAAGGGTAGTGAATACAGTTTCAAGACAAGCTGGAATCTATCCTCTCAGGTGCTTCTGGTGGTTTGAAACTATATTTTGTATCAACCTTTTGTGTATTTGTTATTGTCCATGAGATTGTTTGTTTGCTCTAAAGCATTCAACCAGAAACATTTCAGTAATATCCAAGTACAAAGCAGAGTTGTTCACTTCCCCATTATCTGCCTGTGTTCTGCTATTACTTTTTTCTCACAGTATTCCTGTATGCAGCTGTGAGAAACAAGAAAATATCTTTTTTGTTGTTCACTTGAAGTAGCGTTTCTGATTTAGGTTGCATTTGAGCAAATGCTTGGTCACCCACATAAATGTCATGAAAGGCTTAGCTGTTGCATACCTGACTCCTGTTTCATTGCAAAAATTGTTCCTGTGTCAATTAAGATGATTTATATTGTATTTTTTATGATTTGTAAGAAACTGGAGTATCTTTTAATTACCTGGCCACAGTTGACAAAAAATTGTAAACTCCCTGGAAGATTCCTTCCTCTCAGCTGCACCTGCTCTCTCTAGTGAATGTGGACTGCACCACATCTGAGAGCAGGTTCAGAATTATAAGGAAAGACTGAAGAACAGCAAAAGATACGTACTTTTTTAAGTGAGCAAGAAAAAATGATAAAAGTTGTCCTGTTATTACATCTGAAAATAATGCATTTTTTTCCCACACTTTTGTCAGTAAGATGCTGGTCTGAACTTTTTTTATCTAAAGGAAAGAGGCAAATACTAGAATATTCTATTTCATTCAGCGTGCGTGCATGTGTGTGCAGTCCTCTACATGCATGTGTACATACTGTGCTACAGAAAGCATGGTTTCTAGGTGTGCATACATCCACAGGATGCATAGCAGCCAGGTGCAGAGAGCCTTATTACCATGAATTCGGAGTGGGAAGGTTACTCAAAGGAAGATGTTTCCTGAGATCAGAGAGGTACTTCCTAAGTTTATTCCTAAGAACAAATGTTTATTTGAAAGGCACTAGTCTGCAACAAAAAGCAGTTATTTGACAAAGTGTTCTTGGAATAAAATGTTCACCTCTCCACAAAGGTATTGGAAGTTCTCATCTCCATCCTTATTTCAAGCAACTCATCTAGCATATTAAGCTATTGGCCTGCGTGGCACATTTTTCAAGAGCGAATTTTTCCAACAGAATGTGGCTTAATGTAAGTCAGTGGGTGTTTTGGTCAGTGGTGTATCTGCCTTTTGTTCTTTGCGGTTAGACAGGTTCTGTTTTCAAGGGCAAAACAAGTGAGTTTTCCCCTCTACTCCTCACATTTGCCAGCATGTATACCCCTGAGGTATACATCTCAGCACAGGAATGTTCTGTGGCTGCAAGGGCCTCACTGGCACAAATAGTCAGCGAATCTCTCAAAGAAAGCTACTGAAGAGGTGCAGTAGGTGCCCCAAGACTGATTTTCTATTTCCTCTATTTTTAAATCCAGGTGCCTGCTGTGATGTTTTAGAAGAAATCCCCTTGCCCCAGTGGGAGCTTTTCATTTCTTGCAGGTGTTCAGCATGCTTCATGATTACATCTCTGATTATCATTACCCAAATGGGGGTGGGGTGGGTATGAACCAGCATGTGGGGCAGGTCAGGAGGAATTTTTTGTAGAAAGAGGAGTGATTTCACATACATGAAGTTGTACAATGGAAGACATGATAACGTGTTTCTCTTCTACCCATTAATAAAACCCTGCTAACTTTCCATGTTGGTCACTAGCTCAGTTGAGTATAAAAGGTTCAGTTACTTGCACACTGGTAACTCAGTTATGTGAATAACTGTTCATTTTATTCATTCATGAATGAGTGCTTCACATTATCCTTGTGAAGATAGAAAAATGAAAGGAGGAGACCGTAGGATGACAGTGCCTGTGGCAATGGAATCTGGATCACAGAACTCTGTCCTGCAGCCCAGCCATGGGTCTGCTCTCCCCAGATGCATCCTGGAAGTGGCATAGGACTCTGATTTAAGAAAATATTGTGAATACACTGAATAAACTTTTAAACATTAAAAATAAACTTTAAAATTTTAATGGAAAGACTAGTAGATGTTGAAGATGGAGCATTATGATTACTTGATCTGACTTTATCACAAAGACCAAATCATCTTTCCTGTGATTTTGCATAATTGTAGTATCAAATTGTAAATGATTAATACTTTTCCTGGGGCCTTGTGGAGGAGCTGAATGCAGATCAGTGAAAGCTGATGCTAACTGCATGTACAAAAAAATAGTGTCACCAAGATCATTCTTAAGCTGTATATACATTGTTGTTGTCTGACAGAGATGGTTATTCAAAATTCAGCTCACATAGAGAGTAAAAGATTTTAGCAAACATTTGGCAGAAATAAATAAGAAGAAACATTTATTTTAATTTTTAAAAATCGTTTCTATTAATTTCCTTTCTTATCCATTGACTTGCTGCTCCCTCAAATGCCTCACTATCTGTGGGAAGATTCACTTTGGAAAAAAAAACTGTCAGGTTTCTCTTAAAAAGCTTTTGAAGTATTTCAAAATTGAAATAATTTTCTATAAATACAATATTTTAAAGCATAGTATTGCTACTGAAATCATAGCTCTTCCAACTAGTAATAGTTTTACTTGAAATTCCTCTCATTTTTATTTTTTTTTAAGTGCTGCACTTGATCCAGGAATTAAATTTTGTTTAATACCTTATTTAGTTCCAGTTCACTATCCACTCCACTGGGGTCTACAGGAATTGTAAAGTTACTTATCTGCTTCATTTCAGTTTGCTTCACAGGAGGTTTGAGCAGGGTGGTTTTAATTGCTTCCCTACTACTTCAGACTTATTGCTCCATATGGTATTGTGCATAAAAATTTGACTTTGTTTTCTTCCTGAAAAGCTGCACATAATTACTTATTAACTAGACTAATCTTTTCTTATCTTTAGGACATTCTGCTGATGCTTTCAGACTAGTCTGCAATTATTTTTTCCTTTTTCATCTAATCTGTAATAAATAATCTAGCATACCAGGGTAATGGATTTCACCTGACAATCTCAACATGATTTGCAGACAATAATTAATAAATTAGTTTCACAACCTGTCTTTAAAACAGGTGAAATTGAAATGCAGCCTGCCAGCGCACAGTCATTAACAACATGTTGCACCATTAACTGTAGCTGCTCTGTAAACAGGTGGTATATCTGCTTCTCCCAAGTATCAGGGAAGGTTCCTGCTCAAGTGGCACCATGTTTTAAAAAAATAAATAGTTAAAATCATCTGGCTGGGTTGTTTACCTGCTGATCAGATGTAATTATGTGCCATATGGACATATGCAGATATACCTTACGTCTGTAATACATATTGCAGAATATTAATCTTATGTCATTGCTGTTGCTTTTTTTTTAGCAACATAAATGTTACTACAGGTATTTGTCCAGGCGTGATATTTTTATTCATAAATGCATTTCATTATGTCATGTAGCTGAACTGGAAAAATTTGTAGGACATATGTAAGGTGAACAGAGAATTTGTCAGAATTGAACCCTAGGTAAACTTCTCATTATTCATCCTCTTCTATTTATACAGAAGAATTGTTGGCTTTCCTTCATACTGACCCATCACTGACCTGTGACCAGTAATTTTAAACAGCCTGGGCTCTATTTTTCTGGTTTACCCTAACTGTATTACTGCCTGATTTGAACTCTTAAATGGAATTAGGTACAGCTACAGGGTTTGAAATTAGTGGCAGTGAAATAAATAGCATCTGCAGCAGGAAGCAAAAGCTTTATTGTGAATATCATAACTGTATGGTCATAAAATGTGTAGTAAAATGTGATGTGTATTAAAGTTTGCATAGAATATGTGGGAACACATTTTAAGGCCACATTCAGTATCCAAACCCAGGTTTTCTTCTGAATCTCAGATTTAACTAACTGAAGTTCTTGAAGGAGGGAAGGAGGAACAGGAAAGGAGAAAGAAAGAATTAAGGGCATGAAAGGTGAGAAGGAAACGGGGGAGGAGAGAGGTAGGGAAGGAAGAAAGGGGAATGAAGTGAGAGAAGGGAAGAAGGAGTAACAGAAATAGGCCATAATAACCTGTACATTTTAGTGGGTTTGCTTTCACTTTTGTGACAGCAACATGGAGATCTCTAATGTCATTGAGTCCTACAAGCTGCTAAAAATACTCACAGGCAATCAAAATATTTTCACGGGACAACTGCTTTAAACATCCGGCCATTAACCAGTCCTTAAGTATGCTTATCTCATGTGGCTGTTACTGACTCGTAATCACATGTATGAAGCTCAATACAAAAGCTGTAATCTTGAGAAAGGATGGAATAAGCAATATTTGAAAAGATGTTTTCTTCCCACTTACCCTTCCCTAAAAATATAATTAGCCTTTATTTCTGTATTCGCTAATTCTTGTGTTGGTTTTCCTTTCAGAAGTCAGGCTGAGCAAAGAACTTGGTCATCAAGCTGTTTTTTGAATATCGGGCAAAAGTGTTATACCCCTGGTACCAAAAGTTTAATTAAAAATGACCAACAACAAAGGAGGGAATTCCTTTGCTGTCTTAGGTGTAAACTGTCCAGGTCTGGTAATGGCAGTTGTTCTAACAAGTATTACTGTATTGCAGTGCACTGTAACATTCCTTCTTACCCTTATAAAACAAGATTATTGCACTTCTTTCCAAAGGCTAAGTGGACACTCTGTTGAGGACTGCTTTCTCCACTTTGTTGTTACCATTGCTATACCAGGATTCACAGGATCACAGAATGGTCAGGGTTGGAAGTGACCTCTGGAGATCGTCCAGTCCAACCCCCTGCTAAAGCAGGGTCACCCAGAGCAGGTCACACAGAGTCACATCCAGGTGGGTTTTGAATGTCTCCAGAGAAGGAGACTCCACATCCTCTCTGGGCAGCCTGTTCCACAGCTCAGTTCCACACACTCAAAGAAGAGTTTTTCCTCATGTTCAGATGGAACTTCACATGTTGCAGTTCGTGTCCGTTGCCCCTTGTCCTGTCACTTGGCAGTACTGAAAAGAGCCCGGCCCCATCCTTTTGAAATTCACCCTTAGGATATTTGTAGACATTGGTAAGGTCCCTTCTCAGTCTTGTCTTCTCCAGGCTAAACAGGCCCAGCTCTCTCAGCTTTTCCTCATAAGGGAGATGGTCTAGTCCCCTAAGCAGAGCTTACCTGTAAGGGACAACAACATCCACTGCTCTTCCCCTCATCTACCCAGCCAGTCCTTCCACTGTAGAAGGCTGTCAGGTTGGTCAGGCATGATTTCCCCCTGGTGAAACCATGTTGACTATTCCTAATACCCTTCTTTTCCTCCACATGCTTCAAGGTGACCTCTAGGACAAGCTGTTTCATCACCTTTCCAGGGATAGAGGTGAGGCTGACCGGCCTCTAGTTTCCTGGGTCTTCCTTCTT
>JAVJGJ010000059.1:18445544-18468381 GCA_035590215.1 Microhierax caerulescens | reverse complement strand
TATGCACGTGAATGGTCCCAAACCAGTAACTTCTTGGAGCAACAGCTGGCCCTGTAACATGATAGATCAGCAGAAATGAGCATCAGCCGCCATTTACAGTCTTATAATAGCCCGTGTGATGTGATAGCATGTAATTAAGCTCCTGTTTTTCAAGAACATTAATGATTTTGCAGGATATTTCAGCTATAGCTGTTCATTTTGACCTTCAAAATCTCTGTGTGTGTGTGTCTGTCATGAATCTTGTGACTAGTATTTTATGTAGGAGTGAGTAATATCCTGAACTTGGAGATTATTAAAAACTTTTAAAGTGTTGAAAGAACTTTTTATTAAAATGATCTGTAGAGATAATGATGTTTAAAATGCTACTTTAGTCGATACTGTGCAAATTCAGTAAAATACTTAGCTTACCAAAAAAATATGCGGTTTAAAATATTTGCATAAAAATAGTGCTAATCAACAAAATTTTACTTTTCTGTACTTTAATGTTCTAAAATGTTAAAAAGTAATATGTGAAGCTTTACCTTTCTATTGCAAACCATAGTCTTAGTGTCAAGGTAGCTCTACGAATAATAGAATATAACTCTACTGGTGCCCTCATTTAAATTGATAAAACTATCGGCTTTATTAGGAGTCATTTTGTGCTTATTGACTTCAGCAGATTTTCTTCTGTAAAGATGCTGTTGAAACCAAATTTTAACCTTAAAAAACATTCACCACTTTAAAAAAAGAAGTGGTAGGTAAGATGAAAATATTAGTAACGATAATCTGTGATTATTTAAATTTAATTTGAGGGGAAAGAGACTAGTATAAAAATCGATTTCTGCAGTCTTCACTTTCAGTTGATCACTGAAATGAGCTCTTCTATCTAATACCAAATCAGGTGGTGGTAATTCACTCTTGCTGTGCATAGTATCAGTGTTGTGTGGAGTACCAGCTCCGCCAAGTACTTTCTCCTCCCTGAAAGTTAAAAGTGCTAAGTTATTCTCAACTGAGTGTCATTTTTGATCAGGGTGATAATCAGTTTCTCAGGGTTTGGAAAGTTCTCCCAGAATTCTGGTGCTTTCAGCAGAAAACTGCTGCACCCATCCAGTGTCCCCTGCATGGTTGGATGGCCTTTGTATTTCCAATAAAAGCATTGGTGCTTGCTTTTGAAAAGACCTCTGCATTTTGGAAAACAAATATGCTTTGGAAAGAAAATGGCAGTTTATAAGGAAGCTGTCTTGGAGGAGTTTCTTCACACAGGATGGTGGTGGTATGCCCAAAAGACACAGAATTTGTGGAATAGGCAATTTTATGACCTATTTTCTGCAATTTTAATTGTATCATTTTTTCTTCCTTGCTGGATTTCACTGTTATATGACTTCTTCTTACAAGTACCAGGGTGAAAATTGCCTCTGCAATTGCTAAAACAAATGTAAAAACTCAGTAGTGAACTCTTTCCTTCCATAGTGATGCAACAAGTGACTAATCCTGCAGCTGTTGTTACAGCTTTCGTTAAAGGTAGATGCACAGTATAGAATACCTCTTCTGAAGTAACTTCCTAGTCTTGGTCTCCTTAATTAAGCCTTGAGACCCTGAACACCGTATTGTTTATTCCTTTCCCCAAGCTCAATACTCCCTTCTGCTGCAAAGTACACAAATGTATGGGGAAATGTACCCTGCACACCACCATACACACACCCACCCCCAAAATATTAAAGGGAGTTTAATATATTTAAAAAACAGAATATTTATGAAATTTATGGAATCCACTCTTTCTGCATCAAAATCTATAGTTGATGATCAAACAACTGGTCTGACATAATAATCAGTATACAGAAAACATCACTGTACTTTTTCAGTTACAAATGCATATCATATGCATTGTTCAAATTTGGCACTCTCCTTCCTCTAGCAGTTGAGCCTAATTATGTTTGTGTTGACTAGATTAATTGACCACTTGTAAGAGTGAATGGGCAGGCTAATGAGGGCCTAAAACAAAAGTCATCTTTTGTTTCCAGGGAATGCAAGAATGGATGTCCAGTTGGTTGTCAGATGATGAATGTGGCTTTGCATACATGCCCTTAAATCTGGTGAGGATTTTTCAGCTAGCACAAGCTTTAGGTCCCAAAATGTAATCCTTGCTCCAACTCTGGAAGTGTTTTGATGATTTGCAGAATTAACTCCAAAATTAGTAAGCTGAATGGTTTAAAAACAGTTCTACTAGTGAAGACAAAAAGGGTTTTCCTGTTCATTTCCAAGTTACAAAATATCTGCATAGTAGTGCACATGCAACCCTCTCATGCCACCAATTTACTGGCCTGCTTGCTTATTTTTCTCCTTCTCTCTTCATTAAAATAGATATGGCCATTCTAGTCAGTGTTGGGTTTCAGGTTTTATTACTTATTCTTGTTTTTTCTTTTCTGTGTATTTCCAGTAAATTAGTCTTTGCAACCACAGATGATCCAAACAAATCTTGGGTATCTGCCACAGAAAAACGTTAGACAGATTTTTGAAAGCTGTACTATTGATTTTGAATATTTCATGTGTTCATGTCAGTGTATGTTAATTAATCCATTCAGGATGTCTCTCTTACATTTAAATAGTTCCTTGAATATAATGAGCACCTATTTCTAAAATACCTGAAGAAAAGGAGAGGTTAAGAAGAAATGAGGGAGTTCAGAGGGAGGGGACACAAGTAACGAAACAGAACTATTTAAGGACAGTCTTTCTTCTTTGGTCTTTTTGCCTAACACACTTGATCTGTCTTGGTAGATTTCTGCTCAGACATAAGTGAAACACGACAGATGAGAAATAGGGTTTCTATGTTCAGTTAATGTTGTGTATCTCAGAAAAAGGACCAAGCAGAAGGTGCAGTCTGAAAGTGATGAGGTCGTTCGAGTCAAGATAAACTTTTGTGGTTTTCAGTCTTTCCTTTCAAATTTAGATAAAGAAGTATAATTTGTACTGGTAAAAATCACATTTAAGTTCTATTTTCAGAATGTCAATAAAAGGAATGAGGTATTGCATGGGCATATTACCTAAGGTTTTTGAAAGAATTTAATTATTTCGTGCTATTCAGTTCCTCTTTGACTGATGGATTTGTAAAGAGTCTTTTTTATTGCCAGGTGACATATTATGGTAAGGCCATGTCCTTTCATTTTTCCTGCTTCAGGAGCTGTCTTTTTAGCTTTCTTCCTAATAACATTGTTATTTTACTTTTACTTTTTGTAAGTCAGCTCTCATTCATATTTCTACTGTTTTAAGTACATGTTCAAAGTAAGTGAGTCTTTTAGTTCTCAGCAGGCAGGATTCAAAAAGGTAATTCAGACAACTGATGGAGTCATAACTTCTACCTGGGTGTGTGCGACAGCATTTACCAAATTTGTGAGTGAGGTAAATGTTTTGAGTTCTGGAATGAGTAACTTAAGAACTACACCATTAAAGCTGAGGTACAAATAGTTCAAGAATTAGTGAAAATGGTAAAAGCATGCTCACTATCAAGCCTGCTCTGATACTTGTGAAAGGCTTTTATTTGATTTGAATTTGCCTCAGAGACATCTCATTGGAACTTTTCATGAAGACTTTAGTGGATAAGAATATCATCTTTAAAAGTTACAGACATACCCATTCTTCCTCTGTTATTTCTTCTAACACTTCAGTACTAGTTCTTGCCAAATTGATAATGATATGTCAATAGTATATCATCTCCAAAATACCATTAGCAGGACATTGTTTTCCCAGTCACAGAACGGTCAGGGTCAGAAGGGACCTCTGAAGAGCATCTAGCCCAGCCCCCTGCTAAAGCAGGTTCACCCAGAGGAGGCTGCACCAGTTTGTGTCCAGGCAAGTTTGGAATGTCTCCAGAGAAGCAGACTCCACAACCTCTCTGGGCATCCTGTTCCAGGGCTCTGTCACCCTCAAAGTAAAGAAATTTTTCCTTATATCCAGATGGAACTTCACATGTTGCAGTTTGTGCCCATTGCCCTTTGTCCTGTGGCTGGACATCACTGGAAAGCAACTGGTCCCATCCTCCTGACACCTGCCCCTAAGATCAGAAACACTTACTTTACCTCCGTAGGTCAGAGGGCATCAGTAGCTCGTGTTCAGCACTCTAATCTTCTTGAGCCAAGCTCGCACCAGCTGAAGAAGTTTCATCCCAGTAAGAGTGCTGAATCAGTACGGGTCCTGAAGTCATCAGCTTTTCCCGCTCTTCAGTGTTTGCTTATTGACTCCTTCAAGGACTTGAGCCATTTAGCTTTAGAGATGATGAAGGATGAAGAAGCCCCTTACACAAAAACATTTTCTGATTTTTTTTTTTTCACGCACACTGCAGTTATATTGTGACTGGGTTTTTTTCCCACTGTTTTTATATGACTGTTTCCCCTTCCTTTCTCTTCCACTGGATTTCCTTTTCCTTGTATAACCAATCACTACATACACCCACAACACAACTTTTTGCCAGACTTTGGTACTTGTGACAGATGCCACACAAGCAATCATCTGACTTCTCAAAAAGAAGATCCAGTGGTCTTGAAAAGCCTTCTGGGTTAAATGGTACCACATGAAAAATAGTAGAACTTTTTGATGTATAAAAAAATATTAGTGTGTTGGCTGCCCCGTGTGACTTTTAGTTAAGAGTTTTATTTATGTGTTTACACAATACAATAATTTGTCTTTTCTGTTTTGTTCAGGTCATTGCCATTGTTATGGATATGTTTACAGATGTAGATATTTTTAGAGAAATTGTGGAGGCATCTGCCAGAGGGATTGCAGTGTATCTCCTGCTTGATGAGTCAAACTTCAGTCACTTTCTGAAAATGACGGAGAAACAAGGCTGTCAAGTTCAGAGGCTCAGGGTAAGGCTTAGTGTGTTCCTGTGCATGAACATTCACTACTCATTCCTCTGCAACCCGCTAAAAGGGACTATTATTCAAAAAGTGATTGTCAAGTACTGCTTTTTCAAATTAACAATGAGGTATAAATAAGTAAGCTCTCAGCAGGACCTTCTGTACAAATGTTTTTCTCTTTAGAAAGTTTTTTATCTTTTTCGTGTGTCAAAATAAGAGTGTTTCATAGAATGACATCATTCTGATATATTATTTATAAAACAATTTTCCATTATTATGTATTTAGGAATGTTTGTAAAAGTAGCTTTCTTTTTGCTTTCTCTTAAAGCAGCCTGAAAATAGAGTCATGAAGCAAGAATTACATTAATTAATACATTGCATACTTCATTTTATGACCTTTTTATTTAAAGTTATTATGTATTAAAATACTTCAAAAGGCCCAAGATTCTATTTCATTAGTGTGTTCCTGAAAATAGATATTATCATGTTTGTCTGCATCATATCTTAGTATTACTTTTTATACATGAAATATATGAATTTATCCTCTAAGAAAGATAACAAGACTAATGTATATTTTTCACAAGATGTCCTGTACTGCTCTAATATTTAACGGGGATTAAAATATAAACCATGAGCTGCACTGCCCTAAAGTAAATGCTTCTAGATTTACTGTACAGGAGATAGCACTGAAGAAGTTCCAAGGTCTTGGCCAGAGTTTGTTTTCAATGCTCTGAGTACTGCCTTGGCTGAACTTCCGTATAGTCCCATTTGCAATTCCTTGTTTTTGTAACTAGACTGTGTTCACACCAAGCAAAAACCCTATAAAGGCTCTTCTTAGCCACATCCATTTTAAGAACCCAATCCAAAAATCAGATACAGATGTGATGTATTTGTGAGGATAAAGAGGGCTTTTTGGTAGAATTCTGGAGCAAACTTATTCTTTACAAATTTTTGCTCTGTAGTATTGACTTGGGTCCTTAGAAGTATACCCACACCACTTTCTGTGCTTGTTGTGTACGAGTTGTGGGATTGCCCTCTGGTGGCCTAACGCACGGAGCTATGGGAGTTTTTGGAAAGAAAACATCAAAAACCTGTTGTGGTTCTGTAAACACTGGTCGTGATTGCCTTCATGAAGTCAGTATGTGGCAATATCTCCATGCTTTGGAACTTCACATACCACCATTTGCTGGTTACTTGTATTAACTATGCCATAGAGGTTGCCAAAAATGGTGATACGTCTTTTCATGGCATGGGTTTTGTCATCCCAAAAGTAAAGAAACTGGGAATATTAATTTCAAGTGAAATCTCAAAAAATGCCATAGTGTACATTTTGAAATTAATTCTGTATCTACAGCTGTTTCAAAAGCTTAACTTCTTTTTAGTGGATTCGAGGTTGTCTTTTTGATATGGTTTTATAGACCTACAGGCATTTCTGTGTTTGAAAGAATTGATGTACAGACATTAGAGGATTTTGTATGGATAAGTGTGGATTGGAGAAGTTTGGACGTGGCCTCTTCAGTGACGTTATGTTTTATATGTTTCTACTTCATAATGATGGGAGAAATAGAATATATCTTTACTCTGCAAGGTTTACTTAAAATACTTAGTTTTATCAGAAAATGAAAAAAAAATGCCAAAAGGTTAAGCAGTAATCCTGTTGCACTGGGTTTCCAGTTTAGCGTGTAATGAAGCTTTTCAAAGTAATTGTTTTCTCATCCAACTGCTAGTCCCAGTGACTGTTGCTCTGAGAATAAAATTCTCAGAATTTTTTTTTTCTCAGAAGAATTTTTTCTCAGAAAAAAATTACTACTCCTGCAGTGATTCTCCTGTGCCTTTCTTGAGGTGGAAGAGAAGCTGTAGGTGACTGAAGGAACAGTCAGAACTCTGGAGAAGTTTTCTCCCTTTTCCTTTTTCCCATTGCTTCAATGTTCACAAACAAACAAACAAAAAAAAAACCAACAAAAAAACAAAAAAAAAACAAAAAAACAAAAAAACCAAAATAACCCAAAAAACCCACACAAAACATCTTCAGCTTTCTGTGCTCTTGGCTTTCATTCTTCCACTTCTGTTCAGTGAAAGCAAGAAGAGGACAGAGGTGTATGGATCCATTTCTTTTCCTCAAACTGTAGCACCAGCAACATTGATTTCGTTATTCCCTGTCGTGATTTGGTTCAGTCTTGCAGGAGTATGGCAGATGCTCCTCATGCCATGCACTCATGATGAGGAATTTCTGTAAAGCTTTTCTGACTCAGTGCCTTCTCTGGCTCTTTTTCACTGCCATTGAATCAGTAAAAAATGAGATGCAGTGATGAATGAAATGATATTTTTTAATTCAGATTTACAATTCAGTAGTCTGCATGGGAAAAAAGAAATATTTTATTCCTAAATCTTCATTAAACGTCTGTGCAGACAGCTTTCCTTAGTGTGACTACATGTCAGGGCATGTTTCACACTTTATTGAAAGATATAACTGAAAAAATGGATAGACTATATATTCTATGATTATTT
The DNA here is from genome assembly GCA_035590215.1 of Microhierax caerulescens. Lineage (NCBI taxonomy): Eukaryota > Metazoa > Chordata > Aves > Falconiformes > Falconidae > Microhierax > Microhierax caerulescens. The sequence continues at coordinate 18,461,044 of JAVJGJ010000059.1, read as the reverse complement.
TGTGAATTCTGTATGGGAAAATATAAAATCGGGGTTTACTAGGAGCTTTTTTAGAATTCTGTACAGTGTTTCTTCTTGTGAGTTGGTTTATACTTAATTCATCTTAACATCACCAGTGCAACTCAACTCAGATACTTTCCCGTTTCTCTTTCCCAAGTTCCATTTATCTGTCCTACAATTTTCCTCAGTAATTAATGTGTTTCACTTGTTTTTCTCTTCTCTACCTAAGCTTCGTTTGATTAACTTTGACACTGGTATGACTTGTTCAGTCAGCAATTCCTTTCGTAGAAAGATGAAGAGTTGTTACAGATTCAGACTTTTTCCAGGTGATTTTACAAAACCTAATAGCCAAATTTTTTGAGAGATGCTTTTTTTCCTGCTACTGACAGGTGCTGCAGCAACCTGTGAAATAGGTTTGCACTGCAGAATGCAGCACCAAGACAACAATCCCCAGACCCACCAGAATGTTCAAATGCAATAACTTAATTTTGTATTAGAAATAAAGAACCAATGCAGGCAATGTTGCTTAATGCTGAAGAAGTCAACCAAGCTCCTCAGCTGATGCCAGATCTTTGTGTTTTATTTGACATGAGGTGAGGCGCCTGGAAGAGGCTCCATGCTCTCCAGAAACCTATTTTTACTTCTCTGGCAATAATGAAGAATCATCTTGCTACAGGAGGATATTGAAAGCAATTCAGCAGGAACTGTTTATTACCTGAAACTCCTCTCAGTATTTTTAATGAATTGCAGGAATAAGAAAATAGAACCACTTATGAATTGATTTTACTTTCCTTTTGTGAAGTCTACACCCAGATATGCATACTTAAATGCATAGTAGCAGCTACTCTTGAGACCTGATTGCAGGCAGTTATTTCTCACCAGTGTTATCCAATTCAACAGAAGTTTTCCAGTACCTCCAAGTCTGAGTCAGATTTGGTTATTAAATAGACCTGCACAGCACAGTCTCGTATCTGTGAGCGAAATTCTGTGCTAAGGGCCAGACTGCAGTGAAGTCACTGAGATTTTGTCTTCAGTGGTCATTGAATCAGATTCAAAGGCAGAATAGAAGCAAACTTGAAAACTACTTAGCATTTCTACAGCAACTGTTATATCTTAGTAAGAAGAGAGACCCAGGATAACAAGCAGTATTAGTAATTATGAACAATATGAGAAAAGTGATTTTTTTTTCCTTGAAAACCGTTAGGCGTATTCTTTACAGCAAGTATAGGGTGAGTAATTGAATGCTGATAAAAACAGTCTCTACAAGTAAGTGCTGAAATGAAAGGTCTGAGACCGCTATATTCACTGTACTTATCTGTCACACTGGAGGGTTTTTACTGATTAAAATAAATATGTAATTGAATTACACTTCATAATTTTAAACTGTGCTTATGTCTCTCTCTCTGGGAAGATAATGGTGCACTCACATGTAAGAAGAGGTTAGGGCTTCTTTCCTGTTCATCTTTTGGGTGTCATTTAACTGGATAGCCCTGATGGCCTTCCTTAAACTGCAGCCAGTGGCTGTTTTAAATGTCCCTGAGTGTCCTACAACTTGCTCTTGGAGGAGGGAGGAGGTCCTGTGTCTGGCTTCAAAACCTTCTAAAACATCAAGTCCTTGATTAAACTGTCCCTCTGTATGCATCCTCTAGCAGTCACTGACAGAACACAGGTTACAGGACCAGACAGACCTCCCGTTTGACTCGCTATGGCTGACCTTACATACCTTTGTGTGTCCAATCAAGCTAGCTTGGTTCCTTCACGGTGTGTGGGTTTGCTGGTTTCTGGTTTGCCCAGGAGTTTCCTCTCAGGGTTCAGAAATGAACTATTGTTTTACCCACAACGACGCAGTGATTGGTGACACGCTGCTTTCAGCAGGGGGGACCTATAGCTGAGGATGAAACCAAGCAGAACCAGCATCTCTTACCAAATGGGGCTTGCAATTCACTATGTACGTCTTTATTGCTTCCAATTCTAAGTGGAAGGCATCGTTACTGTATATCCTCAAATGTTGTCTGTATTTTGGGCAATTATTCACAGTATGCATCTATGGCACGTAATTAGAGGGTTCAAAGGAGTTGAAGAGCACCAGATGAACTGTGAAGGAAAAGGAAGTGTTATGTGAGAAAGGTGAGCATCATCTCTGGCACATGCCTTTGTGATGCCATGTTCCCGTCTGTATAGTGGATGATGTGGTGAGACAGGGAGAGAGGTCGGGATAAAGGAAGCAGCAGAGAAAAGCTGGAGGAGGAATGATGGAACATGGGAAGCAGTGACTATGACTTTTTTAAAAAAACAGTAACTTAATGGAAATTTTATTCCTTTTTTAGATAGACCTACTTAAAGTTATATTTCCACTTAGGGATACCTAAGGCAAAGTTTTTTTCTATATAGTATGGTAATTTGCAAGCCATTAGCCTTGCTTGTGCCTCCAGCATTCCAGATTCCCAAGTGACATCCTGTTCAACACCAATCGGGCCTTATCTCAGTAAGATTTGATGTGTTCAGCTGACATGTCTTTAGGCCAGCATTACTTGTTATGGTTACTTGAAAATATATAAGCTGCCTCTCAAGTTACCTTCTTCAAATTATAATGACATAAGTATAATTTATTATAGTTAAATATAAATCTGAAATAAAAATATAATTACATGGTATACAGAATTGGGTAAATCAGTCATGAAAGTAAATGCAAATTTCATGACTTATTCACAACATTTTATTTTATAGTAAATAAGGGTTTCCTATTGTGATAATCTTTAGATGGGTGAATTCCAGTATTTTTTTCTTTTTTTCAGTAATTACTTTTCCCACATTATTTAACTTTCAAATAAAAGCTTTTTATTTAATTATTTTTTACTTAAAGCTTGAGTAGCTGCTGGAGAAAGAATAATTTTCTTCAATGGGATTGGTTTGTTCAAAGTCCGACAAAACCACACCAGAAAAGTGGGAAAATTGACTTTCATTGATAAGAAAACTTCTAACTGGTGTGCAGAAAACTTGAAAGGCACAGTTCTAGGTTGTCAAAAGTGATTAGCAGGTAGAGATGCAAACTTACATTAACCTCCCATTCAATAATGCAGATTGGGTGGTTATTGTTATTAAATCTTTTTTAGCTGTTTCTGAAAATATACCTAAGCATCCTCCTGGGTTTTCACTTTTACAGTTTTACAGCACTTCTAGATAATACTTTTATTATTTATCTAATGAAGAGCTAAATATATGTTTTATGTTTCTAGCACATTTGCAAAAACATCTACGTTACAAATTTTTAAATACTGTCTTTGTACATTTTAACTGAGCTGCATTTTTGTTCATAGTTTGACAAAGATGCTAAGTAAAAATTCACCTATATAAAGAAACAAAATGTAAAGAACTTGGATAGCTTGATCTAAACCATAATTTGCCAACCCAGCAGCTTTTAAGTGTAACTCTTGCTTCTTTGATTTGTTTTTTCTTTTAATAATTGTTTTCAAATACCAGCAATGAAATATATACTGATTTAGAAAGCATGTGTTATTTGGAAATGTGCTTTCATTTCATGGAGATTTTAACCTTTTTTTAAAAAAATTTTCTGTTTGGAAAGATAAAGTTCATTGGATTGTAGCAAACACTATCGTTAAAACTCCTACAACCTCTGTCTATTAGAACCTGACATATTTTAGGTAAATGTGTAAGTGCTCCCATAGACAGTAAAGGTTTATGTAACTGTATTGTGAACTCAGTCATACTTTATAGCCTGGAATCTTAAATACTTTTGTAAGTTTAAACATCTCTACATCTTTCTGAGGAGGGTAAGTGGAGAGGGAGGTGCAGAGCTCTCCTCCCTAGTATCCAGTGACAGGACTCATGGGAGTGGTTCAAAACAGCACTGGGGAGGTTTTGATGGAAATTTGGAAGCATTTCTTTACTAAGAGGGTGGTCCAACAGGCTTCCTAGAGAGGTGATTGATGTCCCAAGCCTGTGTTTAAAAAGTGTTTGGACAATGACCTTAATAGCATGCTTTAGCTTTTGGTCAACCCTGAAGTGGTCAAGCAGTCCATCTAGGTGGTCATTGTGGCTCCCTTCCAACTAAAATTATGCTATTCTGTGCTGTTCTGTTCTCTTCTGTTTACTTTCTCCCCCCAATTTTTCTGAATTTACCCTGCACATAATCTTAGCTGTATTGCTTCATGAATCACCTTGACCCATCTCTACCTGGCCTTTACAGACCATGTCTGCTGTGATTTTCACCCTGTCTTTGTAGCAGTCCCATGAAGCCAGACAGTCATTCGTATTCATAAGTCTTATATTCCACTATTTCCATTTATACAGTCTGTGCAATAATCATGTGGGTACTCTTAAAGGCAGTGCTAAACTACAGATTTCACTCGCACTGGAATACTTGTAAATTACCACAAATCAGCGTTGCTAGAACAAATATTGCAAGGCTAGAAGCTACAGTAAATATTGTCATCATTCACAGCTATATTCCAAGCTATTTTTATGTCTTATGAAGCATTTTGTATCTCACAGATACATGAGGTCAGTGCTGTAGGTTGGTTTGCATTTAATATAAATTTTATTTTTTCTATAAATAAATACCTTTCTGTAACAATTTCTGATAAATGCTTTTACATTTTTTTCTACATCTGTGTAAGAACTTTTTGAAAATTATATTAGTATGGTGCAGTAACACATCTTTTGAATTTTTTATTTCTAGGCGCTTAAAAAAACAAGTGACAGTTGAGATGAAAAAAAAAAAACAAAACAAAAAAACCCCAACCACAAGACAATGGCTTACCTGAACCAATTTCATCTGCAGGGAGAAAAATTTACCACATTTTTGAGATCCACCACAGAAAATTTCCCAAGTGCAATTTACTGAGCTTGCATGAGTAAAACATAAAGCTCCTTAACAGAATTCAAACGTAACTGCTGCACAGAGTTCATGCTACCTATGCATGTTGTGATAGCATCTCTGAATTTAGAAAAGTGGTTGATGGTGCAAAGCTGATTGAGAAATCTTAATGGTGGTATAACTGCAAGGGATTATGGTGCCAGGTGGTATCATTTGATGGATCATCTCAGAGTAGGGTAGCTATGTTCATAGATAGAACAGCCTTGTTCAATTAAAAATGATTCTGGTTCTTCAGATTTTGTCTCTGATTAGCTGAGATGCTTAGAAATCTTCTAAATATTTTATATCAGATTATGAAAACAATTGGCTTTTTTCAGTACAAAACCTCTTTCTCTTGTTGAAGACATCTTGTGCCAGACCATCATTTCTGGCAGCAGTGGCTATGAAAAAGCAAAATGTCATATTTTTTATGGCCTAGGGAATTTCATCAGTCTTGAAGACAAAATAATAACTTGGAAGACAAGTTTTACTAGACTTTACTTCCCTGCAGAGTTTACTGATATGCAGTAAGATAACTCTTCTCCTACTGTACCTCTGACTTTTAAACCCCTGGATGCTAAATATGGAATGTATCATATCAATCAAAGTATTTCAATTGTCTTTTTCAGAACATGAGGGTGCGGACAGTAAAAGGACAAGATTACTACTCTAAAACAGGAGCAAAATTCTACGGGAAAATGGAACAAAAATTTATTCTTGTTGACTGTAAGAAAGTCATATATGGTTCTTACAGGTAAGAACAGTCACTGAGGTGTCTGTACAAAACCTTTGATCTTAGTACCTCTCCTATTGCAAATCTGCGTTTTTCTCTATTCTTTCAGGGAACTCCATGGGCAAATTTGATTATCTTTGCTGTAATTTAACAAGTTATCATGGATACTCATTGCTAACACAGAGCTCAATTTTGAGATCTTCTACTAGTTTTTCATAAATAAGAAATAAAGGCTATAGCTTTTGCTACAGCTGGAGACTTGCTAAAAAGAGAGAAAAATACTGATTTGTCTTATGTTGTCTGAATTATTCTTGTTTAACATTCACTCCAGAAAAGGCTGGCAAAATTATTTCATAAGCTCTCTTGGATAGCTCCTCCTCTTAATAGTCTTCTAAAGCTACACTGTAGACCTGTTCTGTGGCACTCTGTAGTGTATCACGGTCAAATTCAGAATTGCCCAAGTTAAGCTGGCATAGTCTCTCTTTATGTTTGGCTAAGTTTCTTGATTCTACTTCCCATTTTATCACCAGTGTATTTGTGCAAAGCATAGGCTGGAAGAAGTTACAGCTTCACAGAGCTGGCAAAAAAAATAAGTTAAAGCAGGGACAGTTGTATCTCACATGTTATTAAATATTTTCCTTCTTTTCCTGCTACACTTCTTTCCTTTGGCCTACTGATTTACTTTCTGCCAGCATAGTGCCTGGGTGCCAGATCCACAACCACTGACTTTCACAGATTTGCACCACTGTAAGCTTTCTAAAATCTGGCTTTTTATTTCCTTTGAGGCTTGGCCAGCCCCAAATTCAGACTGATGTATATAGAGGGTAGTGAGGTAAGTGACAAGTTCATAAATGAATCAGTGTAGGAGAGTCCAGGGAGAGTCTGCCTGCTTTGACATCTCCACACAGTGTTAGCTTCTGTGAGAATGTGATGGGTTTTCTCATTTCATTTTGAAAAATAACAGTACTTTGAGACCCAGCACCACAGGGGATGGAATCATCAATTTCTGTAGAAATTAAGCTTGTGTTGTGTAAAAGAATCTAGTGATTTATAACAGGAAAGATGAGTTTTTCTGAATTCTTGCTCTCTGAACTCAATTTAAAGTTTAGAGGTTTTTTAAGTATTACAAAACATATTAATTTTAATTGTGAAAATAGAGGAGACTTATGCAGCATGACCTGATTTAATCTCAGCACAATATTATTTCCTGAAAAATAAAAAAAAAAAAAAGAAAAAGAAAGAAAAAGAAATGAGCAAGGTTTTTATGTGAATACAACAAGCCTATTTTCTTATATCCAGAAGACAAATGCAAATAAAAGAAGTTCATAGGTTTAATTTATTTTTTTCATGAAAATAGCATTGCAAAATGGATTTTTTCTTTGTTGTAATCTACAAATCACATGCTTTAGACACCATGATACTAGGCTTGTTGAAACATTCTTAGTGTACATGTTAATGTATTTTATCTTATTTTCTAGCTGTAAAGCAGCTATAGCTACTTAGGTTTGAGCATGTGTTCAGCCTTTCTAAGGTGGGTAGAAAAGAAATAAATTCCCTGTATCAGAACAGTATCATTGCGATTAAAATAAATGTTCATATCAAATCTGGTGTGCATAGTAGAAAATGTAAACTTTTTAACAATTCTGAGGTGCACCTTTTTGAAAATGTGTTTAGAGCGAAGTACATCCAGAACTATTGTAGTTCTGCATATTATTTCTTTCTTTCTTTTTTCTTTTTTTTTTTCCTTTTTTTTTTCCCACAATGTAACTACACATTAGCATTCTCTGACTCAGGAGTAAATGCAGTGGGTCTAGCCAAACCTGGCTTAGTCTTTGTAGAGGTAATTTTGCTCCATTAGGTATTTCTGCTCCACTGTTCTACATTTGTGAACGCTTTTTTGTAACATTCACTTTTTATAAGGGCAATTAAGTGGTTATAGACTCATTCCTTCTCTCACTGAAAGCAGTGGAAAATACCCGAGTTCGACTTCTATTAGATTAGACCTTCCAAATCCAAATTACGTGAATCATGCCCACTATTTATTTATCTATTTAGATAATAGTTGTACAAAACCCAAGTTTGTATGAAAGCTTTCTTACTAAGAAGGACCAGTGTAATACTTCAGTTCAAAAGAACTGTTTCTAATGGGTTTTTGTTCTTCTTTCAGCTTTATGTGGTCATTTGAAAAAACCAACCTCAGTATGGTTCAAGTTATCACAGGACAGCTGGTTGAATCCTTTGATGAAGAGTTCAGGACGCTGTATGCCCGTTCTTCTGTTCCCAATTCATTTGCTCCAGAATTAGTGCGTGTAAACAGTCGCAGGACACTCTGGGATAATGATACATACCAACACTCAGTGTCTTCCTTGGCTTCAGTTTCTAGCCAAAGGAACCTTTTTGGTAGGCAAGACAAGGTTCACAAGATAGATCCTATTTGTTGGAAAACTCGTGGAAGGTATGCAGTAAATGAAATAGATAAATATGCCTTGAGAAATCAAGCCTATGGTAAACAACCGTTTCATCCAGGTTTTAATATACCAAATACAATCCAGCAGTATCAACCTAGTGAAAAAAATGAGCACTGGAAGAGACATAGTTATGCTGGGGAGAAGCCAGAAAGGACACCTTACCTATTGCTCAACAGAGCTATTAATAGAGCCAACAATCCATCAAATACTTGGAAAATGCCATCTGATAGCCTTAGTATTGTTTCTTCATTACGGGGAGGATATACAAATAACTACAATACACCCCAGCAAAGTTTTGCTGATCAGTTTTCACGACCGAAAGTAAATCTTGCAGAAAGAAACTCAATTGTCCGGAGGTCTTTTAATGGGACAGACAGTCATATCCGCCACCTGCAGCAAAGGATGCCAACCCTTGAACACACAACAAAATCATTCCTACGTAACTGGCGAATTAAGTCGTATTTGAATGATCAATCAGATTATCCAGTAGAGTCTAATGGGTCGGCCTTGGGTGACAGATATGATAGCTATGACACAGCTGAAAATATTAAAGCTCATGCACTGTATTCACATTCTCGCTTACGTTCATCATTGGTGTTTCAGCCAACTTTACCTGAACAGCAGGAAGTGAGCAGCTGTGCAAGTTCTACAAATTCAACTATAATTGGGTCAGAGGGAAGTGCAACACCTAAAGGGACATCTAATCATGCTCCGAGTGTGGAAAATGGAACAGATAATATTGTAGAAGAGCTTAGCACAAGCGTCCCTCTTAAATTAGATGCACCAAAACCCCAGAGAATTCATATTGCAGACAACACAAAACCTACTGTAAATTCAAATGCAGCGGGTGACTCATCTCTCTACTTGTACACAACACTGTGCACAGACAAACATGCAGAAAATCTGAAGAACCTTCAAAATGAAAATATGCTAAAAAGGAGAAGTTTTCCCATGTTCAATTCAAAATCCATATTAGACCCTGGTGCCAACAAACATGCATCCAATTACGTTTACAGCACACTGACTAGGCATAGACTTAAGCAGCCAGTTAATCCAAAACTTCCAGAAGACACACTGAAGAGCTCTAAAAGTTTACACAGTGTGACAAACCACTTGCCACAGGAGGAAAAGAACCTCAAAGGAGAGCTAAAAAGCCCGACTTCTAGCAAGGCAATCTCTATGGCTGCTCTCACTGAAGCTGGCAAGGAGGAGTCTAGTAAGGATTGCACACCAAAGAAAGAAAGTAAGAACTCCCCAAGTTTTCTAAAGAAAGGATCCCAGAAATTGAGGTCACTTCTTAATCTCACACCAGACAAGAAGGAAAACTTGTCAAAAAACAGGGGTCCTGCCTTTTACAGAATGTGTAGTAGTTCTGACACATTGGTTTCTGAAGAAGAGAATCAAAAACCTAAGATTTCTGAGAATAAGACAGATTCTTCTCCAAGAAGAAAGAGAAACACATCATCAAATTCTCAAGGTAGCTTGAACAGAAGTAAAGAAGATGTCACTGGGAGCCCAACAAAGTCTCCAAAGTCTCCGAAGTTACCAAAATCTCAAAAACCTCCATCTGATGAAAGCAATAAAAAGTGTCCTCTCTTGTGTCCCCTTGAAAGTAAGTTCATAGAAACTGCAGGAGATGCATCTACCCCAAGATTTAATACCGAACAGATTCAGTATCAAGACGTAAAGGAAAGCACCACAAACACTACTCCCGAAAGCGCCCCCGTTTCTGCTCTTCAGAGAGCAAGTTCAGTGACACCACAGCTGCCGAGCTCAAAATGCCAGGAGGAGCTAAGATCTCGTTTGAGTGAAAGGCGTGTTTATAGTCGCTTTGAGCCATTCTGTAAGATGGAAAATGCTAGCCAACCTGCAGGAAGCACACCCAACAGCACGTCGCATCTCTCAGATATTAAAAGCAAGACCTTAGGGAATAGTTACGGCAGGAGTAACCACATGGTCAGCTACAACTCAGCTGCTTACCATCCACTGCAGCCTAATGAAAATAAGCTGAGAGGATTTATGCAAAAGTTTGGGAACTTCCTACACAAAAGCAAGTAAAACTTTTGTTGGTTTTGTTGAAATACAGCAAGAATGTCCAAGCTGGAGATAATCTTAACTGGACAAGACTGATGGGCAACTTTTGTAGACCTTACTTGGGTTTCTTCTGGGATCTAGGACATTGGAATGAATGTACATATTTTTACATAAAATTATCCTAGAATTGTCACACTTCAGTCTTTACAGAAATTCCATGTCCAGAAGGTGTCTCAAGGGAGTTGTTTATAGTGTTTATATTGTAACATTAATTTTATACATTTTCCTTGTGAAGAAAGTACATACTAGCACATCGTAAGGTTTAAGTGTGAGGAAAACAGTTTTTAAACCTCAAATACTACTGTTTCCAAAGACTTGCCCTTGAAAAATAAGATAGCACTAGGAATAGTGGCTCGCATATTTTTAGCATCTATGTACACTTTCAAATGATAAACACAAAACTTTAATGCGTTGCATGATACTTATCTTTAAACTAATTTTTGAAAACCTCCTTTAGGCTTCGTATTGTTAATAATTTAGCCCATAGCAGCTATTGAACTGTTTGGGCAGCAGATGGATCTATCTTATTTTATTGAATTTTCCATGTAATATGATATTTTTCTGAAGTTATTTGGCACACAGATCTGAAAGTGACCTTAATCTGAGCTTTCACAGACTTGTTTACATGGTTAAACTAGTGTGAATGTAGAATGGACATTGAAAAAGCTATTTATAAAAAAAAGTGCCTTGAACATAACTTAGAACTAGTCTAAATTTCAGTGGGTTAATTACATTTGTATAACATGCCAGTATTCTGTAACGTATTCTAAAAATAGCCTTTTGTTACTTTTTTTCTATTTGGTATTTCAAAAAAAAAAATTGTCTGTGGAATTCCATTTCTCAGGTAAGTTTTTGAGTTTCACATGCAACAGTCTGTTTTAAATGTTGCCAGATGTATTTGCAACTTTGATTTTAGTGTCCTATTTTTTAAATAAGGTTGCAAGTGCTTAGACTAGGCATACCAGGGAAATTGCAAGCTCAGCCCTGCAATGCTGCCTTATTTCAGGACAAATATTACATGGCCAGAAGCAACTGGGCATTGAAAACCGGGATTTGTAAAGGTCACCACATCAAACAATAAGGCACCTCTCCTAAGCCGAGGAACGTATCGGAGAACGGTGATAGTAGCAAGTGTTCAACCTAAATGAAGGTATTTAGGGACCTAACAGCAGTCTAAGGGACACATTTTTGTTCATCCAAGCCTCTCAGTCATAAAAAATGTCTTGATATTAAGTGACTATACCAGGTTATTGCTTACAAAAGGCACAGGCAGGGTGATGTTTGGGCAGCAGCATGACATCCACTTCTCATCTGCAGTGTGCAGCCAGAGCATCCAGCTGGCTTGTGCCCTCCTGGATGTGGAGTTTGTCTCTTAGAAGAATGCCATAACCATTTAGCTGCAAGATGCTCTGTGACAGTATTGTTCCAAATTCAGAAATTTGGGAAAATTCATTGCTGAAAGCTTATAATCCTTATACAGGGTCTTCATGTTTTAGGAGACCACTTTACTCTTAGATCCAAAAGGTCCTACAGTGTTCTGTGGAGGGGTCCCACTGTGAAGGTCTTGGCTTGATTCTTTAGGAAGAAACATCAAAAAGGCATTTCATACACCAGCTAGATTGAGCTCGCTTGTCTCTTCTACCTGTGGTCCTGGGAAGAGATTTCATACAGAAATCTGCTTCTCACTGAGAATCTGCTCTGGCTCCTGTGAAGTCTCCGCAGTTAGTGTCGGTGCTTTCTCTGAAGCAGTGCCAGCTTTTTATTCCGACTGTTTCTCAGGCAGCCCTATTAGGCTGATGCATCATAGCAGTAACTGTTTCACTGTGGGGATGGTATTTATTTATGAGCGTGATGAAGTCTTGCATCTCAATCCTCTGCTGAGAGTTTAGGTCTCCCCCTTACCTGTAACCACAGAAGAGATTTTATGAATTTCTTGATGAATACTGGTGACTTTGTTCACTCCATGCTGAAATGCCATAGCTGGTGGTTTTGCCAAACTAACATGTATACTAAAATAGCATGTCCTGACAGAGGCAGCATTTTCAGACCCAAGGTAAGCAGGGTCTTCTAGTGCTCTAGGTGTATTTTCAGTAGAGGCACAACATACCTCCCCAGCTACGCTGCCAACAGCAATGCAATAACTGTGCTTTTTATAACTTAATATTTTTCAGCAGGGCAGACAGTTATCCAGGATAGTGCCTGAATTAACACTGCAGCAAAGGAACTTAAGATGCAGGTGGTGCTAAAAATGGTGGGGGTAGGTTTTAGGAGTATCTTTTGCCCTCCTACCCTTATGAGCTCAGACATATGCTTGTAGGAAGTACTATAGCTTGGAGGGAAGTAAGAGAGGGAAAACAAGGGTCTTGGGGCAAGTTTTGAAGTGGCAGTGCTTTCTGTTTTGCGGTGAACTTTGGGAAATCTATTTTGATACAGTTTGGAAATATTTTACCATATTTTTCAAAGTAGATTGCTAATTAGAGTCCTGAGAAGGCAGATGTTTTAATTTACCAAGTCATCTATGTTTCTACATATATACTGCTATTTTGTACCTACGTAGAAAATTAAGAGCCATCTGTGAAGAGCCTGCTCATAGACTTAATAATGCAAAAAAGATAATCACAGTAGAACTAGCTTTTTTTCATTTTCAGATCTCTCCTCAGAGATCCCACGTAGGCGTGCTGCTACATTAAGGCCTGATCCGAGGTTAATTGAAATGAATGCAAAAGGCCACCACGGACCTCAGTGGAAGTAGGATCAGACATTTAATGTACTGCCACCACTATTTTAGAAATGCTACAAGATCCAGTGCTGCTTGGGGAGCACGGGGCTCTGATACCAGGGGAAGGGCTCGATGCCCTGCCTGCAGCTGCGGCTTTGAAGGTGGGGAAGCACGCTGGGGAGCTCCACAGGGGGTGCAAGGACCAACTGTTAGTTTGTTCCCTCCAAAACTGTGCATTAAAGGTGGGAAAACAATGCTCACCCAGTCCTGTCAGATTTGCCTCATGTCTCTGCGGGAACAAAGCAGTTCACAAAATAGGAAGGAAAAGTATTTTCTTTGCATGAGGAAAGAAAAAGGATTTGCACATTTCTGGAGGGAAAAATATTTTTAAACTTCCTTTTCCCAAAGCTTGTCTTGATGTTCCTGCTTTTCCAAGGACGTGCATTTCATTCAATGTGTGTCCTGTGCTCTGCACGTTGCAAGTTTGTTACACCCCGCACACACCTAATGCACTCCCAGTTTTGTAAGGCTGTGAAGTAATAGCTGTTGCCCTGCATGACGGTCCTTTGGCCAAATGGCTTGGGAATTGTGAAACCCATAAAAAATGACGTGCCATTTCCACATTAAATAAAACACCATTAGCACCATAATAGATCTAGGAGTGCAAAAGCCCATCAGTTATGCAATGCCGAGTGGGGCCCTCAGGAGCAGTGGAGGGCAGTGCAGCCAGGAGATACAGGCTGCTCCTATGGGGCCCATTCCATTCACATCATAAACAAACCACCCCTACATATGGTTGTAATGCCCAGTGAATAAGTTGCTTCATTTCTTCAGCCTTGTAATAAACAGTTTTTACTGCCTCTCAGATTGCAAAATGTTGGTTGTTCTCATATTAATGAGCTTGCACTGCACTGTTTGTTCATGCTAACAAACATGAACTAGATGTAATGAAAGGTTAAAATCAGAAAAATCAAATTTCCAGCTGTCTAAATATCTGAGGGTAGTAGTATTTGTAACAAACCTTGAGAGAAACAAAATGCTTATCGGGCAATATATGTTTGTGCATTGAGAGGTGAAAAATTACTGTTGAGAGAGAAAACAGTTTGATTATTTTTCAGCTTTCTGAAATGTATCAGGGAACATCAGTTATAAAAGAAGTCATAAGAAAAAATAATACCAAAATCTGTTGCAAGACAATGGAAAAATAAATTTTTAAATTACTAAGCTGTATGTTAATTTTTTTTTTTTCATTTGTTGCATTATGTGGGATAAGCTGTACAACCAAGTAGCTTTGCAACTGTGTAATGCAGAGAGGTTGGTAAAGTTACTGTGGTACTTACTGTAATGTATTCCCCATATCAATATTTTACTGTACAATACAGTATTTGGGGTTTTTGTTAGTTTTCATTTAAGTCAGGAGAGTTAGAACATCACAAAGCTGCAATATTTCACGGGTAATCAAAACATGTTACTCCAATTTTGTCTTGCATGAGTACATACTCCATTAACACACTGGTGATAAGAGAGAAGACTGCATTGCTCGAAATGCCGTCTTTCCATTTCATTCTTTATTTCATACAGGTGCTTACAGATGTCTTGGTACCTTTCTATAGGGTGTGAAATTTTTCATAATTTTCAACTCAAAAGTAAGAGTTACAGTTAGGTCTCAATTTTAGACATTTTGACGTGATGCCAAAGACATGTTCCATGTTCTGAGAACTCTTTTCTATATTGAGAAACAGGATGGAAGACAACATTTGCTCTCAGAAAGAGAGCTCGGAACACAGCTACAGAGCTACTTTGCCGTTAAGCAAAGCTAGTAGTGGGGATTTCTACATTAGTTGACTAGTTAAGTTTTAATCCCTTTAACCTCCTTGGTGAGAATACTCCCTCCCCACACACCCCAGACAGTATTTAAAAGCAATTCTTATATATGTAACACTTTAAAAAATGGTCAGGTCCTATTTCTGAAAAGCCAGGGAGATATAGGGGGTTGCATTCCCAAATCAATTATTTTTATATCTTGAAAATCATTAGAAACATACAATCATTTAGGTTGGAAAAGACTGTTAAGATCATCCAGCGCCTCAGTGTCTTTCTTGCAGTGAGGGGCCCAAACTGAGCACAGGATTCGAGCTGCGGCCTCACCAGTGCCCAGTACAGGGGGGATGATCACTGCCCCAGTCCTGCTGGCCACACTGTTTCTGATACAAGCCAGGGTGCTCTTGGCCTTCTTGGCTACCTGGGCAAAGTGCTGGTTCATGCTCACCTAGCTGTTGACCAACACCCTCATGTTCTTTTCTGTCAGGCAGCTTTCCAGCTGCTCTTCCCCAAGCCTGTAGCGTTGCATGGGGTTGCTGTGACCCAAGTGCAGGACCTGGCACTTCTCTTTGCTGAACCTCCTACAACTGGCCTCAGTCCATCAACCCAACTTGTCCAGATCCCTCTGCAGAGCCTTCCTGCCCTCAAGCAGATACCAACACTCCCCGCCTCCCCAACACAGTGTCATCTGCAAACTTACCAAGGGTGCACTTGATCACTTCATCCACATAACTGATAAAGATACTAAACAGAACTGGGCCCAGTACTGAGCCCTGGGGAACACCACTT